>CM076570.1:1035918382-1036389018 GCA_034641835.2 Pinus albicaulis | reverse complement strand
ATACATCTGCAGCCACTGCATCATCTTCATCGCACAGTCCTTTAGCATCTAACGCCAACGTTACAATTTCTGAGTTGGAACCAAGGTAAAGAGCGGAGTTATTCATGGTTTTGTCGATACAAGTTTAATACCGCGTTTCAAAGTAACGAGGTTCTAGTTGAAAGTAGTACGCTGATATTTATTTATGCCTTTTATGCAGTAGTTTAACTAGATTGGTTTTTAGCTATTAAAATTATGGAAATTCTGGTAATGTTTTTAAAAATTTTGAAAGAATTTTTGTAAATCCACATTATAATTATCCAATTTTAATATTTGGAGTGTTTTAGAGGTTTTTTTTTATGGTGTTGAATCCATTTTCATTATCAAAATCATGATTCAAACACTAAGATTTCTTAATTTTTTTAAGCTCAAATTCCTACCAATTTTAACCGTCTGTACAATTCCTCCATCTCGTCAAACAACTCTGCAATTCCTCCATCTCATGAAACAACTCCTTTATTTATTGTAAAATTGGACTAAAAACACATATCCAACCAATAAGAGTGACAATAGAATCTAATTTAATCGCAAATTTTCATAAATGAATTTGTGGGAACTTCTATTTATTTTGAATGTGTTATAACATTTTTGTATCAATGTCTTTTGTTTATAACTTGTCTCGCTCAAAATTAGAACTACAAATTTTCATTTAACAAAAAAAACCTAATACCTACCATAACTACCAGACCCAATGGGCATGGGCATTTGAGAAGTTATGTAATAATACCTTTAAGTTTGTAGCATTCATTATTAACTTTCTAGTTTTCAATCCCCAGTGATGAAGAATGACTCAAATGAGTAAATGTCAAATAGATTTTGACGAATTAAAATAAAAACATAATAAAAGATGAGAAACGTATAGTTCTTAATTGTTATTTGCAATGATATATATAAAAAAAATAAAAAAATGGCAATTCGACATTTTGGAAATTTTTGAAATGGAAATGGAAGCATTTTGTGTTTAAATAATTAAAAAAATAGAAAGATGTTAGTTTTCAAAAATTAAGTTGTTTGATGTTAATATTAAGGATTTCCTTAACAACATAATAAATAGCTATATCAAAAATTATACATTGCTTCTTTTCCCATACTATCCCAATTCCATTTAATTAAATCCAATATATGCACTATAAAAATAGTTTAAAAACCTTACACCTTAGTCCAAATCTATTAGAATATTATTGTGGTGCTTGTCACTTTTATTTGCATAAATATTAAACATTAATATTTCAATTTGGGTTTATAAACTCTTGAAATGCAAATGTTGTATGTGTACAATTAGATTATTTGTAATATGATCTATATAAACTATGTAATACTTATTCTATTGAAGCTTTGCATCTAAAATACAAATTGAGGCATTTGATGTTTGGACAATTAAGAAAACGAAAGGTGATTAGTTTTAGAAAATTAAGAAAATGAAAAGTGATTAGTTTTGGAAAATTATGTTGATCCATATGAACCTTGAGGATTTTCCTCTAAGCTTGATAACAACTATGATAAGTAACCATATCAAAAATTTCACTTTTCTTCATCTTCCATGATGCCCCGTTTACATTCAACCAAATCCAATGCACTCTAAAAGTAGTAAAAAATCCTTACCCCTTAGTTAAAACCTATTACGCTATTGGTGCGTTGCTTGTCATTTAATTTATTTACATAATATTAGACATTAATCTCTCAACTAAGGTTCATAAACTTGTGAAATGCAAATATTATGTACAAAATTAGATTATATTAATGTGATCTACCTAAACTAAAATGCTTCTTTATTAATGAAAATTCTTCTTTGTTGATATCTTCAGAAAAACCCTTGAGGTAGGGCAACACCATACAAACACTCCTTAAGGAAGGAGATCACTCCACAAGCCATATGCTTGTCAATACAATAATCCTTGACATCCCTCAATGGAGAGTCTTTAGCCTCTATATAGGTTTCATACATACAATACCATGGGTAATTACCATGGGTCATACATATAATACCATGGGCTTATCACATTATTTCCTAAGTACTTGTGGTCCCTTGAATAATGTGGGTTAACCACTTTATTTATTAATTATGGCCCATGTATTTATCATCTTTACATTACATTATTTCCTTGTGTACCTTCCTCAATACCCCATATGATCCCCCATAGGTATATCCCATATTATCCACTCTAGGTATGCTACATTCCACCCCCCCTTAAACATTTTTTGTCCCTGAAACATGAGAAGAACACAAATAATAAGATATACTGAAAAATGTAGTCCATTGGTACCATGCACATGCATCTAGCCATCCCAGAGAAAGGTGAGCATTCAATCTAGTCGCTAACTCGCTCGCTTGATATGGATGTTGGTTCTGGTGGTTCCTCTGTGTTGATGTGTCATGGGTGGATTATCGCATCTCTATATCTATCGTCATGGGTTCTTTTCCTTGTTTCTAATTCATTTCCATCTAGTTGGTTATTTTCTTGCTAGGAGATGTGGATGGTGATATGTTGAAGCTTTAACTGATGGATTAGCTTTGTTCCATGGATCCTGAGTGGTATCAGGTTCCTTTTGTGGTACCTCCATTATTGGTGTCTGATTGGCATCTGGTGCTTTTTCTGGTACTTGGTTTGATGTCTATGTTTGGCTATCGACCATCAAGGGCTCATCATCTGATGTGTCAGTGTCATTATGGCTTTGTGCTTTTGCCTCCCCAATCTCTGCCTAGTTTCTAATGGAAATATCCTACAGTGTAATTTTCTTCCTTTTATACCAGAGCTTCAGCAATTTCTTTTGCACATCAATATTGACAGTACCAACGGATTCCATCCAAGGGTATCTCAAAACAACATCCACATTATCCATATCTAAAGTATAAAAATAAAAATGAAACACATACTTATCCATAGAAATCTTCAAATCTTTATAAATTTTAACATCATCATTATCAACCTATGTTTTTTCAATATGTTTTGCTGGAACTTGAATTTTTTTTCCACATAAACATTGATAAAATTATGTTTGCAACTAGGATTGATAGACACAATGATTTTCTCTTTCCGAATACAACCATGAACATGTAATAAGGATATACCAATAGAAAATAGCCCATGATTTTTCTTATTATCATTCTTTCAAGCATGAGACCATTTTTCCAAAAGGATTTTTTCAAGTTCGTCACCCGGAAGTAGCCTCACTGACTTGTCAAGTGAGTACCACCATTTAGCAGCCTCATCTTTCATGTCAGGCCCTAGACAAAAGCCTTGGGATTAAGACTTATGATATTGTATAAATTCTTCAATAGTCCAGCCACCATCTTTTCTTGTAAAATATATCTTTCTAGAACCCACAAAAATAGAGTGAGGGTTTTTAGAAATTACTTATTGTTGGGAGAAAATAAAAAATCGACACAACTTGGTCAATATAGCTTAGAATCCTTATTATAACATGTTTTCTGAAATGAAATGGTCATTCTGAATCTTCCCATGTTGTTGAAATCTCAATCTAGGCAATCTAGAAACTCAGATCCGCACTACAACTGTCTCGTTGTTACACAAATTTCTATAAAAAAAATAAAAATAAAAATTAAAAAATTAAAAATTAAAAATTAAAAAAAAAACTGATTTTAAACCAACTATACCTCCGCCATCTGAACTCCGATTCAACTGATTTTTTTTTTGAATTTGTTTGATTTTTAAAGAGGATCTTAGGTTTATAATATTTCTTCCCAAATTCTGCACAAAAACTGCAAAGAAATATAGGAGAGCCGCCGTCCATGGATTGCCACTAGAAAAAATTTCTTGAACACAACTAAATTTAAATCATCGATATCTCCCTCATCCGGACTCCAATTCAACTGATTTTTTTCAAAATTGGGTATTTTTTCGCAAGGAATTCATATATTCTCTTTTTTAAAGAAAATTTTGCATCAAAATGTTCATATCTGTTCTGCAAATTCGCCTTCCAAAAATTTCTTACAAAAAAGTTTTAAAAAATCTTCCCAACTCTGCCCAAGAAAGTGCTCTGATACCACTTGTAATGGATTTGACCTAAAAATTAATTCTTTGATAGAATAAACCCAAGAGTCAATACAATATATTTCTAGAATAATTTTTTTTCTTTATTGTTATCTTCAGAAAAACCCTTGAGGTAGGGAAACACCATACAAATACTCCTAAAGGAAGAAGATCACTCCAAAAGTGGTATTCTTGTCAATAAAATAATCCTTGAAAAACCTCAATGGAGAGTCTCTAGCCTCTATATAGGCTTCATACATTCAATACCATGAGTAATTACGATGGGTCATACATCCAATATGATGGACTTATCACATTATTTCCTAATTGCTTGTGGTCCCTTCCATAATGTGGGTTAACCACTTTATTTATTAATTATGGCCCATGTATTTATCATCCTTACATTACATTATTTCCTTGGGTACTTCCCTTGGTACCCCATATCATCCCCCCTTGGTATACCCCATATTATCCCCCCTAGGTATACTATAACTACAAAAATATTCTTTGCGGGTATTCATTTGCATATGTGATTTCCTTGCTAGATATGGCATGCATGGTATTGCACGTGGTTCTTTTATGTCTTAGCATGGGGTTTTCCAGGTGCAACAATGTTTTCAGCCCAACCTTTCCATTTTCTTATAGCTTTGATGAGATGGGTTTCTCATACTTCAGTTGAGATGGATTGCAAGATGGATTCGAAGCTGAGGGGGGTGGATATTTGAAATGAAAAACACATGGCCTAATGGTCCCTGAACTAGATTGTGGATCACGATAAAGTGACTGGCCTAGTAACCCCTGAGGCAGACCGTGAGTTGTAGTAAAACCATATTGTGTGCCTCGGTGGGCCTAGGAATCCTTGTTGGTGAATGATGGGATATACATTAAAGCCAAGAGGTGGATTTCTCTTCGTTGGGCCTGGTAGTCTCAGGATGGGATTTACACTAAAACTTGGAGAGTATGTCTCGGTTTAGGGATTAGTGATCCCTTGTTCAGACTATGGATTATGTTAAAGTCTGAGTGATTAGGATGCACTCAAATTCCTCACTGTGTAGGCGGAGAACCCTAGTAGCATTCACACTTGTTTAGTTTTTTTTGGTTGGTTATGAGTCCCAAATTCATTCTTGGAATATGGCATGGGGGTGATTGGATGAAGTAAGACTTGGCTTAGCCAATCTATGGTCGGTGGAACATGGAAGTCACATCTTCGGTTGGTTTTTACATTCAGTATTGAAGAGATAATTCCTTTGGTATTTGGTATGCAAATGTACTGGTTTCTATGTGGATTATATTTTTGTTGTATCCATGATATTTATGTTGTTATTGTGCGGGCTATAAGCATATATGCTATCAGTGATGATGTATGAATCTATCCATGTTTTTACTTGTAAATGAATGCACAATGTATCGATGGTCAAATAGTTTGTATTTTAGCTAATGATGTAAAGGAGCAATGCTTCTTAGCGATTCTCAGATAAGTATGACACCTTGATGCTTAAATATGTTGTCTACACCTATAGATTCATTGTTTGAGACATGTTTGACAAAATTCCTGTCATGTATAGGAGGGGTCTAGATGAGCTCTTGTTGATGTGATTACTTATGTAACATTTTTCTAATGTTATTTATCATCACCTAAGTTTTTATGAAGTTCTGGGAAGTGAATGGGGCTCTAGGCCTAAAAAGGTGGATCAAATATCGGACTTGTAGGCACAGAACTGGGCATTTGGGGCCCTAGCCACATGCCGATGTTGTTAATATCCCCTTTTATTTTTTTGCTGCTTAGACTTTCTTGCATCTTTGTTTATGGTTCGTTAATCTTGGGCTGATTTTGCTTCGCTGATTGGTCATTTCATCCTCGCCTCTGCTCCATCATCTTCTCATCCGACAACCAAGAGTGGAAACAATCATGGCGGCAGCCGGGGCCACATACCGGATGGGGCTCCTATCCCAAACGGTGTGAGGTATAATTGGGACCTTTCACCGGGGAGGCCCCCCTTGTTGTCGGTAGTATGATTTTTCCCGTCAACATCATGGTAACCAATTAATGATGAGCTTGAAAGGAAACTCTAGTAAACCCACTAGTGAAAATGAAATTTGTGCCCAAGAAATTTACAGCATTGTCCCAAACCTCATGGTAGAAGGATCATGACTATGACGTTTCTCAAGCATGTCCACGAGTTGAATGAGTCGGAGACGAATTATGAGAAGAGAATGGAGGTGTTCCTTTTGTAACTCCTCGAATTCACATCTAAATGAAATCTCAAGCACTAGATCTTACACCATTGGATCAAGGCCAACACAAGTCATTTGTTCTTCCATCTCTTGCACCACTTCTGGTCCTGTTAATATTGGGTCCTCTAGTCAGTCCCAACTGAGAGGTGTTATGCATGGTGTTCCATACAAGAACCCAAATGGTGCCATCTTGATGGAACTTTGATAACTGTTATTGTAAGCAAATTCCACCAGGGGTAAAAACTCCTCCCATATCTTTTTTTGGTCCATCACATACATCTATAGCGTGTCTTTGAGGATTTGATTAGTCCTCTCTGTCTGACCATCTATCTTAGGGTGGTATGCAATGCTGAAGTTCAATTGGGTTCCAAAGGCTTCATGGAAACTGGTCCAAAACCTTCCTGTAAACACTGCTCCCCTATCTGATATTATCTTCCTAGGAACTCCATGTAATCTCACAATCTCATCAATAAAAACTCTCGCTATCTCTGGTGCCTTATATGTAGTCTTAACTGGTATAAAATGGGAACTCTTGGTCAATGTGTCCACTACTACAAATATGGAATCATGTCGTCTTGAGGTCATTGGTAGTCCCATAATGAAGTCCATTGATATAACTTCCCATTTAGATTCTGGTATCTCATGGGGTTGCAATAACCCTGCTGGATGTCTGTGTTCAGCTTTTACTCACTGACACTATAAGAATCTTGCTACAAAGTTTACAATGTCCTTCTTCATTCCTTTCCAAAATAAGAGTGGTTTCAGGTCCGCACTCATCTTCTTAATACCAGGATGTGCCATGTATATTGCATGATGTGCTTCATTCAAGATAAAATCGCATATATCTTCATTCGGTGGCACATATATCCTTCTCCGAAATCGTACCATCCCATCATTATCAAGGGAGTATTCTCTATATTTTGGGATCTTCATTTCGTCCTCCCTCAAACTCTTGCTAACCTCCTTGTACCAGGTGTCCTTAAATAGCAAGTCAAGCAACTTCTCCTTCAAATTTGTCTTTAAGGGAATCACTTAAAATATATGCGGCCTCCTACTTAAAGCATCCATCACCCTATTTATCATTCCTTTTTTGTAAGTAATATCAAAATCATAATCACTGATTATCTCATACCACCGTATTTGCCTTGAATTTAAGTGGTCCTGAGTGAATATGTGTTGTAGCCCACAATGGTCAGTCCTAAGATCAAAATTCCTTCCTAGAAGGTAGAGTCTCCAAATATTTAGGGAATAAACACTTGTTTCCATTTCTAGATAATGGGTTGCATAGTTTATCTTCATGGGTTCTAAGTTTTCTTGATGCATATATTATTAATCTTCCTTCTTTTATCAATACGCAAAAGAACCCTTCCTTGGAGGTATCAGTGCAAACCAAAACTTGTTGCTCCATATCTAGTACCTTCAGAACTGGTACCAATGTTAATAATACTTTTAACCATTGGAATGCCTCTTCACATTTTTTAGCCCAAAAAAACTTCTTGTTATTTCTTTGGAATTCGATAATGGGATTTTCTATCTTTGAAAACCCATCAATAAATATCCATCCATGCCCATGAAACTGCATATTTCATGAACATTGGTTGGCTCCAGCTATTTAACGATGGCCTCAATATTTTTTAGGTCTACCACAATACCTTTCCCAGAGATAATATGCCCAAGATAGTGGATCTTGGATTGGTAGAAGGAACACTTTGACAACTTCCCGTACAATCGGTTCTCTCTAAAACATTGTAAAACTAGGCTCAAGTTTTCATCATGATCCTCTGGGGGATTTGAGTAGATCAAAATATAATTGATAAATATCTGTACACATTTGTCTGGGTATTCTTAGAATATTCCATTCATCAAAATCATGAAAACGCCCGACGAATTTGTCAAACCAAAGGGTAATACTACACATTCATAATGCCAAAATCTTGTCTTAAATATTGTCTTTGGAATAAATTCCTCCTTGATGCTCAACTGATGGTATCCAGGTCTTAGGTCTATATTTGAACACATAGAAGCTTCCTTCATTTGATTGAACAAGTCATCTATCCTCGTACAAGGTATTGATTTTTGATGGTCACCTTGTTCAACTAGTGATAGTTAATGAAAAATTGCCAGGTCCCATATTTCTTATTAAAAAATATTATAGGGGCTCCCTATGGGGATATGCGGCGTCATATGAAACCCAAGTCCAATAATTTCTTTAATAAGATTTGAAACTTATTTAATTTTGGAGTTCACATACGATATAGTGCTTTTGCAATAGGCTCCATTCCTAGGTTAAGGTCAATGGTGAAGTCAATTTCCCTTTCGGGGTATCCCAAGAAGTTCTTTGGGAAAAAAATCCTTGGATTTAGGTGGGATTTTTGTGAGATGGAGGTGACAAAAGTTGGTTGTTGTGGTGGTGCCATGATGTGCCTTCTAGCAACCCTACTCCTCGTGACTCCACTTCTTGCTATGACACTTGTCTCCACCAACATTAAAATTCATTATTTTCTCTCTCTTTTTTTAAAGAGTATAATAATTATCATTATAGGTGGTTATGGTTCATAATCCTATTGTATGAACCAATCAATAAATATAAGAAAATAAAAGAGCGATGAATTTAATAATTTTGAAGTGGCTCAAGTTTAGTGAATTGGAATTATTACATCATTGATAATGGAACTTTGAAATGATAGTAAAATTCTCATATATATATATATGGGTCATACAATAATTAATATGTTAATTTTTTTTTTACATAAATTAGTAATATATACATACTATATTATTAAGATTATTGAAATTACATTTATAACAATTCCCATATCTAGAATATTATATAAGAAGCAAATAATATTTAATTCTTGGTAAATATATAAGAAGCAATTAGTACTTTATATAAGAAGAAAATAACACTTTAACTCTTGGTAAACACAAAGAATTATTTACCTTTTACTTTATACTTAATTTATGCAAAGAATTGCCCATTGATAGTAAATACAATGGACCACTTGAATATAAGAATGTCCAATATTATTATCCTTATTAAATTTAGTGTATATCTTCACTCACTTTTATCTCAACTTAATTGGTGGATAAATTACCTTTTAAATCCAAGGTGTAAAATTGGCATTTGTACTTTAATTAATTTAGTTAACTCTTAATTTTTTAATAATGAGGGGGGATTTAGTTTGACCAATTGTAGACTCCGATCGGTTTCACACGGTCAACGGTGCGGCCCGATCTTTGGGGAGATATATCCCTTGTTGTTTGCAGGACATGTCTCTCAACAAAAATTGATCAATTGTTCAAAAACAATCCTGGAAGACTTGGAGCTAGGGGTTTGGCGAGAAGTTGCATTTTTCAATATGATGCAAATATTTTCTTTAATCCATCGCCTTCACCGACACCAAAAATCAATGTTCCACACGCATCACCACCGGGAAAAAGTCTTCAAGTAAAAAAACCCATAATTTTTGGTGTTATTGGCGACTTTCTTCTCCTGTTAATCATGTTCTGTTTGGAATTCGAAAAAAAGTTGAAATCGCCTTATCCGGAAGGCGCCATGGAGGTATTGCGAGAGGCATTCATTTTGCTATTATTTTTTAGCTTTCCTACTAATAGAGTCCCTTGAATTAAATCATTCTTTTCTTTGTCCTTTTTTTTGGATATATCGGTAAAGTTTCATTTTTTGTAGGATACTACGAGGGCGAGACGCTTCGGGGAATCGGAGAAAATCGACAACGGGAGCCGGCGAGGGCTTGTCCTAGCAAGGATTCCCGGCTTGTCCCGAGCTATCACGGTGTTTGAAATAGAAACATTGATAGGCTGCAACGGAAGATTTTCATGATAATAACAAGCTTGGGCAAGGAGGATTTGGTCTTGTATACAAGGTAACATACTTTACAAAAAGGTTTTAAAAGGTCTTACAATATGGTCGCGAGAACTAGTGTAAGTGTAGACGGATAATTTATAATACTTGTTAACAAAATCTCCATAACCATTTTCTCTCAATCTCTCGAGGGTACTACTCCGGAGGGGTCAAGAGATAGCTATGAAGAAAGTTGTCCTTGGAGTCTAGGCAAGGCAAGAAGGAATTTTTTGAATGAAGTTAAGGTTTGGTGGAAAAATTTCAACATAGAAATACGAGTGAAATTACTTGGGTCATTGCGAAAGCGGGACCCCGAGAAAGGTTGTTGGTTTATGAGTACTTAGCCAATAAAAGCCTTGATAAAATTACTGTTCGGTAAGTATGGTTCATTTTATTGAAGAAAAAAATGAAACATTTACGTAGGTAATGGAAATCATTGCACGAAATATTTATAATTTATTTTTCCTGCATGGTCGATCCGAGTTTCATATAGACGCAGAGCAACTTGATTAGCGGAAGCGTTGCAGCATTATATTTGGTATAACACGAGGGCTTCTCTACTTGCACGAGGATTCTCATCTCCGGATTATCCATCGGGATATTAAAGCCAACAACATTTTGTTGGACAAAGACTTGAATCCCAAGATAGCAGATTTCGGATTGGAAAGACTCTTTGAGGAAGATGAAACTTACGTGGGCACGGCAATTGCGGGAACGAGGTGAAACTTCGAACCATGCATCACTCGGTTACATTAACTAATTTTTTTGTATTATACTATTTTTGTTTCGAGAAAGGTTTGTGATGCGGCAAAAAAAAACTACGAGTTTACAATTAACTAGTGTGGACATGTGGGTTATGGGCGACTAACTTCACAATGAAACAAACCGAAATCACAAAACGCAACCTAATATATGTCGCATAACACCTAAAATCATTTCAACGAGGCAAAACATTAGTTCCAGGGTCTCACATCACGATAGGAATAGGGCTCATCGCATTTCGACATAAGTTGCAACTTAAATGGAAAACAATATCATCGCCGATGCGAAGTGCGACACAAGTTCTGTTGTAGATTTTCGTCAGATCTATCTAACGATGTACTATACCTTTTGTCTTAGCATCACCATTCGCCCGCAAACTTAACTCTTTTAACTTGCAACATATACATTTCACAATGCGGGACAATTAACATTTCTCAAATTGCACAAAATAACATTTACCACCATTGGCCATAACCCTTATTTCTTGCGAAGTGCGAAATAACGCTAAGCCGATACATGTCTCACCCTTGTCGCATCACACTTTTCATCCCTTACCGCATTGCAAATAAAATAACATAGGCTGCGATGTCTTAAAACTTAGAACCTTTGGTTTGCGATTTGTTGTCCGTCGTTGACTGCAACAAGATCTATCGATCCTCATCACTCTGCCCTTCTTCGAATCACATCTTCCAAGCTCGATCATGCGACAAATATTGTCTCTTCGTCTTCCCCTTTTCGGATTTGCGATGCGATCATAGCTGATTCATCGTTCTCCTTCGAGAATTTACGAGATTTAAGAAAACACGCTATTATAGCCCTTTGCGACCCGGCGTTGCTCCATGCTCCTTTCTACAACAACTCATGAACACATTTACGTGAGCGTAAGGTATGCTATTGTTTACTCGAGTTTTGGACATTGACATTTCTTCGGCTATACAATCATTGATTTAATACACGAGTCCCAATCCTCCATAACAATCACTACTTGGATCACATCCTACTAGTCAATCCACTTTGAAAACTCTACAACAATTCTAATTAAACAACACATAATGCCACAATCCATACAATCACACAAGATTTATAAGCCATGACTAAAACAAACCATAATAATTACAAATTATACAGATCTTCATTGAAATTTAACCGTGTTACAATACTATGGCTTTTGAGCCAAAAACACACATTAAAATGACTTCTCTCTCTTCATAATCTCACTCCCTTAACTAGCCAACCTAGAGCTAACCTCGAGGCAACCTCTAATCTTGAAACGAATCTCTCCAATCCTCTCTCTTGTTTTTTTTTCCTTTTTTTTTCAAAATGCTTACAAAAATATATACAAAAAAGGAAATCCTCACTCTTCCTAGGATTACTCTCTCATCCCTAAGATCTCTACAACTCACTAGATAGTCTTCATTAATCAAATTACATTTAAATCTCAACTAAAAAAAATAACAAAATAATTAGGGGAATCCACTCCCTTTAATAAATGTGTAATAAAACTCTTAAGTCTTATAAACTTTGAAGAATGCTCCTCCATCAAGCTATCTAACCATTTTAAGTTTTAGTATTTTAGGATTATAATTTTGGTTTCAAAAATGCTATTTAACTATTTTAAGTTTTAGTTATTTATCTATATATGTGGGGTTAAATTTCAAGTATAAATAAATTTAGTGTTTTTTATTAAAAAAACACTGAAAGCATTGTAAAAAGTTCGTTTTAACCTAGAAGAAAATAATTCCAACATCTTGAAGAACATTGGGAACACTCAGATTATTAAAACTATATGCTCAACCAAGAAAACTAAGAAAAAATTAAAATACAGTGAACGATTGACTGATATTAATGGCATTGCGGTACTCGTCTTCCCTGAGGTTGAGGACACTTTTTTCTTTTAAATATTGACGGACTTCTTTATAAAGTAAAATTGTATTTTGCAGAGGGTATATGGCACCAGAGTATGCTATGCATGGGCAACGGTCTGCTAAAGCTGATGTATATAGTTTTGGGATTCTTCTTCTGGAGCTGATCAGTGGAAAAAGGAACATGGATTTTAACTTACCACTTGAAATGCAGATCCTTTTACAATGGATAAGATAACGTTTCCATTATATTTCTAATTGACACCATCCACGTTATTCTGATTATTTAGATTTAAGATTATTGATTTTATGTAATTAACTCAAAAAAAACACATTTATTTATATTATAAATCATAAAAGTCTTATCATATCCAGCATTAAAAAAACATATTAAAAAAAAACATTTAATATGACTAATCATATCCAGCATATGCATAATCCACATCAATAAATTTCTACAATTCATCATAAACTAAGAATCCGTGTATATATTTTCTCAATTTCACGATCTGTTGTGATTATGCAGATATGGGGATTATATGCACGAGGAAATATTGAGGCCATTATTGATCCAGTAATAATGAAACCTGCAGCGATCAGACAGAGTCTTGAGATGTGCCCATGTTGCGCTGCTGTGTACACAGGCCAACCCATTACTCCGTCCATCGATGTCTACAGTGAACTTGATGCTTTCAACGGGGGCTATGACGTTACCCGATCCCACGAAACCTGCAGTTGTGAGTTCTGTGGCTGCACCCTCCAATCATGGATCGTCACATACATCTGCAGCCACTGCATCATCTTCATAGCATCTAACGCCACCGTTTCAATTCCTGAGTTGGAACCCAGGTAAAGAGCTGTTTGTGAACCGGAGTTATTCATGGTTTTGTCGATACAAGTTTAATACCGCGTTTCAAAGTAACGAGGTTCTCGTTGAAAGTAGTACGCTGATATTTATTTATGCCTTTTATGCAGTTTGTTTTTTTATGTTTGCTTTTTGTGAGTTCTGTGGCTGCACCCTCCAACAATCCCGGCTCTGCACATACATCTGCAGCCACTGCATCATCTTCATCGCACAGTCTTGTAGCATCTAACGCCACCGTTTCAATTTCTGAGTTGGAACCCAGGTAAAGAGCGGTTTGTGAACCGGAGTTATTCATGGTTTTGTCGATACAGGTTTAATACCGCGTTTCAAAGTAACGAGGTTTTCGTTGAAAGTAGTACGCTGATATTTATTTATGCCTACTACGCAGTGGTTTAACTACATTGTTTTTTTAGCCATTAAAATTATAGAAATTCTCTTAAGATTTTAAGAAAATTCGACAGGAATTTTTTGTAAATTCACATTATAACTATCAAACTTTAATATTTTGGGTGTTTTAAAGGTTTTTTGATGGTGCTAAATCTATTTTCATTATCAAAATCATGATTCAAACACTAAGATTTCTTAATTTTTTTTAAGCTCGAATTCCCACCAATTTTAATCATCTGAAAAAATTCTTCCATCTCATCAAACAACTCTCCAATTCCCCATCTCGTAAGACAACTCCTTTATTTATTGTAAAATTAAATTAGACTAAAAACACATAAAAACACATCCAACCAATAAAAGTGACAATAGAATCTAATTTGATCGCAGATTTTCATATATGAATTTGTGGGAACTTCTATTTATTTTGAATGTGTTATACCATTTTTGTATCAATGTATTTTGTTTATAACTTGTCTTGCTCAAAAGTACACGAATATTAGAACTACAAATTTTCATTTAACAAAAAAAACCTAATACCTACCATAACTACCATACCCAATGGGCATGGGCATGGGCAATTGAGAAGTTATGTAATGAATACCTTTAAGTTTGTAGCATTCATTATTAACTTTCTAGTTTTCAATCCCCAATGATGAAGAATGACCCAAATGAGTAAATGTCAAATAGATTTTCAAGAATTAAAATAAAAAACATAATAAAAGATGAGAAACGTATAGTTCTTAATTGTTATTTGCAATGATATATATAAAAAAGAAAAAATAATGGCAATTGGACATTTTTGGAAATTTTTGAAATGGAAATGGAAGCATTTTGTGTTTAAATAATTAAAAAAAATAGAAAGAGTTAGTTTTCAAAAAATTAAGTTGTTTGATGTTAATATTAAGGATTTCCTTAACAACATAATCAATAGTTATATCAAAAATTACACATTGCTTGATCTCCCATACTATCCCAATTTCATTTAATTAAATCCAATATATGCACTCTAAAAATAGTTTAAAAACCTTACACCTTAGTCCAAATCTATTAGAATATTATTGTGGTGCTTCTCACTTTTATTTGTATAAATATTAAACATTAATATTTCAATTTGGGTTCATAAACCCTTGAAATGCAAATGTTGTATGTGTACAATTAGATTATTTGTAATATGATCTATATAAACTATGTAATACTTATTCTATTGAAGATTTGCATCTAAAATACAAATTGAGGCATTTGATGTTTGGACAATTAAGAAAACAAAAGGTGATTAGTTTTAGAAAATTAAGAAAATGAAAAGTCATTAGTTTTAGAAAATTATGTTGATCCATGTGAACGTTGAGGATTTTCCTCTAAGCTTGATAACAACCATGATAAGTAACCATATCAAAAATTTCACTTTTCTTCATCTTCCATGATGTCTCGTTTACATTCAACCAAATCCAATGCACTCTAAAAGTAGTAAAAAAATCCTTACCCCTTAGTTAAAACCTATTAGGCTATTGGTGCGTTGCTTGTCATTTAATTTATTTGCATGATATTAGATATTAATCTCTCAACTAAGGTTCATAAATTTGTGAAATGCAAATATTATGTACAAAATTAGATTATATTAATGTAATCTACCTAAACTAAAATGCTTCTTTATTAATGAAAATTCTTCTTTATTGATATCTTAAGAAAAAACCCTTGAGGTAGGGCAACACCATACAAACACTCCTTAAGGAAGGAGATCACTCCACAAGCCATATGCTTGTCAATACAATAATCCTTGACATCCCTCAATGGAGAGTCTTTAGCCTCTATATAGGTTTCATACATACAATACCATGGGTAATTACCATGGGTCATACATATAATACCATGGGCTTATCACATTATTTCCTAAGTACTTGTGGTCCCTTGAATAATGTGGGTTAACGACTTTATTTATTAATTATGGCCCATGTATTTATCATCCTTACATTACATTATTTCCTTGTGTACCTTCCTCAATACCCCCATATGATCCCCCCATAGGTATACCCCATATTATCCACCCTAGGTATACTACATTCCATCCCCCCTTAAACATGTTTTTGTCCCTGAAACATGAGAAGAACACAAATAATAAGATATCTTGAAAAAATGTAGTCCCTTTGGTACCATGCACATGCATCTAGCCATCCCGAGAGAAAGGTGAGCATTCAATCTAGTTGCTAACTCGCTCGCTTGATATGGATGTTGGTTACGGTGGTTCCTACTGTGTTGATGTGTCATGGGTGGATCATCGCATCTCTCTATCTATCGTCATGGGTTCTTTTCCTTGTTGCTAATTCGTTTCCATCTAGTTGGTTATTTTCTTGCTAGGAGATGTGGATGGTGATGTGTTCAAGCTTTAATTGATGGATTAGCTTTGTTCCATGGATCTGAGTGGTATCGGGTTCCTTTTGTGGTACCTCCATTATTGGTGTCGAGTGGTATACGGGTGCTTTTTACGGTACTTGGTTTGATGTCTATGTTTGGCTATCGACCATCAAGGACTCATCATTTCGATGTGTCGGTGTCATTATGGCTTTGTGCTTCTGCCTCTCCGGTCTCTGCCTAGTTCCTAATGGAAATATCCTACAATGTAATTTTCTTCCTTTTTATACCGAGCTTCGAGGAATTTCTTTTGCACATCAATATTGACGAGTACCAGTGGATTTTATACAAGGGTATTCCCAAAACAACATCCACATTATCCATATCTAAAGTATAAAAAAATCAGAATGAAACACATACTTATCCATAGAAATCTTCAAATCTTTATAAATTTTAACATCGTCATTATCAACCTATGTTTTTTGCAATATGTTTTGTTGGAACTTGAATTTTTTTTCCACATAAACATTGATAAAATTATGTTTGCAACTAGGATTGATAGACACGATGATTTTCTCTTTCCAAATACAACCATGAACATGTAATAAGGATATACCAACAGAAAATAGCCCATGATTTTTCTTATTATCATTCTTTCGAGCATGAGACCATTTTTTCCAAAAGGATTTTTTCAAGTTCATCACTCGAAAGTAGCCTCAACGACTCGTCAAGTGAGTACCACCGTTTAGCGACCTCATCTTTCATGTTAGGGCCCTAGGCTGATTCTCCAAAAAACCTTGGGATTGAGACTTACGATATTGTATAAATTCTTCAATAGTCGAGGCCATCATCTTTTCTTGTAAAATATATCTTTCTAGAACCCACAAAAAATAGAGTGAGGGTTTTTAGAAATTACTTATTGTTGAGGTGAAAATTAAAAATCGACACAACTTGGTCAATATAGTTTAGAATCCTTATTATAACATGTTTTTGAAATGGAATGGTCATTCTGAATCTTCCCTTGTTGTTGAAATCCCGATCTAGGTAATCTAGAAACTCAGATCTACACTACAACTGTCTCGTTGTTACACAAATTTCTAAAAAAAAAAAAAAACTGATTTTAAACCAACGATACCTCCGCCATCCGAACTTCAATTCGATTCGATTTTTTTTTTTTTTTTTTTTTGGGTGATTTTTAAAGAGGATCTTAGGTCTATAATATTTCTTCCCAAATTCTACGCAAAAACTGCAAAGAAATATAGGAGAGCCGCCATCCACGGATTCTTTATGCAAATTTTTTTTCTTGAACACAACTAAATTTAAATCATCGATATCTCCCTCATCTGACTCCGATTCAAACTATTTTTTTTCAAAATTGGGTATTTTTTTCACAAGGAATTCATATATTATTTTTTTCCATAAAATTTTGTATCAAAATGTTCGGATACGTTACGCAAATTCGCAGCCCCAAAAATTTCTTGCAAAAAATTTTAAAAAAATCTTCACAACTCTGCCCAAGAAAGTGCTCTGATACCACTTGTAATGGATTTGACCTAAAAATTAATTCTTTGATAGAATAAACCCAAGAGCCAATATAATATATTTCTAGGATAAAAATTTTTCTTTATTGATATCTTCAGAAAAATATAAATATTTGTAGGGAAACACCATACAAATATTGCTAAAGGAAGAAGATCACTCCAAAAGTGGTATTCTTGTCAATACAATAATCCTTGAAAAATCTCAATGGAGAGTCTCTAGCCTCTATATAGGCTTCATACATTCAATACCATGAGTAATTACGATGGGTCATACATCCAATATGATGGACTTATCACATTATTTCCCTAGCTGCTTATGGTCCCTTCCATAATGTGGGTTAACCCCTTTATTTATTAATTATGGCCCATGTATTTATCATCCTTACATTACATTATTTCTTGGGTACCTCCCTTTATACCCCATATGATCCCCCCTTGCTATACCCCATATTATTCTCCCTAGGTATACTACAACTACAAAAATATTCTTTGCAGGTATTCATTTGCATATGTGATTTCCTTGCTAGATATGGCATGCATGGTATTGCACGTGGTTATTTTCATCTTAGCATGGGGTTTTCCAGGTGCGACAATGTTTTCAGCCCAAACTTTCCATTTTTTTATAACTTTGATGAGATGGGAATTTCCATTTTCTTATAGCTTTGATAAGATGGGTTTCTCATACTTCGGTTGAGATGGATTGCAAGATGGATTCGAAGCTGAGGGGGGTGGATATTCGAAATGAAAAACACATGGCCTAATGGTCCCTGAACTAGATTATGGATCACGATATATCCATCGGCTTAGTAACTCCTAAGGTAGACCGTGAGTTGTGGTAAAACCATATTGTGTACCTCGGTGGGCCTAGGGAATCCTTGTTGGTGAATGATGGGATATACATTAAAGCCAAGAGGTGGATTTCTCTTCGTTGGGCTAGGGTATTCTCAAGATGGGATTTACACTAAAACTTGGAGAGTATGTTTCGGTTTAGGGATTAGTGATCCCTTGTTCAGACTATTGATTATGTTAAAGTCTGAGTGATTAGGATGCACTCAAATTCCTCACTGTGTAGGAGGAGAACCCGATAACATTCACACTTGTTTAGTTGTTTTTGGTTGGTTATGAGTCCCACATTCATTCTTGGAATATGGCATGGGGGTGATTGGCTGAAGTAAGATTTGGCTTAGCCAATCTATGGTCGGTAGAACGTGGAAGTCACATCTTTGGTTGGTTTTTACATTCAGAATTGAAGAGATAATTCCTTTGGTATTTGGTATGCAAATGTACTAGTTTCTATGTGGATTATTAATTTGTTGTATCCATGATATTTATGTTGTTATTGTGCTGGCTATAAGCATATATGTTATCAGTGATGATGTACGAATCTATCCATGTTTTTACTTGTAAATGAATGCACAATGTATCGATGGTCCAATAGTTTGTATTTCAACTAATGATGTAAGGGAGCAATGCTTCGTAGCGATTCTCAGATAAGTATGACACCACGATGCTTAATCTGTTGTTTACACTGTAGATTCGGGGGTCTAGATGAGCTCTTGTTGATGTTATTACTTATGTAACATTTTTCTAATGTCATATATCATCGCCTAAGTTTTTTATGAAGTTACGGGGAAGTGAATGGGGCTCTAGGCCTAAAAAGGTGGATCAAATATCGGACTTGTAGGCACATAACTGAGCATTTGGGGCCCTAGCCACAAGCATGCAGTGTTGTGCCTAGGGATATAGCCTTATGGCCGCAAGAATGCAATCTTATGCATGCGTCTATGGCTCAAAAGGCTCAAAATGTCATTGTGACCCAGGAGTAAGAGGCCTGAAGAATTAGGCTGCCTCCTGGGGGTGTTGTAGATACTGTACAAGGTCTATTTGATGTGTTTCCATCGGTTCTACTTCCTTAAGGTAACCTAAGAGGTTGAATCTCATTATAGTGGCCTCTCGTCGCATGTTTACCCCAGTTGGCCGATTACTTGGGTAGATGTGGTATGAGGGTGTTACGGAGTGGTATCAGAGCATGGTTGCACTCTCCTTGGGTGGTGTTTGGTTTTTGTTATCTTTGGGTATATCTGATACCACATAGTGGTATTAGAGCGTGGTTGTGCTCTCCTTGAGTGGTGTTTGGTTTCTATTCTCTTTGTGTATATATGATACCACATAGTGGTATGAGAGCATGGTTCAAGCATTGGACTGGATGGGCGGTGTGTTGATCATGCTTTTCGTTTGGTTGCATATGTGTTTCTCATACCTATGGTGTATGTGCTTATTGCATCCATGTTGTGTTGGCCATGGTGGAAATGGTGTTGCCATGGAATTGATGATGGTGTTGTTGTCAACATGTTGTCATGAGCGTATGACCAGTTATCATTTGTTCTTGCTTATGCATTGTTTGTGCATGCTTGCTTACATGTTGCCACATGTTGTGTGTGCATTGATCTTTTATGCTAGGTCACATATTTATCATGCTTGTGTCATAGGGGAATTTTGAGGTCTAAAATGGGCCTCCTAAGGAAATTATAAAATAATAGTGGAAATAATAAAATAATATTATATTACATCATCAAAATTTCTAGGGAGAAAAGAGAAAACTACTTTTTCAACTTATCTCCCTGTGCGTTTACTCAAATTTCGAGTGGAAACACTTGTTGGATGCAAAATTTTATTTCTCGTCCAAGGATTACCCATGTTGCATACTTTCTATGGACGCTACTACACGAAAAATTATAAATACATGAAAAACGTGATTTCAATCACGTGTTTTTCATGTATTTCTCATTTTTCGTGTAGAAGAGTCCATTGAAAGTATGCAACATGGGTACTCCTTGGATGAGGGATTAAATTTTGCATCCAACGAACACTCCCGATCTAAATTTGAGTAAAACCTTAGGGAGATAAGTTGAAAAAATATTTTTATTATTTTATTATTTTTTGATCTTTTTACCTTTAAACCTAAAAAATGGTGAATCATCCCCCATTGTTGCATCATCATCTTAAATCCTATTGGTTCTTATAAAGTTTATTTTGGTTGTACATTTTTCTTAGGAGGCCCATTTTAGACCTCAAAATTTCTGTATGGTTGTCCGTGTATTCTTGCTTATGTGATGCTATATGTGGAACATGCATTGGTCATGTTATACATGTCAAGTGGGTTAATGTGGTCAAGTTTGCATTGGTTTGATTTATGTTTTTGTGCATAAGGTCATCATGATGATATTGGTATGTTATGATGCTAATGTGTTGGTTAAGATAGAGCAAGAGATGCAGACCCTCAAAGTGAAGTTGCAACATTGGACCTCGAGGAAAGAGCAGATCATCATACAAGTTTGTATTCTTGACATGCATGGATGTGATTCATGGTTGTTGTAAGAATTAGTGTTACTTATATGTTTGTCATTCTATTACTATTATGGTTAAATATGTGATAAATTCCATTTTATTAGTGTAGTCATATGCACCATGGTTATGTGTATGCCTTTCATTCTATTGATTTTATCATTTACATACATGATAGATGTTAGTTATTTAGTGTGATCATATGTACATGTGTTGGTTAGTCAAGCATGGTATTAACTTGATAACTAGGTTATATTTTGTTGATGAATATGATATATGTTAACTTGTAGTTAGCTTGATGATTAGGTTATATGTTGTTGAGGAGCATGTTATATATTAACTTGTAGCTAGCTCAATGATTATGTTATATTTTGTTGATGAGCATGTTATGTCTTCACTTATTGTTGTTATATCCACTACAAGAAAAAAAGGACATTGGTGAGGGGCGAAAAATGTCCCATAAGCTCATTGGTGAGGGTCAAAAGAGCCTTTGTCACCAAAAACTTAATGTCACCAAAGGTGGCGCCGCCAAAAGTATAAGTGTTGTGGTGACATTCAAGGTCTGTCACCAAAAATAATTTATAATGACGAATAGTGACCATCACCATTTCATATGAGCAATGGTGATGGACAATAGCCTATGTCACCAAAAAACTGAACGTCACCAAAGGTGGCATCGCTGAAAGTATGTGTTGTGTTGGCATTCAAGGTACGTCATGAATATTGATTACAATGATGAATAGTGATCCTCACCATTTAATATGAATAACAATGATTTTTTTTTATGGACATTTCATGGCCGTCACTATTGGTGCATATATATGGCGACGTTCGTTGGCCATCATCATTTCATATTTGTTGAGGGTCAAAAAATGTCATCATAAGCTCATTGGTGAAATCAAGGTCTGTCACAAATAATGACGATAATGACAAACAATGGCCCTCACCATTTTATATCAACAACAACGATTTATGATGACAGACATTTCTTGGTCGTCACTATTGATGTGTATATATGGTGGCGTTTGTTGACTGTCACCATTTCATATTTCGGTGAGGGTCAAAAAATGTCACCATAAGCTCATTGGTGATGGTCAAAAGAGCCTTCATCACAAAAAATTGATCGTCGCCATTCCATATAAATATTAGGGCACGATGGAATCGAACCACCAACCTCATGCTTGTAAATTAGGTGCTCTTCCATTGAGCTAGCACCCTGTAAAGAATTATAATTTTGAAAATTATATCTTGAAACTTTATATATTGTAAATTTTACAACTTTCGATAAATTAAAGTCTCGAAAATCTTTTACTAAACAAAAAAAACTTCATCAAAGTTGCAGGTCTCTACCTAATGGTTATGCAAGTTATGAAATGTGGGTGGAGGGAAAAATAGTTACGTATAAGAGACTCAATATGTTTAGTTGAATACTCAATTATAATTGAAACTCTGAAGACATTTATAGCCTAAAAATTACCTATAACTTGCAAATGTGCCAAATATTGCAAAGGAAGTGTCATAAGTGGATAGCATATGAAAGAAGAGCATTGATCAAGAGAGATGCAATATGTTACATGTTGAATGAAAGAAAAAACTCAAATTTGTTGTTGTTGGGTGACTTTTTATAATTGTTACCTTTGTCTTTCCTTTATCACGTAAATATTCAAATCAAAAATTATAAATTTTGGATATCTGAATGATATCTAGACTTTTTTGCAAATGTAACATGGATCTGCAGGGAACCACAGGGAAAATTATATATATATATATATCCCCTTCACATAAATCGACATACGATTTGGAATTTTACAAGTCCGCACTCAAAACATGACAACAACCAACAAATAAAAAAATTTGAAACTTATCATAGTAAGAGTATCTCTTTTCAGCAGTGAAAAACAAACAATATTACAGTAATTGGTTCACTTTAAGACTCCAAAACATTGGAAAAAAAGGTGCTCAATTATCTACCAGTACAAAATGGACTTAATTCTAATGAAGCAAAAGGGTTGATACTAAATCACAAATAAAAATTACCAACATGAATGTAAATATTTTTTTTCAAGATCTTTCCAATAGTTCAGACAGAAAATGCCCCCCATCAGTGTTTGTAAGTGAATTTATGACCTGGATAATTTAATATTCCATTTTTAACCCTTGGATTATAAAATAATAAATCATGTATTATTTGCAATGCAGTGGTTTATGAGAATTGTGTCAATCCAAGAGGGTTGAATTGTAAGGACCCCATACTATAGAATGTGAACATGCTTTGAAATTTTTGTTAGCTCGAAGCCCAAGGAAAAGGCCCCACTATTGAATGGTCATGAGTCCAAATGGCAGGCAGGATAGGTTTTGATGTTATGCTTAACTGTTATAAAACCAAAGTATAATAAATAATATAATAACCTCCAAAAAGATTGCTTGAGGAGCAACACAGGAGTTGAATCCAAGGGTGGAAGAGTAAATGGAGTCCTTGGGAAGGTAATATATGTTACTTAATGTCCAAAAAATGACCAAAATTACATCAACAAGACTGCTCAATTCGTAAGTGGCAGTACAAAGTGGGATTTCAAAGGCCACCCCTATAAAATCAAGAATCGGCCCTACTTAAAAATATCTAAGAATGACTATCACAATGCTAAGAAGAAGAAATACAAAGCTATAGAGCCAAGTATAGGGTAATCCTCAATGCATCGAATGCCCACTGCCAAACAGAGGGTATTCCTCTAATGTCGAAAGGGAAGCTATCCTACCATCTCAAGCTACGGATAGAAATTTGGGTAAAAGAGATGGATTTGGTGTGGGGGATGTCTCTCTGTATGGAAAATATGGCCCTCTACATGGAGCTGGTAGAAGGGAGTTGCCTATAAATATAGCATGAGTTATCTTGAAACCCTATACAACAACATCACATGGGATTTCTTATCAAGGGTTGGGTTGCCTCTTATAACCCAATATATCATTGTTGCCCTGTATTTCTTGCAGACGCTCTATCTTTTAACCATGTTATATTAAAATCTCTTTCACCTACCCTGTTGATCATATTTTCTCAGTCCAAACTCAAAATGTTATATGGAAGACACATGATCCGCATGCATGGGAGACATAACATATCATTTTTCTTAGAGAGGTTCTTTCCTTATCATTCTTACATTCTTCCTCATGTTGAGAGAACACACGCCTCCATAGCTGAAATTCCATATAACCAACACAAGAAGCCAATGTGAGTCTGTGCCAAGCTAGAGGGATTGTGGCAGAAGTGGAAGGAAAGCATTATGTTTGAAGAGAGAGTTGTAGAGTAAGCAACATGGAATCACATTACTCACTTGTTTAAATCAATGTTAACTAGAAATGAGCTAAGGTATATTTTAAATCACATTATCCACTTGTCTGATTCATCACTGCAATGAGACAATGTATATGAATTTCAAGGATTCCCAAAGAGAAACTAGTAGCTCAAAGTATTTATGCCAACACTGTGGAACTAGAGGGGATGGATTCAATGGAGATCATAACCTTGTGTTGTGTTTTTCTAAGTGGAAGAGGTTTGTCATTGTTTGAACGTTAGGTAAGATATCTAAATAAGATTTCAATGAGGGAAAGAATTTTTGGTGTTTGGTTGTGGTTATTATTTTTAGCATTGTGGGTTGGGATGGATGAGAAATAAATCCAACTACCATCCTTCATCCCTGTGGTCTCATAACCCAGTTTGGGAGTGGCATTTACAGAAGATTCCAGTGGTTGGGCAGTTGATCACTCATTTGTCACCAATTTGATGGATATATTCATGGCAAATCTGAGGGATTATAATCATTATCATGCCAGTTTGTCAGCAAATAATACCACTAGACCTCCACGGGGATATTTGTGTTTTTAGCATAATTTCCAAACACACCCATCGCTTTGATTTTAAAAAATTTATCCGCAACCATTATGAAGTAAAATAATAAGTGGTGTCACTAGATGGTGTAAAAAGCAGAAGTTTGGAAACAATTGTAGAACCATATGACATTATATGGGTTAATGGTTCAATTATATGTTATCCTTGAAGACTTGTGTTTGTATTTTCTAAAAAACTATATACCTCCTCACACAAACTTTCAACAAAATCTTATGAATATTTAACAAAAACCCAAGCCACTTGGAGATGGAATGAGTCCCTATTATGGCCAATTTATCGATTCTCTAATGTCCCAGAAATATACTCTTTTAAGGGGTGACCACCCGCGAACCACCAACTATCTCAAAACTTTTCATACGATTTGGCTTGAAATATTATTTTTCTTATGGAATTATGATATCATTGTTTTGGGAAACTAATGAACTAGTTTAGATCTGCATGTTGTCTCTTCAATATAAAGTTATAAACAAGTGACTTAAGTAAATATTCAAGACACTGCATGAAATCGAGGATTTGTAAATCCATGGCTTCAAATTACATCATCAACATGAGACCCAAATTTGATGAAGTCAATCTTGAGCTCAAGGCTCAAATTTTGGCCAATCCTACTTTTGATTACACTAAGGACACACATCAATGGGTCAAGAAGTCATTGTCATCATGCCTACAATAAAAAACCCTAGATAAATGAACATGATAGAAAAACGGGTCACATCAATGGGTCAAGAAGTCATTTTCATCATGTCTACAATAACAAACCCTAGATAAATGAACATGATAGCAAAATGGGTCAATGACCAATCCAAGGCCACATTAGGGCTAATAGTTACAAATGTAACCACAGAGAGAATATTTTTATTGGCTATATCTGGAATTTCAGGCTAAATGAGGTGCTACCATAGCTTTTGAAGAGTCTTCACTTGCCAAACACTAGGGCAAGAAAGCCTCTCATCTCTAGTATGGTATTTGTATAACTACTATAATTGTGATACTATCTAACATGAATCTTCAAACAAGGGGTATCCATAACAGATATTCACGTCTTTATGAGATCCCTTTCAAAGGAACCCCTCCATATTATCCACAAATTTTGTTTATATATTAAACTCATGGAAATAATTAAGGGAGGGGATCTCCCCAAGCCATTAAACATTGTTTTGTACAAGGTTTATGGTAACATTGTTTTTTCCGACTAATGAACTAGTTTATATTTTCATTTTGTCTATTTTTTGGGATTAATATAAGCAACTAGGGAGTTAATAAAATTTTCAAGATAGTTCATGAAATCAAGCGTTTTTAAATCCATTGCTTCAAATGTCGGTTTCAACGTGGGATTCAAGTTTGACAAAGTCTCTCTTGAGTTCAAGGCTCAAATTATGGATGATCTTGCATTTTATAAATTAAAAACACTCATGAATGGGTCAATTAGACATTGAATGAGTGATATGTCATCATTCTTGCAATAGTTAACACTAATTAAATGAACACAACAATAAAAAGAGTCAATGGATGAGCTAGGACCACATTAGTATTAGCAATTAAAGCTATAACTAGAGAGTGCATGTGGTCACGGACTATATCCATGGAATTTCAAGTCAAATGAGGTGCCACCGTCGCTTTTTAAGAGTCGTAACTTACACAAACACTAAATAATACTTTCAGCTCCAATATGGTCTTCATTCGACTAATACCATTGCACTATTATCTAACACGAATCTTAAAACACAAGTGGGAGTCACTGTAGATCTTCAAGTCTTTATGAGGTCTCATTTAGGGGAATCATTCTATTTTCATATGAAACCCATGGGTTCTGTCTTTATATTGAATTCATGGATGCAACAAAGAGAGTGATCACTCCAAGCCATTAGAAACAACTCTATGCAAGAAGGCAACTCCTTGATAGTTTCTTTCCTGTGGATTTTGGCATAAGCAAGGATGCTATTGTGATTTTTGTTTCAAGCCTTATTGGAGGATCCCTATGCAGAAATATTCCCTCCTCCTCCCAATCCCATCAATTCAAGGATGAGGTGAAGCCTAGGCTTTCTATTCCCTCAAAGACAAAGGGGCCCCTAAATCTTTCCTTCATAGTGGAGAAATCAAAGGACATTCTAGTGCTGGAACTTGAAGTGCTAGATCCATAGGTATATGCCCACAAATTTTTTTATTGAAGGGATACCACTCTTTTTCATTTTAATTGGCTTTGGCCATCTATAAAAATGCTTCATGTGTGGAAAAATTAAACCTAGATTACGAACAATGAGCTCTTCCTCCATTCCAAGTGTTACTTCATTGTAATTTTTAAGGCCATGGTGGATAGAAAAAAATGTGTTCAATCTAGGACCCTATTTCTTGGGGGAAATTAACCTCTCCTTTCATCCCTAGTTCTCAAAGTTTGATCCAAACACCATTATTATTACAACAACTCCAGTCTAGGTAAGAGTTTCAAACCTCCTTTTCCCTTATGGCATCCTATTTTTCTTACAACTATTAGGAACTCCCTGGGTCATTTTACTAAAGTTAATGGAGTTCATATTGTCATGGGCTCAACATCCTTACCCATATCTGTGTAGTGCTCAACCTAAGTTGTGGGTTTCCCAACTAGATGTTGATATAATGGGTTGATCTCACTTTTATCGAAATGTTATGCATTGAAAGCACAACATTTAGATGTAGATCATGCAAACAAACCGTACACCTCCAAGAATCCTATTCATCTTCACCAACATCTTCTACATCCAATGGACATAGGAAAAATCCCAAAGGATGGTAAGTAATAAAGGGAAATATATGTGCTCCAACAAAGAAAATGACTCATATGAAAGAAAAGGGACCTATACTAGTTCCCCTTGGTAGTGCTGGGAATACACACTCAACTTTTGTGCCATCAAATCTCTTTTGAGGTTTAAAGCACCTTCGTGAATCAAGAAAGGCAAAGCTTAGTCCTAAACACCTTGCGTTCATGATTCCCTCTCACAAATCAATATATCACAATGCCACTAACCCATGTCAACATAACTGGGTGGATCATGTTGAAAAGAAACTGAAAAGTGATCCTCATGAAGTGAATACAACACACAATGATCTGCTGCTTCTTTCGCTCTCTGCCATAAATGATCAATTTGTGTTTATCTGTGTGGTAATGAAAATCATCCGATAGCAATGAGATCCCCGGTAAAAGGTCCCAATTAGACCTTGAACCGTTTCGAATAGGGATCTCGTCCGGGGTGTGGGTCCGGCTACCACTGATTTCTCCTTTGCTTTGGGTCTCACTTAAACTCTATAAAATAGTGGATACACACCTAATCAACTGATACAAGACATATGATTGATGCATTAAATGTACATACGACACTATGAGTAGCAAGAGGAAATAATAAAGCATGAAGACCGAAGGAAGTGTTGTTCGCAACACCTCATTAGGGTCACGCTTGTAAAATGTTCTGACCACAAAGGAAACAATTCCTCATGGCAAGAACACCTTTCACTTCCTAAAATTTTAAATGATAACACAAATGCCAATAAACAAAGCCATCAACGTTCGTTAAGAAAGTGAAATAAACTCAACCACCATTAACATACTCAGCAAACTGTTATGCAATTGTGATATGAATTAAAGGTACGGTTCCCTTAATATAAAGACGTTCAGAAACTGAAAACCTCGCACTCTTACGAGTGCTCATGCAGCAACATCGGATCCACGAAGGGTATTTTCAAAATACTTGTCCTTCTGCTTCAATGTGTAGCAGTCTCTGGTAATCTCAAATATTAAATAGGAGTCCCAAAAAAAAGTTTTCCCTTCCTGGCTCCAGAAGAGTATTTATAATAAAAAACCTACCTTAAATATAGCTTTTCATCTTCACAAGCCGTTGGGTTTCCTCGTGACCCTTGCACCATTCATGACTGCGACCTCGGCGGATATGCGACCTGGACCCGGTCGGCTGGGTCGTGGAGTCGCACGTCGTCGCGTTGTGGAACACGACTCGCGACTTTGGCGACCTGAAGAAATTTGCGACCTCGGAAAATGTACGACCTGCGCCTCACGAAATATGCGACTGCGACCTGAAGAAATATGTGACCTGGGGTTTTATCCCTTCTACATTTCTCCTGTTGAGATAGTCTTAGCTCCCGCCACATGAACCAGAATTTTCTGGGTAAGCGACAAACTTCCTTGTCTGGGTCATCATCATAATCTCCTCATGTTACCTGCGTGTAAGCATATTAGATTAGCCATTAGCCTCACCCACATAAATATTTTTATACATGTTGAAGAAAAAATAAAGATACAGTAAAATAAAATTCAGATGCATAAGGAGCATATTGACAAATAACATCAAGGGGTTTTAACAATTAGCTTGGACCCCTGTGTAGTCCTTTTCTGTAGGCGATATATGCTTTGAGAAAAGAGGCCATTCCGAAGCGGGGTAGCATGGTCGGAGCTTTCATGGGTCACAGCCTCTAGTGGACATATCATTCTATGACCTTGCGACCTTGGAGGGGTCGCACAGTTGCATGGTCGCATTTTCCGTCCAGCAGTGTGCATCGTGACTCAGCGACCTGGAGGGGTTGCGCGACTTGATCTCTACGTGGGTCGCAATCTGAAAAGGGTCGCAGGGTCGCAAATATCATCAAGTCATTATCTGCACTAGCCTCACAGGTTTGTGACCCAGCGACCTGGGTTGAACTGCGACCTCAAAGCATGGTTGTCTTCATCGTGCAATCATTGTTCAGCTTAGGCACAATGTCTTCTCCTGCATTGAATCTTTCTTTCATTCAAAAAAGGGAATGGATTTTACGTATGGAGGAGTCGCTCGATCGTGTGATCTGGCTGTAGTTGTAGGAAGGAGCGCACTCCAACAAATCCCTAGCCCTTCTAACGGTGATTTGTCGATGGATCAATAATTTTAACCATGCATCAAAATTAATAACGAATAGCTTCTTTCTCCGTGGTGGTAATTCAGGTTGTGAGCAGACAAACACCATTGCCATGCTATATTTACACGATGTCAACAAAACCAGTCTTCCAACAAAATTCTAATACGTCAATCAGATGAATGCGCATTTAGATTTGAGTTAGTCATTTCATGCCCTCTTTGGAAGCACGGATATGAAACATGTTTCGGCCATGTCAACGAAATTCGTTTTAACTTGCGGCTTTTTCCATATAATGATTTAACACTGAACGCCAAACCTCCTCGAGTCAGCATTTTGATATAATTTTGAAGGTGGAAATTTTATCTTGTAACAGAATATTTCTCATCTACTATATCGAGGGATCTATCATTCTAGAAATAACGCTCCATAGCTGTTACTGCGCTGGTTCGATTGAGCATTTCTCTTTTTCCTGGTGCATCCTACGGCAATGACAAAGCTGACACAACTGAATCCATGCGCATGCATTCTGGGCGGGATTATGTTGCCATTATTATTATCTCATTCACGCTGGATGATAGCAAATGCTGCCTGCCTCCATTAAAACGCTATTTAACGACACAGTCCACGTGGTGTCATGCGTGGAGAAGAAGTCGCAACGCTCGACATCGGAAAATTTCTTCCCCGAGGTGGAAAACGCTGGAGTGTTTTTTCAAACTGGATCAACACATCCTTTGACACGTGGCGGAGAGCCAAGAATCACGCCATGGACTACCTCATGCATGCTGCAACTGCGCTTCCCATGGTTTAAGTCATCGTTGTAATGGTGAGTGTATTGGAGGCAACAAGAGGAAACTACCCTCCATGCGCGGCTTTAATCGAGAATAGAAAAGGCATGTACGCCTCCCATGATAGAAAGCAGGTGAAGAACAGTAAACAGCTGGTAATGATCGTAATCGGTGCTGACGAGAACGTTGAACCCGCTCCACCTCAGCCTTAAGTAAAGAGGATACCAAGTTAAAATTCCGAACTTGCAAATATTACCAATATCGTTATTAAACCTTCTATTCATGGCTTTGGACGACTTTTTACTATTATCACACCGGAGTTATCATAATATTTTGGCTGCCACTCTAGGTTTGTCATGACCATGTGTTGAACGTAAATTTTGACCATCACATATATATTTCCGCTCCACTAGTTTTTAACATAGGTCGAAAACTCACCATCGAAACCTTTGCGCCCAATCATAACACACCATAGTTATTATGACATATTAATATAGGTTTGTCATACACTCCGCCCCATGCTTTAAACATAAGTTTTTATTAATATATCCGCTCAACATGTTTTATCATAGGTCAAAACTCCACCGTAGAAATATTAGAGCTCAATTGTAATGAGTTTTCATATGGTTCTAATCCGTGTTCTTATATGGCTTTAAAACCATATGTTTGCGCCTTGTCTTAAAAATACAACGTAACCTTGGTCCATTGAACGTGTGCCCACTTATAATGTAGCTTAGGTCTAACAACATTTGCTTCCTTTCCCCAATTTGCCAGAGTTGTCAACACAACTCAAAATTATTGTTGGTTCAGAAGCATGGCCTTTTACAGAATTTGTACAATCTCCAAAGACAAAATGTACTTCGCCATTATCTGACTTTGGTACAACACTCAGACTCTTAGATGTACCTTGAACAGCTGAAGACTTATAACCAAGAGCTTCCTTCTGTGTTGTCATGATGGGTCAAATTTGTGCAGGCCATAAATTATTATGGACCTCAAATTACCACCTGCTATACTGTCTGATCTATGTGCTTCTGGATCGACATCATCATGGCCAATAATATTGTGACTAAGCTACAATTTTCTGTGGTCCCCTTGCATAATCACCTACTCAAATGTGTTTAATACTTATTTCCAAAACATGATACAGCTGACCAAGGCAATGAGCACTCTGTAATGCTTGCTTGTCAACTTGTAGATTTCAGTCCTGCTCACAGAATATGACAATATCAACTCCTACAAGATTCAAACCAGCACCACTAGCTCGAGTAGATATTAAAATACAAATGCTTCACAAGTATCTTCATTGGCCTATCTGAAGTCACTTGACTCTGGCAGTGTTGATGCTTTGTCGCCAAAGCTTTGCACAACTGAAAAACGCTCTTCTGCTCTTACTGATCCATCAAGACACTCATAAGAATACCTTTGTAGCTCTAAGTAATCTTGAATAATGTCTATTTTCTACGTTGTTGGAGAAGAAATCAAGATACAATGTCCTTGACTCTGCAGCTTCTCAAGCAAAATGTCCAAGATGATGAGCTTTCCACTCGCCGGAACTAAGTGTTCACCTTCTTCACATGGCTCTGGCTCTACACCATTGAAAAGATAAGAATGGCTACATGTTTTTCACAGTTGCACCACAACATTTGTAAATATTGATGCTGAGTGCCTGAACCACTTGTTTGAAGCTGGGAAACTACTGATGCAATACAGATACATAAATTTTCTTCTGAAGAGGGACCAATGGAGCCAGTAATCTTCAGTCAAAGTCGAAACTTTAATGGACACAACACCAAAAGGACCATGGGTATTTCGGTTGATCTTTCAAGTAAGCCAGCAAACTTATAGCCTGCAATGTTTTCCCAGGGCCCATTGTGACCGAAAGTTCCCTTGACTGGCGCGGTCTTATTTCCTACGCATATGCGATAGATGTCCTCCACTTCTCATGTTTCAGCTTGCACTACTCTGATCCTTCTCATCGGTGTGGTGATGACATTTCGAGTGTATCATCCGTGGGATTGACCTGCATGAAACATTATAGCATTAATTAGTTTACTCTTTGATAATGGTGTCCCTAGATAAAACATATGAGACTAGCGAGCTTAAAATCCGTATTCACCCAACATGCTTAATGACCCATGGAGAGAGGGCCTTTAATTGTCAATACACAAAAGGTTTCCATTCAAATGTATGCAAGGCAATCTCATAACACATGGTGCGACTGCGGTAAGAGTGTTCGAGCGTATGTTGGATGATCCCTCGTACGTATGGCATGATTGCAGCAACAGCATCTGATCATGATGGTGATAAAGCTCATGAGGGGTTGGGGACAGGTTGGTGGGATGTCACTAACTGCAGGTCGGGTGAAAGACTTTAACGCCTAAGCGAGTAGAGGGGGAACCCGAAATTTTAAATATACCCAAAATTTTGGTTGGTGTTATAGCGGCTACAACAAATGGAAAACCACTGGTAGAATCCAGCATCTCTGTCAATATCACAACAAAATTCTGAGCCAAGATAGTAATGCAAGGGAATATTGAACAAGTTCAGCGGGGACCCTTTGAATTACTCTGGCCCTTTACAGGTATGTCTAATCCTTGTGCCTCAGCTAGGTCTCACTAACCAGAAACACATCAAAGAGAAAGCTCACAGACGCCACTAGCTTGTTGATGATGTGAAGAGAAAGGCAGTGGGTTTATTATTCTCAGTATTTTTTAAAGTAAGTTTCCGGTGTTGCTTCGCTGCCAGCAGGCCTGGACAGTACCCCGGCGGAGTCACTTCAAGAAATCACAAACATTGCTCCGCTGCCATCAAGCCTGGTCAGTACCCCGGCGGAGTCGTTGCATTACCTCTCTGCGCAGGAAGCCTTTCTCGATCCTTTACCCTTATTTGTTTCATGTGCTTGTGGCATTTATTTTTCATGGGCGGATGAGGGATCCTGACTTATTTTACGATCAAGAGAGGTTGTTTCTTGTTTTACAGAGACTGAAAGATATCTTGATTTGGGTTTGCCCTTGTACCGAACCTTCACATCCCATTTACCACAACAGGCGAAGTGTGCAAAACAGATCATTAAGATGTACAAGACCACGCCGGGTACAAGGCTTAGGTTACGGGTATAGGCCATTCAACTCATTAGGTCTCCCAAAAGCAACCGACTCGTATCTCCCTGGCTAAATAAGTTTAGACTCATAGGCATCTTGTTGAGAAAGTGACTTCGATGACTAGTCCTAAGAGAAAGCTGCCTCTTGAGATAGCCATCGCAACCTCACACAAAACAATGGGGTTACTGTTTCAGCAATCGAGGCAGAACAAATCCGCTAGACGGTAGAGTTTCAATGAGGGATCATGCAGTGATTGGCGATATGTGGAATATTTTCAAAGCTATATCAACAATCTACGAAACTGATGTGAGGAAAACAGTGCACGACACAATGTAATAGGTAAGTCTCAAAATGCAATGCAACGCCATGTGTGAGAACGATCAACCAGTTGTAGGTGCAATACAAGTAGTGATTATTTATACAGCAACCAGTAACTAAAAAAAAGAAATGAGTGGAAAATACTTGTAAAATGATGATGCCTAAGATATTAATCATAAACAAAGCAACAAACACAATTTTAAATTATAACGTAAAAATTTGGAAAGTAAATCTAATTAAAGACTTTGAAATAACAAATTTTATTAACAGGTCCTAGCTAGCCTACACCTAAAACCCTAGCTTAACCAATGATGCGGTCGAGTTATGTGAAATCAGCTTTCCAGTGCAGCCACAGCATTAGTTCATGACCTGCAAGAACGACAATGTTCGCAATCAGAGCCAGCATACGAAATCATGCACCAACAGCAAGACTTACCTGAAGAGCATGTGCAACGGCAAGAAGATCATGGATACATACCAAATAACATGCCAGAATAGATCGTGTAAGCTAAATCCCACTCTTATCTTGATACACAGCAATATGTTCTTGAAACTCAACATTATTGATAAATGAAACAAATTCATTCATGCACGATCCTGGATCTGAGGGGTGATGGGTAAGCCAATTCCTATTTGTAGGCACATCCACCGAATAGGGTTGGTCGAGTTGACCAGCAAGCTCATCATGGTGTTGAGGACCATCAGTTTTATGGAATGAAGAAAATAAGCATGTGCCAGGCAAATTATAAATGCTTGCGCATCCGAGTGAAGAAACCCTAGTTCGGGGTTGCTCTTGGGTTTGGTCAAGGGTATGAGGATCAAACCTCGGACCTTCGAGTGGGGGGTTGCCCAACTTTGATGGTTTGGCGAGATAAACAGGCGACTGGATGTGAACATGGCTTGTGGTGGGTAGCAAAATGTCAGTGGGCTTTGTATCAATTCGGTCAAATGTTTGCGCACTTACAGATTGATAATCCAAAGTATCAGATTCTCTAGATTTGCCAGGGTGGGGTGAATTCGATGGAGTTATGCTGGGAGGAGCATGGTACTTGGGGATCGTCATTTGAGAAACAGTCGGCCAAAGCTGAGGTGCTTCGATTTTCTAATGGGTACTTGAATCTTCCCAAAATGAATCATCGAATTCTGGTGTCTTCATATGGTTGGCAAAGGGATGCGAGTGATAGTCCTCATCGGTACGATGGAATATGTTTTTAGATAAGCAGGGATCGTTGTAACCGTTGATTTGAACAAGTTGGGTGCCTGGAAAGTTAGGCCCCCCGGGAGTTACCAACTGGGATGGGTTAATAAAGAAGACATCTTGAGGTTTCCTAGACACGAAATTTCTCCTATGACTGTCTAAATATTCTGAGTGAGAAAAATCAAATCTAAAAGATTTATCGATTTTGAACTGTGAGTGTGAAACACCATCTGCGTGCTCATGATTTTCGCCAATACCAGTATAAGGAAATTTTGAATGTCTCGAATAAATTACTGGTATGGCGGGATCGAGAAAAAAACCAGGGAATAATGAACGAACAGATTGAGTCGCAGGGGCATTAACCATACAAGGATTTTCAACACGAAAATCCGTGTCATTTCGAGGAAACAATGATCTGGCAGGCCCTGTAAGGGAAATGACTGCATCTGGGATAGGAGTTGATTCATAATCCGTATGTGAATCAGATTTAGGACTGTGTCCAGGGAGACATCGAGTGGGCTCGAGGTAGGTTTCATGAACCGAGAGAGATAATGAGCCACTGGGGTTTTCAAACTCTGATTGGACATGGTGCGTGGAAGACTCAAAGTTAGAACAACCGTTTAATTGCAGGTCGTCATAGGGAACACTAGGCTCAGGCTAGGTTGCTAACTGAAATTGTTCAAGGGAAACGAGAATCACATAGCTGAACTGTTCGCTTAACAGCTTCCAATCAACATCCTTTTCAGGGAACTCAAAACAATAATGAACAAATCTAATAGAGAATTCACCTAGAGGTTCCTAAGGTTTCATTCTAATGTCATTTAACTTTATCAATACATTTTGAAAATTGTACCTGTGAAAATCTTGTTGTAATTCACTAGCGAGTTGTTCAAACGAATGGATGGAAGCTTCCAGAAATGTGCGGAACCATTGCTTAGCACGACCTTCGAGGGTGAGGAAGAAAAGAAAACATATCAAACCTTCATCGTCAATTTCGTAGCACTCACCAAAGTCACAGAAATCTAAAAGGTGTCGAGTTATGGACACCCCATTTTCACCATCAAATTTTAACTGGGACAAGTGATAAATAAGTTCATCAGGGATGAAGTATAGAGGCTCATAAAACTATGACAAACATCTCGGGAGAATGATTTGGGAACGAGCCATTACGGTGTAGAGATGCTTTGAGTTCTCGGGGTTCAACTTGTCATCACAGACCTCCTTCTAGTGCCAATTTTGTTGACGGGAAAATATTTCCGGCCAATAACGGGGGATCTCCCCGGTAAAGGTCCCAATTAGACCTTGAACCGTTTGGACTAGGGATCCCGTCCGGGGGTAACTGAGTCCAAACTCTTACTTTGGTTTTCTCCTTTGCTTCCGGTCTCGCCAAACTCTCTCAACGTTCGTTCACACTATAATAGCGATACAAGACATATGATTGATGCATTAAATGTACATACGACACTATGAGTAGCAGAGAAATAATAAAGATTGAAGGCAAGAAGTGTCCGTTAGCAGCACTTCATTAGAGTCCATGCTAAATGGTGTTTTGATCACAAAAGCAGTTCCTCATGGCAAGAACACCCTTCACTTCCTAAAAGTTTTAATTGGTAACAAAAATGCTAATAAACAAAGCCATCAATGTTCGTTAAGAAAGTGAAATGAACTCAACCACCATTAACATACTCAGCAAACTGTTATGAAAATTGTGATATGAATTACAGATACAGTTCCCTTAATCTAAAGACGTTCAGAAACTGAAAACATAATACTCAATAGTACTCGCACATATGACAACACTAGATCCACAAAGACATTTTTCAAAATGCTTATATTCATGCTTAAATGTATAATCCTATGGTAATACAATATATTCAGCTCAAGTCCCAAACCAAAGATCTGATACAAGTTCCCGAAGGAAGTATTTATAGGGCAAAACTTGCCCTTTGGGTTTCCTTGACCTTTGGCCTTCTTGACTGTTGGGTTGCCTTGCGACCCAGTCTTGCGCCATCGCGACCTCGACCTCGGTGATATGGAGCCTACGACCGATCGGCCAGGTCGCGTCGTCGCGTTTGGCATGGAACACGACTCACCGCGACCCAACACTACCGAAGAAATGCAGAGCACGAGACCTCGGCGGATATGGGCTTTGTGCTCCTATCCCTTCTACATTTCTCCTGTTGAGTTAGGCTTAGCTCCCGCCACATTAACCAACATTTTCTGGGTAAGCGACAAACTTCCTTGTCTGGGTCATCATCCTAATATCCTCATGTTACCTGCGTGTAAGCATATTATATTATCCATTAGCCTCGCCCACATAAATATGTTTATACATGTTGAAGAAAAAACAAAGATACAGTAAAAGAAAACGCAGATGCATAAGGAGCATATTGACAAATAACATCAAGGGGTTTTAACGATTAGCTTGGACCCCTGTGTAGTCCTGTTCTGTAGGCGATATATGCATTGATAAAAGAGGCCATTCCAAAGCGGGGTTGCATGGTCGGAGCTTTCATGGGTCGCAGCCTCTAGTGGACATATCATTCTGCGACCTTGCGACCTTGGAGGGGTCGCACAGTCGCATGTTCGCATTTTCCGTCCAGCAGCGTGCATCGCGACTCAGCGACCTGGAGGGGTCGCGCGACTTGATCTCTACGTGGGTCGCAATCTGAAAAGGGTCACAGGGTCGTAAATATCATCAAGTCGCAATCTGCACTAGCCTCACAGGTTTGTGACCCAGCGACCTGGGTTGAACGGCGACCTCAAAGCATGAATGTCTTCATCGTACAATCATCATTCAGCTTAGGCGCAATGTCTTCTCCTACATTGAATATTGCTTTCATTCAACGAAGGGAATGGCTTTTACATATGGAGGAGTCGCTCGATCGTGCGATCTGGCTGTAGTTGCAGGAAGGAGCGCACTCCAACAAATCCCTAGCCCTTCTAACGGTGATTCGTCGATGGATCGATAATTTTAACCATGCATCAAAATTAATAACAAACAACTTCTGTCTCCGCGGTGGTAAGTCAGGTTGTGAGCAGACAAACACCATTGCCATGCTATATTTACACGATGTCAACAAAACCAGTCTTCCAACGAAAATCTAATACGTCAATCTGCTGGATGCGCGTTTAGATTTGAGTTAGTCATTTCACGCCCTCTTTGGAAGCACGGATATGAAACATGTTTCGGTCAGGTCAGCGAAATTCATTTTAACTTGCGGCCTTTTCCCTATAATGATTTAACACCGAACGCCAAGCCTCCTCGAGTCAACATCTTTGATATAATTTTGAAGGTGTAACTTTTATCTTGCAACATAATATTTCTCATCTACCATATCGAGGGACCTGTCATTCTGGAAATAACGCTCCATAGCTGTTACTGCACTGGTTCGATTGAGCGTTTCGCCTTTTCTTGGTGCATCCTACGGCAATGACAGAGCTGACACAGCTAAATCCATGTGCATGCAGTCTGGACGGGATTATGTTGCCATTATTATTATCTCATTCACCCTGGATGATAGAAAACGCTGCCTGCCTCCATCGAAAAACTACTTTAGTGACACGGGCCACGTGGTGTCATGCGCAGAGAGGTTACTAAACCTTATTAAGGCATTCCTGGGAGGCGTTGAACGCAACATCAGGCCTTGGAAACTTTCCTCCGTGAGATGAAAAATGCAGGTGTTTTTTCAAACTGGATCAACACATCCTTTGACACATGGCGGAGAGCCAAGAATCATGCCATGGACTGCCTCATGCGCACTATAATTTCTCTTCCCATGGTTTAAGTCATCGTTGTAATGGTGAGTGTATTGGAGGCAACAAGAGGAAACTACCCTCCATGCGCGGCTTTAATCGAGAATAGAAAAGGCATGTACGCTTCCCATGATAGAAAACAGGTGAAGAATAGTAAACAACTGGTAATGATCGTAATCGGTGCTGACGAGAATGTTAAACCCGCTCCACCTCAACCTTAAAATGTCGAAGTTGCAAATATTACCAATATCGTTTTTAATCCTTCTATTCACGGCTTGGACGAATTTTGAATATTATCGCACTGGATTTATCATAATATTTTGGCTGCCACCCTAGGTTTTTCATGACCATGTGTTGAACGTAAATTTTGACCGAATATAATAGATTCGCTCAAATGTTTTATCGTAAGTTCAAACGTGCCATCGAACGTTTAACTTTATGTAACGTGTACATGCATGTTTGCGCCATGTTTCCAACGCACCAAAGTCATTATAACATGTTACTATGGGTTTGTCTGTTATAACATCATGTTTCATGTTTTAAACATAACTTCGACCATTATATATCCGCTCAACATGTTTTATCATAGTCAAAACTCCACCGCGTAAATATTCGAGCTCAATAGTAATGGGTTTTCATGGTTCTAACTGTTCTTATATGGCTTTAAAACCATATGTTTGCGCCTTGTCTTAATGTTTCGAAATATCACTTTGGTCCATCGAAAGTGCGCCTGCCATGTAGATTAGGTTTAACAAACATGATTCCCTTCCTCAATTTGTTAGAGTTGTCAACACAACTCAAAATTATTGTCGGTTTAGAAGAATGGCCTTTTATAGGATTTGAAGATATCCAAAGACAAAATGTACTTCGCCATTATCTGACTTTGGTACAACACTCAGACTCTCAGATGTACCTTGAACAACCAAAGACTTATAACCAAGAGCTTCCTTCTATGTTGTGATGATGGGTCAAATTACCGTTGTGCTATGATTGATCATGGGAAGCTAAGACATTAAATATATGGGATGTTGGATATCATTGAATTAATTTATTAGTGATGATAAAGAGGCGAATAAATGACACCTACCTACCCCTTTTGTAAACAAAGGGCAAAAAATTACAGCTAGATATGCTTGGAAAAAGGAGGGCATGGTTGCCTCTACAGTGACAACTGAGAAAATGAAACATGGAAACCATATGCACAACAGGTTGCATGTGTAAATGATAATAATATATGTTGGAAAATGGCATTGATATGTTTGAGACAAAAATAATTGACAAATAAGTGAGGATTGTTCATAAAGAAATTCGAAACTGAATCCACTAGTTAGAAATTCTCCCCCACCAAAGAATTCTTCAAGAACAACTGAATTCTACATTTTGTATCAAGATTATCAAATTTCAGTTGTGCATAATTTTTTTTCCATTGATCGTAACATAGTAATACCCACACAAATGTTCAAAATGTAGAGCATATATACATAGATTTTTTGTTTCTGCTTGAGGGCTGCACATACCGTGGCTAGGGTTCGAAGCCCATACTGCAAATGGAGTGATCAGGATAATCATACATTGCCAATGCACATATTGTTCGTCTGTGATTCGAAGAATAACCCCCCCTTTTTATTTAATATTAGTAATAATACTAAATAAATGGGGACCCTTAGTTAAAATCCAAAAAATCAATTAGGATTTGTTTTCCTTTTCAAATAAAACTTTCTATCATAAACTTAGAGAAATCCCTTAGAAAGAACCTTAAGAAACACTTAAGTTTATGATAGATTACAATAAAATTGTTCTTTAAACAAAATAGCGCATCCATCGCAAAATGGTATATATCTTTTGTAAAACTGAAAATGCAATTTTGCGATTTTGCGATAATGCGATCCCAAAAAGCCTATACAATAACATATTGGTCGCAAATCGCATAGCGCAGAAAAGAGAAATGTTAAACGAATATCTTTTGCGCTATTTACAATTTTGCGCTTTTGCGAGATTTGCGATGTGCGCTTTTGCGCTATTTCGCAATTTGCGCTTTTGCGCTATTTACAAAATTGCGATGGTTTCATTTTGTGATATTGCGATATTGCGACATTGCGATATTGCGATATTGTGCAGCAAATCGCAGATCGCAATGTCGCAGATTCATAAAAGCGCGTTGTTCAAAGAAAATCTTCCCATATATCAATATCTGTTATGCGCTTTAATGATTGGATTAAATGAATGGATTGTCAATTAATGGTAAAAGAGATTTTGTTTTGATTGAAATTCGTTTCACGATAAAATAATATATTTCATCCGCCTTTGCATTTAAAACAATCTCATCACCTTTCTCATGCCATTACTCTCATTTAACTCGTAAAACGCAGGCACGAAGGAGCAAACGTCTATACAAAGCTTTCACAGAACACTATGGGTAAGAAAGAGAAGAGCTCGAATTCTGAAAACAGAGAAATGGCTTCACTGTATGCAGACACCGCTTGCAATAAGGATGTCGGTATAACCACATGGGAAGGAATGTATAATTTGTTGGAAGAAGAAAATCCTGTGGTGATAAAAGTTGCGGCTACAGCAGGTTCCAGTAATACGTCTGAGGCAACCCTCAAAGAACTGTCTTGTTCATTTCTTCATAGGATAGCGGCAAGGCCGAGGATTCTCCCGTATACGTACATGGTGAAATAGGTGTTGGACAGCACCGATATTTCAGACAGGAAATTTAGAACTCCATCTCAAGAGCTAATCGGGTCATTCACCACGGAAGATTTGAGGCTCATGTATAAGTTGCCGGAACCTCAGGCGACTTATAATAAGCAATTTATGGAATATTTTGCCAGAGAGCATGCAAATTTTTCAGAATGCACACAAGAGTGGACCAAAAGAGATGAGCTGTTGAAGAAAAACAAACAAGGTATGTACAATACTGGTTCACTTACCTCTCCTTATTGTTTTGCTGCTGCCATGTTATGCAGGCTTTTTGGAAATCCTGACATAAATATGATCTTGCCTGAATGGCTCCCCTTGTTGAATGCTGCCGTTAATTCTACAATTGTAGACTGGGCCAAAATCTTATCTGATAATTTGACCACTGCTATTTTTCACTACTGGTCCAAACGAAATGTTTCTCAGCGGATTTATCCGCCTTTTTATTAATCTGCTTATGTCATGGATGCTATCTGTTTTGTCTCTAAATTCCCTGTGATGGGTTGGCAATGGACTATCCACGATCCTTTGCCTATTCATGTGTACCATAAGGAACTATGGGAGTCTAAATTTGTCCCCCATTTTTACCAAATTTGCCATGGTGTAATGCTGCCATTGTACAGAAAATTGCATAATAAGGATGCCCCAAGGTTATCCCCAGAAACAGAGGTCGACATTCTCCCCGTCGCGAGATGGTTTGGAGAAGAATTGTTCACTTATGTTAGGGTTTTCGGAAGTTCTGCTTCCCCCCATGTTTTACCCTTATATGTTCCAGATAGACTTGTAGCTCGGGAGATTGCTTATCAGACCTGTGGCCAAGGAGGTTTAACAAAGGAATTAAAAGAGAAGAAGAAAGGCATTTGGCCACAATTTCCCATAAACTGTGGAACATTTTCACTGTTTGATGTTGGTCACGCATTCAAAGAGGTAAGCAACATTACATGCTTACAACTATTCAAATTTTCGAGAAGGTTATTTGACCCAAATAATATTGTTAAGAATTTTACCAATGCAATCAGAGTAAGGGAATTTTCCGGGGAACAGGATCTTTTTGATGATATGTTCCAAACAAGAAGTTCATTTAAAGAAGTTTTGAATTCAGCTCAAATGCAGTTATCTCCAGAGGAATTCCAGGAATTCAAGCTTTACAGAGAGAGAAGACTAACTCCTATTCCTTTGGAAAATCTACGCTTAGAACCCGCAAGGGAGAAAACTCCTAGTGTTAGTCTTAATGGCAGTTCGAGTACAGATAAATCTAAGTCCAAATCTGACAGAGAGACTTCTGAACATTCCAATAAGTCTAATGAAAAGGAAGATAAAATTGAAGAATCAGTGAAAGATTCTGCGCAATCGAAAGAACTTCCTCAACAGCAAATTTTGACTTCTCAACAGACAAATCCTCCTCCTACCAATGTACAGCAACAGCCAGTCACCATTGAGTTAGACAAAGAATGGGAAAGTTTTAACCAATTGATTAATATAGAAGGACAGAATGTACAGACCCCTGTCCAGACAACCAAAGTTTTGAACACAGGAACAAGCAGCACAGTCACAGTGACAGAGCACATACCAATCACACCCTCCTCTGAAATTGTACTTAATGTAGAGGAAATTCCTCCTCTAGATGTATTCTACAGCCCAAAATACAAAGCAGTAGTGAAGAAACAGAGAAAAAAGAGAAATTTAGAAGGTGCAATTGCTACTGAAGTAGAACAACTAGATGTCTTGTGGAAGGATCCTTCCACAGAGCCTACTGAGAATCTTGCTAAGTTATCTCAAATGACAGGGGCTTATACTTCTGCAAAAATTGACAAAGCATTTGAGATACAACTCTTTTTGAATGAAAAAGAAGAACAGATAAAAGTTCTACAACAACAATTGCAACAGGTACAGGCCAATAATGAAGCACAATTGAAACTTGAAGAGTTACAACAACAACTTCAAGAAATGCAAATAGGACATCAAAAAAGCTTGGCTGATAAAGAAAATCAAATACAGATTATCCAAGACCAGCACAAAGATGATCCTAAGCTTCCAGAATTTATTTCAGAAACTATCTCTTTAAACAATCAACTACTGCAACAAGAGGAAGTTTTATGCCAAAAAATCTTACAATGGAATTCTTTTTGCCAAGAGAGTGATAAAATCACAAATCATGTCATAGATTTACGAAATGATTATGATTTGATTAATGAAAAGATCAATGATTATCTGGTATGGCAAAAAACAGAAGAAGGCAGAAAAGCTGGTGCACCCATTATTAATGAAAACCATAAAGAAATACTTTTCAATAACTGGGATGCACAAATCAGAAGGGCAGAGAAGGCAACAGAGGAGGCGGCTACAGCGGCAAACACTCTTACTGATTGTGTAAATGATAATTTACACAAAGCTAATTTGATTTCAGAAACTGTTCCAGGATATCTCCCACAGGCACATCAACTACAAACAGAATGGAGGCAAAAGGCAGAAGAAAGAGAAAAATCAATCCAAGGGCTGACAAGATTAAACTGGGACTCTTATTGGACATACTTAGTGAAGCCACACAGTCAGCACAGTGCGCTTAATTGTATCATCAATTCTACTGAGAAGATTGCGCCTACACTTGCCGACTCTGTCTTTTCAGGACAGTTGAAATCTGAAGTCGGTCAACCACATCTTCTCAAAACTATGCTAGATGCCTGCAAGTTTAAAGATCAAGTTCATAAATAGTTAGTTAATAGTCTTTATTTTTAGATTTAGTTTTAATTTTACTGTATTTTTGCCTAGGAAAAGGACGGTCATTAAACCGAATCCTTAATTTTTTGTAATAGACTATTTTTAGATTTAGCTAAGTAGTATTTAAACCCTTCTCATGCATTTAGAGAAGGGTCCTGGATTTTAATATTTTTGACTTGGAGATTACACTTCTGTACTCCACTGACTTATATATTTTTTAAAAGGATCACATCTGGTGATTTTATGCGGAATTATCTTTGAAGTGTTGCATTTCTATACCTTGGAATTTGATTTTGCATCAGAATTACTGGATTAGAGTATCAGATTTCATTTGAAAGCTTTCAAGATGAATAAGGTATTTCTATCTGTTCACTGTTGATTTCTTTTGTCTTATGATATTCACTTTAAAATTTGCTATCATTTATATATATTTGGTTTTCACAACGTTTCTTTTTATATATCATTTCTGAGTATAATTGAAATGTTATCTTTCATAAGTATATGTGGATGATATGTTATGATGAATGCAATATGTTAATACAACTCTGTTTAATTTCTTAAACAGAGTTATCTTTATTTGTTTCTGCACATTTCAATTTAAATGATAATACATTTTTATGGTTATTGTTAAATTGGAATAATCTTAAGTTGTATTCACATATAATTGCCCGGGTTAGTGTTAGAATTTCTTTATCAGTATTTAGTTTAAATTAGATAGTTTTATTTTAGTCAATTTAGTCCCATTTAAACAAATAAATCACAACTAACACTACCAGCATTAAATATGTGGTGAAACCTATCTAAATCACAAATGCCGCCAGGCCAATCGTGGAAGAAAGAAGTTGTCTGAACTAACACCTGATTTCTAATGTTGAAGCAGATTTTCTAGGCTTCACATGTGTTCAGCCCTCATAAGACTTTTTTAAGACATTAGAGATGGCAGCTCAACCCCACAGAAATGGCTGCCACACTGGATAATATTGATCTCTCACTACTTCTGATGGATTGATAGATAAACTTTGAGGAAAACTGCAGGTTATCCAATGTTAGAGCTCATGCACTCAATTCCCTACTTCATAATTGTCAACTCCGGGTTTTCAAGCAGGATGATTTCATAGTTTATGAGCAACAGACAGAAAGAAGAATCTGTAAGATTTAAGGGCCTCTCATCTGAAGATATGCTCATATATCAAATCATAAAAAATGCCTGAAATATGGGTATATGGACAAAAGATATGAAAAGAAAAAAAAAATTGTAGCAGCCATGGGTTAACAAAGCATTGAAAAATTTGGAAGCTTGTGGCTTAATAAAATGGGTGAAGTGTGTTTCTCACCAAGCAAAGAAGGTGTATATGCTAGCAGAATTGACACCTTCAAAGGAGATAACTGGAGGTGCATGGTATACAGGGAAAAAATTTGATACGGAGTTCACTAACATTGTTATAGTACAAAATATTTTTCATTACACATCCTGTCCAAATACGATTTGCAGGCTGTAATACCATGTCCCAAGGAAATTTTCTGGTTCACACTAGGCTTCTTGAAAATGCTCCCACTGACTCTTGTAGGAATGTCGATATTCATTTGTGATTGTATTGAAAATATTTACATCAAACATGTGAATACTCACTTTTGGGATCATCATATCTCTAGAATAAGCAAATGCCAACTGATCTCGAGGATTGAAGACCTCTAATTCATTGAACAAAAGGCAGGAAAGGTTTGTTGGAAGGTTATTCTTTCCCAATATGGGTGTAGTATCTCACACATCTGTCACATCAACAATAACATGTGGAAAATCAATTACTGTGATCAAGAATCATGCTATATAGGTAACATTTCTGAAATCATGGATAAAAAGTAACAATGCTAAGCTCTCATACCACTGTTATAGGGAAGCTCTTCAGAGCTCCAAGGCCGCAAACCATCAACACGATAATGGTTCATTTGATATCTCACAGCTTCTTTACTCCATTTTCCCCATCTGACTGTAAAATTGGCTTTCTCAATGGTATAAATATTGCAATAATGCTTGGACATAGCAATATCAGCATTGTGATTTATAAGGATATTTTTCAAAATTAAAAAGGGATCAACAACAAGTTGCAGCTTGGCATCCATCCAAATGTTGTAAACATAGTTTGGGAAAAGCCTACGGGGAAGATATTTGGGTATGATGCCATTGATTAAATATTCCTTGTATGGAAACTCTCTGACCAAAGCTATGCGGAAAATTCCAATTCTATGAGACTCATCTGGCTTGATCTGGTCCCTAGAAAGCTCTGTGAGAGTTTCACTGTCCATAAACACAAAGAAATACACATTTTATGTTGTGATTTTCCTTACATGCATGGGTTGCCAAATCATGTCGTAACCTCCAAATATAGATGAAATAACCACCAAACCCCTGCATAGCTCCATGACCTTTTGGTCTTCTTCATATAAAATGAACCCACTACAATGGAATTGAATTCTAAAGGAACATCAGAGGAACATCGTCCTAGGGATTGCCAAGGGACTAGCTTATCTTCCCAACGGCATCGAGCCTGCAATTTATCACAGAGACATTAAACCCACTAAAATTATGTTGGATGAGGAAATGAATGCCCATATGGCTGATTTTGGCCTGGCCAGGATTATGAATAAAGTAGGAGAATCCCATGTGACGACAAAAGTAGCAGGGACGCATGGCTACTTGGCCCCTGAATACGCTCTCTATGGCCAACTTACAGAAAAAAGTGATGTGTACAACTTTGGGGTTCTGTTGTTGGAGATAATGAGATGCATAAAGGCTCTCGACACCACTTCTGAGTCGGGCCCCAATTATCTCTTCGCGGATTGGGAAATGACCCTGGTGAAACAAGGCAGGACTAAAATTATGTTGGATGAGGAAATGAATGCCCATATGGCTGATTTTGGCCTGGCCAGGATTATGAATAAAGTAGGAGAATCCCATGTGACGACAAAAGTAGCAGGGACGCATGGCTACTTGGCCCCTGAATACGCTCTCTATGGCCAACTTACAGAAAAAAGTGATGTGTACAACTTTGGGGTTCTGTTGTTGGAGATAATGAGATGCATAAAGGCTCTCGACACCACTTCTGAGTCGGGCCCCAATTATCTCTTCGCGGATTGGGAAATGACCCTGGTGAAACAAGGCAGGACTAGTGAAATTGTAGATAAGAGTATTCATCGGAGCTGGGAGGAGGACGTGATGTAGAGCTTCGTTTTAGTGGGTATTTTGTACTCGCATGTTATGGGGCACTAAGACCTCGAATGGTGGAATTCGTGAAGATGTTGGAGGAGGAGGGATATATTCCTGAACTCCCGAACAGTCCTGTGTTGCTTACGCTGCAGGGTCCATCTTCTACAGACTAAAATAGTTAGCTAATCCTTGTTTCTGATAGCATTTCTTGGCTTGCCTTTAGCTCGATGGAGATGTTGAATGTCGATAAGCACATGCCTATGTAATTTTATTTTCTTCCATTGATTCCATCTAAATGGATATAGGTATAGAGTTATTGAAATCCTTCTGGGAACCAAATTTGAATTGGTGAAAATCCTAGTGACATGAAGTTTTTCAACCCCCCTACTCTACTATCTCGACTCATCTTTGTCGACCATCCCGGTACAGGGTTTCAATGTCTCCACTAAAATTAAGGCAAAAATAATTCTGGAAGTTGAGGGATTGCAATCCATCATAGGGAGGTTTGTGGGGTAATTTTTATTGCAACAAATTGCTAATACATACGGAATCATATTAGGTTTATTTAAAACAGAAATCTGATCATATTATTTATCAAACAGGTTAAAAAAGTGTTATAGGTTATTGAATTTCAAGATTGGGGTTGGATCAAACCGTCGATAGTCAATATGTATAGTTTATAGCAAAATTTAATGGGATATCTAATATTTTCAAAATAACTATGTTCCTCCGCTGGGTGATTGACAAAACCGCAGGGAAATTCCATTGCTTCAGAATAAATAAAATACCTTTTCCTTTCTTTGACATCCAGATTTCCTCCAAAGGTGACTGGCATTGATTTTGAATTCGGTTTTCCATGACCTTTCTTGAATTTCAGAGCAGATTTATCGATTAACACCCCTTGCCGAAACTTATGAACAACATCAGAGGCTACCATTAACAGAGAAGTTGAAGTTTTTGCATAAAATGCACTTCTTAAATCTATGATTATCTTAAATATTGGGGTATCTAAATACCTAAAAACTGCGATTATAGGTTGTAAGATCGATTCGATAGGGGTGTATCTTTCCTCTGAAATTATTTCTCTGCTCCACATTCTAAGGGATGGTCAAAGACTTGCCATGGAACCTCTCTCTCCAACTTAATTTCAACAACATGTTCTGAGCTTTGCGGCCTACTAAACGTTGTAATAATTCCTAGGAAAATGTTTGGAAAACATTCCAGGCGATTGAAGGATAAATTAGAGTTTGAATCTACTAGAGGAATGAAATATTTTTAGTAGAAATTGTTTGAGAAGATCACCATGATAAGGCATGTGATAATAATTACAGTGTTTTCCTTTCATCTTGCATCAAGGTGTAGCCACTATTGAGAGTGTTACTGATTTTATGAGAAAATGAGGGATATCAAAGGTGGAATTGAAGGTTGAAGAGCTCAAGAAAATGGTGATGTGGAAGAAGCGATAAGCATTGGAACCAAAGACTTTGTTGTTATTCCCATAAAAAACAAGCTTTGTAATAGATGTTCCCAAGCTCGAATTCAGGAGTCGTCAACATTTACGAACATTCCTTGTGGAGTTTGTCGTGTTTTGCGAGAGTGCACAACTGATGGTTTGATTTCTGATTTCCATGGCATGGCAGCTACATTATATAGGAATAATTGCTGAAATCCTTACCCTCTCATAAACCTCTCAACATATGGAGGAAGAGGGGCCTTCTTCTTCTTCTTGAAACTGAAAAATTGATTCATCATCTTTGCTCGAGTCTAACTCTTCGATGCACTCAGTATCGATGACAGGGTGTTAAGGCTCCCCTCCTCTAGCTCTGGTCTACTTTTTGGTAACTGAATATTATCTGTGTTTTGTTTCCCACCAATCCTCCATGAGAATGCTCTCTTAAAATTTAAATGGAGTTGGGAAAATGTTTTTTGGATGAGTAAAAGCATTTTAATGAGGGTAAATTTTTTATATATATATATATATATATATATATTTCTTAAAATGTTATTCAAATATTGTAAATATTTTAATATTTTTTCAAAAAGAAAGTGTGGAAACTATGTTGAGTTTGTAAATTAATTTATCTCTTTTATGTTTTTTATTTTTTCATTGTATATGATTAATCTAGATTCATATTAACTTAGACTATATCAAGTTTATAGAGGGATAAATATCTAAAGAGGTTTGCACCTTAGAGATTTGATTCCTCCCTCTTGACCTTGGTAGATCTAGAGTTAAGATAGATCTAGATAGATTTTCTAATTATTAATTTTATGTTTTTAATTTTTATTTTATTTTGACAAAATCAAAATTTTAAAGAGGATATGACAACATCTTTACCATGGGAGAATAATTCAACACTCTGGAGAAACCCTAGAGGCCCACGGTATTGTAGGCGGAGAAAGGGTCATGGAGTTTCGAGCCAGAGTAGGGCATAGTTTTGACAAAGAGTGAACAAGATCGGATAATGTCGAAAGATCTCATATCCTTGTCAAAATGCAAAATAAGATAAATAGTAACCATGATTTTGTCACATGATACTATTTTGTACGAGATGGTCGTCATGATAAACCATTTGAAGACACAGCAACTACTCGTCAAATATTCTTTTCAGATGAGATGTTGATTGGCTACATTGGACCCACATGGATGAGGAAGAGTTGGTGGATTACAAACCAGACTGAGGGGTTTTTCAACAAATTTGGTCTAGTCCCAAGGATTTTATCCATTCAAAAATTCAAATTCAACTTAGAAGGTCACCATACCGCGGTTTTTGGGCCTACCATATCTTTAGGAAAGAAAAGTTAAGAATTCAATAGGCAGCTATCTAGTGGTTCGAAGGCCCTAACCCCCTGCTTCAGCCATGCACTATTCGAGTCCTTTAGTTTCTGGCCACCGTGCACTCGAGGGACGTTTGTGAAGGGCTAAAGAACTCTTCTTGGGGGCTTTGGCTCTGGGTTTAACTTCCCTATTGTCCCAAATATCGGAAGAAGACATACGATATGTTATCGCTTCCTTAGGGGCTTTTCGGAATTTTTTAGAACACAATGGGGGTTCTTCACTCTCACAAAGCTCTCCCTGATTGTTTTCCTATGTATCCTTCATCTCAAGTGCTCATCATCCTCACCTCCTTTGAAAGAACTAGTGAAGGAGAGCTTAGCTCGGCAGACGGACGAAGGTCAAACTAACATCATGAATGGTCTTGGGTTTTTCAGAGAAACACTCTTGTGAATAAGGAGTCATGATTCAAAAAGGGTACGACGAAGTAAGGAAGATGAAAATCCATTGTAGTGTCAAGAAGAAGAACACAATCTCCTTTCTCTGAGTTTTTGGATTCAACACCACCATCTATAAGGCGAGAAATGTCCACAAAAATCACTTGGCGGGGCAAGTAGGGGGTTGAAAATTCATGTCCTCAGCCCTACAAGTGTGGGATGACAAGGAAATGTTGCTTATTGTACAAAATTTCCTCCAAAGGTGTCATTGTGGCTCTGAAGTTGGATTCATTTGTGCTTCAAAGATGTAGGAACACCTAGAAGGTACAACAAATGGTTTAGAAAATTTGATTAATATCCTATCCTTTTCAATTTCTAGATGTCCCTCTTCGATGCAAAGTAGGAGAGAGACTGAGATATGGCCCCAATCTATGTTCATCTTCCAAGTCTCCCTCCTAACTCTTGGGACGCCCTAATTTTCAGATATAGGTAACTCATTAGGGATCTTATTCATGCCCATGAATCTGCATATTTAGAGATGGGCATTAAGACATACACCCATATTTTGGTTAATATGGACTTTAGAAAGGGCTCATAGAAGGCATGGATATCGGCATTGGGGTGTGAGTGTATTCAGGATATTGGATTATGAAGGAATACCTTGTAGGTGTAGCTAGGGCCATAGGTATGGGCACATTGCTAAAAACTATGAGCTTCCCTTTTCTACGTAGGACTATCCATGTATAGAGGCAAGGACATATTAGGTTAGAAAAATATTTTGGATTAGAGGTTTTGGGCACCAAGGAAAATCTAGATGGTGCAACTCCTCTCTGAAAAACATCCTCCAAGCTATTGGTGACAATTGTCGGGGAGATGGTGCTTTATATTGCTCGCTGTCTAGAATCCCTACTAAAGTGGGTGGAGTTTCATTTCCTTGGTTGCTAATGGAAGGTTGGGGCTTTAGCGATTGGATGGAAAGCCAGTAAATATTTGGGTATCCAATTCTTTGGGTTTGGATTTTGGTTTGTCCATTGAGGACGAGTAAAGGGAGAAGTGAAGGGAGATATGGATAGGGAGGTAGGGAGAAGGAAAGAAAGGGAGGGAGCGAGCGATCGAGAGGGAGACAAATGGAGAGCTACAGAGACTACAACTACGCACACTATTTGTTTGTCTTTATTAGAATGAAGGTTTGAGATTGTATTTTGTGTGAGGAAAAGGAGAGAGAACCTAATTTTGGGCGATGAAATGGTTATGGTAGAAAACGAATCTTTTGAATGAAACATTTATTTTCATGTTAAAAAATGCCACATGTGTAAGCAAACTACAAATTATGTTCAAACCAAGTTGTAAAAATCTAGAATCATTACTAAATGTAAAATCATTTTTATTGTTGAGAACTATCTAAGTTAGGAATGAAACTCCAACACCTTCCATTAACTAATTTTCGAGACACACTTCATTAGAGGCCTCTTTTATACTCAATTTAATATCAATTTTACTCTTATATTCAGACCACCAAAAGATTCCCTCGTTCTATGCTTTACTAGATGACTCCTATATATTTGTAGCTGTATTTATCATGTAAGGAACCTCTAGGGACATATGAATCCAACACATGACTCAACCTCAGAAAAATAAATTTTATGCTTGCTCAAAATTGACCTTAACAAACTCAATGGATTCCTTTAGTGAAAAGAATAATTGCTTTTAAAAGTTCTATGGATTATATCAAATTCATAAGAAGATTATATGAGATGTTTTCACCTTTAACTGCGCAGAGAAGTCTAATTCATGATGCATTTTCAAGTTTCATGCTTAATAGAAGAAAATGGGTGGCCATTGTCCGATCTAGACTGTGGAATTACGATAAGTGGATGGACAAAACAATTTTAGATAAAGAGACTTTGGGCTAGACACAAAACTTTAATTTTTCAATGATTTTTTTGGGTTCCCAAGTCTCAACATAAGTAAGGCTATCTATGAGGACATGAAAACTAGGGAGTTCCAAGGTGTGCAGGGAATATCAAGAAGTGCTACACATATTCTAGAAAGTTCTAAGGCATGTTAGTAATTCCAAGATGTGCTAAGTGCTAGGTGTGGTGACAACGCATGCTAGGGAGTGCTAGGGAAACGAGTAGGAGGACTAGTTTCAATTGCATGGAAATGAATGAATATGAGTGTCCTGATAGGGAGTGTTAGAAAGTTCTAGGTGTCCTAAAGATGGAGTGACAAGGTATGCTAGGCAGTGAGGCATGATATAGTGCTAGGAAATCATGCAAAGATGTGCCAATTTATAGTGTGCCAGAGTGTTATGGAGTGCGCTAGAGAAACACAAGGGAGCACTATGTCATAATGCATTTAAATGAATGAATAAGAGTGTGTGACAGGGATTTTAAACTAGTTCCAAGTTTGTGCTAAGGTGGAGTGAAAATGCATGCTTGGTAGGTGCTAAGGAATGTTAGATTGCTAGGGCGGCATGCGGCCAAGATGCGCCAATGCGTGCAAGGAAGTGTGAACTGGGAAGTGCCATAGGGAAACACAAAGGAGAACATACATCAAGAGGTATGGAAATGAACAAATGAGAGTTTGTGATTGGAAGTGTTAGTGAGTTCCGAGGGTGTTCTAAGGAGGAGTGACAAGGTATGCTAGGCGAGTGTTAAGGCATGCTAGAGGCCAAGGCGACATGCCAAGAATTCCTAGGCTCTAGGGTGTACCAACACATGCCAATGAGTGTTAAGGAATGTTATGGAAACACAAAGGGATCATTAGGTAAAAATGCATGGAAATGAATGAATAAGAGTTTGTGAATGGGAGTGTCGATGAGCTCTAGGGGCGCTAAGGAGAGAGTGCACAAGGTATGCCAGGCAGCGCCAGAATTCTAGAGTGCTAGGGTGGCAGTGCCAAGATGTGTCAGGTGTTAAGGGTGTGCCAATGTGTGCTAGGGAGTGTTAGGGAGTGTCGGGTGAAACAAAGGAAGCACTAGATCAAAATTCATGGAAATTAACGAATAAGAATGTGTGACAGGGGAGTGTCAATGAGTTCTAGGTGTGTTAAGGAGGGAGTGACAAGGTTATATGCTAGGAAGTGCCAAGTATGCATGGGATGCTAACATGTGCAAAGCATGCCAAGGAATGTAGAGGGAGCTAACACGTGCCACATAGTGCCAAGGGATTGTTAGGACGTGTCGGGTGTTATGACATGTCAAGATGTAAACTATGTTGCTTAGTTGTTTTTACGACCACGGTTGGATGTGAGCCTTGTCTTTGTAACTTGTTAAGTTCTATGATTTAAAATTCAACATGAGTAGCCTAAGATGAGCTATAGGAATTTCTTGGGTGAAAGAGGGCATAGAATATTTGTAGTAATTGTAGCTTGGTCGAAGTTTTTGTAGTCGAGGGCAATATTTGGTTGGGTTCCCATGTTGCACTGAAAGGGTAGTTGTGAGGGCATGATAGCTAATGAGTGCCAAGGTGTGCTAAGGAATGAAAAGGAGTGCTAACACATGCCGAGATAGTGTGAATGCATGTCGAGGGTGTTGGGGAGTGTCGAGAATCACAAGGACAACTAGGTAAAAATTCATGGAAATGAATGAATAAGAGTATGTGCCGAGTGTCGGTATATTCCAAGTTTCCCAGATGAAAAAGTGTGTTTGAGAAGAATTTTATAATAGGACTTGTAGGAGGCAAGCATATGATTTTGATAAGGGGTTGGAAAAGAAAGTTTTAGAAAGAAAAGTGATACTTTGGGTTAGGGACAACATTGTTTTTCAATGACTTGGTTGGTTTCCCAAATCACATTAAGGCTATATATAAGGGCATAACAACTGGGGAGTGCCAACGTGTGCTGAGAATGCCAAAAGTTCTAACACATGCAAGATAGTTCTCGAGGCATGTTAGGCATGCCAAGACATGCCAAGTGCTAAGGCATGACAAGATGTGCAAAGGATACCTAGGGTGTTGTACAATCATTATAGAAGTGTTAGGGAGTTCTAGAAACACAAAGGGAGAACTAGTTTCAATTTCATGGAAATGAATGAAAAGAGTATGTGGTAGGGAGTGTTAGCAATTTCCAAGTGTGCTAAGGAGGGAGTGATAAGGTATGATAGGGTAGTGCTGCAGCATGCTAGAGTTCTAGGAAGCATGCCGAGGATGTACCAAGTGCGAGGGTGTGCCGAAATGCCTGTCAGGAGTGTTAGTGAGTGCTATGAGGAAACACGAAAGATTAGCTGGGTCAAAAATGCATGGAAATGAATGAATTATGAGAGTGTGTGACGGGGGAGTTTCAACGAGTTCCAAAGTGTGTTAAGGAGGGAGTGACATGGTATGTTAGGGTGGTGCTAGAGCCTGTTAGAGTGCTAGGGAAGCATGAATCAAAGATGTTCCGGGTGCTACGGTGTGCCAAAACGTGCTAGGAAGTGTTACAAAATGCCAAGGAAATAGAAGCAAGCACTAGTTCAAAATAATGCATGGAAATGAATGAGTAATACTTTTATGAGAGGAAGTGTTGGTGAGTTCCGGGTGTGTTATGGAGGGTGTGACAATATATTCTAGGAAGTGCTATGACATGATAGAGGCCAGGGAAACATGCCAAGATGTGCTAGGTGCTAGGGTGTGCCATTGCATGCTAGGGCTTGTTAGGGAGTGCCACTGAAACACAAGGGATAAATAGTTTCAAATCACTGGAAATGAATGAATAAGAGTGTGTGCCAAGGGAGTGTCATCGATTTCTGGGTGTGTTAAGGAGGGAGTGACAAGGTATGCTAGGTAGTGCCAAGGGAATGCTAGGCCTGCGAGGCGACATGCCAAGATGTGTCGAGTGTCGGGGTGTGTCAATGCATTCGAGGGAGTGTTAGGGAGTGCCATGGAAACGCAAGGTGGAAATAGTTCAAAATGCATGGAAATGAAGTTTGAATAAGAGTGAGTGATAGGGAGTGTCTGAATGCGTTTGAGGTGTCTTTAAAGGAGGGAGTGACTAGGTTATATGTTAGGCGAGTGCACAAGGCACGTTAGAGTGCTACAACATGTCATATAGTGGTAGGGTGTGCTAGGGAGTTCCAAAGCTTGCCATGGAATTCAAGGTTTGCTAACACATACCACATATTGTTAAGGTATTATTATATGTTCCATGATATGGCATGTCAAGATATAAACTATGTTGCTCAGTGGGTTCTATAGCCATAGTTGGACATGAGCCTTGACTTGGTAACTTATAACTTGTTAAGTGGGTTAAGTTTGAAATTGATACATGAGTAGCCTAAGATGAGTTATAGTCAATTTTAGTGAAAAAGGCATAGTCTAGTTGTAGTAACCGTACCTTGGTCAAGTTTTTCGTAGTTGAGATAAGACTTGGGTTTGGGTTCCTAATTCCCAAAACAATTAAGGGTAGTTGTGAGGGTGTTAGGGTCCTTGTAATTTGTCGCATTGGCAAGACCAAATAGAAAAGGGTAACATCAAACCAACTTTGGAGTCCTAGAGACCTAGCCTTCCTGACTCAGAGAGAGGCCTCTCTATATTTGATAAAAAATATAACCGATTGATTTAGGATGTTGATTTAGGCTAGTTATAATGATAGGGTTTGTTTGTTTTGTTTTTGTTTGGTTGGGTTGCTTGTTAAGTAGAACAGATAGAGTAAGAAAATCCAAACCATTAGGCTTGTAGGTTTCAACCCCGTACAAAAATTATCTACAAACAAATCTTAAAACAAAAAAATAAACAATAGCGAGAGCATAAAACATACAAACAGATAAACATGAGAGATTTTCCCCTGGATCCCAAACTCGGGACGACTAGCTTGATTTTTCATTATATTCTGTATTGTAACACTATATATATACATGTCGAAGCATACATAAACCCCAATCCATTAACCCACAGGATTAGAACATAACTCATAGTTCCCTTTGGCCAGGACCTACAAAATACCAAGAGGCGGAAACCATCATGCCCCAAAACCATGTGCAAACCCATGCACGAAAACCATGGGCGGGTCCACCCACACGGAAAATAAGGTCCAAAAGAATTTTTCTTAGCCTCGACCATATCTCTCACAAAGTGATATTGAACATCAATGTGCCTTTTGTATTTGAATTATAAGCGGGGTTCTTAGCCAAGAAAATTTCACTTTGGCTATCACGATCTGCATCCTTATAATCGCGTCACCAACTCGATACGAACACAATCTCCGCAACCAAAACTGCTTTGCTTCCTTTCTTGCATGAGTGCAATTTGCTATGTATTACTGCCCTCTTGTAGTTGAAAGAGCCACTAGGGTCTGTTTTACTCATCCAATTGACTGCACCTCCAAATAGGCCAGACACTAGCCCATTAGATATTCTTTGGTCCAGATCTCCCGACCAGTCCCGCATCAACAAAACCACGAATGTCCAACGCTCTTTCCAATCTTGGTCTTTCACCCAGACAGCACAAGACCATAATCACTAGTGCCACACAAATATCTAAAACCCGCTTCACTCATTTTCCAATGCTCCTTCACAGGTTTGACATAAACCCGCTCAATACTCCCACCTACATGTGCAATGTACTACGTCTAGTACAAACCATTGCATACCATCACACCACTACACTTTGCATATGGAACACAGGACACTATCCTCCTCTTTCTTGTGTCTTAGGACACTATTCGTGCAGACAGTTTACACCTATAGGAATCGAGAACATTCATCAGTTTTACTATCCTCGCATATTAAACCCTCTGCAAATATAGCCTCAACATAATTCCTTTGGTTTAACCAGAGCTTCATCTTTGCCCGATCTCACTTAATTTCCATGCCCAAAATATAGTTTGCTGTACTCAATATCCTTCATGTCGAATTTGGAGAATAGTTGTCTTCGAAATATTGGATAGTTTCTTTGTCATTTCAATCAACAACATATCATCCACATACAAGACCAAATAAATAACACGGTCACCAATTAATTTAAAATAAACACGGTGATCCTTCTTGCATACGGTGCAGCAGGTCCCCATATATAGGTATCAAATTTACGATACCACATCATGGTAATTGTTTTAACTCATACGGAAGACTTCTGTAACTGTGCGTGCTCTTTCTTTCCCTTCACCATAAAGCCTTTAGGGTTGTTTCATGTGAATCTCCTCTTTCGGATCCCGAGAATAAATGTTGTCTTCATATCCATACGATTTCTACCTCAAAATCAAATGCGATGACAACAAATAAAGAAATTTAATAGAATTAAATTTGGTAATAGGAAGAAAAAATATCACCAAAATCAATTCCGGGAAACTTTGGGAATAACCTTTTTCTACGACCGAGCTTGTATTTCTCCACCTTGCCTCTACATTCATCTTCTTCTTAGCACACCCATTTTCTCCCAATGGGCTTCCTTCCGGTGGCAACTCCACCGGATCCATGCCTCATTTTTATGCAAGGATTCCATTTCATCAACCATGGCCTCCTTCAGAGTTTTTCATCCTCTCGAATCTATTGCCTCCCTAGCCGTTACGGGATCATCATGCGATTATAGTTAAAGGAGAAATTTGAACGAAACGAGATGGACTATACCTTTACGGTTGTCTTCTTTCCAGTTTGATCTTCTGCAATGGAGTTTGTGGTTCTTCCTCTTCTGAGTCTTCTTCTATTGTAGAGTCTGATTCATCCTCCTTTAGCTCAAAATATATCTTCTCAAGTTCATTTGGTAGGACTTCATGTTTAACAACATCTTTCACCTCTCTAAACACCACATCTCAGTTTGTACACAACCTTCCTTGTTTTCCGGGTTCCAAAGCTTGTAACCCTTTAAACCATCACTATACCCAATAAAGATGCACCTTTTCGGATTTATTATCCAACTTGGTCCTTTTCTCCTTTGGAACATGTACATATGCATCACATCCAAATACCCTCGGATGTGAAAGAGAGGGTTTCTTTACCAGTCCATACCTCATGTAGAGTCTTATCCTCCAATGTTGATGAAGGTGATTTATTTAACCAAGTAACATGCGTCTCCACTACTCTCGCCCAAAATTCTTCTCCTAACTGTAAAGTCTTTTTGTTGAGCATGCTTTCTTTGCCTTTTCCATCGGCGTCATCGTTCATTCTTTATGTAACTCTCTGTTTTTGAGGTGTGTATGGAATAGTCGTTTTCATGCCGTCCTATACCACACTTCTTACGAACTCTTCAATTTTCTTCTCGACGAACTCCCCACCATTTGATTGTCCTCGGCAGCTTTATATTCTCTTCTCTATCTAGTTTTTCACCGTGAGCCTTTCAAAATTCTTTAAATCTATCAAAGACTTTCAGATTTCTTCCTCAAGAAATGTATCCATGTATTCCTTGAGAATTCATCTATGAATGAAACATAGTACGATGGACATTGCAGGTGATGGAGCAGAGCACGAGTCCAACACATCCACCGTTTGCACAGGCTCTAATATCTTGTTTAACCCTCCTTAGCACTGAGAAAACTCACCTTTGGAAGGAAAAAAGTAGGATGGTCCTAAAATCCGGGAATATGACTTGGAGGTAAAACCAACCAAACTGGTCAAAGGATTGGGATTGGCCAAATTATTGAGCGAGTCAAATTTCCAAGCATTAGGAATCAATTTGTTACTCTGTAGACAAAAGTCGATGGAGAAGCGGTGATAATCAGTTGAAGACGGCAATTAAGTATAAATTTCTCTCGCTAAGATTGGTACAAAGATATTATTCATTATTTGTGCTTTCTTTCTTTTCCTCCTTCAATAAATAGAACTAAATACAGAGCTTTAAAACTCAAGGCCCAACCTTATATCACAATTGAAACAAAAATTATATTGGAAGGACCTGTTGGTGATGTTGTTGTTATGTTTGACAGAGGAAGAAGTTTAGAAGTAATCAAAAAATATCATGAATGCTTGTGTGGAGGTCATTACAGTCGGGAAGGTAGCTGCTCACAAAATATTCAAATCAGTTTTTATTATCTGTGTTTATGACGTGTTTATAAGCGGATCAAAAGTTGTCAAAAATGCCAGTATTTGCGGAAAAGAAAAATCTAGCTCCATCACCTCTTCTCCACTGTTTTTATTGAAGAACCTTTTTTAGACAATGGAGGTTGGATTTCATTGGAGAAATCAATCCACCATCCAGTGGGCAATTTAAGTGGATCATTCTTGCTACAGATTATTTTACAAAGTGGAGTGAGGTAATCCACAGATGGGCACAAATGATTTGGTTGTTATGAATTTTCTAGAGGAGAATATCTTTAGCGAGTTTGGATGCCCAGTGAAGATTGTGACAGATAATGCCCAAGTTTTCAACTCACTCAGGTTTATTAATTTTTGTCGGACTTACAATGTGATATTGTCTCATTCTCAGACTTTATCATCCACAGAACGGCTTGGAAGAATCTACCAACAAAACATTGGTAAGAATTTTGAAGAAGACAATAAATGAAAACCAAAGAATTGGGATTCAAAGCTAGTGTTTGCGCTATGGGCAACAAGGATGGTATGCTAGAAGATCCTCTGGTAAGTCACCTTACGAATTAATATATGGTACTCAGGCTTTGTTTCCCACCGGTTAGGTGAAGACCTGTGATTTCCTTTCTTCAATGATGTATAGCGAGAACCTAATGCCATGATAGGAGAATGAATAATGTAATGGAATTAAGTGAAAACAGACATAAAGTTAGGAGAATTTGCTTTGCTTATCGAAATGAAAATGAAGACAATATTTGACGCAAAGGCCAAAGAAATCATGTTTTCAGAAGGGGAGACCGGGTATTGAGATGGGATACCCAGAAGAGGACAAAGAAGCTCATGAGAAAATTTGATCCTTTTTGTGTGTATGGTCCATTCAAAATCAAACTGAAGTCGGGATAAAGCACTTTCATGTCACGGAAAATCTTGAAGGAGAAGTATTAGATATGCACGTGAATGGGCAATATCTAAAGTATTACTTCCGGCACTAAAGCATCGTTTCACCATCATTGTATATATCTAGGTGTGATCATTGTACATTTTCCACCAAGCAAATATGTGACTCCATGCCGAAGTGAAGGCACGATACTGCAAGTTCTTAGTGTTTCGTGGCACTATCAGGTGGAGTCGATGTTGTGGATCATATCCGCATATCCTTTTTAATTTTTATTTTGAGATATCAAAAATACAGAAAATTAGAAAATCGTAGAAAAACATATGTTATAGTATAAGGTTTTTTATACTATCTCATAAAAAGAAACGTTTCAAAGCTCGATGATTATTAAACTTTATTGAAATATATGTTTTTGTTTTTGAGCTTAAAGTTCAAGCAAACTTTCCTAGTGAGCTGAAGTGGTGATTGTGGGAGAGTGGTTCCGGATTAGTTATTACGATAGGGGAAAAATAGCTCGTTAATTATCAAAATCGGACCCCCGTAGTTGATCGGTCAAAATCTTGGGCAAGCCGTGATCAATGGCCGAGATTCATTACGGGGGGTATAGGTCGAAAGTTTTCCGCCGTACCCTCGGACCCCCCGTAGTGACGTCATTTCGGCATTTATTATGGATTTTCTTAAATGTTAAATTGCTCTTTGTCCCATTCTCGTTTGGTTGTGGTTCTTTTTCCCTTTGAGTCGTGCTCCCGCCACCTTTTCATTGCCCAATACCCCCGTATTGTTTTCATTGCCCTGTCAACCATGGCAAAACGAGCTTCTCTGTCCGATTCATCAAGCTTCAGCTTCTCTCATGGATAGTGAAAAGGACATTCACGATACCCCGTCATCAAATCGTCAATCATCCCTTTGCTCGCATTACCAAGTGACCCTAAACATCGATAGATCCCCGCTATTTTCTCTACCATGAAAGGTTATCGGTGTCTTGTCCAGCTTGTATTCCAAAAACCCACTTGTTTCCACGAGTTCATCTCATGGCTTGTCTCATCAATGTACCCCGGTAAATGTTTCATAATGAATTCGCAGGGAGAAAACGTTTCGCGGTATCAACGCAGTCGATCCGCCAAGCGTTGTGTTTTCCCGAAAATGAGTCGGCATTGCAATTTTCCGAAAGATTCATTGGCTCGTTACTTTGAAGACCTTTCAAATGAAAAAATTCGAGTTTGTGCTTGTCATACTTGAAACCAAATTCAAAGGAGGTCTCGGATTAGAAGGGAGAAGAATTTAGCTCTGAAACGTTCAATGTTGAGTATAGACCAGTTCTCGAGTTGCATCGCGAAGATTTTGGGGAGGAGACAAGTGCTTTAAATTTTTACGAGGCACTTCAATTTTGCTATGGATGGTAAAGGCACTCTTCACAAAAAGTCACTCACAATCAGGCAGCTTTGCATTTAGATTGAAATACCTCAGCTACAGTGAATGCTCCTACAACTCAAAGTGAACTTTGGAAAAAAATGCAAAATCTTCCCCATTGACACGACAAAAAAAGATCCCCAACGGATAAATCAAAAGTAGCCGTTGATTCCGCAGAGCCCACTTCGAGACTAGTTGTTCCTTTAGATTAGAAGTTATAAAAATTTTCATTATGTAATTTCTCGGGATTATGCAAAATGTAATAAGACTTTTTCGAGGCATGTACCTCCATAACGGGTAATAGTTTAGACGATTAGAAGTTAGTTAGAATAGTTAAAATCGGTTTCATTACTAGGAATTGTTTCGTGATAGTGTATAAAAAGACAATTTGAAGAAAGAGGAAGGTTCGAGTTTTGGACCCGGAAGCTAAAATTTTGTGCGAAAGAATACTTTGAATTAACGAGAAGTTTTTTGCAAGTTTCCTTCGTTCGTCTATCGTCGAATAGTTTCTTAGTTTTCATTGTGTTTTCCATATCGTAGAGTAAAATAGAGTAATTTGAGATCACAGGTCTCTAGATACATGTGCATTTAAGAGTTAAATACACCTTAATAGGCGCTCCTCTATTTTAACGTTATCATTATTCATTCCTTCGGTGATTTTACACCGATAGATTCCGTTTCACATACATATCAAATTGAAATCCTTTCTTTCTTTCGTTTCTTCCATCTTTTCATTTCAAAGCATAAGGGGGATATGGCATTGCAGCAGCCTTCCATGGGTTTAATGTTTGAAGATTATATAATTAATGTTTAAGGGTTTATAGAACAAGGACGGATATACTTTTGTTTGTGACATAATCTTTAATGTCTTGAGCACGGATTTCTTTACACAGCAGAAATTGTTTCGTCAAAGGAACAACATACATGTTCACATAAATCGAAATCCGGAGAGAAATTAGACATACCTTCTACCATACCATTACCATGCAGGTATCTTAAGGCCCTTCTCTCGATATGTCCAAGCCTTTGATGCCATAGCATGGTCTTTTTCTCTAGAGACTACTATACTTTCCGCTCCACTTTCGGGAACCAGCATGTTGCACCCATCGATAACGTGTTGCCACTAGAAGTCATACGAGTTCCAATCCAAACTCCCCATTAATACCGGTGCTCCCCAGCGATTCTGGCCTTTCTATCATCCCCTAGGAAGACATCACTGCCATCATATTTCTCATACTAGTAGAACCACTCCCTATGAGGAGTGAAGTGAAAGGATGCACTCGAGTCAATCAACCATGACTTATGATCTACATGTGTATTTGAAGAACAAGCCAAATACACATACCCACCTTCATCTGAGGTGGTTTTTGCCTCTGCAGAAGGAGCATCATCAGATCCCTTTCCTTTGTCAGGAGCTTTATATCTGGAGTCCTTTTTGTGGTAGCCCTTCCTTTCCGCATTTCTAGCACACCTTTACAAACTTTCCGAGGAGATTTAGATCTCCCCTTTAGATTTAGATCTCCCACTCGAAACCTTATTCTTGTTTCCCGCTTTATGGGACCTTCCTCGTACGGATAAGGCATCTCCATTCTAACCCTCCCATATTTCTCTATCTCTGATTTCCTCGGACTAACAAGGCTGATACAATGTCATCAAAAATTCAAGGTAGTTGTATTGCTACCTATTTCAAATAACGAGCTGTCCCACGAGTCGGTAGAGACCTACAGCCGGTGCACTTATCTTCATTTCGATATTTTAATATCAGCAGATGATAGTTGACTTACCACGATATTGAAGGCGTTCGAGATGCTTCGTAGATCGAGTCTCCATCCTTCATCCTCGAGTTTATGTAGCTTTTTCCGCAAGAACAATTTTTTCACTAGAGACTTATATTGGTACAAAGTCCCAAGTTTGTCTCACATTCTTCATTGTATCTTCCCAGATACATTCAACAATACCGAGCGAGACACACAACCGTATTGTGCTCTTCGCCTTCCGATCCAACTTCTTCCGGTATTCATCGACATTGTCGTTGGTTTAGTACCCGGGATCTACCACGATCCACTAGTCTTTATCCACCAACGGATCCTCCATCTTAAGCTTCCACAACTCAAAAACTACGACCATTAAATTTCTTAATCTCTATCTTTCCACCGCTTTCCATCTTCTTTCACCACAAGAATCGATCCCGTAGATCTCCTTTGAACGGGGTCTACCTCGGGCCCGATAAAACCCCTCGAGCAGTAAAGGTGTCCCCTTGAAGGAAACGACTTTGATACCAAATGTAGGTTTTAACCTCGTATAAAAATTATCTACAAACAAATCTTAAAACAAAAAATAAACAATAGCGAGAGCATAAAACACTAAAAACAAATAAACACGAGATATTTTCTCTTAGATCCAAAATCGAGACGACCGGTTTTGATTTTTCATTATATTCCTTTTAGTGTTACAACACACATATACATCCAGAAGCATACATAAAAACCCCAATCCATTAATGTTGGATTATAACATAACCATAATTTCCTTGACCGGATCTACAAATACGAGGGCCAAAACCATCATGCCCAAAACCATGTGCAAACCCATGCACAAAACGATGAGGCGGGTCTACCCCTCTGGAAAATAAGGTCCAAAAAAATTTTTGTCGGGGAGCTGCCCGGACCCCAAACAAGCTGCCACCCCCTATTGCGCCGACGCAACGTATAGAGCGTGCTATCACCTCCCCACGCGTGACTAGTCGTGGGAAAAAGAGAATATAACACATACCCAATAGGGCTATGGGGTACGCGAAAGGTTTGAAGAGTACAACAATAAATCAAGGGTGTTTCATAGGGGAAGATAAAAAATCCAAATGGATCCTTTAGATAAAATGAGTATATGACGAGAGTAAGTTATGAATTAAGTAAAACTAAAGGGAAATTAAGAATCCTTTAGCTGTACTCCAAACAAGGAAAGCCTTCAAGACAATAGCTTAGTAAAACTAAAGAGCAGTTAAGAATTCTTCGACTATACTTCACTAGACAAAACTCAAAACAACAATCCCGGTAATCATAGAGAGCGGGTTAAGAATTCTCTAATTATTACTTTCAGAGGAAAACATAGAGATAATAATGACGACAGAGTTGAGGGGCCAAAAAAACACATCTCAATCTAAAATTTATGTTCTATTATTAGAGAAGTAATGAACATAATGTAAAAAAAAGGAAAACATTGACAAGAGTAGAATAACATCACCATCTAACAAATTTCATGAATCCTATGAATGTGCTTGTTCCATTGATATTTAGTCCAAGACATTTACAAGGCTCCAAAGCCAAACTTCTTTACTACTCGAGTCTAAATGACATTTAGCTCAGCAAACAACTTACCAACCAAAAAATATTATGACATACATGCGTGTTTATACGCAAGTGAGAGGTAAACCCTAGCTAGGGTTTTAGAAGTCATTAATTACATAGTTAAGTCACTTTGACCTTTGAGACCATGCAAGGCCCAAGGCAAAATATCTAAAACACATTTATGGCAAAAATAACTTCTAGCATAACTATTTGAGCTAATTTCGAAAAAAATTTGGCTTTAAGGTTTCAAAATATATTTTTTCAATAACTCCTAGCAAGGGTGCAGACTCTAAGGTACGGGGCGCGGCGCCAAGCCAAGCGCGTAGCGCCGGATGCGAAGAAATTGTACGTTTTGCAGTTGAGTTTTGGAGGCCTTCCAGTGTCCAAATGAGCTCCATGATAGCTCATTGGAAAGCTTGTCCTGTCTAGTTTCCAGATCTACCTTCAGTTTCCAGATTGGTTCCCATTTTCCTAGTCAAAAATCACTTTTCCTAAGACTTCTAAGGGCGCAGCACTAGTTCTGAAAAGAGGGCAAAAAGGTGATTTTAGGTGACAGCTGGCCCTTTTTGAGGGACCACTTTTGTTCCAAATGATCTAAAATTTTATGAGGATGATGTCCTTGGCATGAGGAACATGAAAATGCAAAGACCATTTTTCAATTGAGTGCCCAAAGAGCGGTGTGCCGGTGCGCGCTGCACGTTTAACCCTTTTTTTGGTAGTAGGCTGTCAAAAATCAAAATTGTGTAAAAATGTGCCAAAAATTGGATTTTTATTTGTTGTTCATGGTTGGGAGGCTTGGAGGATACATCAGCAAGGATATCGATATTTTACTTCTCTTTTTCTTCATTTAGTGCTTGAATCATTGCAAGGCCCGTTTAAGCTTGGCCCTTGCAATCTGTTCCCTCATGGCATAATGTTTTGTCATATTTCTTTGCATGTCGGTTATCTCTCTTGGCCTTATCTAATTGACCCTCTGGGTTGCAAGATGGCTCTCTCTAGCTCAAGATTCTCTATAGTAGCTGGATTTTCCATGGCAAGCAACTCACTTAGAGAGTGAGTTTCTCTATCGGTTCTGTCTCTTTCTCTCTTTCCCGGGCTAAATCCTTCTTGACCCAATTGTCCTTAGCCTCTTCCCTAGGAAGATGTTCTTCCTCATATTCACCGCCATCAAAAATACCCAAGTTCTCATCTAGCATAGCTTTGGCCTTTTCGACCTCCTTCCAAGCTACGGTTGCCCCGACCTCACCGATGACTTGCTTTGTCTCTAGCTGTGGTTCTCTAGCTCAAGATAGTTATCACATTCTTGGCCCTACGCAAGATTATCATGAAGCTCACTAATCTTGGCATCCTTGCTTTTGAGCAGCACATTTGTAATCCTCTCCTCATCCTCCTCCTCAAAGGTCAATTAGTTGAAACTCTTGTTCGGTTTCATGCTTGTTCTCCTCAACGGTGATAGGTTCTATGATCTTTTCCTTACCCTTGTCAAGTTGTTTTGTTGATGTACAAGGCATGGCACCTTGCACCTCAGAGTGCTAGCAAACACATGCTATGTAGCCCCTCCCAGGTATGTCAAAAGGAAAAGGTTCAATGTTAATCATCTCGATGTCATATGTCTCACTACTTCATCATTTGCTCGATGCTTTGTCATCATGATATGAGGGTGACGAGGGTTGTGGGAAGGTGATGTGGAAGGGTCATCATGGGGGTGTGTTAGCACCAAAATGCGAACCTCGAGGCTGAAAAAGGCAAATCGGGGTAACAACTAGACCACGCTCGGCGCTTGCAGCTAGCCTACGAGGACGGGAGAGGGCTCTCTCCGTAGAATAGATATTCAATAAAATGGTAATGAACTGATTTTAGGCTAGGTATATAAATGGGAAAGGGAATTTTGATGAATTACTAAAATTTCAGGGATTGTATGGGACGAGGGGACAGTATGAACTGAGGAATTAAATCAAGGACACAGAGTATTTCGTGGGGCAAGATAGGCAGGAGATTTAGAAATCAAGTTTAAATAAGATGGAGTGGAAAGACTGTTGAGAAGCTGAAAAGGGCATAATAAATGAATCCTTTTCAAACAGAAGAAAATACACAGAGTATGAATGATTCCCCAAGGCAGAGCATATAAAATGGATTCTACCTTTCTAACTTGAAAACATTCAGCTGGAAATGCTTGTGAATGAATGTTGCAACATAACAATGTACATATGAAACACAAAGAAAGAGACATATGCTAAAACTCATACGACATGAATCCCACAAATCAGAGCTGCATCACTATATTAATTCCCTGCCAAACTGTACAACGGAGCACAGAGCTCACTGCCACACTATTCCCCTACTTCTGAGTTTTCAGACCTCAGACTTTCAGCCCTTGCAAATAATTAGAATTTACAATAAATAGACATATTTGCAGGAATACAAATCGATGGGAAGAGGAGAAATCTCAACTGAAGATGGAAGGCCAAAAGCCAACAATCTCTTCGTAAAGGAAGAGCTGCGTTACATTATCTCATTTGAAATTTTCGGATATCCAATGAGGAGGTGAAACCATGTAGCGTGGATCCTTTCGAATCATTACTAAAGATGTGACTGTTACAATTTTGTTTCTTGGCCTCTGACGTTTCGCTTTCCTTTAGCTCCTTTGAAGAAAACTGACTTTTTATTAATCTGTCGTTGAAAGGAGACAGAATGAAATTACCTGCTTTTGTGAAGGGAAACCAATTTTTAAAGGGGAAAGAGGAAGGGAAAAGAGGCAGGAATCATATGAAAATCGCAATTGCAATCGCAATGGAAGCGGGGAGATATAAAACAATGGTGTAATTGCAATCGGAATCGGGGAGCGGGCGGAGTGATATATATAAAAATTCCGATGCGATTGGGGGAGGTCCCTTTGCATGCGATAAATATAACCAAAATTTCAAAGGGCTGAGCCTTTTATATGTGAATTGGGTGGAAGTACTGATGGTGGGCCCGGGGTCAATCGCATCGCAATATCGGAGGGGAGCGAAGTGTAACATATATGGGAATGTCGATTGCGATGGCGCGATTGAATGTGGGCCGTCCGATCGGCGGGGAAGATCGAAGGTGCTGGATCAATCGAGGGGGTTGTTGCGATCGGAGAAAATTGCGATGGGAGGAAGTTGCGATCGGAGAAAATTGCGATCGAAGAAAAGTTGCGATCAGGGAAAGCTGCGATCAAAGGAAGTTGCGATCGGAGAAAATTGCGATCTGAGAAAAGTGCGATGAGGGAAAGTTGCGATCGGAGAAAATTGCGATGGGAGGAAGTTGCGATTGGAGAAGATTACGATCGGAGAAAATTTGTGATCGGGGAAAGTTGCGATCGGAGAAAATTACGATGGGAGGAAGTTGCGATCGTAGAAAATTGCGATGGGCGGATCTTTGCGATTACGATGAAAGGCGGGATATATATAATACAAAGTTTTGGACCTTTGATATAGGTGATGAAGGGGATGTGGTTGGGGAAGGTTATGTGGTTGGGGAACGGCGGGGGGGGAGTATATATATATATATATATATATATATATATATATATATACGGACTTTTAACATGTTTAACATAAAGTTTCTTCAACGGGAATGGAGGGGAAGTGGTTATGAGGGTGGGGACTTTATATAATAATGCGATTTGTAATCGGAAATGAGGGGAAAGGGGATTTTATTAAAGACATATAGAACTTTAAAAAGACAAATTTTAAGGGAAAAAGGGAAATAAGGGAGGTTTAGGGAATTTTACTTCACTTAAGCATAAATTGCAATCCAGCAGTCAGTTTTGATAGTGCAGTATACCGTTGGAAACCTCTTTCTGGGCTCTTTCTGATGGATCTGCTTTGAAGATGATCTGGCGTTGAATATTCTACGGAAAACTTCTCTGAAAGGAAGGGACATCACTTTGTGGAGATAACAGCTTCTGAATTGTGGCTAAAAGGCAAAGTATTATGTTTTCACCTCAAAACATGGTTTTGAGGTGAAAATTACATCAAGATGAATAAAATGTTTCTTTGATCTTCCAAGTGCTGTAACTTTGAATTTATTGACATCCTCATGACCTTGTTGATATTTATTGACACTTGACTCATTATTTTGACTAGGGTGAGACCTTAGAGACTAATGAGACCCATCTTATGGCCTACTGATATGATTTTGAGAATGAAAGTGACTAATGACTGAAGACGATAGGGAGGAAAATCAGCAAGTACCTCATGAGGGAAAACTGATAAAAATTACTACCATCAATGAATCCATGACCTAGCGCAATGGTGAAATTTATTCGGTATGAGACACCTAATATGCAAATGCAAAAGAGCAGTTTTGATCACTGATGGCAGTATTAGTTCCCAAATCCACCTTAGGCTGAGGTAAGGTGGGATTTAGGTAACACCAAACCACGCTCAGCCTCGTAGCTAGCCCTATGAGGACAGGAGAGGGCTCTCTCCGGGTCAATCTCGGCAAAAGATGTCCAATAGGGCCTGAGATGACTTAAAATGGATACTGATTTTAGGCTAGTAAATAAATATAAAAGAGGTATTTTGATAAATTATTGGGTTTCAGGGATGTATGGGACAAAGAACAGCATGAGCTGAGAAATTAAATCAAAGACACGGAATATCTCATGAGGCAAGATAGGCAAGAGGTTTAGCAAATAAATTTGAAATAATATGAAGTGGAAAGACTGTTGAGAGGTCCAAAGGGCATATATAATGAATCCTTTTCAACAGAAGAAAACATACAGAAACATGAACGCTTTCCCAAGGCAGAGCAATAAACTGGATTCTACCTTTCTTACCTAAAAGCATTCAACTAGAAATGATTATGAATGAATGGTAAAACATAACAAGATACATATGAAACAGAAAGAAAAGACATATGCCAAACTCACACCACATGAATCTCATAAATCATAGCTGCATCCTTTCATTAATTCTCTGCCAAAGTTATTCTTCCACACCTTTCCCCCAGAACTCAGACCCCTTTCAAACGATTTTCCCTCATAATAAATACACTTGGAGGTGGGAAAACAGATTGACACAAATAGGGAGCTGTTTCAACTAAAATTATGAAAATAGAAAAAGAGTCATCCATCCGTTCTAAAGACAGAACAGCGTTACATTATTTCACTTGAGATTTTCTGGTGACCAATGAAAAGGAGGAAACTGTAGCGTAGACCTTCTAAATCGTAACTGAAGACACAAATAGACTATCCACTCCTATTTTTCTACTATGGTAGATGTTTCCGTTTTAAATTTAGGCGTGCTTTCCTTTTTGCCGTTTGAAAAAACCAATTTTTTAACAAAAATGCCTTTGAACGAAGCCTTAACCTTTAGTAAAGGGAAAAATACAACAAAAATTTGTTTGTCAACAGGATATAAGGATGTGGATTAACAAGATAGTTTCCGCTTCAGAACTGAAGAATGTATCACAACAGTTTGATGTCAAAAAGATGTGTAAGCTGCTCGATGACCAGAGCACCCACAGGCGACATGAATTGGATTGCCATAAGAATGCCAACATATACAGTTGTAGTTCTGTAATAACCCCAGTCCGCAGTCCCAGCTACAATTTTTCCAAACTAAACAATATCCATTTGCTTTCATCGATAAACTTAACCAAATTCCCATCACTGTCCTCATCCAATCGCACCAAACACTGATAAATGGAAACTCACAAGATGATTTGATTTAATTTGGAGCAGAAGGGCCACGAAATTTGGAGTTTTGTTATAGGCAATGATAAAATACGAAAAATTTCCATGTACGCCGCGTCGCGCCTATGCGTCGCGCGCTTGCAAGCCTGTGTCAAACTTGGCCCAATCGTAGAAATCGCTATGTATGCAGCATCTGTACGATTTCGGCTCCAAACTCATGATTTCATTGCTCTACATTTAAACTCGACTTCTATGATGTCTTTCATTCTATGATGTCTTTGGCATGTAGATGGGTTGTAAAAACAATGGATTTACCTTACATAGTTGAGAACCCACTTTTGTAACATTTGACATTGGCACTTTGAACTTTTCAAATGTGAACTCTGTTTTTCATTTCCATCTAACTTTCTGACTTAAACGATGGCTCCTTTGGCTATTTTTGTAGGGATGATTGATGTTGAATTCAAAAAAGGATCAGGGCGGTGCCTGAAACATTTCATGACTGAAAAACTTTGAAAAATTACATGGCAATTATTTCAAAAGACGAAGAGACGACTTTTTCTTCAAAACAGGGTTTTGAAGAAAAGTCATGATCAATCAGTATGACAATGAAATTTTCGAAATGAAAACATATTTTTAACCTTCCTCTAGCCTACTGACACTATTGGACACTTTTGAAAACCAAATTTGCGAAACCATAGACTTGATGACTAAAATAACTCTTTGCTGACCTAGACATCAAACAGGACTGTAAATGACCTTAAAATTGATTCGACAAACAGACCTAAGCCAACAGGATAAGGCACGAGGGGAATTAATAACAAGGTCTTTCCGTCATATAATGGCATGCCCCTAACGGAATGCAAATGAATGAGCGGAATGAGACACCTAAAAATGAGATGCAACCAAGAGAAATGATCTCTGACGGAGGGATGTAAAGACCGACTCTAACATTGGCTCCAATGGGGATGGTAGCTCCCTGGAGGTGCCAAGAACGGCAGATATTTGGGAGAGCAGATAGTGCCTTCATCCATTGGGCGATGGAACCCATTATTTTGACAAATTGACACAAGACCTTCGACTAATTTATTGACTGAAAATATGACTCAAACTGACTCGATTTTAAAACCCAACTGACTAAAAACTAACTTTAACAGACTAACTCAAAATGACTAAGACCTGAACTTAAAACTTAAAGCTTGATGGCAGTACATGACCACCTGTGTTTCTTACAAGACAATATACCATCAAACTATATCAAAATGCCAATGTAACCAATCAAGCAGATGCCTTCTTGATTGATTCTCCTGATCAGATCTCCTGGTCGAAAATAGATACTGATAACTGGGCATCCAAAAACATAATCGACCATGATCTCCTTCATCACTGAATACTGCAATAATCACCTTCACTGCTGACTGCAACAGATTTGCCAGTGGATCCTGAAAAACATGAAGATTTACCTCCTGCTGAAGAAACAAGGTGTCTTTCTCTTTTGACTCTGATCTTCCTTCATAATGTACTTCAGTAAAAGTATGTTCCTGGTCCTCAAAAAATTCTGAACAAGTAGATGAGCAGATCTCCTCTTGGAAAAACATTTCAAAACATGAGACATGAAGAAGAATCTGAAAGGCAGTCCTGAATGTTCTGATCTTCTGTAGTCTGAATATATTGTAGGTCATCTTCATATGATATGACAGCCAGATTCTCATTACAGTCATCAATCATGAGAAAAGAAACTTCAGATGATTCTTGAAACCCAGACATGACATTTCTATCATCTACCAATGATTCATCCAAGGAAACTTTTTCACTTACTTGAACAAAGATCTCATCTTGGTTTTCATGAACTGACTGGATTACCTCCTCATGAAGGCTTTGTTCTGATGACATGAGAACATTTGGATCAATAACTCTGTCCATGATCTCAACGGCAAAGTTCTCCTTCATGAGATTCAGCACAAGGTGTTCTTGGTTGCCACAATCTGAATCTAAATCTGAAATGGCTGACTTAACATTATCACATTATGAAATTGAAACTTGACTTCCCTGCATGTTGTCTTCTTCTATGGGAAGATCTGAAACAAAACCTTCTCTTTCATCATTCTCCATTGTACTAAGATCTTGATCCTGCTGCTGAAATGGATTTTCGTACAGTGCTTCCATGATCTCATCATCCATGAAGTCATCATGTCCATAAAAATTCTCAAGATCTTCAATAAAATAATGAACATGGCTACAATAGTCCTGAACTAAAGTCAAGGATGGATATGATTCTTTATACCTTTCAAAGAATATCGTATGAAAATCTTTTAAACAATAAATAAAAGCAGACGACAAACTTTCATACCAAGATCGGGCTTCATCTTCCAGAGTTTCCATAAATATTTTCATCAAACAGTCTTCAGGAAAATCGATCTTTAATTTATGCACATGAATGTGAAATTTCACCAGATGAAGAGCAGCGTCATTACCTTCCACATTTCTGAACATAGGCAAATTCTGAAGCCAATCCACTTTGGGCATTTTATTTGGAAAACCTGGGATGTGATCTCGGCTCATAGGAGCGTATCTTCTTGCAACCCGTTCCATCTTGGAAATCTCAAAGTTATTGATCTCTCTGCAGTGGAGTCACCATGAAGCATTGATTTCTGGATTTTTCAGTGAATGGAGTCACCAGGTGAATGATTTCAGCCTTGCGGTGTCTGATCGTTGTCCACCCTCAACCATCAGATCTGAACTCGAAGATACGTGTACTGGGGCAATTTATAAGTTAAGTGTTATGACTACAAGCTAAACCAGAGATTGACTGAAGCAGCGTTTATCTACTATGCACTCGCAGAGCAAGAGCAGTTCGAAGGCTACCTGGCGTGACTTCAGGCTCCGTCTGTAGTTTGTAAAACAAATAACACTAGCAAGCAAACCAGTTTTCTTCCCCAGTATGGTCGCCACTATGTTAGTTCCCAAATCCACCTTAGGATGAGGTAAGGCGAGATTTAGGGTAACACCAAACCACGCTCAGCCTCGTAGCTAGCCCTACGAGGACAAGAGAGGGCTCTCTCCGGGTCAATCTCGACAAAAGATGTCCAATAGGGCCTGAGATGACTTAAAATGGATACTGATTTTAGGCTAGTAAATAAATATAAAAGAGGTATTTTGATAAATGACTGGGTTTCAGGGATGTATGGGACAAAGAACAACATGAGCTGAGAAATTAAATCAAAGACATGGAATATCTCATGAGGCAAGATAGGCAAGAGGTTTAGCAAATAAATTTGAAATAATATGAAGTGGAAAGACTGTTGAGAGGTCCAAAGGGCATATATAATGAATCATTTTCAACAAAAGAAAACATACAGAAACATGAACGCTTTCCCAAGGCAGAGCAATAAACTGGATTCTACCTTTCTTACCTAAAAGCATTCAACTAGAAATGATTATGAATGAACGGTAAAACATAACGAGATACATATGAAATAGAAAGAAAAGACATATGTCAAACTCACACCACATGAATCTCATAAATCAGAGCTGCATCCTTTCATTAATTCTCTGCCAAAATTGTACAGCCAAACGCTGAGTTATTCTTCCACACCTTTCCCCCAGAACTCAGACCCCTTTCAAATGATTTTCCCTCATAATAAATAAACTTGGAGGTGGGAAAACAGATTGACACAAATAGGGAGTTGTTTCAACTAAAATTATGAAAATAGAAAAAGAGTCATCCATCAGTTCTAAAGACAGAACAATGTTACATTATTTCACTTAAGATTTTCTGGTGACCAATGAAAAGGCAGAAACTGTAGCGTAGACCTTCTAAATCGTAACTGAAGACACAAATAGACTATCCACTCCTATTTTTCTGCTATGGTAGATGTTTCCATTTTAAATTTAGGCGTGCTTTCCTTTTTGCCGTTTGAAAAAACCAATTTTTTAACAAAAATGCCTTTGAACAAAGCCTTAACCTTTAGTAAAGGGAAAAATACAACAAAATTTTGTTTGTCAACAGGATATAAGGAGGTGGATTAACAAGATAGTTTCCGCTTCAGAACTGAAGAATGTATCATAGTAGTTTGATGTCGAAAAGATGTGTAAGTTGCTCGATGACCAGAGCACCCATAGGCGACATGAATTGGATTGCCATAAGAATGCCAACATATACAGTTGCAGTTCTGTAATAACCCCAGTCTGCAGTCCCAGCTGCAATTTTTCCAAACTAAACAATATCCATTTTCTTTCATCGATAAACTTAACCAAATTCCCAACACTGTCCTCATCCAATCGCACCAAACACCGATAAATGGAAACTCACAAGATGATTTGATTTAATTTGGAGCAGAAGGGCCACGAAATTTGGAGTTTTGTTATAGGCAATGAGAAAATCTGCCTGTTGACCCTGTGCGCCGCACGCACACCCAGTGCGCCGCGTCGCGCCTATGCGTCGCGCGCTTGCAAATTTACACTGTCAAACTTGGCCCAATGCGCCACGTCGCGCCGCGCCTGCTCCCAATGCGCCGCGCAGCACTCTAACACCCAGTTTCGGCTCCAAACTCATGATTTCATTACTCCACATTTAAACTCAACTTCTATGATGTCTTTGGCATGTAGATGGGTTGTAAAAAAAATGGATTTACCTTACATAGTTGAGAACCCACTTTTGTAACATTTGACATTGGCACTTTGAACTTTTCAAATGTGAACTCTGTTTTTCATTTCCATCTGACTTTCTGACTTAAACGATGGCTCCTTTGGCTATTTTTGCAGGGATGACTGATGTTGAATTCGACAAAGGATCAGGGCGGCGCCTGAAACATTTCATGACTGAAAAACTTTGAAAAATTACATGGCAATTATTTCAAAAGACGAAGAGACGACTTTTTCTTCAAAACAGGGTTTTGAAGAAAAGTCATGATCAATCAGTATGACAATGAAATTTTCGAAATGAAAACATATTTTGAACCTTCCTCTGGCCTGCTGACACTATTGGACACTTTTGAAAACCAAATTTGCGAAACCATAGACCTGATGACTAAAATAACTCTTTGCTGACCTAGACATCAAATAGGACTGTAAATGACCTTAAAATTGATTCAACAAACAGACCTAAGCCAGCAGGATAAGGCATGAGGGGAATGAATAACAAGGTCCTTCCGTCAGATAATGGCATGCCCCTAACGGAATGCAAATGAATGAGCGGAATGAGACACCTAAAAATGAGATGCAACCAAGAGAAATGATCTCTGACGAAGGGATGTAAAGACCGACTCTAATAGGCAGTATGACTAGACTGACACAAACAGGGTGAAGGAATGTGAGTGAGTGGAGATGTGTGAACAGCAGGAAGTGATGGAGAAGTATGAATGGGAGGATGAGATGAGGAAGGGATATTTTGCTGATGGTGGCCATGTGGAGTAGTGAAAACCTCATGGGCAATGAAGGTCTCCCATGGAATGTCTTTTTGCTGGAGCTGGTGCACAACAACCATCGTGATGAGTGAATGATGGAATAGGCTCTGCATTTGCTGAGGATAATCTCTCTTTTTCACTATGTAGGCCATTTTATCAATGATACAGAAGAGATAATATCGTATATGCAGCATCCTAACTCTGGTGAAACACATAAGAATCCGGATGTGATATGAGTAAAGATGGGACAAACTTCCCTCACAAGTGAAATACTTCATGATTATCCTCATCATGGATGCATATCTATCAAGAAGATGTGAAAAAGAAAATATGGACTTGTGGTGATCTGTATACCTAGGTTTTAGATATGGCTCAAAGTAACTCATGTCTGGGTTTACTTGCTTGAAGCACTTTTCTCCCACACTTGGTATTCCTGTAGCATCTGCTATGGCATTCGTAGACAGCTCAAAGGTGACCCCGGCAAGATTTACTTGTTTGTCATGAAAATTTATAATGAATAGTCTTGTTAGCTCAGAGTGATTTTGGACTTGTTGCACCTTCTCACAAAATTCAAAGCAGCCTACATGTTTGAAGCAGGAAACAGTAAGAGGATATGCCATGAGTTCCCTTGTATTGAGGGGTTCAAATCTGTTTATCTTCCCTTCCTTGTGATCATGACTCCTTGGAATTTGGGCCTCACCACCACTGTCTTCACCCTCTGACATGTTTTAAACTCTATTTTGGAAACCCTAGGGCTGATATGAAATGAGATGAAGGAAGGGTATGAAATGGCAGTTTTTCAAATGAAGGGAATGGATGTTGTGACAAGCAAGATGAATGACAACCCTTAAACAGTGCAATTTCCTTGTCTTATCACTGATTTTATTTAAGGAGGATGAATTAATGGTAAAACATTGATTTCAAGCTAAAGACTTAGGGTTTCACTTCCATTCAATTAAATGATGACCAAAATAGCTTGAAGATGGGTTATGGCATGTACTTACCTCTTATGAGTGTCTTAGAAGACTTAAGCAAAGATTTTAAAGCAATTTGATTTGATTTGAGTGATTAGAAGAGGGAGAAACCCTCTCTTTCCAAGTGTGCACCGCCAAGGCTGAGGGTGCAGCGCCAAGGGCTGAGGGCACAGCACCAAGAGAATGAGCAGAGGGTCTTGTCGGGCAAGAGCACAATGCCACTCCTAGTTTGCAACGCCACCTCCCAAGCGCACAGCGCCTTCAAAAAATGAACAGAGGAAAATTTTCAAGCGCGCAGCGCCTTCAAAAAATGAATGGAGGAAAACTGTCAAGTGCGTAGCGCCTTCTCCCAAGCGCGCAACGCCAAGCCAAGTGTGGCGCGCCAGGAAACTTTACCCAATTTTGCTTAGAAAAGAAAACCCCAAAATGCTTCCTTGCTGAGCGTTCTTGATCTTTTGAAAGGAAACAATGAATCTCTTGAAGTGTATAATGAGATTTTATAGATAAGAGGAATTTGATTTAATTATGAAAACCCACTTTCTAATGTTTGAAACCTTTTTCCCTTTTTCACTGATATTCTTTTACACTTTTGCCTTGCAGGTTGATGAAGTCATGAAGTTGACTTTTCTTTTGCTCATTTAGGCATGACAAGTTCATTTTGACACCCTTGAGATTTAGTCACATAGTAGCATCTTCAAAATCTTCTGTAGTTTCCACCACAAGGTTCTCCTTTAGGAAACTCATGCATGATTCTATCTGCATCATCTTCAAGTAAACATTTAAGTAGGGTACCAACAGAATTTTTCCAATATAAAACTTTGTCTAGAATGCAAAAAATTACAATTTTTTGTTTCAATAATCTGGCCTTTGTTTTGGACAAACCAAGATAATCATATAGATTAAAAAACACATATAATATATCAACATACCGGAGTGAGTTCAGAAATGCTTATTCAATAGGTGAAGTCGCCAGCTCCTCTTGTCCATCCAAGGAATGTATCATGTTTATGTCCAATGCTTGAAAGTTTGCTTCAGCCATCAGTTTGGCCAGTCCTTGCCCTTTGATTAGCTTGGTGGGCTTGATTTCTAGATCATACTCTAATATGATAGCAATCCATTTACCTCTTTTACCATCAGGGCCCTGAGTTAGTATGTCCTTAACAACTGCATGAGGAACAAAAGGAATGACATGTGAATGCAAGATGTAAACTCTAAAATATTTTAAGGCTTTGATCAAGGCAAAAGCTTGTTTCTCCATGATATTATATTTTAGAGGTGCATCTCTTAGAGCCTTACTGAAGAAAGCTATGGGCTTTTCTTGTCCCATTATGTTCTTTTGTAGCAATACTGCAGCAATCGTGTGTTCTGATGCAAATGAGAAGATGAAAAATTCCTTGGTAAAGTCAAGGCCGATTAGACCTGGTGTTTGGGTAAGTGCTTGTTTTACCAGTTCAAAGGATTTCTTTGCTTCTATGGTCCATTTGACTCCTATTCTCTTTTCAGCATGTTTGTAATGTTTCTTAGGAGTTCTTTAAGGTTTTGTATGAACCTTCTTAGGAAGTTGATCTTTCCAATGAAGGATTGCATCTCTTTGATGTTTCTAGGGTGACTGATCTGCAATATTCCCTCAATCCTTTTTGGGTCTATCTTAATCCCTTCTTCAGATATGATATGGCCTAAAACTTTTCTCTCTTGAATACCAAACAGAGTTTTCTTGGGATTCAAAGATAAGCCATATTTTCTACACTTTTCAAAGACTTTTCTTAAGTGAGCTAGGTGTTCTTCATATTTTTTTGAGTAAACAGTGATGTCATCAAGGTATATCACAATGAAGTAGCCTATTTCTTCGAAAAAAGCAATGTCCATGGCTCTTTGAAAAGTGGCCCCAGCATTCATTATCCCAAAAGGTATTTTGACATACATGAAGGTGCCCCAAGGTGTAGTGAAGGCGATTTTGTGCTGATCACTTGGAAATACTATCACCTGATTATACCCTGAAAAACCATCAAGAAAAGATATTCTTTTGGAGCCTACCACCCTTTGCAACATATGATCCATCTTAGGTAAAGGGTAGTTGTCTTTCAGGGAGGCCTTGTTCAAATTTCTGAAGTCTATGCATAGCCTAATTTGCCCTATTTTCTTCCTCACTGATACAAGGTTTGAGACCCATTCTGAGTATCTGAGTGGGAGTATTATTCCAGCATCATACATATTTTTAATTTCTTTCTCAACTAGAGGCATTAGGACAAGGTTTATCCTACGCAATTTCTGCTTGAATGGTTTATGGTTTTCCTTGAGAGGAATCTTGTGCTGAATGATGTTAGTGTCATAGGACTTCAAGTCCTCATAGCCCCATGCAAACACATCCTTGAATTCTTTGAAAAGCTCAATGTATTTCTGTTTTATAAGAGCTGGAAATGTTTTGGACAGTTTTATCATTTTAGGTTCTTCTTCACTACTTATTTTGCATTCTTCTACATCTGTTTAGGTGGATTCCATTTTAGGCTTCCTAGCAACATCATTGAAATCAAACAATTCTTCTAAGGGGGCGAGTCCTCTTGGAAATAAGTTATCTTTGCATTGCAATACCTCAAGGTCCCTTTTGTCTAAATCTTCACAAAATTATGCCTCATGATGGTGTTCTAGCATATTTATATCAATAGGATAAGGTGGCTCTGTTTTGTGTGTTTGTTCCTCAGCAGAGTAGTCCTCTTTATGATTTGAGTCTAATTTTGGCATTTCAAACTTAGTTTTCGATGGCAAGAAGTCTTCAATCTGTTTGTCACTTTCAAACAATTTCCAATAATATATGTTATCAGGGATTGCTGGTCTGTATTTGAACTTTACAATGTATTGTTCATTAACATGACGTATTTTACAAGTGCTGGAAACAAAAGCTAGTTCATTTGCAAGGTTTTTTTGAGTTCTTAGGACAGAGTTAAGTTCATATTTTTCAAATGTTTTCAAGAAGTCTAAGGTAGCATTTCTATATTCTCTTAGCCTAGATTTTTGGCTGTATATTCTCCTTTGATTTTCCTAATAATTAACTTGGAATCTCCTTGAACAGAGATCCTCTTAGCTCCTATACTTTTCAACATTTGTAACCCTAAGAGAAGAGCTTCATACTCTGCAATATTTTTTGTACATGGAAAATCCAGCTTGTAAGAGTGACCTTCATTAGTGTTGTGTATCTAAACACCTGCTCCTAAACCAGCTTTGCCACAAGAGCCATCAAAGCTCATGTTCCAAAGTGTTTCCAGTTCAAATTCGCCATGATGTTATTGTTCATGGATGTTAGGGTTTCGATTGTTATGTTCTTCATTTTGTGTTTGGTTTGACGTCTTGCTCTTCCTTTTTTTATCTACTTGTTCATTAATGTCATCTTCATTGTACAAAATAAATGAATGAAGGTCTGAATGGATAGAATAGAGATGGGTGTTGTTTGGCTTATCTTGGATGCTTACCATGTATTTCATGTGATATTCTTTGTATAGTATTCTTGTTTGGTTAAAGACTGTAATGGTAGCATATGTCATGTCCATTTGGAGGGTTCTTTGGAGTTTGGCTCCCCATGATCTAGATAAGAGCATGCCATATTTTTGGGGAATATCAGCCGCTATAATGTCCATGACTAGGCTCTTGGCTGGTATTTGTGCCAGATTAACACACAGATCTTTGATCAGGCCCAGACATTTAACTCTACTTGAATCAAAAGAGTACAAGTCTTTGTATGGTCTGGTTATTTCGAGGCATAATATCTCCATCAATACCTTTGGCTTGAAGTTATGTGAGGCACCAGAGTCTAGCATGGCATTGTGTAGGATTTTGTCATGGATGTTCAAACTAACATAGAATGGAGGCAAAACTCCCTCTTGAAACTTTCCCTCTACCTCTGGTCCAAACAACAATTCTGGCTTGTCATCAATCAAATTTAGAATATCGATGTCGCTTCCTATGTTTAAAGCCCTCAAAACTTGAGATATATATACATCTTGAGTCACTAGTTCAGGAAGGGGTATGACTATTTTGATTTTGGCAATTTCACTCTCGATACTGAATGGCATTTGTGTTCTTGGCAGAGTTAGATCAGTTTTATCATACATGGTCTTTTCAGCAGCTCTATCTTGCTGATTTTTATTAGGAATCTCAGTTAAAGCAATTTTTTCAGGGCCACTAGTTGATGTACTGGGGCAGATTTGGTCACCATCATGCTGGCTGATTTTTTTTTTCTTTGATCGATATTCTTAGCCATTATGTTGGTATTTTCTGTTGTCTTTTTAGGAGTTTTTTCAGGGGTCTTCCTACCAGAAATTTCTTGGTTGTTCCTTTTGGAGGCATCTTGGGTTTTCTTACTTCTGAGGTCATACTTCCTATGAACCTCCATGATAGCATTTTCAAACCCTAGTTTGTATTCTTCAGAATCCTCATATGTTCTTTCATTTTGGTTTGAGGAGAACATACCTTGTCCTTCTTCTGTGAGAAAAACATCATCCTCATTATTGGAATCTATTAGATTGACATGATTTTATTTTGGCTCTTCAGTCTCTCTCTCCTTTTCATCTACATAGTTTTCTTAGAAATGAGGTATGATTTGCTGGTCATTTTCTCTTTGTCTGATTTGAGGAGGATCTCTTCTGAAGTTTTGGTTTTTTTTTCTGTTTTGAGGGTTTTCTTGGTTTTCCCTAGGAGGTGCTCTTTCACTTAATTTAATTCTCTCCATCATCATTTCCATTGTCCTAACTAGACTGTCAATTTTAGTCTCAGATGGGGAGGCCATAGTTTCCTCTTTGTATGTAACCTTCTTCTCTTCTCTCATTCTAGCCCTTTTAGCAATTAGGTTGGATTCTACACTTACTGGTACCCTTTGCATGTCTTCTAAGGTAAGGGGATCTCTTTCTCTTAATTGATAAGCCATGTCTGGATCAAATCCATCTGGAAATTTCACTAAAGCTAGGCCTTATGGGGGCTTCATGTGGGGAGGGAGTGATTATATACATTATTGAACCTAGTGTAGTAGTCTTGGACACTCTCTCCAACATTTCTTTTAAGGTTATCATATTTTGATAGCATTTGAAGAGGATTTTTCTTCGTCTCCCACTTTTTTATGAATGTTTGATAAAGGGAAGGGAGATCATGAATGATATTAGGGGTTAAGTTCTTGAACCATTTCTTTGCTTCTCCCCCTAAACTTTGGGCAAACATTCTCATTTGTATGGTTTCATGTTCTATTTCTTGGTAATCAAAAGAATCATTCATCTTGTCTACATGTTGTTGGACAGTAGTAGAATCAGTTCCATTAAAGTGGGATTCTAGATTGATAATCCTGTGGCATAAGTAGTAAAGGTTGTGGTAGTACCAGGGGGGCAGACCATGCTGCCATGATAGGAGGTAATGGAACCTAGGGAGGAACCTAGGGAGGATTTATAAGAGGAGGATTTATGAGTGGACGTGGAGGATGAAACTGAGTGGTTTGCACAGTGGATGTATGAGTGGGGCTAGCAGATGTACTTGGACCAGCTAGCTAATATTGAGCAGTTTTGGAACGAAAGGAGTCAAAGTGTTGGAGAAGCTAAAAATCAGGAGGAGTGGAAGGAGAGGCTTCTCTACTAGAACTCTGTTGTAAGCTTGTAGGCTCAAGGTATCTCTGGTATATCCAACTTTGAGACTTAGTTCTGAATAGGTTTCTTGTATGGTGTAAGTCAAATTGGGTGTCTTGCAAGGATGTAAGGTTTTTAGGAAAAGAACTTGCTTTGTGAATTGGACTTACAATAGTTGAAGCTTCAATCCTAGAATTTTTTCTTAAGATTCTTTCTGGGTCATCAACTATATCAGGAGGGTTTGGGTCAGGGTTAGATCTAGTGCTGATTCTTTGTGAAGCCAGAATTTAGACCCACAACACAGAGAGGCTGAAAGTTTATAAGAGTTTGGAAAAACAGACCTATCTATAAGAATACTGAATTCACACAATATGTGATTGGGTCTCCTTCTATCAAGATTGATTAATACGTTCCCATAGGAGTCTGTGAGAAATAGTGGAGTCACCAGGTCTACTGGAAACTAGTGGAGTCACCAGGTGAATGATGCTAACTGTTTTGAGGATTTTTTTGTTGTCCACCATCAACAATTGGATACCAATCTTGAAATATTTCTAGGTTTTATGAGTTCTTTATGTACCACTAATATTTTCAATAAGTGGTCCCATCGTGATCGCCATTATGTTAGGTCCCTGTAATTTGTCAGATTGGCAAGACCAAATAGACAAGGGTAACATCAAACCAACTTTGGAGCCCTATGACCTAGCCTTCCTGGACTCAGAGAGGGCTCTCTCTATATTTGATAAAAGATATGACTTGATTGATTTAGGATGTTGATTTTAGGCTAGTTATAATGATAGGGTTTGTTTGTTTTGTTTGGTTGGGTTGCTTGTTAAGTAGAACAGATAGAGTAAGAGAAATTCAAACCATTGGGCTATGGGGTCTGTGAAAGGTTTGAAAAGTATAACAATAAATCAAGGGAATTTCATAGGGCAAGTTAACAAAGCCAAATGGATCCTTTGGATAAAATGAGTATATGATGACAGTAAGTTATGAATTCAATAAAAATAAAGGGCAATTAAGAATCCTTTAACTATACTCCAAACAATGAAAGCCTTCAGGACAATAGCTTAGTAAAACTGAAGAGCAATTAACAATTCTTCAGCTAGAATTCACTAGACAGACCTCAAAAAAACAATCTAGTAATCCTAGAGAGCAGTTAAGAATTCTCTAATTATTACTTTTAGAGGAAAACATAGAGATAATAATGACAAACATAGTTGAGGTGCCAAAACAACATATCTCAAACTAAAATTTCTATTATATTATCAGAGAAGTAATGAACATAATGTAAAACAAAGGAAAACATTGGCAAGAGTGGAATAACATCACCATCTAACAGAGTTCATGAATCCTATGAATGCATTGGTTCCATTGATATTCATTCCAAAACATTTACAAGGCTCCAAAGCCAAACTTCTTTACAACTCAAAGTCTAAATAGCATTTAGCTCAGCAAACAATTTACCAACCAACAAAATTATGAAGCATTACATGTAGTATTTATCTGCCAAGTGAGGAGGTAAACCCTAGCTAGGGTTTTAGAAGTCATTAATTACATAGTTACGTCACTTTGACCTTTGAGACCATACAAGGCCCAAGGAAAAATATCTAAAACACATTTACGGCAAAAATAACTTCTAACATAACTATTTGAGCTAATTTTGGAAAAAAATTGACTTTAAGGCTTCAAAATATATTTTTCAATAACTCCTAGCAAGGGCTTAGCTCCAAGGTACAAGGGCACAGCGCCAAGCCAAGCGTGCAATGCCAGGACTGGAAAAATTTCCTGTTTTGCAGCTGAGTTTTGGAGGTCTTCCCGGTGTCCAAATGAGCTCCATGATAGCTCATTGAAATCTTGTCATGTATAGTTTCTAGATCTTCCTTTAGTTGACATATTGGTGCCCATTTTCCTAGTCAAAAACCACTTTTCCCAAGACTGCTAAGGGTGCAGCGCAAGTGCTGAAAAGAGGGCAGAAAGGTGATTTTTAGGTGGCTTTTGGCCCTTTTGAGGGACCATTTTTGCTCCAAATGATCTGAAAATGTTATGAGGATGATGTACTTGGAATGAGGAACATGAAAATGCAAACCATTTGTCAATTGAGTGCCCCAAAAAAGAGCGCAACGCCAGTGGCGCTGCGCGTTTGGCCCTTTTTTCTGCTAGCTAAACTGTCAAAAATCAAAATTGTGCAAAAATGTGCCAAAGTTGGATTTTTATTTGTTGATCATGGTTGGGAGGCTTGGAGGGATACATCAGCAAGGATATCAAGATTTTCCTTCTCTTTTGCTTCATTTAGTGCTTGAATCTTTGCAAGGGCTTGTTTGAGCTTGGCCCTTGCAATCCTGTTCCTCATGGCATAAAGTTTTGCCATCTTTCTCTACATGTCGGTGTCTCTCTTGGCCTTCTCTAATTGACCCTCTAGGTGAAAATTGGCTCTCTCCAGCCAAGATTCTCTACCATAGCTGATTTCCATGGCAAGCAACTCACTTGGAGTGAGTTGCTCTGCTAATTCTGTCTCTTTCTCTCTTTCCCGGGTTAAAGCCTTCTTCAACCCAAGTGTCCTTGGCCTCTTCCTAGGAAGTTGTTCTTCCTCATCTTCACTGTCATAAAAAGTGCCCAAGGTCTCATCTAGCATAGCCTTGGCTTTTCCGGCCTCCTTCCAAGCTCTGATTGCCCTGGCCTCACTGATGGCCTACTTTGTCTCTAGCTGCTGGTTCTCTAGCTCAAGATGGTTGATCACAATCTTAGCCCTACATTCAGGTCATTATCTTGGAGAAGGATCACTCTCTAGAAAGTCTTGAAACATATTTGAAGGAAGTTTGAAGAAGTACCAAGAACCGTTGAAGTATCAATAAAGGAGTAACTAGCACTGTGGGATTATCATAAAAAAGGAAAAGAGACCCACTAAAGTCTACAAGAAATCTAGAAGAATGACATTAACAAGTGCACCAATGACATCTTCAATGAAATCAAAAAATAAGCTTCAAGGAGCTTCAAATTTTAGAGCTTGGAAAATAAGCATGGATCTTATCATTACGAGGAATAAATTCTTGGACATTGTACAAGGTAAAGTTAAAGGACCTATTGATGATATTGTAAAATAAAAATTTAAAGAAAATTATATTTTGGCCATGAGCCTCATTGTGGATTCAGTCAAGGACAATCTAATTCTTTACATATCCACTGAAGACACCTCAAAAAAAATGTATGAAGCTCTCTCCGAACTATTCATAATAAAAAATATTGGCCAAGTAGCATGCTTGAAGAATAAGCTTTGAACTATCAAAATAACAAAGGATGATACTATATATTCATATTTTGTGAGAACCTCCCAATTAAGAGATAACCCCAGGCAATTGATGAAATTATCCTTGATAAGGAACTTGTAATATCAACCATTCTATGATTTCCAAAATTTTGGAATGCTTTCACAGCTGGTATCTATGAACATTCCTTAAATTTGTAATCCTATTGCAACAACTAGTATTAGTTCTTCTAACTGGTAAATGAATTATCCAGTTTATTACTACGACAATACCAAATTAAACACACTGCAACCTTCACTAAATAAACTGTAAAAAATATAAGTGCAGAAAAAAAATTTTAACAAGAGTAAATCATAGACACATCTGACACAGTTATTTTTGGACTAATGTCCCTGGAAAAACCCAATTCAGGAAAATTAGTGAAAAAATTGAGGGTTTTTTTATTAAGCAGTAGTAATTTCTGAATAGAATATTTGGATGCCTCTCCCATAAATCCAATTACAAGAATATCATTAATGAAGAAATAAGGTCACCTCGCACTATCAGAGGATATCTTGACTGATCTAGCCACTGCATTAGCTGCCCCTGACAGCCTCTACGCAGTTCGAGCGTCAACCCTCCTGGGTACAGCGTCACCCCTTCTGTTGATCAATTTGATTCCCAGGAACTTCGATTTCTGCCTCCCAGCCTCACACCCTGGCTCCAGGCTTCTATAATCGATTCCTTCAGCAAATTTATGGATTCCCTCTTGGCCTCTACGTAGCCCTGCGTGGCTCTACATCATCTTCTCTGGCTTTGTGCTGCCTCTATTGGATCCCTCTCTGCCTTCTCTGGTGATGATTCTCCAACTAAGAAAGATTTATCTTCAGATACTATCCATTCCCCTCTCTACAAATAATATCTTGATCAATATTTCTCCCTGAGCACTGCTCACTAAAGAAATCGATATTTTGATCCTTACTGTGTGTTTTCCAAATGACCCTTCAAGCCCTTCTTATAATCTTCTTGTTGAAACTTCAATGGTCAAGATTAAATCTCTAATCAACGATTAAGATTAAGTTTTGACTTGATCCACTTTTTCTAGAACATTCACACCCATATTTTATTAATTCACTTCAATTATTTTATTTTCCTAATTTTATAGTTAGGGTCCCTTTAAAAATAATTAATTATTTTAATAAAATACAATCTGGTTGGAATTTCCCAAAACTATTTTTGGGTTCTCTGGAATACATGTGCCTAAGCCTCCCTGCAAATTTTGAGACTTGGAGCACATCCGATGCTACCCCAAATCAACACTCCCTCTTAGTGAGGAATGTGCTCTAGGAATAAACCTTGATGAGCACTGCTCTAACTTTGTAACATCTCGCTCTGCCTTGTTGATGTCGAACATTGTTTCCCACCAACTCTGCAAAAACGTTGCATCTGTACTGTTGCTAACACTACCATTGTCAACACTAGATCCCTACTACAAATCCCTCTCAAATTCTACATTTGTGTTGTTGCTAACGCTGCCACTGCCAACTGCTACTGCATTGCAACATATTTGCTTACTGCAACTGAAAAAACATCCAAAACTGAACAAAGTGTTCAGTATAATGCATCTCAGTACTAAAGATCTTACTATTGGTAGCCTTTGTGCTACCCCTCTAAAGCTACTGCATTGTTGTTGACTTCCGCACTGTGCCCTCTGACACTACTACCAACTCTTCTTTGCACTGCTCAGACTCTGGCACTACTAACCACTGCATTGTCACTTATGCACCCCTATGCACCAACTGACACTCATCAATCCTGTTACATCTGATTTGGGATCCTGTAGCAAGGTATTTATCCGAGAGGTGGACTTCTCAAGGATCTTTCCCATCATCTATCTCTTTAGGTCTACAACTCCAAATCACCCAACCTCCCTCTAGGAGATATATGAGCAATCATGATGAACTCCTCCACATCGATCATGGAAGATGCGGTCTGCGGATCATGCTTCTCATCTTTGTCTCTCTTCTTGAGAGGACATTGTGTGGCATAAACACCCATTTTTCCACACCGGAAGCATTTGATCTTAGAAAGATCCTTCTTCCTTCTGCGTTGCTCCCATTGCCCCTTTCATGCAAGGGCTACATTGTCCTCCTCCTCCTCCTTTGGCTTCTTCCAACTGTTGTTGTTTCCCTCAAGATGACACTTGAGTAAGTCCCTCCTCATCTCTACTTTCTGAAGAGTTGCCCACATTGATTCCCAGTGCAACAAATTCTCTCCGCCCAGGATGCTCTGGACAAATACTCGATATTCATCGGACACTTAGTTGAGGGCCAATCTAACCATCTTTGTAGTTTAAGGAGCTGCCAGCCAATCTCGGTTCTCTTGAAGTATAAACAAGAAAGGATCAATATGCTCACATTTTTTCATCCTAGTAGTCTGCAGCTTCTCCTCCAGATACATCTTATGTTGCTTAAAAAATCCTTGATAAAACTTCTCCAAGGCTTGCCACATCTTTCTAGTAGTGTCCTTGTCTGCGATGTCACACACGACACATGATCCCTCACTCCATCGAGGATCAGTCTCTTCGCCTTAGCCATATTATTATTTTATTCCTTTAGAGGATCTGCATCTACTATAACAACCACCACACCTTCGATGAAGGCTTTGATATCATGCTCATCCAGCAAGAATTTGATCCTAGGCTATCAGATCATATAGTTGGAGGCTCCCTCCAACCAATCTTGATCTCCGAGCTTGCTTACTGCCATCTCCGTTGACTGAAAAAATGATGTTGAACTATCTCCCTCTCTCTCCTTTGCGCAGCGCTGGCCTGGCTTACGCACTCCCTGTTGGAGATGGTAGAACTGCCACCCACTATTGTTGCTCAACACTCGAAAAAATAGAATTCCCTAGCTAGGAATTCCCTGAGGAAGAAAATTCCCTCAAAGTTTCTCCAGCTACTCTTCCTGACTCTTCTGCACCTGCAATCACTGCTGCATAGAAAATTGCATCCCTCCAGCTACTGATCTGCACTGATCTGCTCTGTTGCTCCATTTGCCTCGACCAAACTACAATCTGGATAAATATTTCCTCTTTGTCAACCCACTCAGAGAGAGATTTTCCTTGTTAGTTTTGGCCCTCCTGGCTTGGACTGCGCAATACTCTAGGAGATCAATATGTTGCTTACGCAATTCTTTGATCTGGGATTCACCAACACTAGATATACAGATATGTTCTTCTATTCCTCCTGCACTCAGATATACAGGCTCTAATACCATGGAGCATTCCTTAAATTTGGAACCCTATTGCAACAACTGGTATTAATTCTTCTAACCGATAAATTAATTATTCATTTTATTGCTACCGACAACATCAAATTAAACACATTGCAACCTTCACTAAATAAACTGCAGAAAAATACAAGTGCGGAAACAAAACTGAACAAGAGTAAATCATATACACATCTGACACAGTTATTTTGGACTAATGTCCCCAGGAAAACCCAATGCGGGAAAATCGATGCAACAGCTGAGGGTTTTATTATTAAGCAGTAGTAATTTCTGAATACAATCTCTATATGCCTCTCTCGGAAATCCAGTTACAGAGAATATCACTGACTGAGAGATTAGTGGGGTTACCTTACACTATCACAGGAAATACCGATTGATCTAGCCATTGAATCAGCTGCCCCTGACATCACTATCCCAGTGTCAACCCTCCTGGGTACAGCATCACCCCTTCTGTTGATTGATTTGTTTTCCAAGAACTTCGATTTTTGCCTCCCAGTCACACACCCCGGCTCCCGGCTTCTACAAACGATTCCTTCAAAAAATTTCTGAATTCCCTCTTGGCCTTTGTGTAGCCTCTGCGTGGTACTACGTCAACCTCTCTAGCTCTGCGCTACCTCTGTTGGATCTCTCTATGCCTTCTCTGTTGATGATTCTCTGACTGAGAAATATTTCTCTTCGGATACTATCTCTTCCCCTCTCTACAAATAATATCTAGATCGATATTTCTCCTTGAGCACTGCTCACTAAAGAAAACTATCTCTTGATCCTTATTGTGTTTTTTCCAAATGACCCTTCAAAACCTTCTTATAATCTTCTCGTTGAAACTTCAACAACCAAGATTAAATCTCTAATCAACGACTAAAATTAGCTTTTGACTTGATCCACTTTTTCTAGAACAATCACACCCATATTCTATTAATTCACTTTAATTATTTTATTTTCCTAAGTTTATACTTAGGGTGTCTTTAAAAATAATTAATTCTTTTAATAAAATACAATCCGAGTGGAATTTCACAAAACGGTTTATGGGTTCTCTGGAATACATGTGCCTAAGCCTCCCTACAAATTTTGAGACTTAAAGCACATATGATGCTACCCGAAATCAATAGTATCAATTGATGGAAAGAATCTCCATCATTTGAAGAACTATGATTTACATGTACTCAAGAAGAAGCCTAACTTTCTCTAATAGGAGGAAATAAGAAACCTGACAAAGGCTCGAAGATGAATCATCACAAAGAGGCTGACTTATCAAAAATTCAATGTTCCCAATGTCACAAATTTGGGCACTATAGAAACCAATTCCTCGAAAAATCAAATGATAAGAAGAGAGAAATAGATCATGTGAATGTTGCTAATACTGATGAATCATCATAGAAAGCCAAAGGAGAAGATTTTGATGCCCAAGACTTGTACTATTGATCAAGAAAAAGACTCGGAATCTTAGGGATTGCTAGTATTTATATCCTTTAATTCTATCTAAGCCTTTGACTTTAGGTTTTGTGAAACCCCTTATAGGATCATTATTGATTAACTAGTTGCAACCTTAAATTATGTCCCCCCTTGTTCATTGAGGTCTTTGATTTCTAGGGTTTGTGAACCTAGTATAATTTGATAAGAGAGATTGCCTAGAGTTTTGGACAAATCTCTAGGATGAATTGTTAAAATAAAAATAAAAAATACCTCAATGATGGCTAGATCAATTCAATATTAAGAGGGAGCCACTGTTATTCACAAAAATTTAAGTATTACATTGACTTTATTTCATTTCTTTTTTATTTACTTCATCATATCTAGCTTTATTATCACATTATTATAACCTTTTCCTTTTATTATATCCTTGAAAATATTTACAAGTTAATGAAGTCAAAATATTATCGCTAGATTCAGAGGGGAGAGTTCAACTCTCAAGTTTTAAAGTTAGAAATTAGAAATGCACATGAAAGTGCATTGATAAGAAAAAAATGACATCAAACATCCAACAAGGCATCTGGATCACCTAATGCAACAATATTATGGCACCAAAAGGATCACGGGGATCCTCTACTAGAATGGATTTATAACATGAAGGAAGTCTCAAGAGAACAATCTAAAAGGAAGGAAAAAATTGTTTGAGGTATGTTTTCTACATTTAATCTTTGTGATTATTTGAAAATATTTATAATATTTACGAGGTTTTTGAATTTATTTTGTAGATCTTGAGTTCAGGGTTTGCTTATATTTAGGGTTTTCTGAACCCTAGATAGAAGTAAACCCTAGAAAACAAAAACCCTAAACCTAGTTTATTGTTTCCTCTATGAATCCCTAGTCCTTGGGAAATGACATCTAGGGTTTGCATATTTTAATAAGCACATACAAACCCTAACAAAGTTTTATGTAGGGTATGCACTAAACCCTACCAAAATATGGGATGAAGATAGATCTTAAGATTCCATCCCTAGATGTTTCTGCTATAAGTAAAAACCCTAGACTAAAAAATTCAAAATCATAATTCTTGTATATTGTGCTTGGTTATACTTGATGGAAATTGCAAGTACATGAAAATGTTTTTCAAAATCATGAAAACAAGATGAGAAAGTATAAGAACAAAAAAAAATCTCTTGTTTGATGATAACCTCATAATAATAATGAGCATGATGGAAAGAGGGATTTGCAAAAACCCTAATGATATTGAAGTTTTCATCTAATAGGCATATTAATGACTAGAGAATGAAGTTGAATATGTTGCTTGTGAGATTGGAAAGAAAGTTGTTTGGTTCTATCTAATTTATTTGGAGGACTGATGAATCCCACTATTATATAATTGTAATAACCAAAGCAACATAAGGTTGATTGACGACCCTTTGTCTCATGCTAGGACTAATAATATTAAGGATTAATATGGGAGCGTGAAGCTATAGTATATTCCAACAGATGAACAAGTAGTTGCTATTTTGACTAAATCTCTCAATAAGAAACTTGTATATTTGAGAAGCATGTTGAGATTGGTTAAATATCTCCTATTTTATTGAAATGAATTAATGATGAGTTACTGTACCTTAGGTTGATTAGCCCATCTGATGGTACTAAGGGTTGGTATCTTGGTAGGTAGCCTAGATGATACCTAGATCCCTATTAGGGTTGGTAACTTAGAAGGTAACCTAGATGGTACCTAGATCCATGTTGGTATCTTGGAAGGTAGCCTAGATGACAACTAGATACTTGTTGAATTGGTATCTTAGTAAGTATCCTAGATTATACTAAGAACCCTATTAAGTTTGGTGTCTTGGCAAGTAGCCTAGATGACACCTAGTGTCTTGGTAGGTAGCCTAGATGACACTTGGATCCTTCTTAAATTCGTTTCTTGGCATGTAGCCTAGATGACAAATGGATCCTTGATGAGTTAGTGTCTTGGTAGGAAGCCTAAATGACACTTGAATCCATGTTGGTACCTTGGCAAGAAAGCTTAGATGGTACCTAGATACCTTGGAAATTAGCCTAAATGGAATCAAGATGTCTAAGCATTGTATGTGTTGATTGTGATACTCTTTTAAGAAGAGTTCAACTTGATGTTATCTTTTTACTAATTGTACAATTATGAATACCTCCCTAGTTAAGAGGGAGTGCAGAGAAATGTAACTCTGCTCAATCTTCATAATTGTTATTATACTCTCATCATGGTCATTATTATACTCACATCCTCCTTGTCATTGGTAGGGGTAAAATCCAAATGTAATGGCTCATAATTATAATGGATATTAAACAAGAACCTTATACATGGATATTAAAGTGCATGTTGAAATGCAAGAGTTATACCGATTAAAATTGAATAGAAATTTAGCCTTCCAAAAACAAGAACACTCATCTTTCTAAATGAAAAGTATTACAAGGCAGAGTTGTCAAAGTTGTGACTTTATATTCTATATACATAGAAATTGCAATTATTCATATTCACAACTATTAGCTATTTTTGGTTCACATGTTGATAAATTTCCTTTATTTATCGGGTTATTTTTCTAAACCTCCTTGTAATTTAGATACACAACAACAATAATTCCTTTGCACATATATATGGTGGTAGAAATTACAAGTTAACTTCATACAAAGAAAATCACAATTATTTATATTCACCAACTATTAGTTCTTTTTTGTTCACATCCTCATAAATTTATTATTTTGTTGGATTATTTTCTTAAATCTCCTCGTGACTTAGATCCACAACAACAATAATTGGTACCTTTCCACATATAGATGATGGTTGAAATTAGTAGTTAACTTTATGGTTTTATAAATTTGAGATTTTAAGTTAACTTTTGTGTTTCTTTTATCCATTTTTATAATGTAATATTTTCCTATATTCATTTTTGAATTTTGACTATTAGAGGTTTCTTGAATTATAATTACAAAACATACACTCACACACATATAAGCATTTCAAACAAAAATTTCCTCAGTAATTAGAGGAATTAGTCAAAAATGAAAATCAAAATCAAATACTTAGAAAATCTAATAAAGAGGGGAAATCTAGCTTTATTTTCATTCATAATCATATAAAAATAATTTAAAAAATTAATCATTTCAATCTCACAAATATATATAGGATGAGAAGTGTTTTCATTACATAAATTACCATAAATATACTACTATAATATATATGACACAACATTTCCCTATGTCAAACTATGTTGTGATGTAACATATATCATATATGATACAATATTTTCTTGTGTCAAAATATATTGTGAAGTAATATATATATTGTAGCTTGAAAAAACTAGTTCACCTTTAAACATTCAACTCTCTCTTAATAATGACTTCCCAAAACCATCCAACTCTCTCTTAATAGTGACTTCCCAAAACTAACGCAACCATGATAAATAAATGGGTTGAACCATGAATGGTCATTCATGTTGACCATTCATGTTTATTCATAATTCCAAACACATTCACATAGTTTGTCGTGAAAGAATTGTTTCGACACTTAAAGATTGCTCAAAGAATATAGAGGTAGTGTTCATTTTGCATTTGCACCTTTCATAAAAATAAAAATAAAAAATTACTAATTTGTTTTTCATATGTCTTCATTATTTAATTGCACAAATTTGCTAAATTTTAACAAATTCATGTGCAGAGAAAACCCTGCAATATTTCTACATAAATCTGCAAAATGAAACATCGTTGATAGAGTGAAGTGTGTTCCAACATAAATTTGAACCTGGATTTTTTTTTTTTTTAACATTTACAAATATTTGTCTAATTAAATTTATTTTAGCAGATTTTAGAACTCAAGTTTATCTAAATTGTGAAATGAAACTAGTCTAAATCCATCTTAACTTAGGATTTATCAAGTGTTCCTAGGGATCAAATCTCTCAACACACAAACTTCTTTTTTGAGTGCAAAACTTGAGGAAAAGTTTGCATTTCAAGAGATTTGATCCCTTCAATACTTGATAGATTCGGAGTTATGATAGATTTATGATGGTTTAATTATCAATAATCAATGATTATTATTCTTATTATTTTCATTTTTATTTTATTTTATTTTTATGTAATTTGAAGTGAACTATTTAAATAATATAATATAACGAGACATTACAACATCTTTATCTTATCAGAATAGAAAAGTTGAACCCAATTCTAAAAAATGCAAAGCTAACAAAAATGTGCTAAGTTTTGACATATTTTTTAACAACTCCATAACAGCAAAAAAAACCTTTGGAAAATTTCCAACTCAAAAATGACTACATCTAAGTCTTGAAATTTGAGCTCGAGTTTTATCCCAATTAGAAAATGAAAATATAGAATTATGATTTTTTCATCAACACAAAATACAAAACTTTTTTTTAAGCATAAATTACAGAAACAACAGACAATCTTATATGTTATCACAATAGAAAAGCTGAACCAAATTATAAGAAATGCAAAGCTTGTTTAAAAAATATTTTTTCATTTTTTTTTTATACTTACTTTCTTCGCTAACCAAAATTCTCCAAGTTTTGGCCTACTTTGTAACAAGTCCGTCATAGTATTTCTAACTCGAAATGGACTACATCTAGGTCATGAAACATGATTGATAGAGTGTGCTACAGCGTAAACGAATTTCAGAACTTGGATACTAAAAACATTGACAAATAATTGTCCAAATAAATCCATTTCAGCATATTTTATAGCTCAAGTTTATGTGAATTGTGAAATGAAAAATATAAAATTTTGAAGTTTATATGTTGCCATAATACAAAAGCTGAACCAAATTATAAGACCTGCAAATCAAGTTTGGAAAAGAAGAGATGCAACCTATCTCGAGGAAATGTGAGGTCGATATATTCCAAACAATCAACACTAGAAAACAAGCAATCTTATATGTTTCCACAATAGAAAAGCTGATCCTATAAGAATTGCAAATTAAGTATGGGAAAAAATGTATGTAACCGTGGGAAAGTTGGGGGTGGATATATTCCAAACAATCATCCAATTCCTCCATCAAGATAAAATCCAATAGGAATAACAGAGTTTTTGGACAAAGATTTTCAATTCCTGCCTCTCCGAAATTTAAAATGAAGGGTGAAAGTATTTAAATGTTAGAAATGGTGGAATAAAATTCGTTACCCTTCTAACTTGCCTAGTAGGGTTGGTGATTTTCCAAATGTATTTAACCAATCCTACTAACATTCAGACTTTATACTACTGTTAATCCACACTTTATAAAACATAAAAATGCATTGATGATTTGCAAAATAGAAATCTGGAAAACAATAGCTATCCACTTAAATATATTTCAGCAGATTTTATAGCTCAAAGTTTGTCTGAATTGTGCAATGAAATATAGATTTTTTAATTTTTTTTCCGTCAACACAAAAAACGAGACAATCTTACATGTTGCCACAATAGAAAAGCGGAACCAAACTGTAAATAAAATATGGAAAAAATTAAATGCAACCTATTTATAGGACAAGTGGGGTGTAATGTTCCTATGTTCCAAACAATCATCCGATTCCTGCATCAAGATAAAATCAACAAAGGATGCCAGAGTTTGTGCACAATGATTTCAATTCCTGCCTCTCCTTCCACATCCAAAATGATGGGCGTAAAAGTATTTAAATGTTACAATGTTGAAAACAATTCATCATTCTTGTGACTTGAATCTAGGATTGGTGACTTTACAAATTTATTTAAGCAAACCTATTTACATTCAGATTTTGACAAACAATTAAGATTCCTCACAAATTTGTATATCAGTTAATACAAACAAAACTAAAGTCATCATAATTAATCCAAAAGTATCACATATCATATTTTCATATATGTCAACAGTGACTTTCATATCTGGGAATTGACATCCATCACAAGCTCAATTAGAATTATAGTATTGAAAAAAAAGAAGGATAAATAAGGGATGGAAAGCTTAGTGTGGGTGACTCTCATCACTCTTATTATTTTATGTGGATGTGAGTTTTGGGATCACAGTGTCTTCAGAGAGTGCCTCAAAGAGTGGTAGAGGAAGATTGAACAGATCCAAAAGAATTTTATAACCTACATTCTCAAGATTAGGGAAAATATTCTCTACCCTATCCTCTTTATTGAAGAAAACTCATTGAAAGCATGGCTATGACTAGATATTTTATGTATAAATTATAAAATATGGAATCCAAGAAGTTTCTTAAATTAATTTCAACTCTTTCCAAAACCCCCACCTTCCACTCAAAGGTATGGCAAAAGGATGCCCAATCTTGGCTAGACCATTGGATGATAAAGCAGATGATCATATTAAGAAATGAAGATAATATTAATGTTGGAAATACTGAGAGGGGGGTGAATCAATATTTCTTAGAAATAAGTAATGTATTAATATTTTCAGAGCATTAGTTAATCTTCAACGGTTATTTAGAACAATAAATAAACAGAAGACAATGAACACAAAGATTATTAGGTGGAAAACCCCCTCGGAGTCAAAAACCGTCGAACGTTTTTCTAATAAGTTATTTTAATCTTCAGCTCCAACTAAAAAGAAAGTCTCAACTCCCTATAACTCTAGAAAATCATTCATTCTCCAGCTCCCATTGGAAGGATCCCCCAACACCCTAGTTTTATCAGCAATCAACTAAAAGGATGCTCCAACTTGTAGTAACACCACCCTACCACCCTGAAGTGTCTTCGGGCTCCAACTTAAAGGTGACTTCAACCACCACCGTACCACCCTAAAAATGACAAAAAATTAATACAATATTGTGAACTCTCGTATCAAGGATAATTGTCCACTTACAATGAAATACGACTTTACTTCAACTGACCAAAACCCTAAGACCTAAACCCTTATCCCAACAACAAACTCTAAGACAAAATGACTCCTACAATTCCTTGTACAATAATGCCCTTACAAAAGTTTACATTAAGACTCTGAATTTACATACCACAATTGTACAACGAAGATGTCTCTAAAGCAAGGATGTTGTTGATTGTGAGACCTTGAGTGTTTTCCTACCTTTACTGTTGTAAAGAATGATGAAATTCTTCTACTCTCAATAAGACTACTCTATGCTTGCAAATGCCTGACTAGTACTGAATAACATCTGAAATAAATATTTATCCAAAATAAGCCACTCATTGCTTTTGTTTAGACCATTGAACCATATTCCGTTAGAAGATGTAAAGTGAGGTTGTTTGTAACATCTCCGATTCCACATTTAATATATATATATATATATATATAGAACTCATACTATTCACACGCCACATACTTACTATGGTTCGTCATGGTAAAACGAATATAATCTGCCAACCATTTTTAGTTTCTATACGTTTAATCAAATTGGTTGTCCATTATAATTCCTTGCTCATGATTTTATATAATCATGCATTTTTCATTTCATGAACATATGCTCTTGAAAACTAAATTCTAAGGAAACTCTATGTCTATGAAACAAACCCATTATATCTTACATGGAACTTATAAGTTAATAGCTAAATCCCACCTTTAATTATTTCTAACCAATTCATTTTCCATGTTATATGTTATTTACTTATAATCTTTTAAGTCTATTTCTCCCCCAACTTTATAGACATTGATTTAGTCTTAATTTACCATTATGAACTATCTGTACTTTTTGAAATATATATATATATATATATATATATATATATATATATATGTTGTCATAACATTGATCTAATGGATATTCATTGCCCTCTATACTTGATTCATTTAGCTTAACCTTACGAAGGTTTGATATTAACATAGGTGGAGGTTTCATTCAACTCCTTAACCCATAGCATAATTACCTATGATTATTACCTACGAAATTATAATTTGATTTAGTTTTATATGGAACTTTATTCCATCGATTAACCTACTTTTCCAAGGTTTAGTTGAACGATGGCTTTCTAAGTGATAAATTGAATGTCTCCCATATGATATTGAAACATTACATTGCATAAACATATATTAATTCGTATTGTACGTTAACCACGTCATCAGAATTAAACCCGTCAATGGATCTACGAGGATTGGTAATTACTATGGTTTAAATTGTGACTGCTTCTCCATATGAATGTACATCAAATCTCGGTATGTAATTTTCCTCGGGATCTATGTACATTAAATTGACTGTACATAGTCACATGGCTCATCTCAGTTTTAATTGAACCCTTCAATCCGTGGGAATTTCTCCAACGCTATATTTCTTACACCTGGACAGTGAGGATCTTTTCGTGGTTAGGGTTTGAGTTTCAATAAATGATTGTGTTTTTGGTTTGGGACTATTTTTCACTCCGCGGTCTCTATTGAGCACCCTCCCTTCTACCTCTCCTACGCATTTCAATTTATTGTTAATCATTTTCATTCTCGGCTCTTCCTTCGTTTACTTTGGAGATGAGAAATCATTCTGGCAAGCCGAAGTGAAGATTTCGTTTTCAACGCAAAGGATAACCTCATCGCTCTATCAAGGTAAGACGTGTTGCTTTCTGGCTTCTTTAAATTGACATTGGTTGTTTTTTCTTTCACAGTTCTTGTATTTCGATTTCCTTCTAATTCGTTCACTGCTCTTGCCAGAAACTCCAAATGATTGCGTTGCTCATCCACAATACGGATTTTTGTTAGGCGTGGTTTATCAAAACTCCACACACACAGGTAATCCCTTGTGTTGAAAAACAGTTTCCACACAGTTAACACTTCCATGTACGTGGATTTCTCTAAGGAAATTACATAGCCATTGGTTGATTGTGAACTATGATTTGATTTCTTGCGGTGAGGCTGTAGTTAATAGTTATTTTCCAGCTGTATTATGTAACCACAGTTCAACGGTGAATTATGATTTCAATTCTTGTTGTGTTGAGTTAGTTCACGATGATTTTCGTTTGTTGTTTACATTATTTGGACTTCTGCTAAGATTATTTAGGATATACCTACGAACGAGTGTTAGATGGGAGTCTTTCTCAGACATCCATTGTCTGTCCTCATTCTGGAATTGTAATTCAGCTTATGTGTTTACTGTGCACAATCCATTTACACAACTCCCTTGTTTTTTTTTGTTTTAGTTCAGCTTCTATATTGATCACCGTAACTTATTAAGGAGTCTAATTGCGTTTTGTTGAAACACAGATGGCTAAACTAGAGGACTCCATCTCGTTCCTTCGTTCCCATCCAAGAGCCATTTCCAAGATCTACAAGTAATTTCATTACCATGACTGTCTCTTTTAATGGTTTATTTTTACCATTAGTTATTTTCTGGTACCGAATGATGTTATTCCTCATATGTCTAATGTCCCTTGTTCATCCTATGAGATTTTAAGGTAAAAATTTTAAATTAATTTATTTCTGTTTATGATGTACATCACATCCTTCCCTACAATAACTAAATTTTCTCTTGTTATTGCAGGTTGGATTTTCTATCTCTGTCCCTCAAGTAACTCTTTATCCCTTTGGGTTTAAAATATATTATTATTTCCTTTTATTTTTGTATTCATGAACCAGAACTAATTCATAGTTTTTGTCCTGTGCAGGTACTCTTTACATCTTACCTGGTTTGCATATTGCTGATAGTCTTTCCTATTCAATCATAATTGTGGCCTTTCTTTTTCAAGTTGGTCCAGTAACCGACTTGGGGATTTCTGATATGCTACCTCTGCATAATTTCTTGAGAGACTATACAGTTTATTATATATGGGACAGATTCCCAATTTGTATAATTTAGTCATACCAAGGTTGAATTTGGATTGTGTAACTATATGGATTTATATCCTTAATTTTTCATAACTCTGCAATATGTTTAACAGATTCTTTTCTTCTTTAATGAAGTTATGTTTGTAATTCAGATGTAATACTTTTCTTAAAATTTGTATTTCAGTTCTAGTAACAATTTATGAGTTCCTCCATTGAAATGTATTATTGTCAATGTATATGATGTCTCAGTTCTAGTATTAAATTATTCAGTTCTACCACAGCATAAAATATACTTGAATATTCTAATACTTATTTGTTTTCACTCTATACCAGTCTTTCATAGAATTTCCTGATTTGTAAAATAATGCTAAGACATTCATATTATATTCAAAATAAAGTCTGAGAGTTCACCTAACCTCAGATTTAAACCTTCATCAAGGTTTAGACATTCTGAGAGTTGGTACTCTTCATATTATTGTCTATACAACCATACCGAGAACTGCTATAATTATTATAGACTACTCTGTTAAATGTATAGAACTACCAATTCACTGCCACTTAGTCTTTTTAACATTTCTTTCATATACAATATCTACTCTTGAACAGATTTCATCAAGTCCCTTACTACTAGTTTACTTCACCATAATAAGAATAATAATAAAATTTTAAGTTAAAATGAATTAATTGGTGCATACCAATTAAGGTAGACTAGTTTCCACCCAACCTATGAGCTCTTTCTCCACAGCTCCCACCGAGTAGAGATCAATTCCTCCAACAGTAGACAACCTCTTGTATACCCAAAATTTTCTTATTTAAGCTTGCTTTCCCATCAGCTTGTTTCTTTAACTGTGTCCAGTTAATCATGATGTTGTTTTCCTTTTTTCCCAGGCTTTCATTTTGTTTCTTTCACAAAAGTACTTTAAAACTAGTTTTTTCCTCTTGCTAGTTTTATTCCACCTCTTCCTAGTAAATTTCCTCTTTACTGGGGTATATTTTTAGATTTTAATCTCCAATCTAAAATTCAATATTTAATTTTTTTTCTCCAAGGATTTTTGGAGAACTGGGAAAGCCTTATGAACCTTATCCATCCTCATGGATTTGGATTCTTGATCTCTAATCATTATCTAGTCTTCGCACTATTAATTCCATTTCATTTTATTAATTTAAATTAATAAAATATATTAACAATAAGTGTTTTCCCTTGGGTCCACTTGACCCTTAGAGCCTTTGACTGCTTAAATTAAAAGCAAAAAATTAGGCACATTACAGATTCCTCCTCTAAAAGAGAACATTGTCCTCATTGTTACCAATTATTATGTTGATTTTCAACTCTGAATGAAGATTCCTCCTTCATCTCATCTTCTTGCTCCCTGTAGTTTCTTCAGAGTACAAGTGCATTTACCATACCTTTATTCCGCTAAGTGCTATACTCTGGAGTTTGATTTCTTCCTGCTTCAGTATAAGAAGTATATTTAGAAGAATTTTTCATTCCTGCTTCCACTTGTCCATAATTCATAACAATTCATATGAGTAGTATCGCCTATATATAAGAATTAATCTTGATAATACTTTGAACCTTAATAGTGCTAAATAGAATCAATTGGTAACAAAACTCTTCATAGTTCATAGTAGTATAGTGCTAATTTAGCACAACTACTATTATTCCATGTACTTTGGTGAGGATCCCTCCTCAAGTACACATGGCAGTCTTTCGAAATTCTTTGTGAGTTCTTTCCTCCTCAGTACATCTTCTCACATTGACTCCATTTTATCGGAGTTTAGCAATTCTTGTTGCACTTAGCTTCACAACACAAACACCATTTAATTAGAAGCTTATTAATTTCTATTAAAACCAATGTTATCATATGCAGTAGTCTCACTTAAGGTTCTGTCCCTTTTTCTAGTTCATACATGCACCTCATGTACTTAATATTTGATTGATTCTCTCAATCTGTTCAGATGGTGACAAACAATACTCAAGTTCAACTTGATACTGGTTTTTCTATAACACAGTTTTCAAAGTCCACTAGAAATTTACCTTATCAATTTTATCAGTTATCATCCATCTTGAAACTTCATATTAGTTCACAATTTATGTCTTGGATACCTTGACTACTCTTATTAGTATCTAGTTCTAGGCCAACCAGTTTCTAAATTTTATCGAAACAACTTCCTACTTCCGTTCTGGAATAGGAATAGTATCCAATATTTATATCGGACACTAATGTTTCATTATCACTTAGAAACATCTTCCGACTATAAAATCTATTACTCTTTTCCCATATCAGGACAAAACACGTTCTGGTTTAAGTCTTGAATTCAAGTTTAGTCACAAGCATGTCCTGTCCAACGACATTTATGATATTTATCTAAAAAAAAATTGTTTTACTGAGATCACATTGTTAATATACAGTCTGTTTTTGTAATTATCAGCCCCTCCTGATTTGGAATATATACCAATATCTCGGTATTTTGCAATTTCTCTTGGAGTTTTTCCTGTTTACTGTTGGAACTTATTTCTGCTTGTATCAATCCTTCAAAGTCAGAATTTTCATTACCCCAATATTCTTCAAAATTTTGAGGGACGTTCCTTGTTAAACATCTAAAATCTTATTTTCTTTTCCTTTTTCATGTTTGATTTTTTTATTTCAAACTCATTAATGAAATACAAACACCTAGTTTTCTTATCATTTTTTCGTGTTGTTAAAAAATTTATACTTCAGACTTATGTGTTCTGGGATCAAACCCCTTATTACCTCACAGATAATGTCTCCACTACCTGAAACATATATTTCAGCAGCAAACTCTAAGGCATACTCAGTGTAATCATGTTCCTTTGTCTGAATTTTTTTTCTTGACTCATATGCTATGACTTAGTAATAATACTACTTCTAATCCTTCTGCCCAAACCTCTGTACCACTACAATTTCTTGGATTGGGTCAGAATCTTAAAAACATGAGTAGTTGTTATTTTAAGTTTTTATATGTTCAAGCTATATTGACATTTTTCGGTCCATTCATTTTTCTTTCCTTGCTTCTGTAGAGAGGAATTAGTACAAGCTAAGACTAAGAATATTTCTACCAATCTCCTCTAGTATTTCTCAATACCCATGGTTGATATTATGGTTGAAACATCATTAAACACTAATCAATTCATGTTAATGTGTGTCTTTTCTCAGTCCGCTACTCATCCTTTTTCTGAATTTACACGACTCAAGCACTGAATTTTATCTTTATTAAATTCATTTTTGCTAAGTCTATCATGAAATTTATCTTCTCTAAATGTTTTCAGAATTATAGAACAAATTTTGAGTTGTTCTTTATGTTCTGTTTCATTTGACACATACAAGAGCAAGACATTAATCACCCAACAAGTAGAGTTACCTTTTCTTAGATTTTGTATCTTGTTCTAATTACAGCTTCACTTATGTCCTCTCCCTGTCTTCTTAGTTGGTGACAGTCTGTCCTTGAACCAATCTTATGAAAAGACATGGGTTTCTCTCATTTGATCAATTTCTGACCAGCACCTTGTTCTTCCTGGAAGCTCCCTTGGCTTGATATATCCGTTGTCTCGCAACTCTTGTAGTTGAAATGGAGATGAGTTCACTTTTTTCTTCAACTATAAGCTATTTATTATTTGTGTTATGGGTAACCCCATGAAGGTGGGTTACACTTCTATGAGAATCGAGGGTGGAAAACTCATTTTCCCAACAGTTCGACCAAACTTTTATAAAATTTCGACCGAACTGTTATAGAATTTGGCCGAACTTTCGAAATTAGTTCGGTCGAACTAATTCTGTCGTTTACATTGACAGCGTACTAACGGCGTGGACAAACTGATTTTTGGCCGGAGATGGGAAAACCGGCAACATAAGTTCGGTCGAACTATTAGTTTGACTGAACTCTTAAAATAATCTGGCCGAACTTTAATTTATAAATACACAAGCCCGGACACGTGAATGGGTTTCGGGCTTATTAGCGTCTGTTGCGTTTATGTTTCGGGCTTATTAGCGTTTGTTGTGTTTGTGTTTCGGGCTTATTAGTGTCTATTGTGTCTGATGTGTTTGTGTTTCGGGCATATTTGCGTCTGTTGCGTTTGTGTTTCGAGCTTCTTAGCGTCTGTTGCATTTGTGTTTGCAGATTATTGGTGTTGCGCAGGGGCGAGGAGGTAATTTTATGTTGTATTTTTTCTTTGTGAATTAATTTTATTGTTGTTTTCATTGTTTTCTTCTGTTTTAATTTTATCATTTTTTTTTGTTTGTAGGTAATTGTCCTCCACGACTTCCTCATTGATTGTATCCTCGTTGATCTCTGAATTGCAGCCTCGTCTCCGAATTGTGGCCTCATATCCGAATTACAACTTGTCTTCTCATTGCGGCTTCAACTTCGAATTTCCAAGTTGGTACAGCACCCTGCTATAAAGTTTGAATAATATGCAACGAACTATAATTTGTCAATAATCTACTCTTTTATCATATAATCTACTCTTTTGAATAATATGTAACGAACTATAATTTCAAGTATGATTGTTAGATTTTCTTTAGAATTGCGGAATATTGAGTCACTATTATTTTGAAATTGTTTTCTTTTTATTTGAACTAGTATTAAGTCAGAGCTAAATCCTGAAAGGAAGACATTGAAAGAAACTCACTAAATCAAATTTTAAATTTTAAATTTTATTTTTAACTTCTTGTCATGTATAAAATCTAACTAAAATGCCCCACATTTAGATGGTTTTTTCTATGGGATTTTTTTTCCATCATTTTTTCTGTTGGACTTCAACCCTGCAATTTAAGCACAACAATATTGCAATTTCTTCCATTCGAAGGTATGAATATGATAATTTTCGAGCCTGCAATTTAACCAAGAATATCAAAATTGCATGTTTTTATTGGATAGATTTTGAGGATGGAATCCAATCCTCCTTTCGTCGAAGTGTCAATGGAGCATCCCTTAAAAAGAAGAAATCAAAGAATCTGAGTTTCCTTTGGCTTTCCTTCTGTCTTTCCTAATGCCCTTTCCTTCTCTGTCTTTTTACATGTCTCTGTTTGTTGGTTATCAAACTGGAAAAGATACTGGGTTTAGATTCCAATGGGGAAGCCCCTACGGGATATGGAGAAAATTGAGTTTATGATAGCTCTCAAAATGAAACAGATCCCAGGTGAGCTACTACTTACCCTGCTACTTGATTTGATGTTCCTGGATTTTTTTGCTGAGTTTTATTTGGTGAGTGGTATCTATGAAAGGGCATCAACATCATTCTCAGATGTGCTTCATAAATTGCTTAAAACAAGGCTCGATGAATTTCATGTTGTACATGATGAACCACATAGGAGAATGACATCAATGAGTTGGATAACATCATGGAGGTTGCAGGCATAGTGTTTATCCAAGCTAACAAACATATCCACTCTTCCATGTTATATCTTCCATGACCTAAAGAAACTCTTTGGTTTCGTTTCCTTCATGTCATGTTATGTTCTTTTCACTTGGTATGTGTGGAGTTATATGAAGGAGAGTATCAAACTACTTGGGAAGTCTTTGAAGGGTTCTTTAAAGGATTGGTTTTTCTCCAAGACGTGTCTTGGTATATTCCTTCATAGGCAGATTGACAAAAGGCCCTTTGGAGCATAGCTCAAAATACCCATTTATCTATGAAAAAAATACTTGTAGATCATTGAAACTCTATGTTGTTAATATTAGACATATTTTGGCAGGGATAATGCATTTTATCTAGCATGTAGATGACACCCCTTTAGAGACTACTTTCATGTTTCCAATATTTTGGACCCTTGGGTACCTATTTCTTGTGGTTTCCAATGATAAATTTCTAATAAATGGGTAGATTGTAATGATCAAAACATTCATATACAGCCAATAAATACCTCATAATCTGCGATAAGATGTTTAGATGATTTTCTAGCTCAAATAAATTAAAATTAGGATAATCTCAGCTTAGAAGTTTGATCCACAATTTATAGGAAATATTTCTTCTAGGCTTAAATTGACAGACAAATAATTCAAAGTTTCCACAGGGGAATCCATGTAATTGAATAAACAAACCTTGATTGCACAACCTCCAACCAAACCCAACTTGTGTGATCAACAAAAAAATGAAAAACACTTATAGGTCAAATGAGTAGGACTCAATAGCTGTAAGTGAATCCATAACTCAATGGCCTAATGTCGGACGTGTCCCACAACCATACGAAGTCTCACTAACGGATTGCCTTACTATTTTCAGTTTCGGCCTTCCTCGCTTAATTTGTCTCTGTTTCAAAATGACATAATTGACTTCAAATAAAACAACCTTCATAAATTATTTGAAATATCTAGCCCTTCGAGAATACCAAGTAAAACCAACAAACATCTCCACATCTTGAAACCCATGCCATTCAAAAAATCCATTCTTTTAGTACATTAAAATATATAGGGAAAGGAAGATAATATCATTTCAGGTAGGGAAGATAAAGATGTCATAACAGAGCTCTGATATATAAGCACAGTCTTCAATTCCAATGTTTTGTAGGTAAAGCATTGTATAAGGTTACTCTACAAAACATCATCTACTTTTTACTGAAGCATATTTTTTTAAAGACAAATAATAAACAGAGGCTAATATTTGAATCGCATAGGCAATTCAAAGAACCTCAAAAACAGAGATTGAAACACTTATTTATTCCTAGGAAATTCAAGAACCTCAAAAACAGAGATTAAAACACTTATTTATTCCTTCACAACCAGGTACATTTCATAAAAAAAATTATATAATTTGTTGATTTTCTTTCCTCTATAGTGTTTTTCCAGGTTGATTTTATTTCCTCTATAGTGTTTTTCCAGGTTATCGAGTTTGTTAGAAATCACAAGTGGGTTGCAAAAGTAGATAACAGATCCAAACAAAGAGAGTTGGAGTTTAGAAACACCTTTGTACATGTCATTTCTCCCACAAACTCATAAAGGTGTGACTTTTGACATAACTTCATCAACCACTACCACTAGTTGTTTTAGTAAGTGCATAAAATAATTTTTCAAACCATGTACATGTCATTTCTCCCACAAACTCATCAAGGTGTGACTTTTGACATAACTTCATCAACAACTACCACTAGTTTTGTTTTAGTAAGTGCATAAAATAATTTTGCAAACCATGCACATGTCATTTATCCCACAAACTCATCAAGGTGTGACTTTTGACATAACTTAATTAACCACTACCAACTTTTGACATAACTTCATCAACAACTACCACTAGTTGTTTTAGTAAGTGCATAAAATAATTTTGAGAACCATGTACATGACATTTCTTCCACGAACTCATCAAGGTGTGACTTTTGACATAACTTAATCAACCACTACCACTAGTTTTTTAAGTAAGTGCAAACCACTGTCACTTTAAGGCAAACCGTGTACATGTGTCATTTCTCCCATAAAGGTTTAGGAAAAATTTAAGGCATGTGTCATTTTTATGTCATTTCTTTGTCATTTGTCCCATAAACTATAAGGAAATGTCATTTCTCCCATATATACTATAAGGAAAACTATGTACATGTTATTTCTCTCCTAAACTCTAGGCAAGGCAAAATTTAAGGTGCATGTCATTTCTAAATGTGATTTCCCCCATAAATTTTAAAGAAAACCATGCACATGTCATTTCTCCCACAAACTAAAGGCTTTCTTCCATTAATTAAAAGCAAACTTTAAGGCCTAAAAACTGAACTTACAGTGGTTGAACTTCCATAGGATTTTAGTTTGTCTGTTGAGTGTTAACTTCTACAATTTCTATAGGCAGAGTCTGTAAAGGGCCAGGTAGCCTCTGAATCTCATCTTTTATGAAATGTGACATATCCAGTAATGCCCATATAGTTAATATCTGGAACATATCTAAATAGAAATTATTCATTTTAATATCCATAAACCACAACCACTTTAAGGCAAATCATGTACATGTGTCATTTCTCCCATAAACTCTTAAGGAAAACTTTAAAGCATGTGTCATTGGATTTTTCCCATTAACTTTAAAGCATGTGTCATTTCTCAAGGCTTTCTCCCATTTCTCCCATAAAATATAAGGAAATTTCATTTCTCCCATTTATATTATAAGGAAAACTTCAAGGAAAACTATGTACATGTTATTTCTCTCCTAAACTCTAGGCAAGGCAAACTTTAAGGTGCATGTCATTTCTAAATGTGATTTATTCCATAAAATTTAAGGAAAACCATGCACATGGCATTTCTCCCACAAACTAAAGGCTTTCTTATATTAATTAAAGGTAAACTTTATGACCTAAAAAATGAACCTAAAGTGGCTGAACTTCCATAGGATTTTACTCTGTCTATTGAGTGTTAACTTCTACAAGTTCTATAGGCAGAGTCTGTAAAGGGCCAGGTAACCTCTAGATCTCATCTTTTATGAAATGTGTCATATCCAGTAAATGCCCCTACAGTCAATCTCTGGAACATATATAGATAGAAATTCTTCATTTTAATATCCATAAACCACAACCACTTTAAGGTAAATCGTGTACATGTGTCATTTCTCCCATACATGTGTCATTTCTCCCACAAACTCTTAAGGCAAACTTTAAATCATGTGTCATTGGCTTTTTCCCATTAACTTTAAAGCATGTGTCATTTCTCAAGGCTTTCTCCCATTAATTCAAGGCAAACTTTAAGGCCTAAAAACTGAAAGTAGCTGAACTTTCATAGGATAGGATCCCCCAAATTCAAGTGGAGTAAAATGTAAAATGTTAAAATGGAGTGTTTTATGATGTAATGGATCTTAATAATCTAGATTGACATTGATATATTTTATTAATGTACCTAAATTTACACTTTCCATGTTGCTTTATTTTTGTAAAATGTTAGAAGTTGAGTGTTTTATGATGTAATGGATATAAATAATCTAAAATGTGTTTTATGATGTAATAGATCTTAATAATCTAGATTTACATGGTTGTAGTTTATTAATGTACCTAAATTTACACCTTCCATGTTTCTTTATTCTTGTAAAATGTTAAAAGTGGAGAGTATTAATGTACCTAAATTTACACCTTCCATGTTGCTTTATTCTTCTAAAATGTTAAATGTAGAGTATTTTAGGATGTAATTGATATAAATAATCTAGATTGACATGGTTACATTGATATGATGATGGTGTAGGTTGATGTTGAAGTTGTAAAATTATTGTACATATCAAGGATGAATGATAGTAAAAGCCAAAAATGACATTATTATAAATTATTAAACAATTTGATAAGTGCTAAATCATACTTCTTACTAAGGACATAACTAATTTATGATGATAGTGTAGGTTGATGTTGAAGTTGTAAAATTCTTGTACATATCAAGGATGAATGATAGTACAAGCCAAAAATGGCATTATTATAAATTATTAAACAATTTGATAAGTGCTAAATCATATTTCTTATTAAGGACATAACAAATTTGTAAGTTGAAACTTTTTTCTTAATGTTCTTATAGCCTATTTATAGATGTCAAAATAAAGGTTTCTAGATGTGATTTCTCCCATAAATTTCACGGAAAACTAAATTTTAAGGAAAACTAAATTATAAGGCAAACCATGTACATGTCATTTCTCCCACAAACTCATAAAGGTGTGACTTTTGACATATGTTATTTCTATGTCATTTCTCCCAAAAACTATAAGACAATGTCATTTCTCCCATATACTATAATGAAAACTTTAAGGCAAATTGTGTACATGTCATTTCTATCTTAAACTCTAGGGAAGGCAAACTTTAAGGCATGTCATTTATAGATTTGATTTCTCCCATAAACTTAAGGCAAACCATGGACATGCAATTTTTCCCACAAACTAAAGGCTTTTTCACATAAATTCAAGGCAAAATTTAAGGACTAAAAACTTATAATGGCTGAACTTCCATAGGATTTTAGTCTGTCTGTTGAGTGTTAAATTCTACAAGCTCTAAAGGCGGAGTTTGTAAAGGGCCAGGTAGCCTCTAGATCTCATCTTTTCTTAAAGGTGACATATCCAGTAAACGCCCCTATAGTCAATTTCTGTAACATATCTAAATAGTAGTTCTTCATTTTAATATCCATAAACCACAACCACTTTAAGGAAAACTATGTACATGTGTCATTTCTCCCACACATGTGTAATTTCTCCCATAAATTCTTAGGCAAAGTTTTTAAAGCACGTGTCATTGGCTTTCTTCCATTAACTTTAAAGCATGTGTCATTTCTCAAGGCTTTCTCCCATTAATTCAAGTAAAACTTTAAGACCTAAAAAGTGAACCTAAATTAGTTGAACTTCCATAGGATAGGATCCCCCAAACTCAAGTCTTCCTCCCTTTAATTCAAGGAAAATTTTAAGGCCTAAAAAATGAACCTAAAGTAGTTGAACTTCCATAGGATAGGATCCCCCAAACTCAAGGCTTTCCCCCATTAATTCAAGGCAAACTTTAAAGCCTAAAAACTGAACCTAAAGTGGTTGAACTTCCATAGGATTTTAGTTTGTTTGTTGAGTCTTAACTTCTACAAGTTCTAAAGGAGTTTGTAAAGGGCTAGGTAGCCTATGAATCTCATCCTTTCTTAAGGCATGTAAAGGGCCAGGTAGCCTCTGGATCTCATTCTTTCTTAAGGCATGTCATTTCATGTAAAGGGCCAGGTAGCCTCTAGATCTCATCTTTTCTTAAGGCATGTCATTTTTTGATGTGATTTCTGCAATAAATTTTAAGGCAAACTTTAAGGAAAACCATGCATGAATCATGTATATGTGTCATAAATCTCCCTTAAACTCTAGGAAATTCAATCTTTAACGCATCTCATTTATCGGACATGTGTCATTTCTCCCATGCATTTGCAATAAATGTTAATTTAATATATTTTATTGATTTGTTTTTTTCAGGGGTAAAAAAACCCACTAAATATGGTTGGAAAATGGACATTATGCATAGATATTTCTTGCTATCCCAATCCAGGGAAAGCAGTGATTACATATGTGCTTTCCAATATTGTGACTAGCAAGGTCATCCAAAGAAAAATGAATATACCGAAAAGAACAACAAACAACGAGGCATACTATATTACATTGATAGAAGGATTAGGAACAACTAGGGAGTATGGATCAAATGGAATTGTAGTTTTCACCAATTCTGAACTTGTGTGCAACCAGATGAAAGACGTGTACCAATTTAAGAAGGAGATGCTAAAATGACTGCATGGAAAAGCAAACAATATTTTTAGCCAATTTCAATTTTTTAGTATAAGACATTGTACAAATGTGAATAAAATGTCTGCTAATCTATTGCGTGGGGCAATGCCAATTCAGGATTCATCTATCAAAGATGAATTAATAGATGAATTAGAATTATACGGGGCAATGCCAATGCAAGATTCATCTCTCAAAGATTATATAGTTTTGAGACGCTCTTCTTCAAAAATTCAAGATTCATCTCTCAAAGATGAATTAGTGTTGAGACGCTTTCCTTCAAAATTTATTGATGGACATTGTAACATATCTTGGATATGTGTGTGTTTTGTACTTATAAATGTGTCTTTTTTAATGACCATGTGTTTTTTTCAATTATATACCAAGTGTGCTCCCACCACACCATGTAAAGCGCAACTTGGTGAACTTCACATTTGCAACAAGTGGCGAACTTCACATTTTTATAAAATTAAAATGTGAGGACTTCAACATTTTTTTGTTTAAATGGAGTTTCATGCTTCTTTTTTAATGACCATGTGTTTTTTTCAATTTTATACCAAGTGTGCTCTCACCATGTTTTCAATTATATACCAAGGGCGCTCCCACCATGTAAAGCGCAATTTGATGAACTCAACATTTTTATAAAAAAAAAAATTGCTTAAATTGAGTTTCACACATCAATTAATGCTTTGAAAGTTGTGTTTTACATAATTTGTGCACACTAGATTACATTAATTTTCTGAAATTTATTTTGAATTTATTTTAAATAGTAATTAAAAATAATAATTGTAAATCTCCACTGTAGATATATATATCATGGAGGATGAACGACGAATATCAACAGAATCTCATATCTCTACGAGAGAAGGGGATCAAGGATCGAGGAATGTTCATGGTATTTAAATATAATCTTAAATATCTATACATATACATACATGTGTGTACATATGGAATTGATTTTTTTATTAATTTTTTAGGAGCTAAGAGGACAAAGGTGTCTACTCCATCAATGGAGCATGCTCATGGTCCACATAATCGTGGTATGTTTCATGAAATTTAATCAATGAATATGTATATGTATTTATATGTAAATATGTATTTTTAATTGATTATAAATTCATATTCTTTTATGAATCTTCTCTCTCGTTTCGTGAAGTTGATGGTGGTTCACATTCCCTTAGAGGGCCATCAATAAGTGCTGGAAGATTGCGTGAAGATGGTGATATGTATTCCCCCAGAGGCCAATCAACGGATGGTCGTGTTGGCTCAACCAATCGGTGGTCGTTCTGGTTCTCAGTAGGGTCGTTTTGGTTCTCGACAGTCTCAAGGTGGGCAAGATGCTAGCCAACCATATCGAGGTGGCCATCAATTTGATTATTATTTTCATTCAATTTGTACAAATTTGTTTACATGTGTTTTTTTAATATACAAAATTTTATATATTGATGCAGAGGCTGAAAATGTTGCTCCAAATGTTACTCAAAAAAAATGTAGGGCAGAACGCGTCATTCAAGAAGAAGGTTGTCCACCAACCACGACTTATCCGTTCGACATTTTTGATATACCTTAGGAAACAAACATGCAGCAATGCACCTTACAAAGGTGTCAACGTCTTCATGCAAAATTGAAGAGAGATTTCGTGGCTTTGACTCTACCTGTTGAAAGTCGACAAAGCTTAGAAATAGTTACACACACTTTAAGCGAACTAGTAGATGTGTACCTAAAGCTTAGGCCAACCACTGATACTTTTGTAGAAGTGATGAGAAAAAGAAAGAAAACAGTGATGGGTCTCGATACATGGGAGGTTGTTAAACAAAGAGTTACAACAGAAATGGCCAAGTTTATGTTTAATTTCAAAAAAGAGCCAAAAATAAAGATGATGAAGGTGCAATATTTTAAGCACCATCATATAGCTCGCTATTTGTATGATAGACACATTGCGGCCTATGGAAGACTCCCATGGAACGAAGAGGTTCTACTTTATTTTGAAAAATGGTTTTATGCAGAATTCTTCTTGTAAAAGAAACCCAATGACAATGACCTTCCCTCAGAATTTTTTGGTCTTGGGAAAGGTCGATTGTGTGACTGTAAGGGCGCTAGGCATGATGTTGAGTTGCCTTTCCCTGAGCCACCATTGGTTAATCGACCTCTTCGTGTCAAAACTATGCGGTCAGAGATGGATTCCACTTCTAAAATTAGTCGAGAAACAAGGGATGTGATCATTAACAATGTTCACAGTGGATTGGGTGGAGTCGATATTTGACTGAATCGACAAAGAGCATGTGAGAATGCTCGTGTTAATTTTGTGTATTATACAAATAAAGAGAATGATAACATGAGTGTTGAAGATCTCAAAACATATGCAAAGAATTGTCGCAATGGTTGGCAGGACCTAATTATTCATAAGCAAGAGGGCATGAGAACGGTATGTGTTAATGGTTAAGTTTCAATTATTTTAACACATGTACAATTTGTAATAAATACATATATACATACCTTTATTTGTATACATTAATCTAACAAAAATGTATCATTATATGTTAACACCATTTGCAGTTGTCACGCTTGATGAATGAAGAAAATGCTAATATCACGGTCAGAGCCTCCGATTCAAACAATCAAGATGGGTCTCACCATCAATTATACAATTAAGATGGTTCTCACCATCAAGATATGTTGGAAAATGTTAGTTTTTTTGAAGTCAACACATGATAATGTAAAATTATTTTTTATCTATTACTATATATATCGAAACATGAGATATTTTTAAAATAAATAATTGTGTACACTTGCACATGTATATATATAATAAAAAATTTTAATAGATTCTGATTCCGTCCAATGTTTTTGGGATGGCGGTACCTTCTTCTTCCTTGGGATATGTGCCAAATCCACCATCACAATTATGAACAATTTTTCAATTTTTAATATTTTTTTAAGTTATATATTCCACCTCAAGAAGTTCTATTAAAAAATGAGATATATCTAGATCTTGAGTTATTTTAAATCTTTTGAATTTTAGGTTTTTGGAGGTTTTCTTTCCGAGCCTCTTAGGAGATGTGTCAAATCCACCAGCACAAGTATTCAATTTTTCAGTTAAATATATATATATGTGTGTGTGTGTGTGTGTGTGTGTGTTTTAGTTATAAGTTATAAATTAAAGCTTAAAAGTTTTATTATAAATTGAGATCTAGAGATCTTGAGTTATTTTAAATTTTTTGAATTTTAGGGTTTTGGAGATTTTCTTTTGGGGCCTCTCTTAAGAGATGCGCCAAATCCACCAGCACAAGTATTCAATTTTTCACTTGAATATATGTTTTTAAGTTATAAGTTATAAATTGAAGTTCAAAAGTTTTATTATAAATTGAGATCTTGATCTTGAGTTATTTTATACTTTTAAACTTTTTGAATTTCAGGTTCCTATAGAGGATTTATTTTCTCCATGGACTCTAGTGATGGTGATAGGAACATCCACACCATTTCAACCATTTGAACAAGTTTTCTAACTTTTTCTTTAATATTATTGAAAATAATTCTATATATGCATTTTCATTTGAAAATTTTTAATATATATATAATTGTATATGTACATTATACAATTTACTGCTGAAGATGTTCCAGTGCGGGAAGTTTTAGTAGACGAGAAACAAATGGATAGGGAACCTCATGAGGTATTTCATGATTTTTTTTTACATTTTTTTTTTTACATGAAGTTCTATATATTCTCACTCAATTTTAAAACATTAAATTTTAATGTTTGTACACATTGTGTACAGGTTCCCCATGCTTCGCAGGATAGCTCGAGGATCGTGACTTTGATGGGAGAGACCCTACATCCATCTGTATTTGATAGATGATGCACATGCACATGTGAAACATTGTATTTTCAATATATTTAGTCTTAAATTTACTTTTTTATATACAGTCTTATCTAGATGCAGTCATATATAACTTGATACTTGTGAGATCTACAAATTTTGGACAAATTTTAGTGAACTACATTTGGTATATGTGAATATGATATAATGTTTTGTTTTTATTGGATAGTTAAACTACATTTGGCATGTGAAGTAATGTTGTGATATAATTTGTTTTGTTCTTAAAACTCAAGTTTTGGATGATTGAACTACATTTGGCATGTGATTCTGATATTTAATGTTTTACTTTTATTGGATACTTGAACTACATTTGGAATTTGGCATGTTTATTAATGTTGTGATATAATGTTTTGTTTTTAAAACTCAAGTTTTGGATGGTTGAACTACATTTGGGGTTGGGTATGTGTTATATTTTTTCCATGACTAGCCCCACGTGTTGTACGTTGCGCTAGACGCAACAGGGGGGTCACAGAGGGGGCGGCATCCCCCCCTAATCGCGGTCCGAGGCAGCGCCTTGGGAATTTATTTATTTTTTTGCGTGCAGACCCACTCATAGGAAGACCCACCCATGGTTTTGTGCATGAATTTGCACATGGTTTTTGGGGACGATGGTTTTTCGGCCCTTGGTATTTTGTAGATTCGGTCAAGGGAACTACGGTTATGTTCTAATCCAGGGTTTATGTATGCTGCGACATGTATATATATGTGTTGTAACACTAAAAGGAATGTAATGAAAAATCAAGCTGGTCGTCCCAATTTGGGATCCAGGGGAAAATCTCGGTGTTTAATGTTTTAAGCTCTCGCTATTGTTTATTTTTTGTTTTTAAGATTCGCTTGTAGATCATTTTTGTACAGGGTTAAAACCTACATTTGGTATTAGAGTTGTTTCAGCTTCAAGAGGATGCCTTTTCTGTTGAGGGTTTTTTCTCGGGCCTATAATAGACCCTGTTCAGTGGGAGATCTGCGGGATCAATTCTTACGGTGAAAGAAGAGGGCGAGTGGCAGAAAAATAGAGATCGAGAAATTTAATGGTCAGAGTTTTGAGTTGTGGAAGCTCAAGATGGAGGATCTGCTGATGGATAAAAATCAGTGGCTCACGGTAGATCCGAGTACTAAACCAACGAAAATGTCAGATGAAGACTAATAAGTTGGATCGGAATGCAAAGAGCACAATACGATTATGTGTGTCAGATTCAGTATTGTTGAATGTATCTGAGGAAGCTACAACGAAGAATTTGTGGGACAAACTTGGGACTTTGTACCAATCTAAGTCTCTGGTGAATAAATTGTTCCTATGGAAAAAGTTGTATAACCTAAGGATGAAGGATGGAGACTTAGTGACAGAGCATCTAAACACCTTCAATATTGTGGTAAGTTAGTTGTCATCTGTTGATATTAAAACCTCAGATGAAAATAAGTGCATCAGTTTGTTGTGTTCTCTACTAGACTCGTGGGACAGTCTGGTTATTGCAATAGGTAGCAATACAACTACCTTGAATTTTGATGACATTGTCTCAGCCTTACTGTCGGAGGAAATGAAATGGAGAAATATGGAGGGCCAAAATGGAGATGCCTTATTTGTCCGAGGAAGGTCCCAAAACAGAAACAAGAATAAGGTTTCGAGTGAGAAATCTAAACCTAGAGGGAGATCTAAATCTCCTGAAAAGTTTGTAAAGGTGTGCTGGAAATGTGGAAAAGAAGGGCACTACAAAAAGGACTGCAGATCTAAAGCTCCTGAGAAAGGAAATGGATCTGATGATACTCCTTCTATAGAGGCAAAAACCACCTCGGATGAAAGTGGGGATGTGTATTTGGCTTCTTCTTCAAATACACATGTAGATCATGAGTCACGGTTGATTGACTCGGGTGCATCCTTTCACTTCACTCCCCATAGGGAGTGGTTCTGCGAGTATGAGAAATATGATGGTGGTGATGTCTTCCTAGGGATGATAAGGAATGCGACCATCGTCGCGACGTGGAAAATCCTCACCCAGCCGGTAAGGTGGGGAAGAATTCAGAACACTTAGTGTCTCCGCACATTCTCGCATTGGCCAAAAGAAATCTGATTTCTCGAAGCAAGATGGATGATGGTGTAAAAACAAAGTTGTTTGAGAAAGATACCTGTAAGATGGTTCAGGGAGAACTTGTATTAATGTGGGGTTTGTATTAATGCGAGGAGTTTAGATTGGAACTCTGTACAAGCTTCAGGGAAACACTATTATTCATGGGTGCAATAGTTTTGTGGTTCCCCAAAGTGGATCAGAAAGCCTAGTGGTCTCTAGAGAAAAGACCATGATATGGCATCAAGGGCTTGGACATATTGGAGATAAGGGCCTTCGGATACTGCATGGAAATGGTATGGTAGAAGGTATGTCTAATAGCTCTCTAGGTTTTGATTTCTGTGAACATTTTGTATATGGGAAGCAGAATCGGGTGAGTTTTCCTTTTGGTGCTAAGAGGGCGAACAAGATATTAGAGCTTCTGCACAATGATGTGTTTGGACCTGTGTCGGTTCCATCACTGGGTAAGTCTGTTAATATGTTTCATTCATATATGAATTCTTAAGGAATACATGGATATATTTCTTGAGGAAGAAATCTGAAATCTTTGGAAAATTTAAAGAATTTAAGGCTTTGGTGGAAAACCAGACAGAGAAGAAGATAGAGGTGTTGAGGACAGAAAATGGTGGGGAGTTTCGTTAAGAAGGAATTTAAGAGTTCTATAAGAAGTGTGGTATAGCACTACAGTATGATTTACTCCATACACACCCCAAAAAACGGAAAGTTGCCGAAAGAATGAAGCCGTAACGCTGATGGAAAAGGAAAGACGCATGCTCGTAGTACCAAGTTAGGACAATACCCGGGCAAAGGCAAGTGAGACAAACATGTTACTCCGGTTACCGCATCACCTTAGCATCAGATGACAAGACTCCACGTGAGGTATGGACTGGAAAGTAACCCTCTCTTTCACATCTGAGAGTATCTGGATGTGATGCATATGTACATATTCCAAAGGAGAAAAGGACCAAGTTGGATAATAAATCTGAAAGGTGCATCTTTATTGGTTATAAGGATGTTTTAAAGGGTTACAAGCTTTGGAACCCATAAACAAGGAAGGTTGTGTACAACCGATATGTGGTGTTTAGAAAGGTGAAAGATGTTGTTAAACATGAAGTCCTACCAAAGGAACCTAAGAAGATAGAGTTTGAGCTAAAGGAGGATGAATTAGACTCTACAACAAAAGAAGACTCAGAAGAGGAAGAGCCACAAACTCCAACTGTGAGAAGATCAGTTCGGGAAAGAAGACAACCAAAAAGGTATAGTCCATCTGCTTTCGATTCAAATTTTTCTTTAACTATAAACACTGTTACCGATCAAATAGGTAACCTAACCTCAAAATGGGAACTCTAGCCCAAAAAGACTCAAAAAACATGAAAAAACACCCAAAAAACAAGAAGTGTGTATTCCAGAATGCACTTCGTTTTTTTTTTAAGGTCAAATTTCAACATTTTATAAAATTATGGTAAAAACAAAATTGTTTCTTGAAAAAATGATTGAAAAAACACCCTCAAAACAAAACAAGTTGATGCTGGAATAACAAAAAAAAAAAAAAAAAAAATGTGTCATACTTTTGGCATTTTTAAAAATAGAAATAACATTTTTTAATTTTTTAAATTCAAAGATTAAAAAAAAACCTAAAATTTAAGAAAAAAATAAATTTAAAAAATAAAACATTCAAAAGCTTAAAATTTAAAAATATATGAAGATAAAAAATTAAAAAAAATAAAAATAATAATAATAATAATAATAATTCAAACATTAAAAAAAAACCTAAAATTTAAAGAAAAAAAATTAAAAAATAAAAAAATAAAATAAAGTAAAATAAAATTTAAGATTAAAATTTAAAAAATATGGAAATTAAAAAATAAAAATAAAAACAAAATAAAAATATTAAATTATAATTTAATATAAAAATAAAAATAAAAAATTAAAAAAAAAAAAATAAAGGAAATTATAAAAAATAAAATATAGAAATTAAATTTAAAAAAAAAAAAAATGCTATATATATATATATATATATATATATATATATATAGCAAAATATATATATATATATATATATATTAAAAAATTAAATTTAAGAAAATATATTAAATTTAAAAAAATAAAAATAAAAAAAATTAAATTAAATTAAATTAAAAGTAAATAAATGAAAAATTAATTAAAAAATAAAAATAAAAAACAATGAAAACATTAAATTTAAAACAATATATATTAAAAAAACAAATAAACTATAAAAAATAAATTAAAATTTAAATTATAAAAAATAAAATATATATATGAAGTTAAATTAAAATATGTATATATATCATATTTTATTAAATTAAAAAATAATAATAATAATAATAATATTAAAATAACAAATTAAATTTAAAAACAAAAAATATTAAATTTTAACTAAAAAAATGATTACCGTAGATTGAAAAAAAAACCATCGTTAAAAGAAAAACTTTAAAAATCAATTAAAAAATGGAAAATTGAAATATATATATATATATATATATATATATATATATATATATTAAAAAAATAAAAATAAAATCAAAATCAAAATCAAAAAATCAAAAAATTAATTTAAAAAAATTAACTTTAATTAAAAAAAATCTAATTTTAAATACACAATTTTAATTGAAATATAAAAATATAAAAATTTTACGTAATTAACAAAAAAAAAAAAAATTAATAAAAAAGTAAAACATTTAAAAAACAATATTAAATCCAAATAAATTATAAAAAAAAAACAAAAACAAAAACAAAAAAAACAAAATTTATTAAATTTTATAAAATTATATTAAAAAACTAAACGTAAAATTTAATAATTAAAAAAAATTATGAAATTTAGGAACCATTAAAAAAAAAAAAAAAAAAAGAGCAAAATTTAATAAAAACTATTAACCCAACAAAAAACAAAAACAAAAACAAACAAACAAAAACAAAAACAAACAAACAAATTTTAAAATTAACAAAAAAAAAAAAAACAACAACAACAACAACAATTAAAATTGGGAGAAATTTTTTTTAAAAAAAAATTAAAAATAAAATAAAATAAAATAAATAATAATAATAATAATAAAATTTAAAAAAAATAAAAACAAAATTAAAAAAAAAAAACAAAACAAAACAAATTTTATTTTAAATTTAAAAATAATAATAATAATAATAATAATTAATTAATTTTTTCGGAGATATATTTTTTTATTTTTATTTTTAAAAAGGTGGTGGTGGTGGGGGCAGCTAGAGAGCGTGCACTCACACACGGGCGCGCGGCCGGCTCTGCCACCCACCCGCCGCCCCCACCACCACCACCAACTCTTTTTTTTTCTTTTTTTTTTCCCAAAAAATTATTATTATTATTATTATTTTTTTTATTTTATTTTTTTTAATTTTTAAAATTTGTATTTTTTCTTCTTCTTCTTCTTATTATTTTTAATTTAAATTTTTAAATTTAATTTTTATTTTTTTTTAATTTAAATTTTAATTTTAATTTTAAATTTCATATATATATATATATATATATATATATTTGTTTTTTTTTTACATTTTTATTGGTTTTTTTTATTGTTTTTTTTTTTTTTTTTTAATCTAAGTTTTGTGTTTTATTACCAACATGAAAATCACCACTTAAAAAAAAAAAAAATAAGTTGATGCTGCATCAATACGTTTCAAAATTAGCATGAAAATCACCGCTCCCAAAAAAAAAAAAAAAAAGGTTGATGCTGCATCAACAATTTTCAAAATTAGCATGAAAATCACCACTCTAAAAAAAAAAAGTTGATGCTGCACCAATACGTTTCAAAATTAGCATGAAAATCACTAACATTTAAAAAAAAATATTCATACTTCATAAATAAAAATATTAGAGTGTAAAAAATGTGCTAAAGAAAAAAAGAGGTGATTCTGCATCACCACTTTTCAAAATCAGGTGCTTTTTATGCTACCAAAAAAAAGTAGGTAATAGTGCGGTTACTTATTTCCCCAGAATATCGTTTATAACTAATGGTGATCCCAAAACCGCTAAAGGTGAGATTCAGAGGATGGAAAACTCTGGAAGGAGGCCATGGCCGATGAAATGGCATCCTTGCACAAAAACGATGCATGGGATCTGGTGGAGTTGCCGGCTGGAAGGAAGCCCATTGGGAGCAAATGGGTGTTTAAGAAGAAGATGAATGTAGAAGGCAAGGTGGAGAAATACAAAGCTCGGTTGGTAGCGAAAGGTTATTCCCAGGTGCCAGGAATTGATTTTGGTGATATTTTTTCTCCTATTGCCAAAGTTACTTCTATTAGATTACTTTTATCTGTTGCTGCTGCATTTGATTTTGAGATAGAACAGATGGATGTGAAGACAACATTTCTTCATGGGGATCTAGAAGAGGAGATCTACATGAAGAAACCTGAAGGCTTTATGGTGAAGGGTAAGAAAGAACTGGTATGCAGGTTGAAGAAGTCTCTATATGGGTTAAAAAAACCACCATGGATGTGGTATTAGAAATTTGATACCTATATACAGGGACTTGGCTTCACCAGAAGTAAGGAGGATCACCGTGTTTATTTTAAATTAATTGGTGACCATGTTATTTATTTGGTCTTGTATGTGCATGATATGTTTTTGATTGGAAATGACAAAGAAATTATCCAAGATTTGAAGACCCAACTGTTCTCCAAATTCGACATGAAGGATCTTGGTGCTGCAAACTATATTTTGGGCATGGAAATTAAGAGAGATCGGGCAAAGAGGAAGCTCTGGTTAAACCAGAGGAAGTATGTCGAGACTATATTGCAAAGGTTCAATATGCAAGATAGTAAACCGGTGAATGTTCCTATTCCGATAGGTGTAAATTTATCTGTTGAAAAGTGTCCCAAGACACAATAAGAAGAGAAGAATATATCCTATGTTCCATATGCAAGTGCAGTGGGTAAGCTGATGTATGCAATGGTCTGTAATAGACTAGACATTGCACATGTAGTGGGAGTATTGAGCAGGTTTATGTCAAAACCAAGGAAGAAGCAGTGGACAGCAGTGAAATGGGTTTTCAGATATTTGAGTGGAACTAGTGATTATGGTCAGGCGATCAGTAACACTGTGGTTGGAAGAGTGTCAGACATTTCGTGGTTTTGTTGATGATGCAAATTGGGTGGGAGATCCTGGACCAAAGAAGATTCACAAGTGGGTATGTGTTTAGCCTATTGGGAGGTGCGCCCGCTGGATGAGTAAAAGACCGTCCGTAGTGGCTCTTTCCAACCATGTGAGGCAGAATACATGGCAGCCACTCATGCAAGCAAGGAAGCAGTTTGGTTGTAGAGATTGTGTTCAAGTATGGAGTTGGTGCAGTGAGCTATAAGGATAGAGTGTGATAGCCAAAGTGCAATTTTCTTGGCTAAGAACCCTGCATATCATTCAAAGACAAAGCACATTGATGTTCAATATCACTTTGTGAGAGATATGGTTGAAGATAAAAGGGTGTTGTTGGTAAAAGTGGACACTTTAAATAATGTTGCAGATGCATTGACGAAGTCTGTGAGCACTCAAAAGTTATGTTGGTGTAGAGAAACAATAGGTGTTGTAGAGCTTGACTAAGCTCTCTTGTGGCCCCCTTGCGGAAATAAAACAACAAGTGGGAGACTGTTGGGTGTGTTATATTCTCTCCACGACTAGCCCCAAGCGTTGTACGTTGCGTCGGACGCAGCAGGGGGGTCACGGAAGGGGCAGCCCCTGGGAAAAAAAAATTTGGTGTGCAGACCCACTCATAGGCGGACCCACCCATGGTTTTGTGCATGAGTTTGCACATGGTTTTGGGAGATGATGGTTATTCGGCCCTTGGTATTTTGTAGATCCGGTCAAGGGAACTATGGTTATGTTTTAATCTAGGGTTAATGGATTGGGGTTTATGTATGCTTCGACATGTATATATATGTGTTGTAACACTAAAAGGAATGTAATGAAAAATCAAGCTGGTCGTCCCAGTTTGGGATCCAGGAAAAATCTCTGTGTTTATTTGTTTTATGTTTTATGCTCTCGCTATTGTTTATTTTTTGTTTTTAAGATTCGTTTGTAAATAATTTTTGTACAGGGTTAAAACCTACATTTGGCATGTGAAGTAATGTTGTGATATAATTTGTTTTGTTTTTAAAACTCATGTTTTGTATGGTTGAACTACATTTGGCATGTGATTGCATGATATAATGTTTTGTTTTTATTGGATAGTTGAACTACAATTGGCATGTGAAGTAATGTTATGATATAATGTTTTGTTTTTAAAACTCAAGTTTTGGATGGTTGAACTACATTTGACATGTGAATTAATGTTTTGTTATAATTTGTTTTGTTTTTAAAATGTAAGTTTTGGATGGTTGAACTACATTTGGCATGTGAAGTAATGTTGTGATCTATAATGTTTTGTTTTTAAAAGTTAAGTTTTGAATGGTTGAACTACATTTGGCATGTGATTGCATGATATAATGTTTCGTTTTTATTGGATAGTTGAATTACAATTGGCATGTGAAGTAATGTTGTGATATAATGTTTTGTTTTTAAAACTCAAGTTTTGGATGGTTGAACTACATTTGGCATTTGATTGTGATCTAATGTTTTGTTTTTAAAATTCAAATTGTCGTTTTCCAAACAAAAACAAAAAATCACATGAATATATATACATGTAGAAATTATTTAAGTACATGTTTGAATATATATGTTAAAATGATTGAAGTACAATACATATCGACATCTATATATATATATATATATATACAATCATAAGATTCTAGGTCTTGTTAGATGTGTCGAACAATCATAAAATTTTAAAATTGCATTTTATAATGTATATATATCAAGTATGTGCAACATTTTTCATCAATGCACATAGAAAAGCTACTTTCAGTTAATTTCATTCTGGGGCATATATATCCAGTACGTGCAATTTTTTTCATCAATGCACATAGAAAAGCTACTTTCAGTTAATTGCATTCTATAACATATAGATCCAATGCTTGCAACATTTTTTATCAATGCACACATAAAATCCACTTTCATTTAATTGCATTCTATAACATATATATATCCAATACATGCAACATTTTTCATCAATGCACAAAAAAGCTACTTTCAGTTAATTGAAATCTAGAACATATATATGCAGTACGTGCAAAAATTTTCATTAATGCACATAGAAAAGCTACTTTCAGTTAATTGCATTCTAGAACATATATATCCAAGGGCAAACATTTTTCATCAATGCACATAGAAAAGCTACTTTGAGTTAATTAATTTTAGAACATATATATCCAGTACGTACAACATTTTTCATCATGACATGGAAAAGCTACTTTTAATTGATACTAGTGTGCATGTACCAAAATAATGTACATGTGCAAACACTTTCACATATAACATAACAAAGCAGTTCAATTCTTAGTTGAGTTTTGGAAGTTCTAAAACATGAATCCAAAGTCCAAAGAGAGAAATTGTTGGGCAGTTCAATCAAAAAAAATCCAATGGAATGCCATCTTCAATGATCCGTTCATGATCAGATTTTGACATTTTCCATTTCTTAATTTTCGTTTTTTTCTTTGATTGAACTTCTATCAACTTTATGCGTGTTGCACACACCAAGTGACTATATTGAAAACTAATGATGTCAAGTTCATAGTCTTCAAAGTAAAAAAAATCCTCACTTTGATTAGTTTGTTTGAAAAATAATCTTTCAGTATAATAGATGCTCTGTCATATGGAAACCCGTGATTATTATAGTTTTCTAATAATTTCCTCTTTTGTTCAGTGCAATGCATCAAATAATAATTCACATTTTCATCATTGACAGTAGGTGCAATTACAGCAATTACAGCAAAAACATCTCCTGCACAATAAAACAAACTTATGTATTTAAATTTAGATCATAATTAACATGAAAATTTAAATTTAAAATAATTTTAGTTTCTATTTCTAGATCTCTATCATTTGAAAGCAATTCAAATGTTACCTTCTCTAACAAGATCATAAACTCGATCACCATCAGAGGATATTGTAGTCTCCTCTGATTGCATTTCTTCAAACATTGCAACGATATTTTCTCGTATTTAGCTCTGTATGTTTCCAATATTTTACATACATTTTGTTTTCACAAACATCATCGGATTTTGTATTGTCTATGCAAACATAACAAAAACAAGAATATTTTCTTTTATCCAATGCAAACACATTTGTGGCAACTTTTTTTTAATTGAATGCAATTTTCGAGTCCCTTTTATTTGTTTCAACATAATTTCCAATCAATCTATCTACATCTTCGACCCCAATATGCCAAAAAAACCTATATATGGAAAATTCAAAAAAGAAAGTAAATATGATATCAAAATACCATCAAATATAATCATTTTGATAAATGTACATTGTTTAAAATTGGATATCCAATAAAAATTAAATTGAATGTACCTTCGCACTTCCCTTGATCGGTTAGTCTCATGGCTTAGTGCAGCGATGCACCACTGAACAACTTCTTTAGTGTCCACAAGTTGGTTTGCAGAGGGGTTCATTTGATATCTTCGAAGTGTTCGTTTTATGCATGTCCCTGCACCGTCATGTTTTCCTTTTCCATGACCAGTCTTAAAGAAATTTTAACAATGTTTAATGCAGGTTTTTTTATGAAGACAACACAACCAAAAGAATGATCGTGAAGATTTGAATTGACCTGCGCATCCATCTGACCATATCTAATGTTCATTGAATTTTATTCCATGACTTTTCAAGGAGTCATAAATCTTTCCAAAATAGTGTTGTACAAAATATGTATCATGTGTACAATCGTCACTGATATAAAAGTGATATTCTTTAATAACATGTCAATTTTCACTGGTGCTTTCTATATGATCAACGTTTTGTTCAGCATGTCTATATAGAATATGGACGAGCATGGAGGCTTGGTTGGAATGATAGTATTCACTTTGAATTTCTTTTTTTGGAACAAATGTGTAGTTTTCTGCGAAATCAATTACTGACAAAATGGTCCCTGGTGGAAAAACTTCATGGAATTTTTTGAATTGCAAGTCCTGCCATAAAGCTCTATGGGAATTCTTAGTGTATTTAAAAAAATTTGTCTCAAACTTTCTCAAAAAAACTATCACAAAAATTTATTCTTCTTGTAATTCAATTTTTTTAGCACTATTTGAACCTTGAATCAATGTATGGATATATTCATATCTCTTCCATTTCACTTTCATGTTGGACAATGATTGATCATTTATATCAGTACGATATTTGTTTTTAAATTTAGTCAAATTTCCACAATCATCGCATTTTTTACCACCAACACGTCTTTTGGTAAAATAATTCATGGCTTTCTCTTCCACATATAATTTGAGGTATGAAATCACGACTAGTGGAAGGAGGAGGTGAATCTTTCCAAAATGTTCTACCGAAATTTAGGAATGTGTCATAAAATAACTAAAATTCCACATGATAACGACAACAACAAGTGTCATGTATGGTGATAGGTTTTACATACCATGGTTTTTGCTGCACAAAAGCATTGATTGAGACATCAATTTCACGATTCTCTTCTTTGAAATTGTTGAACAACTCTATCTGAGTGGTCTCAAAAAATGTTTTTCATGTGTTTCGTACTCATTTCGTGCTATTCTTCTTCACATCACATCTCTTGCATTTGGGGAAACACGTAAATTTTTCTTCCAATATTAATATATTGTTTTTTTAACATTTTCTCCAAATCTATCTTTGTATAGTTGCCTACAAATAGCTCTCCAACAAGCGAGTTCATCATTTACATCTATTTGCAACCAAAATTTCTGATGTTTGTGCAAAGTTTTTCATGAGGTTCTTAATGCTCGTGTCAAGATTTTACCAAGCGATTCTCTTTAATACTTGATGAAACCACTGCCATATGTATTGCTCTACGTACAACTGAAACATTTTGTTGTCTAGATCTTCTAATTGAATTTATATCACTATTTATATTTTGTATCACATTTTCATTCATTTTTTTATCTTTTGTTGATTTTCTAATACCCAATAAAGTCTTAGCTTCTTTTCATTTCCTTAATGATAGGAGACCTTTCAATAATTGGGCTTGAACTGCCACATTTTCCTTTATGAAGTACGTATCAAAAATGCGTTTAACACGATATCGTATAACATGGTCGTCTCTTTTATCTCCATATGTGTGAGTGTCAACATTTTCTAACATCTCATCATCGACATTGATTTCATATGTACATATTCGAATTAATAGTACATAGTAAGTTTACGTATTCAATAAATAACTAAATTCAAATTAGTTCATCAAATAAAAATTAAGCTTCACAAGGAAAATTTTGAATATCAAATTCATAATATTTACATTTACATACCTACTTCAACTTCTAGTTGAGGTTGATTTTCCCTTTCAATATTTGAGAGTGCTTCTCTCTTTCTTTTGTGATATTCTCTTTTCTCTTCTCTATGTTCTTCAGGGTCTCTTGTTCAATCATATTTTCTCATGCAATTCCTTCTATTTCCCATGATAATAGAGTATGAAGTTCAAAAAATTTCCTTCAAAAATTTAGACAAATTCTCAATTAAAAAAAACATCACAAAATATTTAATTTATAGAAAAAATAAAAATAAAAAATATATATATCATTTTAAAAATTTTGCAAACAATACATACTTCAATTTAAAACATTTACTTTCAAAAATTTGAGAAGGAAATGTATTATAAAAATGAAATGGTCTTGCAAAAAAATTTCATTTAAAAAGTTAGACAAAAACTCATTTTAAAAAATCATTACAAAAGATTTATTTAACCCAAAACACGTACTCTAAAAAAATGTCACTTCAAAAAATACCTCTAAAAAATGTCCATTGAAAATTAAGCTTCTTAAAAAATGCCACTTCAAAAAATACTTCCAAAAACCTCTAAAAAAATATCACTTTAAAAAATACCTCCAAAAAATGTCCTTTGAATATTAAGCTTAAAAAAAGTCATTTCGAAATTAAGTCCAAAAAAATGTCTTTTGGAAATTAAGCCCAAAAACCTCTAAAAACAAAATATATCCAAAAATATGTCCTTGAAATTAAGCCCAAAACCTAGAAGAAAAGAGTCTATTAAACATATTACAGAGTTATGGAAAATTAAGGATATAAATCCATATAGTTACACAGTGCAATTTCAACCTAACTAAATTATAAAAATTGGGAATTTGTCCCATATATAATAAACTGTATAGTATCTTGGGAAATTATGCAGAGATAGCATATCAGAAATCCCCAAGTGGGTTACTGGACCAACCTGAAGAGGATAAGTCCACAGTTATGATTGAATAGGAAAGGCTATCAGTAGTATGCAAACCAGGTAAGATGTAAAGAGTACCTACACATGACAAAAACTATGAATTAGTTCTGGTTCATGAATACAAACATAAAAGGAAATAATAATAGATTTTAAACCCAAAGGGATAATCCAACCTGTAGTAACATGAGGAAATTTAGTTATTATAGAGAAAGATGTGATGTACATCAAAAACAGAAATAAATTAATTTAAACTTTTTACCTTAAAATATCAGAATATGAACAAGGGACATTGGACATATGAGGAATAACATCATTTTGTACAAAATAAAGAGAGTTAACAGTAATTTGAACTCAAATAGAAAAATAATATAAATATGAACAAAATGTCGAACAAGGAGAAACTATTTATAAATCCTTCGTAGTGATCAAATCAATATGATTATAATTTAAAGAGCAAGATACATAAATAAAAGGGTTATGTACGAGAAATCAAGATTTCTCTGTAAAGAGAAAACACAACTTCTGGGTTCAGAAAACCCTGGTATAGTTTATAAACAAAACGATGACTCCAAAACCAGAAAAGAAGAATCATTGTTTACAACCCTAAAGCCAGCAAAGTAAAACCCAAAAGATAATGAAGCGTACCAGCAAATAACTAATGGTAAAAAGAAACCATTAAAAGAGACAGTCATGGTAATGAAATTACCTGTAGCTCTTGGAAATGGCTCTTGGATGGAAACGAAGGGATGAGATGGAGTCCTCCAGTTCAGCCATCTGCGTTTCAACAAAACACAGTTAGGCTCATTGATAAGTCACAGTGATCAATTTAGAACCTGGACTAAAACAAAAAAAACAAGGGAGTTGTGTAAACGAAATGTGCACAGTAAACGCATAAGCCGAATTACAATTACAGAATCAGCACAGACAGTGGATGTCCGAGAATGACTCCCATCTGACACTCCTTTTAGGTATATCCTAAATAACTTTAGCAGAAGTCCAAATAATGTAAACAACAAACGAAAATTGTCGTGAACTAACTCAACACAACAAGAATTGAAATCGTAATTCACCGTTGAACCGTGGTTACATAATACAGTTGGAAAATAACTATTAACTACAGCCACACCGCAAGAACTCAAATCGTAGTTCACAGTCAACCAATGGCTATGTAATGTGCTTAGAGAAATCCGCGTACAGGGAAGTGTTAACTGTGTGCCAACTGTTTGTTAACACAAGGGATTACCTGTGTGTGTGGAGTTTTGATAAAAACGCCTAACAGAAATTCATATTTTGGATGAGAAACGAAATCACTTGGAGTTTCTGGTAAGAGCAGTGAAAGAATTAGAAGGAAATCGATATACAATAACTGTGAAAGCAAAAAAATCCAATGTCAATTTCGAAAACCCAGAAAGCAACACGTCTTACCTTGACATAGAGATGAGGTTATCCTCTGCATTGAAAACGAAATCTTCACTTCGGCTTGCTAGAATGATTTCTCATCTCCAAAGTAAACGAAGGAAGAACTGAGAATTAAAATGATTAACAATAAATTGAAATGTGTAGCAGAGGCAAAAGGGAGGGTGCTCAATAGAGACAGCAGAGTGAAAAATAGTCCCAAACCAAAAACACAATCATTTATTAAAACTCAAACCCTAACCACGAACAGATCCTCAACGTCTAGGTGTAAGAACTCTAGCGTTGGAGAAATTCCCGCAGATTGAAGGGTTCAATCAAAACCCAGACGAGCCATGTGACGATGTACAATCAATTTAATGTACATAGATCCCGAGAAAAATTACATACAGAAATTTGATGTACATTGATACGGAGAAGCAGTCACAATTTAAACCATAGTAATTACCAATCCTCGTAGATCCATTGACGGGTTTAATTATGATGACGTGGCTAATGTATAATACGAATTAATATATGTTTATGCAATGTAATGTTTCAATAACATATGGGAGATATTCAATTTATCACGTAGAAAGCCATCGTTCAACTAAACCTTGGAAAAGTAGGTGAGTCGATGGAATAAAGTTCCATATGAGACTAAATCGAATTATAATTTCATAGGTAATACTCATAGGTAATTGTGTTATTGGTTAAGGAATCGAATGAAACCTCCACCTATGTTAATACCAAACCTTCGTAAGGTTAAGGTAAATAAATCAAGTATAGAGGGTAATGAATATCCATTAGACAATGTTATGACAACATATATATATATTTCAAAATGTAGAGATAGTTCATAATGGTAAATTAAGACTAAATCAATGTCAATAAAGTTGGGGGAGAAACAGACTTAAAAGATTATAAGTAAATAACATATAACATGGAAAACGAATTGGTTATAAATAGTTAAAGGTGGGATTTAACTATTAACTTATAAGTTCCAGGTAAGATATAATGGGTTTGTTTCATAGACATAGAGTCTCCTTGGAAATTCTAAATTGGAATTTTAGTTTTCAAGAGCATATGTTCATGAAATGAAAAAGGCATGATTATATAAAATCATGAGCAAGGAATTATAATGGACAACCAATTTGATCAAAAGTATAGCAACTAAAAATGGTTGGCATATTATATTCGTTTGAATATGATGAACCATAGTAAGTATATGGCGTGTGAATAGTATGAGTTCTATAGATAGAATTTTTTATTTTTTTTGGTGGAACCGAATATGCTATAAATGGTATCAGAGCCCATGTTAAAACACTGGGCCTGAATGTGTGCCCACACCAGAAAATCAAAATCCAAAAATTATGTTGCTGTAAAATGTTTAGTTAACATAATTTTTCACTAATGTTTACTTTTGTGTATAGTGACTTGGTGCAGAACCATACAGCTGCAAACCATGAGTGATGGGGATGAGCTGTATGTGAATCTAGGTGGTGCAGAAAATCCATCAGATCCTACTGCTCCATTGTTGGCCATGATGCATCAGATGCAAAGAGAAATGATACAACTGAAGAACCACCATGAAATATTATCGCTAGCCAACAAAGAGCAAGAAAAGTTAATTAAAGAATTGACCTCCAGGAACAGTCACGAAAGTGAAGGTTTTGGGAAAAAGAGAACGGGCACTGAAAATCACTCAGAAGAGTCTAAGGATGATGTAACCTCTAGACAACAGTATAGAAGGAAAAAAAAATTGCTATGTGAATTCTGAAAAATCAAACCTCCCTCTTATGATAGAGAAAATGAGGAAGATGCAGAAGCTTGACTTCTAAACATGGTAAAATACTTCCAAGTTATGAGTATGGAAAAAAATTGAAGGCCAGGTTGGCTATTTACTAATTACAAGGTTAGCCTCTAGACAACAGTATAGAAGGAAAAAAGAATTGCAAGGTGAATTCTGAAAAATCAAACATCCCTCTTATGATAGAGAAAATGAGGAAGATGCAGAAGCTTGACTTCTAAACATGGTAAAATACTTCCACGTTATGAGTATGGAAAAAAATTGAAGGCCAGGTTGGCTATTTACTAATTACAAGGTAAGACTACATTGTGGTGGGAGGAAACCAAAACAGTGTAGGTGATAGATGAGGAAAATGTCACTTGGGGAAGATTTACAAATTAAATTTAAATCTAGATATCTAAATGAATGATACTATGATGATAAAGCCAAAGAGTTTCATGAGCTTACGTTGGGACAACTTACCATTGCTGAGTTTGTCATCAAATTCACCAACTTGCTTTGCTAGGCAACTTATATAATAGAAGAGAAGGCAAAGGTACAGTGATTTTTAAACCATCTACCTACTATCTATAAGGAGAAGGATGAGGAATTCTAGCTCCTGAATTTAGGAAAATAATAAACTAAAATCTACTAATTGCGAGATAAAAGTCACTGTATTAGGTAGAAACGAGAGTGATAAAAGTGTGGAGTGGAAGGACCACTAATTGAGAAGATTCTCCCTCAAAGTTCAAGTATATACTTGAAGGATAGAAGTAATGATAATAAAATGGAAGGTAGAGATGTTGAACCAATTATATTAAATACTTCTAGAAATAAAATTTGACCAAGAGAGTTATAAATAATGGAAAAATATTGTCAACAAAAATGTAGAGAACCATGGCTAGAATAGTAACCATGGAAAAAAAGACATTCAAAGACATCTTGCAACTGCAGAAAAAAGTAGTGGAATACTGAACAGATTGAAAATTGTAGACATTCTATCAGTAGAAGTATAAAATCTAAGGCTGGAAACATTTGAAAAAAAATCAAAGGTATGATTGCTAAACAACCTATTATGGTCGCTGAATTTAGGTGCAAATTAACATAAGAGAGAAAAATTTCAGCAGCTTGGGATTGTTTAACTAACTACTAAGAGAAAATTGACTCATAAGTTACCCAGGATTGCTGTAAGTTAAATGGGTACAAGCAACTGAGTTAAAATTAAAGGTGTTACCTTTAGATGCCCATGAGGTATAAATAGGAATGAGTGGGTTAGATAAACAAATTCCCTATATAGATGGTAATAGAAAACCATTGCAGTGAACATAAAACCCAAACTCATGTCCATCGGACCAAATTCAAAGCAATAGTTAAAAATGACAACAAGGAAAGGCTTTCAAGTACATGATGTACAAGTACATAAACTAGGACAGAAAGTAGAAAAAGAAACTGTAGCAAATTCAAAAGTATTCAAAGAAATGAAGGAGGTGGTTCCCAAAAGAATATCTCAACTACCTCATAACTGGAGTTACATGTGTTTATAGAACTTAATATAGAAAAACAATGAAAATTAAACCCAAAACTTCTAAAAACAAAATACCTTAAAAATAAAAATAAAATAAAAAAATAAAAATGAAAATTAAGCCCAAACCTTCTAAAAACAAAATACTTAAAAAAAAACAATGAAAATTAAGCCCAGAACCTCTAAAAACAAAATACTTTAAAAAAAAAGAAGCCCATGTATCCCAAAAAATGTATCACATACCTCCAAGAAATGTCCTTTGAATCTTATGCCAAAAAGTCCTTATACCTCCAAGAAATGTCCTTTGAATGTTATGCCAAAAATTCCTTAAACCCAAAAAAATCATTTGCAAAATCAGAGCAAATGAAGTAAAATTATGCGAAAATAATAAATGCATTTACGTCAATTTATATTGCCGCGAAATGTTTTTTTGGAGGGGTTCCGTTGTATTTTCCGATCGATTGAAAATCAAGTAAACGTTCGGCCAAAATTTGGTAAGAAATTCGACCAAACTTTTGTGTCGTTAGACTTGACGGGTCGTCGGCGCAAAAAACAATTCGGCCAAACATTTTTTAAAAGTTCGGCCGAACTAACACGTCTGCAATTACGCAAAGCCAAGCTCTGGATGCATTTTTTCAACTTTGGACTTATTAAACTCCATGAAACTTTCTGAATTAACTATCGAAACCTAGACAAGCATTTGCAAAATTCAATCTACTTTCAGGAAATATAACTTTTATGGAATTTCATAAATATTTGCTAATTTTAATTAATTTTGTAATAAAACGAGTGCAAACAATTTTTAAAGGTCATTATGATTCAGTGAAATCAATATTTTGTATCTTTCAAAATACATTGTAAAAAAAATTGAAAAATTTATGGTGCATTGCATTGGTTGGTTCGTCATCTGTAATAGGTAGTTTTTAGATTTTTAGTTTATAACTTATATGTTGATAAATTTCGTGCATCGCGAAACACATTCAAAAATATGCATTTTTTTCATATTGGATCAGTTCAAAAAATTCTAGTAATTATGATAAGCATCAGTTGATTTTGTAAATATAACAAAACCGAAGTAGACTCTATCTAAATTGTTGTAACACATTTTGTTTCTCAAAAACACGAAGTTTTCAAAGAATACACTAGTGCGTATTAACATGACTATTTATGAATCCTTTGATTGTTAAAAAACAAAAACTTAAAGAAATGCTAAGTTGACATATCAAATGTGTATAGAAAAATTCCAAAAAATAATTAATAGAAAACTAATAAAATTTTTGACAACTTTTATTTTTATCGCAAAATGAAATTCTAAACAGAAATATTTTTTTTGGCTTGCAGAAAGTTGAAAAGCAGAAAAAAACGAAATTTTTTTTTCAAAAAAGGGCAAAAAGTGTAACCCAACTCCACATTTTCACCCTTCTTTAATGAAGTTATGTTTGTAATTCAGATGTAATACTTTTCTTAAAATTTGTATTTCAGTTATAATAACAATTTATGAGTTCCTCCATTGAAATTTATTATTGTCACTGTCTATGATGTTTCAGTTCTAGTATTACATTATTCAGTTCTACCACACCATAAAATTTACTTGAATATTCTAATACTTATTTGTTTTCATTCTATACCAGTTTTTCATAGAATTTCTTGATTTGTAAAATAATGCTAAGACATTCATATTATTCAAAATAAAGTCTAAGAGTTCACGTAACCTCAGATTTAAACCTTCATCAAGGTTTAGACATTCTGAGAGTTGGTACAATTTAAAGCATGGGTTTCATGCTTGGGTCATATTTATTTTGGGTCAGCCCCTATTGTAGACTTCTAGGTTTTATTATGAGTCTATATGTTGCAGATTTAAATTGATCCATATTGGGCTTTTGAATCATGCAATTAGGTCAAGTATTAAGTAAAATATGATTTATGAAGCCTCCACATCAAGTCAGCCTTGAGGTGATCAGTCAACCTCAAATCCAGTAATCTGAACCCATCAGAAGGCTATATATACAGCCAGATCAAACTCACCTAGAGACAATTCGTTGCAACACAAAAATTCCATCTAGAAGTTGCTAGGAGAAATTGTGAAATTTTGGAGGACTTTCTCAATTCGGTTTTGAGCACACTTATAAAGTTGAAGAAAATCAAAATTTTGGCACTACTCCCTTTGCATTTCAAGCTATAGTTTGGGAGATCAAATTTCTCAAAGTTTTGCTACAACAATTGTTGCACTAGTTGTTGCTAAGGTGTCGCTGCCAATAGAAGAGGACGTTGAAGTTTGTTTTGTGGATTATCGCTGCTTGGAGAAGTTTTATGCGGACTAAATCAAAGTCTTTGAAGTTAGATCGAAGTATCCACATCAAGATCAAAGTCTCAAGAAGCAAGGTCAAAGTTCTAGGTCATCATAGTGTTGTTGTTATCAAATTCAGGAAGGATCACAAGGAAGGCTAACTTGGTGTGGAGGAAGTCTGTTTCAAGGTCTAGAGTCTCAAGAATTACTATTGAAGGAAGAATCACTGAATGGGTTTTCCCCAAGTGTGGGGTTTTTCCTGGCTGTTGGCCTACATCTGGTATCTTTGAATCCCTGTAATAAAAGGTGTGTCCCAATGAGTCCCTTTTAGTCTAGTACTTGTGCCATAAACCCACGTTATTTTCTGAACCAACACACCTACAATTGGTTTCCCTAACGAATCACCAACCCAAAACAAACAAAAAAACCCTAACCCTCTTCTTTTGATTTTTGTGATCCTCCACAAGGGCCAAAAATTTCAAAGCTTGATATATCAAATGATGTTCATAATTTTTCATACAATGAGAAAGTAAATGAAGTATTCATATATAGTTTTGTTTTTGGACCGAAATACCTCAAAATTTGACATAAAACATATATATATTTATTAATACTTGAATGATGATTGTTACATAGAAGGACCCTTGGCTTATATACTGCCTTGGGTGCCTCTTGGTGAAAGGGCATGATCTTCTAATCATGCCGTGCCCTTTTTCCTAATTAATCTATAGTTACAAAATCACTAATTTTTTTACATCACATTATCTTCCTCTAAAAAATATGCTTTGTGCTCAAATCATACGTAACAATGGGTGTTTTTGACAAAATGTTTCTATTTCCCAAGAAGCTTCTTCTTCTATTAGGTACTTCCACTTAATCAAGTATTGTTTGATTACACGTGATCGCGACTTCTTTTCCCTAGTGGAGATGATACCTTGTGGTCCTAAAATTATCTTCCCTGCATCCTTTGATATTGGAAGTGTTATCTGTGCCACTTAGTATTTTCCAAGTGCTTTTTTAAGGCAAGATACATGAAAGACGTTGTGAACATGAAATTTATCAGGAAGGCTCAAACTATATGCTATTTGGCTGATATTTTTATTAATTTGGTACGATCCACAGAAATTTGGTTCCAATTTGTTTCTCCCCTTTCATTTTAAGGACAATTGCTTGTAAGGCTGGAGTTTAACAAATTCTCATTCTCCAACTTCAAATTCTATTTCGGTTTTGTTTCTGTCAGCGTGCTGCTTCATACAATTTCTTGCAATATTTAAATTTTTCTTTAATGCTTGGAAGCTTTGTCTCGATAATGGCAAGGCCCTTCCATTTAAGAGGTTTGTAACCATATAGAGCTTGAAATGGAATTATTTTTTCTAAAGTGTGCTAAGTGGAATGGTACCACCATTTAGCAATATGTAACCATTGAGTCCACTTATTCTATTTGTTTGTTGCATAACATTGTAGGTAGGATTCTACACATTTATTGACAAATTCTGTTTGACCATTTTTTTAAGGATGGTATGTTGAACTCATGTTGAGGTAAGTCCCTATATGTTTAAAAAAATCCTTCCAGAAATTACCTTTGAATTTGGTGTCTCTATCACCTTGCAAAATATCTCAATGATTTGTTTTGTTGAGTAAAATTTCCTCATTACTATGAAGTGTGCACTCTTGATGACTATGTTGACTACTACGAGAATTTTGTCCTTGCCATCAGACATAGGTAATCCTCCGAAAAATTCCATTGACATTTCCTCCCACTTTTGATTTGGAATTTGAAAGGGATGGAGAAGTATGAGGGTTGTAATGTTTTCATTTTTATTTATATGGCATTTATCACATTATGCTACATATTTTTTTGAATATTATTATTCATTCCCTTCCAAACAAATGAGTGGCATGATGTTGCACTCATTTTGTCACAATTCCAAGGAAGCAGTTGTACAAAAAATTTCCAAAGTTCAGAATCATTAGTCAACACTTTTATATATCATTGTAAACACGGTTTATGAAAATTATAATGTAAATAATACTAGTATGATCGTTTAATTATGTAACAACCTAGGTTAGCCTATGAGTTTGAGGCATATCTTGTATCGGAAACTTTTAACAACTCCAATTTGGAGTACTCTCGAAATATTTCTTGATATTCATGGTGGTTGGTGATGAATTTAACAATCTCCCTTGCTTCCCTTGTGATTTCCTTTATCCATGGAAATTTATTGTCGGTCTCCTCTAAGATCAGATTCAGATTATGGACAATGCAGGGTGTCCAGAATATGTGGTCATACCTTCCCTCATTAATTAAATCTGCAACTTTGCAAACCAATGCATTATCCGTGATAACTTGCACCGCCTTGTTAAGACCTATTTGTTCAATATATTTTATAATAACATGAGAAATAAACTATGCATCTTTTAAATCTCTTGGGAAGTTTTCTACCTTTAAAAACATTGCTCCTTTTGGTGAAGTGGCAATGATATTTATCAATGGTTTGCACCTTGTATGTGTCCCAGTTTCCATCCATCTAAGACTATGATAACCCCATAGCTACCCCAGGAAGAACGAATTGGTGATAAGATATCCTCCACAAGGTCCTTCTCATTTTTGAGAATATGAGTTCTGACTTTCTCATAGTTGGGCCCCTTGTACCCTTGAGCAGCTTTGTTAATTTCCCTTCTCATAGTTGGGACCCTTATACCCTTAAGGAGCTTTGTTAATTTCCCTTGTCATATTTTTCCTGTAAGGAGAGCGAACAACATTGAATGGGATACCACATGCATAGATGTACCTAGCCACACTAGAATCAACGTCTTCTCTTGCTTGCACATTCACCAATTTAGCAATTCTGGTATCTTGAACTGTAGCAGATGCCCCTCTGGATGGTGGTTGTTCTTGTTGTTGAGTGGTTCTCCTCTTCCTTGCTTCAACTACAATCCTTAGCTCAATGTTTGTTGGAGATTGAGGAGTAGCTTGACTAAGCTCTTCATGCCTTCTTTTAATTCCATCTATCTGATCTTGCTCTCTTTGATATGCCCTTCTCACCAATGGGGTTGTTATTTTTGTGAAACCTGCAATTCCATGTCCTCCTCCATGAAAAATATGTGCCTTCACTCTTAGGTAGGAGCCCTTGTACGAATTACTGCAAAGATTACATCTTCATTCCCATGATCCACCACCCCCACATTTTTTAAGCTTATGATCATGCTTCCAAAGAGGATAATATTCAACCCTTGGGTTGGACTTGGAGCTTGAACTTGCACCTTGGTAGGAAGCCATTGCTACAACAACAAAAAACAAATTTGTAAAGAAAAAATGTTTTTCATAATTTTGGTAGCATAAACCCTCGAAAAATAGAAGAACCAATGGGAAAAACTAAGAAAATGAATGTTTCTTACCCAAATTAATTTTGTGTAAATGAAGCTACCCACATCGTCATTCCCATGAGCCGCCACCTCCACATTTTTGAAGCTTATGAACATGCTTCCAAAGAGGATAATATTCAGCCCTTAGGTTGGACTTGGAGCTTGAAGTTGCACCTTGGTAGGAAGCCATTGCTACAAAACAAAAACAAAAACAAAAAAACAAAAAATTGTAAAGAAAAAACGGTTTTCATAATTTTGGTAGCATAAACCCTCGAAAAATAGAAGAACCAATGGGAAAAACTAAGAAAATGAATGCTTCTTACCCAAATTAATTGTGTAGCTGAAGCTACCCCAAAATGCCACAAAAGACAAGATAAATATGGTTGTAGCTGAGCCAAAAACCAAGAATGTTGTAGCTAGAAACTTTGCACTCCAAATTTTCCTGTGAAATCTCTTTCTCTTGTTGTTGAAATCTCCTTTGCTAACTAGTGAAAACGCCCTAGCTGAAGCACTACTCTCTTCCTCTTTTCTCCTTGCTAAAATCGTCTGTCTCCAAGTGAAACGACTTGCTCAATTCATGCTTGTTGATTTATGGTAGCATTGGATCTGCTCTAAGTCTCAAATTTTGCAGGGAGGCTTAGACACATGTATTCCACAATACCCAGAAAGTGTTTCGGAAAATTCCACCTAGATAGGGTTTTATTAAAATAATTAATTATTTTTAATGGGAACCTAAGTCTAAACTTAGGGAATTAAAATAATTAAAGTGTACTAATCAAACAAGGTGTGAATCTTCTCGAAAAAGACGGAGATCAAGTCAAGTTAATCTTACCCATTGATTAGTGTTTTAATCTTGGTCGTTGAAGTCTCAACGAGAAGGTTATACAAAGGACTTGATGGGCATTTGGAAAAACACATCGAGCGAGACTAGAGATCGAATTTTTCAAATGAGCAGCACATAGCAGTGGGAGGATTCATCAAGTTGATGCGATTACAGTGAGGGGTGAGGATAGCTTCGATTGGAAAGTCTTTTCCTAAGCTGGGAATGCATAGCAGAGAAGGCAAAAAAAGGACGCAGAAGAGGCAGTGTAGCAGCTACGTAGCCTTGAGGAGATCGGTGATTTTGCTGAGGATCAGTCAGATCTAGTGCCGGAGTGCCGAGGTGTGAGACGGGAGAGGCTAAAGATCAGATCTAGCCAGCAGAAGATCCGACAAAAGGAGCTGACATAGTTCCTAGCCAGGTTGACACAGATTTGCGCAGTGGCAGCGTAGAGGTAGTGTGGGGTTGTCTAGTTTAGCATTGGGTCAGTGTCTAATCTCCAGTGTTAGTGTGAGGACATTTTCTCACTAATTCTCTATTAGTGATATTCTCTGTATGGATGGTCAGTAAGGCATCCTAGTTGTATTCATAACTTTTGCTAATAATATCAAACCCTCAGTTGTTGCACCGGTTTTCTTGCATTGGGTTTTTCTGGGGACATTAGTCCAAAAATAATGGTATCATCGCAGGTGAAGCAAATGAGCAAACCAAAAGGATTCAGCGTTGATCGAATCCCCAAGGGATTGCACAGTGAAGGCTAGAAGGGAAATATTTTCTTGTAGCAACAGTTGTTGGTGCAGAAAGCGTTAGAAGAAGGAAGAAGAAGCACACTGAGCGAATTCTGACCTCGGAGAATTTCTTGCCCAAGAAATTTTGATTTCCCGTGCAGAAATAGTAGAGATCGTGATTTATTTGGCTAACTCCAGCAGGGACTGCATAGAACCAGTTGTGTAGAGGGTCAGAGGCATCATTCGACATTTGGTTGGGTGAGATGGCAGCAAGAGCAGTTGAAGCGGAAAAAGGAAGTCTCAAATATCAAATGCTTCCGGTGTGGAGAGATGGGACATTACGCTACACAGTGTCCTCTCAAGAAGAAGGACAAAGATGAGAAGCATGATCCACAGGCTGCAACTACAAGAATCAAAGAGGAGGAGTTTGTTATGATTACCCACATATCTCTAGGGGAGAATTGGGCTGATCTAGAATTGTAGTTTGAAATAATTGCAGTTGGGCAGGGTCCTTGAGGAGTCCATCTCATTGATCAATACCTTGCTATAGGAGTCCAAAATCAGAAGTAGTAGTATGGACGAGTGTTAATTGGTGCAAAGGAATGTCAGAGCGACAGTGCAATGGCTAGAGAATGCGAGAGTATGAGCAGCGGAGAGCAGGGTTGGAAGTAGTGCAAGAAGGCACAACGCAGAGTCAACAGTAGTGCAGTAGCTTTAGAGGGTCAGCGCAGTAGCTTCAAAGGGTCAGCGCTTTAGCACCAGATGCATCATGTTGAACACTTAGTTCAGTACTTGGATTTTTTTATGTTGTAATGAGCAACAAAGTTGCAGTGCAATGGCAGTTGACGGCAACATGCAAGGTCAGCAGCAGCATGGATGCAACAGCACAGTAGTTTGGGGAGTAGTCTCAGAGGTCAGCAGCGCAGAGGGAGATGTTACAGAATCAGTGTAGTGCTTCAGCGGGATGCATTACTAGGGCACATTCCTCGCTAAGAGGGAGTGTTGATTTTTGGTAGCATCGAGTGTGCTCCAAGTCTCAAATTTTGCAGGGAGTCTTACGCACATGTATTCCACAATACCCAGAAAGTGTTTTGGGAAATTCCACCCAGATGGGGTTTTATTAAAATAATTAATAATTTTTAATGGGAGCCCAGGTCTAAACTTAGGTAATTAAAATAATTAAAGTATACTAAAAACAAGGTGTGAATCTTCTAAAAAACGACAGAGATCAAGACAAGTTAATCTTAGACGCTGATTAGTGTTATAATCTTGGTCGTTGAAGTCTCAACAAAAAGGTTATAAGGACTTGATGGGCATTTGGAAAAACACACCGAGCAAGTCTAGACATCGAATTTCTCAAGTGAGCAGTGTAGAGCAGCCGGAGGATTCATCGAGTTGATTCGATTGCAGTGACGAGCAAGGATAGTTCTGGTTGGAAAGTCTTTTCCTAAGTCGAGAATACATAGCAGAGAAGGCAGAGAAGAGGACGCAAAAGAGGCTGCGTAGGGCCATACAGAGGCAACGCTGCAGCCTTGAGGATATCAGTGATTTTGATGAGGATCAATCAGATCCAGTGTCAATGTGCCGAAGTGTGAGACAGATCCAGCCAGTAGAAGATCCTAGAGAAGAAGCTAACACAGTTCCTAGCCAGGGTGATGCAGATCTGCATAGTGGCAGCGCAGAGGCAATGTGGGGCTGTCAAGTTCAGTGTTGACAAAAATTCTGCTTAATAATATCAAACAATCAATTGGTGCACTGGTTTTCCCGCATTGGTTTTTTCCGAAAAAAAAATTAGTCTAAAAATAACTATGTGACTTGTGTGTTTAGTTTCTTCTTGCTCAGATCTTGTTTCAGCGTTTATTTTCCGCAGTTTATTTTATTTGGTGAAGGTTGTAGTCTATTTACTTCAGTGTTTACTTGTAAAACACTGTAAATAAATTGTATAATTTAACAAGTAGAAGTAATATAATTCTGCTGCAATAGGATTCCAAGTAGAGTAATTTTCACAATGTGATGAGGGAATGAGGCAAGATTCTTTTTATAAGTTGAGAGAGCCATCTAGAAGCATCCAAAAGATACTTTACTTGCCAAATAAAATAATAATAAATGACAAAAAAAATCTGAATAAAATAATTTTAAATGGAGGAACCGCACCCGTACAACCTAGAAACACATTTCCAGTCATACTGGGCCATGTTTCCTCCATGTGAAATGACCTAGTATGGCCAAAAACCGTGTGCAGGACGTACGGTATGCATTTATGTGTTTCTTTTTCATTTCAGAGGGGAAACTTCCCCCTGGGCAGCATTTCCTGCAACATAGACTACAAATCTACATATCATTGATCAACATTAACACTCCTCATCATGATCAAACTCATCACCACTACTATACATGTGAGGTATCAAACTCATCACCACTACTATACATGTGAGGGATCATCAACGGGAGCTACATAAACATCATTTGGCTCAAATCTTGAGGACGCCCTTTACTCATCTACAACCTCAGTCGTATCACTAGTAGCAACAGAACTAGACCTAATGGAAGCACAAGTTGGTCGAACCACATGACTAGTGCCTTCCATTGGTTGTTTTTCTTTGCTTGATTCGGTTATTGGTTCTAGTTCCAATGGCACTACCAGATCTACATTGGGATCAACCCCCTAACTCCATGGCATCAATATCAAAATCAGCATCAAACTCAGTTGGTTGAGTCTCCTCCACCCATTCTAATTTTGGATCAATATCATCCAACATAATGGGATCTAGATCAAATATTTTGTTCATAAATTGGTTGCACCTTAGTTAAAAGGTTGTATTGCATGAAGATGATCATTTAACCGTTTTTGTTCCAAAAATTTTCTCTTCTCTGTGTTTATCAACTCAAAAACAAAGCAATTGCGTTAACAACCAAAAGAACTACAAGTTTGGCTGAAAACTCTAAACTGCAAACTTTTGCAATTGAGGACATTGGTTGCCAAATGACTCCCACCAATGTGCTACAACGAAAATACATTAGTTAGTTCACTTCATTACTTCATTGTAAAACAATTTATATTTAAGTACGAGGGGTTTCGGCAGTGCATTATATTAGATATAATTTTTGGGATTCAATTGTGTTAAATAAGTCATTCATCTATGACCATTTCCATGAGAGGTAGTCGTAATTGATTAATTTCTCATGATTTTTTAATAGTCCACTTAGCACTCATTGCATTAGGTGATGCTCATATGTGTGAATAAGTGGGATTGAAACTAGTGAAATGAATCTAATATAATGCATTACGGAAACCCCTCATACTTACATACGAAGAGTAAAGGGAGCTCTACTTGAATGGTTCATGAGGCACAATACTTGATAATGTTTTGCAAATGGAGTAGCAAGCTAAGTGGGCTTGATTGTGGGGAAAAACTCCACAGTTAAGTGCGCTTGAGCCAGAAGAGTTATGGGATGGGTGACATCTCAGGAAGTCCTGGTTACCGTGTGCAAGCCCCGAAAGTGATGATTGACGCTATGTGATTCATTTCACTAGTTTCAATCCCACTTCTTCACCCTTGTGAACATCACCCAATGCAACGAGGGCTAAGTGGATTATTCAAAAATCATGAGAAATTAGTCAGTTACGACTACCTCTCATGGAAATGGTCATAGATGAATGACTTAACGCAATTGAATCCCAAAAATTGTATCTAACAATTTATATTCTAAATTTAGCTAAAAAAACAAGTATTTACAGTTTGAGCTGAAAACAATTGAAATTTAAAAGAAAAACAAATTGGAATTGCTTACTTGGTTGATCAACATCTATTGCCATATTTTCCAATTATTTTCCAAAGGTATGTTGGTCAAGGTTGTGATTGTTGGACATCGGATAAACCAACACTCCCCGTGTGTTTCGTGACATGGACTAACCGCCTCTCATGGATCCTTATCTCTGGCGATGCAATCGTTGACTAACAACTGCGGGTTTTGGTCTAATGGCAATCGTGATTCCCAACAAGTGGTATCGAGCCTAAGTCACGAGCTCGATACACACCCGGCTCGCGTTGGGGGGGGAGATTGTTGGACATTGGATAAACTAACACTCCCAGTGTGTTTCGTGACATGGACTAACCGCCTCTCGTAGATCCTTATCTCTGGCGATGCGATCATTGACTAACACTCGTGGGTTTTGGTGTAACGACAATCGTGATTCCCAACAAGGTACCGCGATATTACTAAAAATACTATGTTGTTTATGTATTTCCAGCTGGTCGGAATGGTTAGGTACCATGCACTCCAAGCAATCGTACAACCCATATTTGACCTCCCCAATGTGTTCTTATGCTAAGCTGAGCTTTATAATGATACTTTGGTTTGCATGTATAGGATGATGAAGTTGATTGTTCCATCTATTATCAATGATCTTCCAAATTGGCCCATATTTAACTACTTTATCCTTGTAGGTTTCCTATATCTATGTTGATTTTTTTAGCATCGAAAAGTGATGTAAGTCTCAAAATTGGTGTGGAAACTTAGACACTTGTATTCCAAAGAACCCGAAAAGCATTTGTGGAAATTCCATTGTTTTTTGTTTTATTTGAAAAATTAATTATTTTATTGGGGATCGTAAGTATAAACTTAGTGAAATTAAAAAATTAAAAGGGAATTAAATAAAATATATTGTGAATCTTCTAGAGGACATGGATCAAGTCATATTCGATCTTAGCCATTGATTAGACTTCTAATCTTGGGTCGTTGATATGTCAACAAGAAGACTATAAAGGAAGGCTTGAGGGTCATTTGGAAAAGACACCGAGACACTTGAAATTATCTAAGATCGAAAATTCGAACAGGGAGATACGTACGATGAGGGGTAGAGATAGCATCCGGAGAGGAAGAGATTTTCTCAATCCAGTGAGGCATCGATCAAAAAGAGGCGAAGTGATCTAATCCAAGCCGGCGTTGAAAGAAGAGGGTTGACACAATGACTACGTAAGCTCACGCAAAACCAGCACGAGAGGAAGAAGGAATGGTTTTTCGAAATTTAATGGTGGATCGGGTTTCGGAGGTCGGGATCCGGAAAGTGGTACCAAGAGGCTATTCCTCGGCATCGACAAAAGGAAAAAATGACTTAGAGGGCTAACGTTGAGCCTGGAAGGGGGTGACATGGTGGGTTGGAAGTTCCGAGTGTTGGATCTACGCAGAGGTTACGCAAAGCTCGTTCGGGCGATTTTTCCTTCATCTGATCGACCGAAAAACTCGGTGATTGAGTGAGGTATGTCCTCACAAATTGTTCTCTCGGTATTTCTCTCTCTAATCGAATTACCCAAGGGTATTCGGAGATGTATTCGGACATTGCTATTGCTTAATAATAAAAGCCTCGGATCCGTTGCATTGGTTTTCCCGCATTGAGATTTTCTGGGGACATAGTCCAAAATGTTGATTTTTGGGTAGCATCGGATGTGCTCTAGCTACGAAACTTTGTGGAGGAGCTAGAACACATGAGATCTCCAAGATGCAGAAATCGTTTAGAGAAATTCCGCTTGGAGTGCAAGTTATTAAAATAATTATTTATTTTTAATAAAAGCTAAGTTAAAACTTAGGGAATTAAAATATTTAAAGTGAATTAATTTAAATGTGGGTGCAAATTTTCTAAGTGACAAGGATCAATTATGTTTTAACCTTAGTCGTCAATTAAAGATTAGATCACGGTCGTTCATTTATCAACAGGAAAATAATAAAGAAAGGCTTGCGGGTTAGTTGGAATACACACACAGTGAGTGGATCTAGAGATCGAATTCTTCTGACAGAAAGCGATGCTTGGATGAAAATAAGATCTAACTTATTCGGCGGCAATGAAGAGCAAGGACAGATGATACGCAGGGGAAGATTTCCAAATCCGGAGAGGCAGTAGCAAGATCTTGAGTTATTCCCAATGCGAGGAGTCAACGAGAGTGCATGAATCGAGGAACACGCGAATGCAGGAACTTGCGAGTGCGGGACCTCGCGAGTAGAAGAACGCGCGAGTGCAGGGGAACGCGCGAGTGCGAGGGAACTCGAGAGTGCGAGAACGCGCAAGTGTAGGAACACGCAAGTGTAGGAACGCAAGTGCAAGAATGCGTGAGTGTCGGGGTTGCTTAGAGAATATATCTCCCGGATTTTCTTTTTGTTTGGATTTCCGGTTGGACATCCATAGATGTACTCGGAAAACTACGCTTAATAATACAAACCCTCAAAATTGTTGCATCGATTTTCCCGCATTGGGTTTTTCCGGGGACATTAGTCCGAAAATAAGTGTTTCCTTTGTGTGATTGTCTCATCTTATTTTTTCAATACTTGATCCGTATATTGGTGGAGGTTGTATTTGCATTAACATTTCTTGAAGGATTCAAAAAAATAACTTAGTTAAGTAAAGAATACAAGTAGGAAATGCAAATCGGTTCTATTGCGATAGGATTTACGTTTTTAGATTCATAAATTTTCATATGGTATCGAAAGCGATTGCGGATCAAGGAGGAATGAAGCCATCGGCGAAAAGGACGAGAGGAGAATTTGTTGCAGAGAAAGCGATTGTCCCGAGTGACAGTGCAGATTCCGGTCCCAAGAGGGCAAGGAGTGGTGACGTAGTCACCAAGAGAGACTCACGCGAGCATGTGTCAACCTATGAGGGTGACGTTGTCATCGCAGGGGCAGCGCAGAGTGGTAGTTGGGCCGGTGTAGAGGCTATTGAGCCTCATTTGTTTGGTTGTTGTGACTGAGTTGCAGTACGACTTCTATCCGAAGTTTTTGGTGGAGCGTTGATTCTATTGGTACGTAACGAGTGTCTAGTGGGGACGAAGCAAAGTAGAGGGAAGCAATTCCTCGAAAATATTTCTTGCAATAAGTCTAGATCTAGTGTTCGAGCGACAAAGCAAGATCGGAGAGGAGTGTTTCGACCTGCGGTGGCGAAGGATTTTCATGAAGGAAATCGAGATTCGAGAGGAGCTTGTTCCTTAGAGGGCTTCTAGCGCCAAAGAAATCCAGAATCCGAGTTTTGTTGGGGGCAGCGACAAAAGAGGGAGAAAGGAACTTGTTTGACATTTAGTTGAGCGAGAGATGGACGTGAGTGGACTAAGGGATCGGGACGGGTTGGATGGAGCATCCAACTTTGTCATCATGGAAGGTCAAGATCCCGGTAGTTTTGGATGAACATTGTGTCAAGAATTATGCCTTGAGTGCGGTTGTTGTTCCGAGTTGATGTTGATCCTCTCAATAAGTACGAAGAGGCTCAAGAAAAGGCGAAGCTAATGATAGTTGACGGAGTCAAGGATCATGTGATCCCACATATTGCTGAAAAGGACACAACAAGGGAAATGTGGACGTCGTTGACCACTTTGTCCCTAGGAAAACTTCCGCCTAGCGGAAGATGTTGCTTGAGAATCATCTCGGATCGTTTTCGGATGCAAAAGGGAGAAGAAATCGATCCTTTCCTTATTATATTGCAAGGGATTCGAGATCGGCTAGCTTTTGTAGGGGCTACACCAGATGGTGGAGTTATGGTCGGGAATTTTGTCCAAGGTATTTTGGGCAAGGGCCGCTTTTCCAAGGCGGGAGGAGATGTGGGCAGCGCTTCGACAGGAAGAGATTAGACGGTGGACCAAGGCGGGAAGCAGTAGCAAAGGGATCAAATTCAAGAAGAAGGAAGAGGAGGATGCGGCTCTCGCATCTAAAGGATAGCAAGGGCAGCAGAGAAGGAAGCAAAAGGACCTCTTGAAAGTCAGATGCTTTAGATGTGGGGAAATGGGATATTTCTCTATGCAGTGCCCTCTAAAGAAGAAGGGCAAAGAAGAGAAGTCTGACTCGAAGGCTGCTCCAACACGGAGTTGATGAGGAGGATGACGATGATTTGCATTATGAGTGCTCATGCACCTTTAGAGAAGAGGTAGGGCGATATGGAGTCGTAGATTAGAGATACGATGAAGAGGGGCGGGATCCTTGAGGTGCCCAAAATCTTGGATCACATACGGCTACGGGGAGCGCTTAATGATAGTAGCGAGAATGACGAGAGTCAATTGGTGCGAGGGATGATGGAGCGACAAAGTGGTAGATCTAGAGTGCCAAATTCTAAAGTAGCGTGAAGCAAAGTCGGGAGCAACATAGCATCAACGAGTAGCAAGCGAGCGGCATAGTGCACAGTGGTGCAACGCGAGTGCGGATCAGCGACGGCACAGAGCATCACAAGAAGCTTCGACATCGAGACGCATCCAGATCGACTCCTATGTAAGGATATGGGATGTCTTTCGACTTTGCTTAACTCTTAGAAATTGAGTTGCAATGCAGCGATTAGTAGTGGCAATGTTATGGGCGGCATGATGCGACATGCGAGAGGAAGTTGTAGTACATATGTAGAAGTGACAATGGCGATGTCATGGGCAGCGATACGATTCTAGCAACGTAGTGGATGAGGGCGTAGCCGAGCATCGGCGACGCAGAGGACCGATGTCGTGGATCGGGGTGATGCTTACGGGTGTGAAGTATTACTAGAGCACATTCCTCGCAAAGATGGAGCGGTGATTTTTAGGTAGCATTGGATGTGCTCTAGCTCGGGAAAACTTTGTGGATGGGACTGGAACACATGAGATCTCCAAGATCCATAAATCATTTGGAGAAATTCCGTCGAATTGCAAGTTATTCAAATAATTAATTATTTTTTAATAGAGCCTAAGTTAAAACTTAGAGAACTAAAATAATTAAAGTCAATTAATTTAAATGTGGGTGAGAAGTTTCTAAGTGACGAGGATCAAGTTTGTTTTAATCTTAGTTTGTTATTTAAAGATTAGATTGCGACCATTGATTTATCAACGAGAAAAGTATAAAGGAAGGCTTGAAATTCAATTGGAATACACACGGAGTGAGTGGATCTAGAGATCGAATTCTTTTGACGGAGTAGTGCTCGTACGAAGATAATATCTAAGTTATTCGACGAGCGATGAGGTGCGGGGATAGTGATTCGGAGGAAGATTTCTAGATCCGAAGAGGCAATAGCAAGAAGCTGAGTTATTCCTAGTGCGGGAACGTGGATGCGAGAACGCGAGTACGGGAACTCGCGAGTGCGGGGGACTCATCGGTTCAGTAATGCACGAGTGCGAGAACGCAAGTGCGGGGACTCTTGAGTTCGATAATGCGCGAGTGCGGGAAAGCAAATGCGGGGAACTCGCAAGTGCGAGCGAGAACTCGTGAGTGCATGAATGCAAGTGCGGGAACGCGCGAGTGCAGAAATGCGAGTGCAGGAAGTGTGAGTGTCGAGGTTGCTTAGGGATTATCTCTGCCAGATTTTCTTATTGTTTGGAATATCCATGGATGTACTCAGAAAAATTCCGCTTAATAATACAAACCCTCATATTTGTTGCACCGGTTTTCCCGCATTGAGTTTTTCCGGGGACATTAGTCTGAAAATAAGTGTGTCCTTTGTGTGATTGTCTCATCTTATTTTTCAGTACTTGATTTGTATATCGGTGTAGGCTGTAGTGTATTTGCATTAATCTTTACTAAAGGATTCAGAAAATAACTTGTTAAGTGAAGAATACAAGTAGGAAATGCAAATCAATTTATTGCGATAGGATTTTTGTTTTTTATATTCATAAATTTTTCACACAAAATATAGGTGTCATATGTGTGAATGATTTCCTTGTTCGGTTTCCTTGTTTCTAAATCAATTTTAGTCCGGGTTGCTTTGGTAGTTGCTTCAATAATTCGAGATCTAAATTATGTAATTTAATTTACTTAATAGGAGAAGTACACTCGATTGTTGCGAGTAGGATTCCTTAGATTGTAGATATCTAGGAATTTTCACATGGTATCATAGCATTGATGTGAAACGGGAAGGACGGATCTGATTTCTGAAGTGAAGTTCGTTTTTTGCCGTCAGTGAGCAACGAATCCCTAGAGGGATTCCGCAAATCTAGCTGAAAAGGTTGAAGCTTCGAGGTTGTCTCTCTCTCGAGAGAGGGAGGTAGGACTTCCAATTCGAGTTTTTGTTTTCGTAGAGGGAGCTACGCGAGCCTCCACGCGGAAGACGAGAGGGACGCAATTTTCTGAAGCTATTGTTGGGCAGAAAAAGATTCGGAAAGGAATCAAAGGGACACATGCTGAGGGAATTCTTCCTCGGTGATTTCTTGGCCGACGAAATCAGCATTTCTCGAGTATTGAAGCAGTAGAGGAGCTGCGAAAACTTACTACTCCATCGAAAAGTGTGTAAGCCTTCCAAGGACAGTGCAGTGGGGAGGAGGGAGAAAATTCGACAGTTTTTTGGTTGATATGGCATCTCACAGACTTCGTCATCAGGATTGGTTGGAGGGCTCCACCATCTATATGATATGGAAGGAACGGGCCAAGTTTCTTCTAGATGAACATGATCTGAAGGCATTCACGGATAACGTGGTAGTTGTACCTACAGATCTAGATCAACACAAAAATTACAAGGCTGATATGGCGAAGGCAAATAGGTTGCTCCTTGATGGTGTCAAGGGATCACATCGTCTCAGACGTAGCTGGCAAGGACACTGCCGGAGAGATGTGGGTAGCTTTGTCTAATTTATATGAGGGATATTCCAAGCAGTGGAAGTTGTACTTGGATCACGTGGCTTCATACCTCATGCGGTTTCGGGAGGTTCGTGATCGGTTTGTCTGCGGTGAATGCTACACCTACAACCGCAACCATGGCACGGATGGCCCTTAACGTGCTGTCACGAAGGAGTGGAAAGTGTTTGTTCAAAGCATACTGGTCGAGCAACATTACCTAGTTAGGAGCAAATTGTGGGCAGCTTTTCAAGAGGAAGATTTTAGGGAGAGATCTCATCAAGTGCAAGCTTGATGGAACTTGGAAAGTAGCGAAAGCGCATCAAAATCCATGGTGGAAGAGGAGGACGCGACCTTTGCATCGAAGGGACAGCAGCACAATGGAAACCGAAACGTGATGCTTCAACGCTAATGTAAATGCGAGAGATTCCTCATCGGGCTTGCTTAGTTCTTCGGGCTTTAGCGAGAAGAATGAACAATAGATAGGGTAGGTCGCAAGAGATCATCTCGAAGTCAAGTGGGCTAGCTCGAAGCAGTGCAAGGCTCAAGAGAAGGTTTCGATCAAATATCAATAAGGAGAGAGATAGATCACAACAGGTAGGTGGAGCTGTGGGTGTGCTAGCCGATATGGCGAAGGCGAAGAGGTTGCTCCTTGATGGTGTCAAGGATCACATTGTCTCACGCGTAGTCGGCGAGGACACTGCCCAGAGAGAGATGTGGGTAGCTTTGTCTAATTTATATGAGGGATCTTCCAAGCGGTGGAAGTTGTACTTGGAGCGCATGGCTTCATACCTCATGCGATTTCGGGAGGTTCGTGATCGGTTGTACGCGGTGAATGCTACACCTACAAATCGCAACCATGGCACGGATGGCCCTTAATGGTGTCACGAAGGAGTGGAAAGTGTTTGTTCAAAGCATATTGGGTCGGGCAGGCATTACCTAGTTAGGAGAAGTTGTGGGCAACGTTTCAGGAGGAAGAGTTAAGGAGATATCTCATCAAGTGCAAGCTTGATGGAACTTGGAAGTAGCAAAAGCGTATCAAAATCCATGGTGGAAGAGGAGGACGCATCCCTTGCATCGAAGGGACAGCAAGCGCAATGGAAACCGAAACGTGATTCTTCAAAGCTCAATTGCTTCATAAGTGGCGAGATGGGCCATTATGCATCTCAGTGTCCTCTAAAGAATAAGGACAAAGATGAGAAGCATGACTCGAAGATTGCAGCCACGAAGATCAAAGAGGATGGGGTGGCCATGAGTACCCAAGCTTCTCCTAGTGGGAAGTGGGGTGATATGGAGTTGTAGTTCCTTGAACTTCAAGTGGGCAGGGATCCTTGAGGAGCCCACCTCATGGATGATACCTTGCTACGAGAGCCCATAATCATTAGTAGCGGGATGGAAGAGTATTCAAATGGAGCCGAGGAGTGATGGAGACGACAATGCATTAGGTAGCAACGTTCATTTCTAGAGCAACATAAAGCAAGCGCGAGACGTAGAAGCATCAACGCATTGCACAATGGTGTAGTGCAGCGCAGAGCATCAAAGTGAGACAAGCGATAGCTATCGCGCGTTAGAGTCTTCGAGCATCGAGGAGCATCCGTTGAACACTTGTTCGCTTTTGGGTGAGTTTCAGTTGTTTGTCTCGGTGGCTAAGTTACGGTGCAAATGCATCGTTAGCAATGGCATTGCTAGCAACATAGCAGGATGCGAGCACTTGAAAGGGAGTTGTAGCACAAATGCGGCGGTGATAGTGGTAGTGTCATGGGCGGTAGTATAGTGGCGACATAGCACTGTGATGGTTGATGGACTTCGGCGAGCGCAATGGTTGATGTTTCGAGAGACAGAGCGAGTATGCAACAGGCATAATTGCTAGAGCACTTTCCTTGCTAAGAGGTAGTGCTGATTTTTGTAGCATCAGAAAGTGGTCTAAGTCTCAAATTTGGTGTGGAGGCTTAGACACTTGTATTCCATCGAACCCGTAAAAGCATTTGTGGAAATTCCACTCGGTTTTTGTTTTATTTGAAAAAATAATTAATTTAATGGGGACCTTAAGTCTAAACTTAGGGAAATTAAATAATTAAAGGGAATTAAATAAAACAAAGTGTGAATCTTCTAGAGGACATGGGTCAAGTCATATTATGATCTTAGTCGTTGATTAGACTTATAATCAGGGTCGTTGATATGTCAACGAGAAGGCCCATTTTGGAAAAGACACCGAAACACTAAATTGATCTAAGATCAAAATTTCTGGAGCGGACTTTACTCATAAATTTGAACTAGAGATCTGAGCAATGAGGGGAAGAGATAGCATCCGGAGAGGAAGAGATTTTCTCAATCCGATGAAGCATCAGTCAAAGAGAGGCAAAAGTGATCTAATCCAAGCCATGCCGAAGGAAGAGGGGCAGACATAGTCACTCGCGTAAGCTCATGCAAAACCAAAGCGTAGAGACAAAAGGAAGGGTTTTTGGAATTTGTTGGGGGGATAAGTTTTGGAGGCCGGGATCCGGAAAAGTGGCACCCGGAGGCTATTCCTCAAGCATCCACGAGACGCAAAACGTACTTGGAGGAGGGCTAACGTTGAGCCTAGAAGGGGGTGGCGCGGTGGTCGGAAGTTCCAATGCAGGGATCCGCACAGAGCCTATCCAAGGCGGTTTTTCCTTCATCCGGATAAGCCGGAAACTCGGTGATTGAGTGAGGTATATCCTCACAAATTATTCTGCCAACATTTCTCTCTATAATCGAGTTACCCAAGGGTATTTAGAGATTTATTCAAATATTGCTATCGCATAATAATAAAACCCTCAAGTATGTTGCACTTGTTTTCCCGCATTGGGTTTTTCCAAAGGACTTAGTCCAAAATAAAGGTGTCATATGTGTGAATGATTTCCTTGTTCAGCTTTCCTTGTTTATGAATCAATTTTAGTGTAGGTCGCTTCGGTAGTTACTTCAATAATTCAGATCTGGATTAATTATGTAATGTACTTTACTTTTTTTCACAAAGAAAAAAATTCGTAACTTTTCAATTAATGATCGAGTTACATGTTACAAAATCGGTAGTAATACTACTGTTCAGCTCAAAGAACTCTTACATTCTCGCCACAATATCATTCACGCGGTGCCATCACGAGCTCCCAAAATGAAACATTTCGGTGATGAAACTAGTGTCCACATAGTAAGTTCGTTTGCATAACTTACTAGCTCATATAAAACCAAAAAAAATCAAAATATGAAGTAAATATACATGCCGAATATATAAGAAAGGGGAGGTAGTACAAAATCTCCCGAAGAACATACTTGTACGACTAAACAACCAAAACAGATAGGGAGCCTCCTCGATAAAAGGCCGATGATAATATCTGTAGATCCGTCCATCGAGTGTGTTCTGTGATATGCCGTGTGCCCCGCATCGGCTCCGAAGCTTCTTTGGACGGTGGTCGGCCCACTTTGTTCCGAAAGACCTGTAAATATGAGTCATCGTGATGGAGTCAAAAAGTGCTATGAGATGGTGTACCTCACGCAGCGAGTACAGGCAAACGAGTGTGTGGGAGTGACAATGAGACGGATGATTGAACCAATTGATCACAAGTTGTGAATCACCAAAGATCCGGATGGAGTTGCGGTGAATGTCCCGAGAAAAGGTTAGAAGAAGTACGAGGCTTTGCAGATTCGGAATAGTTGTTAGTACCGGGACCCAAACCCATTCCGATGTTGTAGTAGTCGTGGTCATTCAAATAAAGTGTTGCGCCCCCACCACACCCATGTGCGTTGGACGCGCCATCAAAATATGCCCATGCCCGGCTATGATCAATGGTTTCAGGGAGTCTCATGGGATGGCTTGTTGCGTATGCTTTCCTCGGGTATGAGCCGAGAAAGTGGCAAGAGATGCAGGACAAATATGATCACAATCTATAGGGAGTCTCATTAAAAACTCGTTTCATTGCGGCATCGATCCATATCTCCCAAGCCATAACTAGAGGGAGGTTGCGTAATCTTGGGTGATGGGCAAAGTGTCTGCCACCAATTTGTCCAAGCCTCAATTAAGGTGGCGCCCCACAATTGAATGCAACCTGCTCGGTGATGACCCGTGACCATATATCTTGGATGATGTTGCATCAGCGAGAATAAATGGAGTGTATCCTCACGGTCTTTCGAATAGTAGTAGCATCTCAGAAGCCCCGTGATAAGCCCTCCCGTGAAGGAATTCCATGGTAGGTATACGATGGCTAAGAATGCACCAAAGAAGGATTTATGTGCTTGTGCGGGGTCTTTAATTTCCGAGATATTGTTCCACCACCAAGCCTTTAATAGGGGGTTCCCCGGGCTTGATCGAGTCGAGGTATCCCAACTTTGGTGTATAATGACCATCTCGTTGAAAACGACCCAAATCAATTTGTCTTCCCAGTCCGAGATGCGAATGTTGGATGCTTTCGCAGCCCGGATGTATTGTTGCCGGTCCCTAGTGCCCGCTCGAGGGATCTCAAGGTCACCCGCTCTGTAGCCGAGCTTGTTTCCCGCCATGAGGAATGTAACTTCGTCCGCGATCCGTGCCGAGATGGAAGATGTTTACGAGGGGCAAGGTGCTCAATGATGAACGCCGAAGTTTATAATAATCCCCACTCCACGACCAGAATCGGTGCCAATGCGAACCTTATCTCCCGAACCTATTTTGCCAAGAAAGACCCTTCCGTATAATGTGAGCTCGCCTTAGTGATAGCCCTCCATATGATTGATGCCCCCGGCCTCGGTCTGATTCTACCATGGATCCACTCAAGGGGGCTTTGAGGTGAGATATATTTAGCAACCATGACCTCTTTCCATAGGCTCGTCGGGAAATTAAGTGCTGTGCGCCCATCTTAGCGCACAAGTGCCCGCGAAAAAAGGTGGAGATCCTTTAACCCCCGACCCACCCCATTGTTTGGGCAAATTGATGCGGTCCCGGGCAATCCGGGACAAACGTGGATGCCTTTCCTTGGTTGCGCCAAAGGAACTGTTCTGCGATGCATTTTATTCTATTAGTAATACCAATCGGTATCCAGACGAGGTCATCCAATAGACCGGTATGGCTTCCGGGACTCGACTTTATGAGGATTAGTCGACCGAACCCCTGGATAACCATCGGTTATACCGTACATTTATTCTGCGCTCAATTTTTGCAATGATCCGAGTTCAGCGTCTTTGATCTTATAATCGTTTGGTTTGATGTGATACCCCAAATATTTGAGACATCCATTGATATCTATGCAGTCATAGTCAAATAGATTCATTGAGGTGTCTCGTCTCTGTCTCGAGCAGCTCGATCATGATGATAGAGGATTTTGTGCTATTTGGTACCATACCGGTGGCCCCGCAAAACAATTCCGTATGCAGATCAAATTGATACCGAGTCTTGTCTAGTGCCATTTAGGAATATAAGTACATCGTCCACAAATAAAAGGTGAGTGAGATATAAATTATCATTGATCCAGAGCCCCCGCGATGACTCCCCTATCTTTAGCATTATTGATAAGCACAGAAGAGACCCTCCATGACGAGGACAAATAGTAATGGTGAAAGGGGGCAGCCCACGACGAAGCCCACGCCCCGCATGGAAGAAGTCGAGATGATGTTCCATTGATCGGTATCTTGAAGGTAGCGTGACAAATGCGACTCATAATCCAGCTTTATGAAGGTATGTGGAAAACCTCGAGTGGATGACAATGAGATGAAGGTAACTCCAATCAACTTGATCAAAAGCTTTTGTGAGATCAATCTTGAGAATAGTCGATTTCGAGCACGTGGGTTTTGATGGAGTGAAGGGCCTCCTGAGGTCGAACCAATGGCCTCATGAATTTGCCTATGATTCGAAAATGCAAATTGTTCCTTTTCAATATGAGTGGACGGGGAAAGGCTTTCGATGCGGTTTGCAATGATTTTGGAGATGATCTTGTAGATACAGTTACACGGGAAATGGGGACTGAACTCATTGGAAACCGGTCGGTTTGTCCGATTTAGGAATAAGAGCAATAAAATTTGTGTTGAAGCCATCATAAATCCCTCGCCCCAAACCCCTGCTATCCTCAATCATAGCCGATAGGTCGGATGATATGAGATCAAAAGAAGTGGATGAAAAACTCAATGGGCCGGCCATCGGGCCCCGGGCTTTTGTCCCGCTTGAACCATTTCAAAACACCCTCAAGTTCACCCGGGGTGACCGGGGTATTGAGATCATCCCTCTCGCTCTCGTTCAACGAAAAGTTTAAAGTTCCGAGGTAATGCGCGAGATATCAGGAGATTTATATTTGTAGACGCCCTATCTGATTGGAGAAGTGTCTTGTACCCGGCACGGATAGTTGTGCCTCGCGTTCTCGTTGTAAATCCATTTTCGATCGTAGAGTTCCCAAATGGTGTTAGCGACCTTGCGACCATTTGCATGCTCTCTTGAAAAAATTTAGTGTTTTCGTCACCGAAACTCGTAACCAAATAGCCCGAATTTTAAGCCTCCAATCTTCCTCTTGTTGGGTATACGACCAAAGTCCCATATCGACTAGAAGTGGGGGAGGATCATGGGTATATAGGATGGACAAATAATCCCCATCGTCCGAGGCCTTTTGGGGTAAAGCCCATAAGCAAAAGCCATGAGGGCTTAGGCCCAAAGTGGACAATATCATACCATTGTGGAGATATGTGGTGTCCCGAATCCTTACAAGTGGTACCGTCAGCCATGCCCCGAAGTTAGCGAAGTGATGAATCCTCGAATGTCAAACGAAGGTGGTGGGCCCCGTAATATCATGATGGGATCCACGGATGAGCTCTGCTTAGACAGCGGTATGCTCCGGATTCTTCATGGACGTGTCCCGGTCCCAACACGCTGAAGAGGAGTTGACCCGGGGATAGAGCAATCTCTCGAGGCAGTGGTGCTCCATGTAAGGTGTGTGCTTCCAACGCATTGGAGCCGAGAATCCCCGGTTGGTAGAGAGTGGACGGATGGATAATCGTTTGAGGGAGGCTCGATGGTCCTTTGTTCGAGGGGGAGGGATTGTTGGGTATACGACCAAAGTCCCACATTGACTAGAAGTGGGGAGGATCATGGGAATATAAGGATGGACAATTAATCTCCATTGGTCCGAGGCCTTTGGGTAAAAGCCCATAAGCAAAAGCCATGAGGGCTTAGGCCCAAAGTGGACAATATCATACCATTGTGGAGATATGTGGTGTCCGGAATCCTTACACCTCTTTTCTCGTCTCGACAGCTTAGCCTTTTCGATCTCAAGTGCAAAAAATTTGTGCTGGATTCCTCAGACGATAGCCCAGCAGATCAGCATTGTTGAGTATGCCAATTTTTTTCATCGATGCTATGCGGTGCCTCCCTTTCCATTTTCTTTTTTATTCCGGACCCACCGAATGGTAAGGTTTTTAATGCGAGTAAGGTTTTCATTGATAGCCTTTGCCGGGTCATGGTCCATCGAAGGTCTAGAAAGTCTTTGCCCGAGTCCCGAGTGACCAACGAGGGATAATCGGGATCCCGCAACCATCTAGAGTTGAATTTGAAAGGGGGCCAAGCTCTATTTGGTCCACATTCGAACTCCGGGTAGATGGGCGAGTGATCGGATTGCCCCCTCATCCCCACCCATTGACGTGCACGAGTCATAACAGGGAAAGCAGAGATCGTTTAATAAGGAATTTGTCAAGTCTGCGAGCTAAAGCGAGCAATTCCGATCCTCTGTTCCTCCCAGTAGGTTGAATCTTGGTGGTCCGAATATCAACTAGATGAGAGGCACCGAGCTTTGAGTTCAAAAACTCAGCCCAATGGATCCGGGGGTAGCTCGGGGGCCCCAAATTCGAAATACCCAATGAGAAATTCGAGTCACCCCCAAAATGATATGGGGGACATCTAATAGAGAACGAGGACAAAAGGGAATGCCAAAAATGCTCTGCTCGTCGAGCAGAGCCCCATAAACATTAACCGCAGTAAACTCGGTCCTCGAGAACTACCAAAATGGACATTCATAGCAAGAACACACGACCGGCCCTGACTGTTTATCATCAGGGTAGTTTTATTGTTAATGCCAAGTGCACAACCCCCGAGATCTTCCACGAGCATCAAGTGTAATGAAGGTCCAATCTGGAAGAAAGGAAGTTAAAGTAGCGGTCATCTCCAACCCCGCACTCAAGCGTTTCTTGTAGAAATAGAATATCAATGGCCTTTTGAGCCAACAGGGTCTACGAGGGCCAATATTTTATCGGGGTTGGCCGGTCCACTGCAATTGAAAGAGAGACAAATCATGATGAAACGGACATCAAGGGTCGTCTTGCTCTAAGGACCCGCATAAGAGATGTTTGCGTACCAACTTCCACTTCAAAGTTTGCTCTTTTGATGGCTTTCGCTAGCGCGGAAAGGTCCGCCACGAGATTTGGTGGGTATACTACCCTAACCCGCCCAATACCGAAAGCCTCACCGGATAGTGGATTGGATAAGGATCTAAGATAGTAATTGTGCCTCGAGGAGTGAGTCTCCGACGAGGAGGCGAAAAGCAAGGGGTGGGCTCGATAGATGTATGTTGGATGATAGGGGTGTAGGATGGAGAGGCCAAAGCAATGGTGCGACATACCGAAGGAAGATTCAAAGATTTATTAGACACACACGATGATAAGCAAGGTAAGGAGGTGGCGAGATGACGCATTGAGGGTTTCATTTACGGATGCAATAATCGGCAAAGTAATGGTTGATGATATATTAGCATAATCGAATTCAAAGGGCGAACAAGAAGCGATACCGTGATGAAGAGATCATCTTTGGGAAGGCATCGACGAGACCGGTGGCGAGATCCGGGATGCGTGCTTGTCCCAGGTAGGCAAAGCCAAAGTTCGCAACTCAACATCGCCAGGGAGATCGTGGGACCCTCGATCGCTCTCCCACAACGTCTCCGCAAGATGTTGGAATCCGGCTCATTTTGTGTGCCAATGGTACAGGGATTTCTTTGTATCCGGCCCTCGTCAAACCTTCTTCCTTGGACATTCTTTGTATAGATGACCCACCTCATGACATTTCCTGCACAGTGAAATGGCACGCCCTCATAGTCTAGAGGTTGCCGCCACATCATCCCATCAAACGGCATGTTAAAATTCTCAAATAGACCATCCCTAGTGTCGAGAAAAATCGAGATACGAGCCATCTGCTCGGTGCCGGCAGAGAGTGTATGAACGATCATGATCCGAGTGAAAGGCCGAAAGTGGCTCCCAATGTTCGAAGTGCGTAGTCGTTCCAAAATTGCAAACGCGGACACCGGCAACCGCATCCAGATAGGACCAAGACACCGCATTCTCTTTTTTTGGGGTCAAATAGGGGCACCCATCGCTTGAGTTAGACAGGGGTGCGCTCTAGGTGCTAGAATTGCTTGAGAGCCCGGTCGGAGTGTTCAGGGGCGGGTAAAAGTGAGAGAGAACCAGCCTTTGGTCATGACCCGACCTCGGGAGAGAGTCAAGAGACTCGCTCCATATCTCCCTAGTCCACCTCTCGAAGACGCGTCGCGGAATATTTCCGGCCACGGATCTTCCCAACCGGGGTCTTGGCGGCAATGAGGCTCCAATCATCCATGTCGCACTCCCTTCCAAAATTCGTGAAGTAACTTAAATTATTTTTCGTGACCCTCGTGCGACTTCCCGACATTGCTAACCCCTCGACTCCGTTCAACAATGGTATCAAATTCGTACGAAGTGCTAATCTTCTCCCAGGGTTGGTCGAAAGTCCTCCGAATGTTTGTGAAGACCCCAGAGGCCGCCAAAGGTTCTAAAGGCTCCGAACAGGCATTGAGCCGCTCCTTTATTATCCGAAGGGTCGTGTGAGTTAGCCCCCAAGTGGGTGAGTGCCTCCTATATGTATATGAGTCAAAGAGCGGGATGTGTCAGCGATTCCGTGAAAGACCGCCTCGAGAATAGCGCGAGCTTTCGATGGTATCATTTGCAGTGTCTGTTCTCCCGTGAGAATGCCCATAGACCGATGTCCGCGTCCGAGGGTGAGCCAAATGCAAAATGCGTTAGGTCCGCCATGGGCGAGCAGGCGTTCCCTTCCACGATGGATAGGGTGGGGTCGAGTAGACAAAGCCACCCCCGTGTTGGGTCCAAGTCGACATCACCTCCACCTCATCATGTGATTCCAAACCCCAAATGTCGACCCCCCTCCGCAGGGATCCTCCGAGTAGTCTACCTCGTCCTCGTAGTTGCTCATCGATGAATGGTCAGCCCGTCAAATACCGAGTAGCAACCGGCCGGAGGAGACGAGAGGCCTTCGCAGAACAAAGGCGAAATGATATCGCTCTAGTCGACGCAGAGCGACAAGGCGGGAAGACCGAGTGGCCGGTGCAAATGCCAAAAATACTCCCGGGGCCCGATGATGGGTCCGGTGGGAGGAAACGGTCGAGGATCACGGATCGAGATGCGGCCCCACCCAAGTGCAAAGGGATGCCGACCAAGCGTAGAAACCCCCGGAGAGATGGGGCAACGGCTATGTTATCTACAACCAAGTCGTGATGTAACCCCGGACAAACGGCAACGCGTCCCGAGCAAAAAATAACAAAAGTAATGCCCAAATGATAAAAAAATGCCACCGCAAAAGGTCCGTGGTTCCCCAGGGATACCCGAATCAATGCAATAAACCAACCGAGAAACCCTTCAACTAAAATGAGAAATACCCGGAGGCAATGTAGAAAACCCTTGGTGGTTACAAGGTCCATTCATCGCCGAGTAAAGGGTCTCGTGCCTGCAACGAGCAGGAAGCGATTCCGTCGGACGAGGGGTTCATAAGTTCCGCCTAGGGTTTCTGTCGCCTCCATGATCGCAGTCCGTACCTCTCTCAATGTAATTTACTTATTAGGAGATGTACACTCAGTTTGTTGCAATAGGATTCCTTAGATTGTAGAGATCTAGGTATTTTCACAATCTACTCCTTTGCCTAATCCATAGCATCATAGATGTAGCCCATGGCCAATTTTTCCCCATCTACCATCCATAACACCTTAACGAGGGACTCACCAATTTTCATAACCTCTGCAAACTTTTTTCAAAAAGGATTGTCAAAAACTTTCTTTTTGATGTCTCTGCCATATCTTGTCTACGAGCCCGCCAAGATGATTTCATTCATTAAATGAAAACATTATTTGCAATTTTTTTGGTTGAGAATTGGGAAATTGCAACGTAAGGAAGTGAGTTGCCAATCTCGTAATTGCAAGGCTAACAAGCTCTTTCCCAATTTTTTTCCTCATTAGGTTCAATACCCATGAGTGGTTGTAGATGTATTCTATGATGCACTTGGCATACTCTATAGTGTTTTTTACCCACTCCACTTTGCCTATATCATCAAGCATGAGGTATGTGCCATGTGCAGCACATGGAATCCAAAATATGGTCTTATATTTGGATTCTAGCATCTTTCCGAAAAGAACATAGTTTGAGGCATTATCTGTGATGACCTGCACAACTTTATCCTCCCCCACTTGCCTTAATCATCTCATCCAAAAGCTCAAATACAAGGTTTGCATCCTTCTTCACCCTATTAGATCCATCAAGCGATCTAAAAAAACATGTTTCTTTGACGGGAAAAAAAAGAAGAGTAAATTAATGATAGAGTGGTTCTTCCCATCAATCCATCCATCCGATATGATGGAACAACCTATTTTGGCTCTGTGACTCTCTATACTCGGTCAAATATTCGTCCATGCAAAAAAAACTATTTTCGATAAAGAGTTCCCCTCAAGTCGGGCATGTCAGGGGCCTTTGAAGCCCTTTCCTATCGCTATAACGAGAGTCCCACATAGCTTGATAATAAGGTGAGTGGGAAACATTAAAGGGGGTATCTGCATCATACCAATGTTATCAGAACTGTTGATTTTTGTAGCATCGGAAAGTGATGTAAGTCTCAAATTTGGTGTGAAGGCTTAGACAATAGTATTCCTAAGAACCCAAAAAATGTTTGTAGAAATTCCACTCGATTCATGTTTTATTAAAATAATTAATTATTTTAATAAGGACCCTAAGTTTAAACTTAGGGAAATTAATAATTAATGGTTATTAATAAAATAGAGTGTAAATCTTCTAGAGAACAAAGATCAAGTCAAGTTTTAATCTTATCCATTGATTAAACTTCTAATATGGGAAGTTGATTTGTTAACAAGAATATTATAAAGGAAGTTTTGAGGGCCATTGGGAAAGCAAGCCGAGAAAACACTCAGTAACTCGAGGGAAGTCGATTCTTCAGAATTTAGAATTCGATTTCAAAGGGAGATTTGCAGGGCTAAGCAAGAAGAGGGTAGCAGCATCAGTGAGAGCTCAAGGAAGAGGGACGCAGAGAAGTAGAGGGGCAATGCAGAGGGATAGCACAGAGAGGTAGCATAGCGGAGGATGCGATCCCTCACGCGGTCTCTTACGTGAAGATCACGCAAAGGTGACGCAGTTGAAACCAGAGGGTCTCTTGGGTGTCAGAAATTCTCCAAAGGTTGCGTAAAAATTATGTCCGGAGTTTTCATGAAAGTTTCTTCGTATTCCTGCCAATAATTCCTTGTAAAGAGATTGTTGCTGAAAATTAATAAATAAACCCTCATTTGTTGCACTAGTTTTCCAGCATTGGGTTTTTCCAAGGACAATTGTCAAAAAATAACTATGTTGATGTGATTGATTCTTGTGTGTATATTTCATTGTTCTTTTCTCTATGAAATTATGTGATAACTCTAGTAAAATTTATTTTGATGTTTACTCAAGGCTTTTTGTAAATAAATTATTGTGGAAAACAAGTAGGAGAAATAAATCAATTACTGTAGTAGAATTTCAAATTTGAAATTTTCACATGGTATCGAGCGAGAGATCAGGTAACAAGGTTGGAGATTTTGCAATGGAATGTAGTCTTGATGCTCGTTTGGAGCAGCAACTCAAAAAGGTTCATGCAGTTCTCTTGAGAAAGAGGAAAGCATGAAAGATATGATGGATCACGACATCTTTGTGCTGACTTCAAGATTGGAAGAAGAAGTCGCTTGCTTGGCAAGCTATGCTTCCTCAGAGGTTTGGTATATTGATAGTGGGGCTTGTGCGCATATGACAGGAATACGAGAATGTTTCTCGAGCTACCAAGAAGAACAAATGAACTTCAAAATCACCAAGGGAAATAAGGAAAAATGTACCCCTGTTGGAAGAGGTACTATAGTTTTTCAAATTGAAGCAGGAGATCGGGTTCGGGCCACCAATGTGCAACATGTGCCTGGTTTGGGGATGAACTTTCTCTTTGTATCTCAGTTAACAAACAAGGGCTATGATGTATACTTCATTGGAAAGAAAGTATATTTCAAACGCCCGAGTTGGAAGAAGAAGGCCCAAATTGGAGTCAGGGGCAACAAATTGTAAAAATTGTAGTTATAATCTCCAATGGCACTGATAGGCTACAGTGATGAAAAATATTTGAATTAACTATGGCACATAAGGATGGGGCTCTAATAATTCTCTGAGAAACCGTCACAGGAGTTCCATAATTAAGCACCAAACGAGATGATGTTTGCAGAGGGTGCATATTAGGCAAGTACACCAAAGCGACTTACTCCAAAGTAACAGATGGGGAAAAGAGTGTTTTGGGATTAATACACTCGGACATCTGCGGACCAATGTCCACCAGAGCTCTTAGTGGTGTCAAATACTTCGTCACCTTCATTGATGACCATTCCAAGAAAACCTGGATCTACTTTCTAAAGACCAAGGATGAGGTCATTAATCGATTCAAATAATTTAAGGCTCTGGTTGAGAATCTGATAGGAAAGAGCATAGGTATTGTGTTCAGAGAATGGTGGAGAATATATCGATTAAAACTTCATTGAGTTCTGTGCAAGGGAAGGCATCAAAAGAGAATGGATCGCTCCATATAATCCGAAGCAGAATGGGGTTGCGAAGAGGAAGAACAAAAGTATTGTGAGGTTGCGAGGGAAATGTTGTATGATCAAGATATGCCCAAATTTCTATGGGCTAGCATGAAGCATAGTTGTGTATGTTTAGAACAAGATACCTCACAGGGGAACTAGGTAAGATTACACCGGAGAGTGTCTTCACTGGCAGGAAACCAGAAGTGAGTCATTTCAAGATCTTTGGTTGTCTTGTATACTACCATATACCCGGAATAAAAGAGGAAAAAAGTTTGATCGAGGCTACAGAAGAAGGATATCCGGTGGAATACATCGAGAATGCTAATGCATATAGAATCTACATTCACGGCAACGGGAATATTGTAGTACAACGAGATGTAAAGTTCATGGAGGACAGAGCCTTTAGGAAATCCCAGGAGATACCTTTTGAAACGCGACTGGATGGATGATCCATTGGATGAGCTTTAGAAAATCCCAAAAGATACCTTTCGAAACGCGACGAGGATGATCCATTGGTCGAGCCACTCGACCAACCAAAACCAGCACCAGTGCTTATCCAAGGCATAAGAATCTAGGGAGTATTACCTCAAGAAGATTCGCAGGAGGAGGAGCAGGGAATATCCACCCACTACTGCGAAAGAACGAGAGGAGAATTACGACGAGATTCTAAGGGACGCGAGAGGAGTTCGTCGGAGCTCCTAGAAATGAGAAGAGACAAGCGTAGACAATCGGACAGGGTACCAAACCTTGGTGGCTCAGGGTTGGAAAACCCTCTAGTTTCCAAGAGGTAGCTCGGTGTTAGGTATGGGTAGATGCAATGGTGGAAGAATAGAGTTCCATAATGACCAATGGTGAACTTTGCGAAGTGGTTCCAAGGCCTCGGGAAAGATCGAGTTGTTGGTTCGATATGGATTTACAAGATCAAATATGTTGCGGATGGAGAGCGTGGAAAAAATACAAAGCCAGAGTTTGTGGCTAAGGGTTATGCTCAAAAGGAAGGGATATATTACGAAGAAACCTTCGCCCTAGTAGCCGGAGTATACTTATATCGGATACATGATATCCCTTGCGACACGAGATGGGGTGGGAGATTTGTCAAGATCGCATTCTTGAATGGGGTGATAGAAGAAGAAGTATATATTCAACAACCCGGATGGATTTGAGACACATGAGCAGAAGACTCATGTATCCGAGCTTAAGAAAAACCATGTATGGGCTTAGACAAGCACCTAGAGCTTGGTACGGTCGGATTGATGGTTACCTCCAGAAAGATGGGATTCGTCTAGTGAGCGCAGATCTTAATCTCTACTATCGACAATAGGGAATGAGACTCTAATTTTTGGTATTATATGTAGATGACCTATTCTCGATAGGATCATCTAGGCCTCATCAAGGATTGCAAGGAGAACCTAGCTAAAGAATTCGACGTGAAGGATTTGGGATTTGTTGTAGCCAAATTTGACTCAGCTAAAAGTCAAGAGAGGCTATGAGCAAATCAAGGTTATTGAGGAACAGTTGTTAAAATTTCAAGAAGACCTGTAATATGCTCGAAAGGATAACCACACGCTCAACGAGGATTCATCATCACAGGTGCACCAGAACAAAAATCAAGGAAGCAGCGGCATTGAAGGTATAATCTAAGCTAGAGGAGTAGCGAAGAGAAAAGAGTGCAGGAGTGGTCAATTCGGGCTTATTCACGTGCAGAACAGTTCAAGAGCCATACCGATGGGCACGTTCAGAACATTGCACACCGGGCAGGGTCGAGTCGAACTCAAGAGGGACTAGCGCAACAGAACACCAAATAAGCTCAAGAGGGTTACACCATGGAAAAAACCAACTAATTTCCCAAAGGCGAAAAAATGGTGCATTTCCCTTAAAAACTTAAAAATTTTGGAGGCGGCGAAAAGGGAAAAAAAGATGGTCAGGATCAAAGCACAGAACTGGAACGGAGAGATGGGCAGTGGAGATTAAATTTCAAATCGCAAGTTTCAAAGGATAAGCACGGAGGTAAGTGTTAAAATCGTCAAAGTGCGATATGTGATGACAGTGGGACCCGATCGCAAATCGCAAATTGCGAGTTTTAAAGAATAAGTGCGGAGGTAAATGTTAAATTCGCCAAAGTGCGATATGCGATGACAGTGAAACCCGATTGCATTCACAAATCGCAAGTTTTAAAAGACAGTGCAAAGGGTTCATGTTAAATTCTCCAAAGTGTGATGTGTGATGTGTGATGCCAGGTGGGACCCGATTGCATAGTGCACATCGCAAGTCTTAGAAAATAAGTTATAAAGAAAAGTTAAAAGAGTGAAATGCGAAGTGTGATGTTGGCGCGGATGCGATGTGGTTCCAAGACGAAATCTAAAGGATTTCAGGTCTAGGCATATGAGGTTTCTGCGCCATTTTATGAAGAAATAGACTAAACACAGCAGGCACGCACAGAAGAGGAAGAGTCGAGTAGCAAGGGACATGATGACAGCATTCGAAACGCAAAAGCATGGGCAGAGTCGGGTGGAGATGCGTTTATGCAGTCTGTTAGGAAATCACAGCCGAAACAGAAGGAGACACATTAGCAAAAAATCAAACTCAGCAAAAGGATTATATTCCAAGTGTATTTTGTTTTCTTTGTTAAAGATCGAAGCTACAATGATGTCCTTGATTTCAATGTAATAAGTAGTTTAAAAAATTTTAGGCAGTCGGGGAGTTTCAAGAAGCTTGAGCAGTTACAAACTAATTTTGTTTGTATTTAAAGAGTGGAGAAAGAGAGAGGAAGGGTTCCAAGTTCTAGAATTCTTGGGGATTACATTTTGTACTTCTTTTTCTGATGGGTAAATGAAAGAAGCAGTAAGTTGCCTGCAACTGTTGATGGTGATTCATGTTTCTTGTGCCATTTTGTGTCATTTCTTCTTTGAATGAAGTGAATTAATGTAGCGGTCGGTCTCTTAATTACATCTGTGAGTAAGAGTTAAATAACCTTAATTTGCGCTCCTTCACTCCATCTCTTCTCCCTTCACAAATTCTCTCTGAAACTTAAAAGTAATAGATTCTGTGTTTGCATCATATTATTTCGAGTTTCCCCTCTCTTCACAAATTCCTGATGAAACTTTAAAGTAATAGATTATGTGTTTACAACATATTATTTCTAGTTTCCTCTCTCTCCATGAATTTCCTCTTAAACTTAAAAGTGGTAGATTCTGTGTTTACAGCATATTACTTTGAGTTTCCCCTGCAGTTCTTATTTTCATTCAGATATCAGCAGTTGTTGAACACACACATGGTGTATGAAGAAACTAAACACACACATAGAAAGATAGGCATTTGTTGCTTCTCTATTACACATAGATGTACATTTATATTACGTTAATGTGACTCTTGGATTCATCTTCCAAGGTCACTTGGACTCCTTTTTGACTCTTCGCCTTCCACACCTATCCATAGAGGATTAGGTGTTCAAAATCCCCCCCCCCCCCCCAAATCCGAAGGGATATGTGTGAGTCCAAAAAGAGAGTTGTAATACAAATCTGCAAAGTATGCATGGCAGCACCTACCCATAGAGAATTAGGTGTTCAAAATCCCCCCCCCGCTTAATTCGAAGGGATATGTGTAAGTCCAAAAAGAGAGTTGTAATACAAATCTGAAAAGTATGCATGGCAGCACTTAGGCTAAATCAGCTCTCTGAAATGTTGGCAAAAGAGGTGGTTTAAGGATGACCACTAACACTGGAACGCAACGCTTTTGCATTTTCCAGAACTCTTCCAAAACTAGCAAGAAGCTAAGGGCTTCTGCTAGAGTAATTGTCCCTCGTATTTGAAGAGGGAGACTTTCAACCTAAAAGAAGGGAAGTCTACAACCTGTGATGGTTTAAGGATGACCACCAACTCTGGAATGCTTGATGCATTTCTCGGAACTCAACCAAAACTGGCAAGAAGCTGAAGTCTTTTGCTAGAGGAAGTGTTCTGAAAGAGGAAGAATATCAACCTCTCAAGGATGGTTTAAGGCTGTCCACCAACCAAAGGCATGCTCATGGGCATCTGTGTCTCTGGCTACAACTCTGAATCTGGAATGACGAATTGTGGCTCGGGCTCGCTTGAACTGTTGTGTCTCTAGCTACAACTCTAAATCTGGAATGAGAGATTGTGCCTCAGGCTTGCTTGATCTGGCGTCGAAGCTTGTAGATGACCACCATTTTCCCCCCTATCAAGTACAAGGTGAGATGATGGCGAAAACTCAACTGCAAGATTGTTCAATATTCGAAAACAAGTTCTGACATGTGACTTAAACATCTTCTTGGTTGTTGATGCCCATTGTCAAGAAGCGATCCATCCAAAATGAATCTTTGTTCTTGTAGAAGGCTTGTTTTTGAAGCATCTGTGTGAATAATGGGTGTGCCAACCACAGTGCTTGCATGGGTGAAGATCGAAACAGTGATCTTTCATATGGCCAACGCGATCACAGTGTTGGCATTTTTCAATTTGTTGTTGTTGTTGTTGTAGAAGAGGAGCAGGATCTAGAACAGCTGCAGGTGAACTGTCATAAAGAAATCTAGCACTCTGAAATTTGATGGGCTTGGAGTAGTCTGAAATATGAAAGGACACATCCTTGTCATATCCAAGACCAGTTCTATGCTTGTTGTGGACAAGTTGTTCCCAAGTTCTGATGATGGGCTTGGGAAGTGCAGGCTGAGTTGTTGTGTCTGCATGTAAATCTGCTCTTTTATAAGGAACTGAATGTGAATCAACTGCAACATTATATTCTTGCTGTTGATGGGATTCCCTCTCAATTTTCTGAACAGAAACAAGTTCAGAATGGTGACTCTTTTGCTGAAGTTCATCTTGTTGAAGCTGAGACTCCAACTACGAAAACTCAATCTTGTCTTGTGCATCTTGCAAGCAAGTTTGAATATTAAAAAGAGCGTTCTTGCTCATTTTTACCATATCATGAACAGTGGAATGAATGAAGTTATGCAACAACTCTAATGCATCATTGATTTTGGCCATTTTCTCAACAACTCAAAGTTACACTTCAAATACTGATTGCAACTATGAAGTAAGAAGCAATATCCACTCACAATGTCAGTACACTGCAAATATTTTGTAAATGTGCAGCAAAAACCACTGTGCAATAACCCTTTAAGGCAAATGATTTCTCTCTTCTTCTAAGAACTGTTTTACACCAACAACTCTAATTCAACAAAAAGATATTCACAAGCTTAGATGCTTCACTATTGATGAGCAAATGGTCTTGAGCTTGCTATATTACCTCACAATAAAGACGAAAGCAAAACTGTGAGTGAATTTATGATGCCACTGCTATTTTGAAAATGATGACCAATTTTCAACATTTTCCACACATTGTTAATATCTTTCAGAGAGTCACCCTTCTATACATGCCACAAATCTCGGTCATGTTTTTATAATAGAGAAACATACAGCAAAAACTTCCATCTTCACTATAGAAAATCCATATATCCATTTACTCATATACCATCTCCTCTCTCTCTTCTTCTTCTTCTTCAATTTTTTTTTTTTTAGGGGAAGGGAACAACAAAATAACAAAGAAAAAAAATTAAAAAAAATTAAAAATTAAAAATTAAAAATTAAAAAAAAATAATAATAAAAAATAAAAAATTTTGAAAAAAAACAGACGTATTATCTGGGGGAGGTGATTACTGGGGAAGGTATTTTCTGGGGGTGGTGAAACTGGGGAAGGCCAAACTTATAAATAAAATAAATAAAATAAAAAATAAAATAAATAAAAATAAAAAAATTATATCATTTGTGAAAAAAAAAGAAACGCAGAATCTGCGTGGGAGAGAGGGAAGGTCGAGAAGCTGAGAGAGGGGAGGGTCGAGGGAGCGTTGGTGAGGGGGCAAGGATCGTAAGAGGGGAGGGCCAAGGGAGCGTTGGTGAGGGGTGGGGGAGTAAGGGGATGGATGGGGCACGGTGAGCGGAGTGCAGCGAGGGGGTGCGGGTGGGGAGAGGGACGATCGTGAGGTGGAGAAGGGGGGTTGGGGAGCGATGTGACTACGAGTGAGGGGACGGGAGGGTGAGTGAGGGGGCGAGTGGGTTGGGGAGAGGGGGTCGTGAGGGGTTGGAGAGCATGAGAGGTGAGCGGGGTGAGGGAGCCGCGAGCATTGAGGGGAGGGAAGTGAGGGCCGAGGGGGATGGGGAGGGAGGGTTGTGTGTGAGCCGAGAGGTGAGGGGCTGAGCAAGTTACAAAATTGGCTTTGCTAACTTCTGCAAATGATACACAATTCGTCCTCTTGGTGCTAGCATAAATTCAGCCACAAATCAACACATATATATACCACCTCGCATCATGGCAGAGTCAAAATTAAAGATGGATTCTACAAATTGTAACTTCTCTCTCCAAAATTTAACTGTTTTAAAAAAATTTGTAAACTGTGCTCAGAATTTGAGCAGAAATTGCACACCAGCAGAAATTGCATGAAAAAATTGCAGAATTTGTAATAAACATAACTCAGAATTTTCCAAAATGATGAATGGCAGGAGTAGTAAACAAAGTGCCAGGAGCAGTAAAAACTGAATGCAGCAGGGAGCAGTGAGAAAACCTGTAGACTTTAAAATGCACAGAATTTCAAATGGCAGTAAAGAACGCTGCTCTTTGCAAAAATAATTTCTGAACTTAGCAAAATAATGAACCCAGCAAAGTAATTTCTGAATGCTGCAAAAATGCACAGGGTTTTTGCAAGTTTACAGAGGCCACAAAAACAAATGGCTCACACAAGATTGTGCTGGTTATGAACGTATCAACTCCGATACCATGTTAAACACACACATAGAAAGATAGGCATTCGTTGCTTCTCTATTACACATAGATGTACATTTATATTACATTAATGTGACTCTTGGATTCATCTTCCAAGGTCACTTGGACTCCTTTGTGACTCTTCGCCTTCCACACCTACCCATAGAGGATTAGGTGTTCAACAGCAGTGAATGTCATTATGAAATCTTTTATTATTCCAGATCATTAAGGATTTCAGAAAACTAGTCTCCAAAGGGATAGAACAAAGACCTCATAATAAAATCATTTATGTTACACACCTTTAAAATGTCTTAAGCACTGATTTCTTTAACAACCGAGGGATTGTCTCTTAAGATACAACATTTTATGGCGTCGTCGCCGAGGACGAAGGCACGAAGTTATTTTTCCTTGGGTATTGAAATCCATTTCTTGATGGTGAACAAGATTTAGATACAAATTTGGTTGTGTATTATTCACCTGGTGACTCCACTAATGAAGGTTTTATTAGATGAGATATTCTGCGGGCAAGAAAATGAGAAAGCACCATGGAAAATGCATATATCAGAGTTTGAATCTTTTAAAGGAAGTTTTATTTTTCACTATCATTTTGGTGGTCTATTTTCCCTTACATATCAAGAAGATTGTTTCCTACTTTATTTTCTCAAAAGATTATAAGGCCCAAAATGTACATTCTTTATTGGAGAAGGAAGATTTTTCTTTCGATTGTATTATTGATCCTAACACAAATTATCAACTAAATATGAAAGGAGAGATGATTCTTACATTACCATTCCTGAAGGTAATCTGTCACAGTCTAGGCATAAAGGTGAGGATTCATCATCTCTGGGTGATAACATTCTACCTCATAAGCAATCCGCTTATTTCCAGCTTGGAACCAAGGTGAATTTCAAACCCTTGGTGCTGCCCACAATCCTCCATAAATATCCTTCAAAAGTATTCAAATTTTTGCCAAGTTTTTCTGGAGAGGAGAAATATATTTCAGCTAAACAACATATCTTGGAATTTGAGTATTTTCTGGACATATTTCAAATTGTTTATGAAGACATGGCTTTAAGGATGTTTTGTCATTCATTAAAGTTGGGTGCTCAGCGATGGTTCCAGTGTTTGGAAGCAAGTTCAATTAGTTCTTGTCAATGTATTCAAGATATATTTCTTAGATATTGGGGAAAGCATAAGTCATATGAAAAACACCTTTTGGAATTATATTCTATCCAGAGGCAGAGAAATGAATCAATCGATGAGTTTAATAGGAGGTTTCAACAAATTTATTTCAACATGCCAAAAGAGATTCGACCTCCTGAAGCTGCAGCTATGGTTTACTATTTGAGGGCTCTTTCTGTTGTCTTGGCTTTTTATCTCAAGGAGAGAAAGCCTTGCATTCTAGTGTTGATGTTTCTTTATGCACAAGAAATCAAATAACAAGTTTTGTTGAAGACAAGAGGGCCTGTCAAGAAAACATTGGAATTGCTTTTCAAGAGAATGCAAATTCAGAGATGAACAAGGATTTTCAAAAGGGGTCAGGGGATTCTTGTATTGCTGAAACACAAGAATTCAAGTATTCTGAGGATCCTGGTCAAAAATTCGTTGCAACAATTGAACTACATGCTGAAAGCCAGGAAGATCATTACAATTTTCATAATTTTAATGATTTTGTGAATACAGGAGAAACTAAAGGAGCCTCTGAAGTGTGTTTGCAGGAGGGGGAAGATTTTTGTCAAGAATTGGCATTATATGAAGAACATCAACATTGTGAGGAACAAGCATTAGATTTATCTTTTCGGCCTAAATGGTTATCAGCGGAAAACAACAATCAATCTTCTCACATACAACCTCAAATTGAGGAGTCAAACAGAGAAGTAAGTTGCCATGTTCAAAGAAGTCTACATCAGCAAGATGTTCAAGAAAAGGAGGCAGCCGAAAATTTCTCTCATCAGTTCTATGATCCAGTGGCTGACTATATGACAAATTTCTTTTGTCAACAACAAGCATTTATGCAAGGGTATGTGCAAAGCTCTGCATCTGGAAAATTTTCATTGTACATCCCTGTTTTGATTTTCAAATTTCCACGGTATGGGGGCATTAAGTCTACACACAAATGCTAGGTTGGTGCCATTAGAACGCTGACTTAATTAAGTTCAAACATGTATATGAATAGGAGTTGTGCATAAATAAACTCATAAGTTGAGCATTTTTAGTTGTAGTATTTTCATTTCGGTATTTTCAGTTTAAGAATATCAATATTTTCAGTTTAAGAATGAAGGAAGAAGTCCAAGTGTAGCCGGTTTCGGGAAGATTTAATATTGGATCAACTCCCATTCGAGATTGACTCCATGCCCAGTAAAGGTTATTGATCTACAAGTTCTCTTTGATTCCATGCCCAATAAAGGCTACTGATCTACAAGTGCTCCTTGACTCCATGCCAAATAAAGGCTACTGATCTACAAGTGCTCCTTGACTCCATGCCTAATAAAGGCTACTAATATACAATTTCTCAGCACTTTGTTACCAAAGTGTTGTCCCCAATTGCAGCCAGATGTTGTAGCCTAATTTGACTCATCTAAAAGTCAAGAGAGGCTCTGAGCAATTCAATATTATTGAGGAACAGTTGTTAAAATTTCAAGAAGCCCTGTAATATGCTCGAAAGGATAACCACAAGCTCAACGAGGATTCGTCATCATAGGTGCACCAGAACTAAAATCAAGGAAGCAGCAGCATTGGAGGTGTAATCTAAGCCAGAGGAGCAGCAAAGAGAAAAGCGTGCAGGAGGGTCAAGTCGAGCTTTATTCACGTGCAAAACAGTCCAAGAGTCAGACCGGTGGGCACATTCAGAACACTGCACACCAAACAGTGTCGAGTCGGGCTCACTCGCAAGCTCAGGAGGGACTAGCGCGGCAGAACACCGGATAAGCTCAAGAGGGCTACACCGTGGAACAAACCAACTAATTTCTCGAAGGTGAAGAAATGGCGCATTTCCCTTAAAAACTTAAGAATTTTGGAGGTGGCGCAAAGGGAAAAACAGATGGTCAGGATCAAAGCGCAGAATTGGAACGGAGAGATGGACGGCGTAGATTAAATCGCAAATCGCAAGTTTCAAAAGATAAACGCGGAGGTAAGTGTTAAAATTGCCGAAGTGTGATATGCGATGACAGTGGGACCCCATCGCAAATCGCAAATTTTAAAGAATAAGTGCAAAGGTAAATGTTAAATTCGCCGAAATGCGATATGCAATGACGGTGGGACCCGATCGCATTTGCAAATCGCAAGTTTTAAAAGATAGTGCAAAGGGTTCATGTTAAATTCGTCAAAGTGCGATGTGCGATGTCAGGTAGGACCCAATCGCATAGCGCACATCGCAAGTCTTCGAAGATAAGTGCTAAATAAAAGTTTAAAAGAGCGAAATGCGAAGTGTGATGTTGGCGCAGATGCGATGTGGTTCCGTGATGAAATATAAAGGATTTCAGGTCTGGGCATATGAGTTTTGTGCGCCATTTTATGAAGAAATAGACTAAACACAGCAGGCACGCACAGAAGAGGCAAAGTCGAGTAGCAGGTGACATGATGACAGCATTCGAAACGCAAAAGCATGGGCAAAGTCAAGTAGAGATGCGTTTATGCAGACTGTTAAGACATCACAGCGGAAACGGAAGGAGACACATCAACAACAAATCAGACTCAGCAAAAGGATTATGTTCCAAGTGTATTTTGTTTTCTTTGTTAAAGATCGAAGCTACAATGATGTCCTTGATTTCAATGTAATAAGTATTTTAACATTTTTTAGGCAGTCGGGGAGTTTCAAGACACTCAAGCAGTTACACACTGTTTTTTTTTTGTATTTAAGTAGTGGAGAAGGAGAGAGGAAGGGTTTCGAGTTCTAGACTTCTTGGGGATTACATTTTATACGTCTTTTTCTGATGGGTAAATGAAAGAAGCAGTAACTTTCCTGCAACTGTTGATGGTGATTCGTGTTTCTTGTGCCATTTTGTGTCCTTTCTTCTTTGAATGAAGTGAAGTAATGTAGCGTCCGGTCTCTTAATTACATCTGTGAGTAAGAGTTAAATAACCTTAATTTGCGCTCCTTTCACTCCATCTCTTCTCCCTTCACAAATTCTCTCTGAAACTTAAAAGTAATAGATCCTGTATTTGCAGCATATTATTTTGAGTTTCCTCTCTCTTCACAAACTCCTGATGAAACTTTAAATTAATAGATTTTTTGTTTACAGCATATTATTTTGAGTTTCCTCTCTCTCCATGAGTTCCCTCTAGAACTTAAAAGTGGTAGATTCTGTGTTTACAGCATATTTATTTGAGTTTCCCCTACAGTTCTTCTTTTCATTCAGATATCAACAATGAATAGCATTATGAAATATTTTATTACGGGTTTTAGAAAACTTGTCTCCAGAGGAACAGAACAAAGACCTCAAGATAAAATCATTTCTTTGACACACTTTTAAAATTTATCAAGCACTGATTCCTTTCACAACCGAGGGATTGTCTCTTAAGATACAACAAGATTGATGCATTATTCTCTGGGGTTGGAAATTTGGCAGCAGAAGGATGAAATCTTCCTTGGACAAGGGAGGTATGCTAAATAAATTCTGAAGAGGTTCGAGATGCAAGACTGTAGACCCATGGCTACTCCAATGATCACCCCAACTGGAAGAAGATTGATGCGTCCAAGGATAAAGAGGTTGATCCTACCTTGTAAAGACAGCTCATATGGTCCTTGATGTATCTAGTTAACACTAGGACAAACATTTATTATGCTATCAACACCCTGAGTCAGTTCATAGTGCAAACAAAGAGGGCGCACTGGGCAGAAACCAAGCATGTTCTCAGATATACACAAGGAACAGTTGAGCATGGATTAAATTATACCCAAGGAAATGTCATCAGACTGAGTGGGTTCACTAACGCAGATTGGGCTTGAAGTTCAGTAGATCAGAAAAGTACCACTGGGTATTGTTTCAACATTGGATTAGGAATGACTTCGTGGTGCAGCAAGAAACGGAAGTTTGAAGCTCTGAGATCAGCTGAGGCGGAATATATGGCAGCCAGCACAGCTTCGTGTGAAGCCATATGGATTAGGAACTTTCTTATGAATCTATTTAGGAGAAGGATGAAAGCGACTAGCATTTAATGTGATAATCAGAGTTGCATCAAGCTCTTTGAGAATCCCGTGTTTCATGATCAGTTGAAGCACATTGACATCAGGTGTCATTTTATCAGAGACTATGTCCAGCGGGGATAAGAACAGTTACAGTACACTCCGACAGGAGAGCAGGTGGCAGACATCCTCACTAAATCTCTGGGAAGAACAAAGTTTGTTTACTTCAGGGAGAAGTTGGGGATTATCAAGAATATGTTTCAGTAGCAGAAATAGATAAGTGTAGAACTTAAGAGGGAATTGTAGTACAGATGAGGCAGTGATAGTGACAGTATCATGGGTAGCAGTACAGTGGCAACAGTAATGCAGTGGTTGATGGAATTCAGCAGCGCAGTGGATGCTTCAAGGTAGAGCAGTATGCATTAAGAAAATTGCTAGAAGCACTTTCCTCGCTAAGAACGAGTGTTGATTTTTGTAGCATCGAAAAGTGATCTAAGTCTCAAATTTGGTGTGGATGCTTAGACACTAGTATTCCAAAGAACCCAGAAACCGTTTGTGCAAATCCCACTCAGTTCACGTTTTATTAAAATAATTAATTATTTTAATAAGGACCTTAACTCTAAACTTAGGGAAATTAAATAATTAATGGGCATTAAAAAAATAGATGGTGTATCTTCTAGAGAAGGAAGATCAAGTCAAGTTTTAATCTTAGCCATTGATTAGACTTCTAATATGGGTCATTGATTTCTCAACGAGAATATTATAAAAGAATGCTTGAGGACCTTTTAGAAATAAAGCCTGCCAAACACTCAGTAACTCGAGAGAAGTCGATTCTTTGGAATTTGGAATTCGATTTCAGAGGGAGAGTTGCAGGGCGAAGCAGGAAGAGAGTATCAGCATCACTTAGAGCTCAAGGAAGAGGGACGCAGATCAACAAAGAGGCAGTGGAGATGGACATCACAGAGATGCAACACAGCTGACGAGGCAGTCCTCATGCAATCCCTGTGCAGAAGATCACACAAAGGTGACGCAATTGTGGCCAGAGGGTCTCTTGGGTGTCAGAAATTCTCCAGAGGTTGCGAGAAAATTATCTCAAGTGTTTTCATGAAAGTTTCTTCATATTTCTACTAATCATACCTTGTAAAGTGATTGTTGCTAAAAATTAATAAATAAACCTTCATCTGTTGCATCGGTTTTCCTGCATTGGGGTTTTCAGGGGACAATTGTCCAAATATCACTGTATTGATATGATTGATTCTTGTGCTTATGTTGATTGAGGGGCAGAGATAGCATCCGAAGAGGAAGAGATTTTCTCAGACGGTGGAGCATCGGTCAAAGAGAGGAAGAAGTGATCTAGCCAATCCACCGATGAATGAAGAGGGCTTACGCACTGACTGCGTAGGCTCACGCAAGGGCAGAGTAAGGGTTTTTGGAATTTTGTTGGTGGATTAGTTTCAGAGGCTGGGATCGGGAAACTGACACCGGGAGATTGTTCCTCAGGGTCCACAGAGGAAAAACGACCTGGCTGAGGGCTAACGCTGAGCCTGGAAGGGGGTGATGCAGTGGATGGAAGTTCCAACGATGGATCTTTGTAGAGGTTGAGTAGTGCCTCTTCAAGGAAGTGTTTTCTTCATCCGTATCAACTGGAAACTCAGTGATTGAGTTAAATCCTGATAAATTCTTCTACCAATATTTCCCTCTGTAACTGAATTACCCAAGGGTATTCAGAGATGTATTCAGACATTGCTACTACATAATAATAAAACCCTCAAATCTGATGCACCGGTTTACTAGCATTGGGTTTTTCTGGTGACTTAGTCCAAAATAAAGGCGTCATATGTGTGAATGATTTCCTTGTTCATTTTCCTTGTTTTTGAATCAATTTTAGTGTAGGTTTCTTCAGTAGTTACTTCAATAATAGAAATCTGAATTAATTATGTAATGTAATTTACTTTAGAGGAGAAGTATACTCAGTTGATGCAGTAGGATTCCTTAGATTGGTTGAGATCTAGGAATTTTCACATGGTTTTAGAGCATTGACGTGAAACAGGAAGGACGGATCTGAATTCTGAAGTGAAGGTCGTTTCTGTTGCAGTTTAGTAGAACAAATCCATTGAAGGATTGTGCAGTTCTAGCCAGAAGGACTAAGATTTTAGTGGCAGTCTCTCTCTGAGTGAGTCGACAAAGAGCAAAGACTCCCAGATCGAGATCTAGTTGTGGCAGAGGGAGTAGTGCAGAGCCTCCATGCAGAAGACATAGGGATACATTTTTTTGTAGTTGTTGTTGGGCAGATAAGCGTCAGAAGGAATCAGGAGCACATATTGAGGGAATTCTTCCTCGGTGATTTCCTAGGCGAGGAAGTCAGCGTTTCTCAATTGCTGAGCAGTAGAAGAGAAATAGAACTTACAACTCCATCAGGGAGTGCGTAAGCCTGCCAGGGACTCCGCAGTAGGGAGAAAAAGGGAGTAGATTTGACATAGTTCGGCTAATATGGCATCTTACGGACTTCATGATCAGGATCTGTTGGAGGGATCCCCCAACTAAATGATCTGGAAAAACGAGCTAAGTTCCTTTTGGATGAACATGATCTTAAGGCGTTCGTGGATAAGGTGGTAGTTGTACCTACGGATCCGGATCAAAACAAGAAGTATAAGGTTGATATGGCGAAAGGGAATAGGTTATTCCTTGATGATGTCAAGGATCACATTGTCTCACACGTAGCTAGAAAGGACACCGCCAGAGAGATATGGGTAGCTTTGCATGACCTATATGAGGGATCTTCCGAGCAGTGAAAGTTGTACATGGAGGAGAAGCTCTGTATGATCCTGATGTGGAAAGGGGAGCGCATGGCTTCATACCTCATGTGGTTTCATGAGGTTTGATATCAGTTGTCTGCAGTAAATGCTACACCTACAACTGCAACCATGGTTCGGATGGCCCTTAACAGTGTCACGGAGGAGTGGCAAGTGTTTGTCCAGAGCATACTGGGTCAAGCAGCGTTACCTAGTTGGGAGAAATTGTGGTCAGCTTTTCAGGAGGAAGAGCTGAGGAGAGACCTCATCAAGTGCAAACGTGATGGCAACAGCAGAAGCAAATCAAAATTCGTGGAGGAAGAGGAGAACACATCCCTTGCATCGAAGGGAAAACAAGCATAACAGAAACTGAAGCGTGATGCTTCAAAGGTCTAGTGCTTCAGATGTGGCGATATGGGCCATTATTCATCTCAGTGTCCTCTGAAGAAGGACAAATATGAGAAGCATGACCCAAAGGTTACAATGGCGCGAATCAAGGAGGATGAGATTTTAATGAGTGCACGCGCTTCTCTTGGAGGGAAGTGGGGCGATATGGAGCTATAGTTATTTGAACTTCAGTTGGGCTAGATCCTTGAGGAGTCCACCTCATGGATCATACCTTGATATGGGAGCCCATGATCAGCAGTAGCAGGATGGAGGAGTATTCAGATGGAACCAAGGAGTGATGGAGACAACAATGTAGTAGATAGAAGTGTTCATTTATGGAGCAGGGCAGAGCGGACGTAGCAGCAGCAATGCAATGCACAATGGTGCAGCGCAGTGCAAAGCAGCGATAGTGCAATGCATCAGAGGGACAGCGCAGTAGTTATCAACAGTCAGAGTCTCCAGCGCCGAGGTGCATCCACTGAACAGTTGTTCATTCATGGATAAGTTCAGTCATTTCTCTCAGCAGCTGAGTTGCAGTGCAGATGCAATGTTCGCAGTGGTAGTGTTAGCAGCATAGAATATGCAGCACTTGAGAGGGAGTTGTAGTACAGATGCAGCAGTGGCAGTGGTAGTGTCATGGGAAGCAATATAGTGGCAGCAAGAGCGTAGTGTTGGTGGACAGCATCAGCAAAGCAGAGGATGATTCAGGGTCAAAGAAGTATGCAACAATCATAATTGCTAGAGCACCTTCCTCGCTAAGAGGGAGTGTTGATTTTTGTAGCATCGAAAATTGATCTAAGTCTCAAATTTGGTGAAGAGGTTTAAACACTAGTATTACAAAGAACCTAGAAAGTGTTTGTGGAAATTCCACTCGGATTTAGTTTTATTTGATAAATTAATTAATTTAATGGGGAACCTAAGTCTAAACTTATGGAAATTAAATAATTAAATGGTATTAAATAAAACAAAGTGTGAATCCTCTAGAGGACATGGATCAAGTCATGTTATAAACTTAGTCGTTGATTAGACATCTAATCTAGGTCGTTGATATGTCAACGAGAAGACTATAAAGGAAGGCTTGAGGGTCATTTGGAAAATACACCAAGACACTAAATTGATCTAAGATCAAAATTTCTGGGGCGGGTTTGCTGAGAAATTCGTACTAGAGATCTGAGCAGTGAGGGGCAGAGATAGCATCCGAAGAGGAAGATATTTTCTTAGTCGATGGAGCATCAGTTAGAGAGAGGAAGAAGTGATTTAGCCAATCCAGCGTTGAAGGAAGAGGGTTGACGCAGTGACTGCGTAGGCTCATGCAGAGGCAATGCAGAGGAAGAGGAAGGGTTTTCAAAATTTTGTTGGTGGATTAGTTTCAGAGGCCGGGATCTAGAAAGTGGCACCGAGACGCTGTTCCCCAGGGTCCAAAGAGACAAAACGACTTGGCTGAGGGCTAACGCTGAGCCTGGAAGGGGGTGACGCAGTGGCTGGAAGTTCCAACACTAGATCTGTGCAGAGGCTGGGCGGTGCTTCTCTGGTGCATTGTTTTCCTCATCCAGATCAGCCGGAAACTCAATGATTGAGTGAGGTAAAACCTCACAAATTATTATGCCAATATTTCTCTTTGTAACTAAATTACCCAAGGGTATTCAGAGATGTATTCAGACATTGCTACTACATAATAATAAAACACTCAGATCTACCAGTTTTCCCACATTAGGTTTTTCCCAGAGACTTAGTCCAAAATAAAGGTGTCATATGTGTGAATGATTTCCTTGTTCAGTTTCCTTGTTTCTAAATCAATTTTAGTGTAGGTTGCTTCAATAGTTACTTCAATAATTCAAATCTAAATTAATTATGTAATGTAATTTACTTAATAGGATAAGTATACTCAGTTGATATAGTAGGATTTCTTAGATTGGTTGAGATCTAGGAATTTTCACATCTACCATCAAAAACAAATCATGCTACAACAAATACTTACATATAATCAAAATCTTTGCCTATATTGGGATATTTGTCATCAATATCACCCTCCAAGCATTAAAATAAGATTAAAAAAAAATGTTTCGCATGTCAATTCAATATTTTGTTAAGTGATGGGTACATTTTTAGTAGGATCATGATATAACAGTTCAACAATCAATGCCACTAACATCAACATAGAGGTATTGGTGCTCTTGATTAAATGTTAGTTCAATACCCCCATATATAATAAAATCTAATGGAAACATTGCAATCCCCCCAATCCTGAAATCCTAAAATATTGTTAAGTTTGCTTGATTTTGAGTAAGAACTAAAATTCTACTTTCTCCATATGACATCCAATGAGGTCATAACCACTCTCTAACATCCCAAGTCATTTCATGGTAACGTATAAGAATTTAACATTACCATGAATTGCATAGAAATAGTATGGCCACAGGCTTGAATATTAAGCATATATTATGGACTAGTGGCCAGCTAAGACAAAAAGAAAAATAAAAATTAAAACCAAGCCCCACTTGTTGTGTTCTATGTGGCTTTACCTTACCAAACCAGCCAAAAAAAAATTCAAGTCACTAGTCCAAACCGATGTTTGCCTCAAAAAAATTGAGTTGGTTGGTTCAGAATGGTTCGATCTAATCTTGATAACACTGCATCATACCACCATTTAGAAATGTATTGAAAAGCATATTCCTTGCATTTATTTTTCCAATGGTTATCCAAAGCGAGTTGAGTTAGACTTGGTTGAGAGGAAGTGGCATTAGCAAAGGTAGTGGCAGCAAAAGTTGAGCAATAAGTCTTAATGTTCATCCTCGTTTTTCCTTTAGATTGTTGGCCTTGATTATAAGACCCAAGAGCAAGAGGAACATAGTGGAAGGGGTCATTGGGAAGTGATACAAGAGGAGTCTTCAATCTCAAAATCTTCATACCCACCATCTCTCATGGCTTGTAAAATTACATCTTCCTTGCAATTTCTTCTTGGATAGCCTTATTCTCCTCAAACTTCTCAAACTTCGCAAGGTATTCTCCCCTAACATTCCCTATCACTTCCTTCAGTGCTTTACATGGCTTTACTTGGCCTCTTATCCTAGCCAAGTGTTGTTTCAACCTGAGAATACCCCCCCTTCCAATAGATTTTTGGCAATATTTGAAGATCATGTTTCCATCAATCATGTCATAATGAGCTCAGACAATATCCTTGGATTTTGCAGGCATGGTGGCCAGTAGCTAATGAGATATTTGAAATTTGAAAAGGAAATAAATCTGCAAATTTCAAAAAAATAAAATTGAAGCCAAGTAAAATCGAAAACCAAAGATAAATTTGGAAAAAATAGAGAATATTCAACCTACAAACAAGTTGAAATTTAAGACTTGAAAACTAACAATTGAAATTTGAAAGAACACTAAATAAATAAATGGACGACAATGAAATATGGATTTTTTCAAGTGAAAATCCTTACCTGAAAATGCAAACTAGCTCCCTTAACCTACTCTTCAAAATGCCAACTCCACTAGACAACTCTAAAGTAGCTCCAAGATGACAAACACAGCCCAAACTCTCTATTGTTCCACTACTCCAACAAAAACTCAACACTCTCTAAGCTCGCAATGAAACTCACAATAACTCCAAATGAGATGCGTGAGGTGTTGTCGCTTGGATTGAACAAGCATCGCGACAACGCTCATGACGGGGGTTGTTACTCTGATCCCCGCCCACTCCGTTCTAGCGATCTCCCAATCGCAGACTATGGGGGCTAGTCCCTATGAAATGATATGGAAGGAAAAAATTTGGAAGCCAACTTGCTCGGGAGACACGAATGAGTGACCTAGCCACTTGGTTGAATTTAAGAAAGACTATTGTTTAAATTAGATATTCTTGTTATGAGACCAATACCTTAATGGAGTCGCAAATTCTTGCTTATGGTAAATGAAAACCAAATCACTGGATGGACACCCGTTGCTTGAGATGATTGACTAACCTATATGATATGAAATACTTAAAGACCTTGGTGTAGTGCAGTGATCTTGGTAAATTTTAGTTAAATGCCTAGTCTAAGTAAAACCTCTTCCCTAACTATTTTGAGAAACAATTCTTAAAGAAAGTTTTGGAATGGAAGCCAACGAGAAGCATGCAATAGTCTAATTAACGATACCTCCCCCTATGTTCCACCCACCAAGTGCCTCCAGCGTAACAGAGACTATGGCTATGGCGACTGCAAGATCGTTGTGTTAACCACTAGGAGAAGTTGAATCTCTCAAGCTAGATTGAAAAGGGTTTACCTATCTATCTATCAACCTAGCTTATGCTTCGAGGTGAGTTATTAATGCAATCTAGATCTAATATGCTTATGCAAGAGATTATGAGTGAAATTTATCTTAAGTTAAGATTTTCTTAGGTTGTTTAAGTACTTAGTGAAATATCTCTATAACAACAGTACATAACAATAGTGACATGAAATCTTAAACAAGATAAATGCATAGAGGAACAAGTACAAGATTCCACAAGATACTAAGTAATCCAAGATGCCAAATGCTTAAAATAATCAATCAAGATGTTGATCACAGATTTATGACAATTTATACCAACAATACTACTTCAGAAAATTCAGAGCTTATCAATATTATAATAACAATGAGAAAAACACTTCAAGTAATGAAATTTGCCTTACACATAAAACATGAAAGCTCTCAATGACCAATGAATAAATTAACCTTTTTAGCCCACTTTGAAATAATGTATTCAGTGATATTTCAGATCTGAATATTAGTTTACAGCAATAAACAACTTCAAATCAGCAAGCTAAAGATGCCAAAAAATAGATGGTCAATGTGCCCAAAAATATTAAAAATACACAAACTTAAAAATTTCAATTTTTAAGGGTTTTAGGAGGTATGCTTCATCAAGTTTTCAGATTTGAAATGTTTATTACAACAATAGGTTAACCAATATATCAACAAGCAAATTATATCAATGCAAATACCCAAAATGCCCAAAAATAGTAAGAATTCAGCAAACTTGAAAAAATCAAATTTTACGGCTTTTAGAGGGTGTAACTTAGGGAAATTCAAATCTGATATATTTTATTACAACAGTGAAACAATGACAAATCAAAAATCTAATCAAACCCTAAACAAGGCCCAATATCTCTAAAAATAGTAATTTTTTTGCCATAAACTAAAAATTTAATTTTTTTAAACCTTATTTAGGATATCTTTTAATAATATTAAGATCTGATTTTTACAATTGTGCAGTAATTTCTAGCAAGCTCCAAAATCAAATTTAAGCAAACATTCAAGATGCCCAAGTGGTCAAAATTTATAAAATGGAGATTTTGCAAATCTAAACAATTTTGACCATGTAGAATGTGATTTTAGGGCCTAACGATTATTGATTTAATTGTTGTCATAAAATAGAGATAAACAAGGGTTTAGAGGAAAAATGCCTAGAAGATCCCACCGTTGAAAATCGTTGAAACTTTAGGATCACGTTGCCGCTTGAAAAATATGAATTTTGAGGCCTTAATCCTGCAATCACCATGTATTTAGCCTCAAAACTTCAGCTTAGGGTTTCAAGTCGATTTTGGGGCAAAAGAGACCAAGAAATGGAGAACAAGGCTAAGGGAGGCAAATTTGTAGAGATAAATGGGCTAGGATGACAGATCGAGACCCAAGGAGGAAGAATATGGCCTCAAAGAGTCAACGTTATGCCTAATGAGGCTACGTTGGGGATGAGGAGAGCTAAACCTAGGCTATGTGTCTTGAAAAACTTCAAACCCTTGCTCAAGGGCCTAGTTCTAGCTCTTCTCCCACTTTATTTCTCGATCTAACCTGCAAAAATGGAAATAGAAACACCCAAACCCTAATATATACAAAAAATAACTAAAACCCCAACCCGAGTTAGAGAAATAATTTACAAAATATACATGGGTTTTCAAATAGATTTTGAGAAAATAATTTTTATGACATTTCTTCCATGAAAGAATGGCTAAAAAATATTTTAGCAACCCCAATGTATAATATAGCCTTAGTGAAGATTTAATCCACCATATAAATATTTGGAATCCAAGCAACAATGATTCTTGCTCTCTCAACTTGAACTTGGAGGCCAAGGACTTAAATGTAACTGCAAGCACTATAAATTTATCTCAAAAAAAATTTGTTAGATCACTTGGGGAATCAAACCACCTAATATTAGCCCGAAACTATCAATAGTATGTCTTTATCTCCGTCTAATGAAAAAACAAATATTACCAATATTCAGCACAACATAGAGATTCTCGTAGTCAACACATACCACAAATCAATAAGCAAGAACAACTTGAATTGCACCCCAAAGTATTTATTATTATTGAAAAAATAGTTCCCAACGGGACAATAATTACAAAGTTGCTTTAGCAGAAATTTTGTAGCCAGAATCAAGATGACTAGAGACTCAAATGACTCTAATTTATAGATAAATACTCCAATTTGAAAAATAATTGCTAGTTTCTTTGATCCTTGTCAAAATAATCTTGATCGTTGATAAATACTTTTAATATCTTTTAATCTCGGCGCACTCTCTTGCATAGTGACCAAAATTGCAACAATTGTAACATCTTCCCTTCCTTCCTTTGGGACCCGCTCTTCCATGATTTTGATTTCTCGTACCATCATTATTCCTCTTCTTTGCATGAGCGGTTAAGGCAGTAGGGTCACTTCCATTCCTATATGAGGGATGGTCTCTCTCCATCATCCTTGTCTCCTCTTGAGTGCATCTCGTCAACAATTCATCAAAATCAGGAATAATATTATTATTGAGAATAGTAGTGTTAAATACATACCATGGTCGTGGAAGTCCTCCAATGTGAAATTTTCAAAACAGAAACCCTGCTGCAGTATCTAGATCTACTTCGCCTACTTGTTTAATTAACTTTAACAAGTTATTTTACTCAAGTATTCAGAAAAAACATTAAAGTAGACACTAACTGCAGCCTACACATCTACAGATCATTTACTGAACAATACACACATGTGACAGGATTACACATGATTTTTCGGTGCAGCAACTCTAGAGGGTTTTATTATTATGCAGAATCTGAATACAACAGTCTGGGCACCAGAAATGGTTGGCCCTACAGATAAATTACACGATAGTTAGTACCTTTCACTCAAAGACAGAAAATATGGTTGTATCACACCCTCGAACGGGATTTACAAATCACGAGCCCTTTTTGGCCCACTAGACCCCTCAGTGGTGCCTCTGTAGCCTCTGCGTTAACCCTCACTGGCCAGTGTCCCACTGCGTCAGCCCTCACTAGTGTTGTGTTGCCTTTGCGCTACCCTAGCTAGGCCTGCATCACCCTCGCTGATGTTGCGTTGCACTGGCTAGGTCTGCGTCACCCTCGTTGGGCTTACACAGCCTCTGCGCAGTACTCTACGTGTTGATAATTGAACTACGTCCTCCTGAATGGCTCTGCACTAACTGGTACTCACTGCCTCTTTGTTATTGTATTCTCAGTCTTGGATCGAATCATCCCTTGTCGATCTCTGCCCCTCACTGCACTACAAACTCGCTTCGAATTTCTCAACAAACCCCACCCCAAAAATTCGACTTAGCTTCAGTGCTTTGCATGTGTGTGTATCTCCCACTGACCCCAAGTCTTTCTCTTATACTTTTCTCATTGGAAAACCAACAGGATCTAATCTCTAATCGACAGCTCGGATTAAAAGACTACTTGATCCATGTCACTTAGAACATTTCATCACATGTGTTTAATTAATTCACTTTAATTTTTCCAATTCCCTAAGTTAGACTTAGGGTTCTCATTAAAAAAATTAATTATTAGAATAACTTCAACACCATATGAAATTTCTCCAAACGCTTTCTGGGTTTTGGAGATCTCGTGTGTCTGAACCCCACAAAATTTCAAGGCTAGAGCACACCCGATGCTACTCCAAAATCTCAACACTCCATCTTAGCGAGGAGTGTGCTCTAGCAATACATCCACACCGAAGTATTACCTGATCTTGGCATCAATCTCTGCATTGTTGATGCTTGGCCTGTTGCCCTCCATCCACTGCACTACTGATTTCCGTACTGTTGCCCATGTCATTTCCACTAACACTGCTACATCCGTATTGCAGCTCCCTCTCACATTGCTACACCATGCTACCTATAGCACTGCCACTACTAACTGTTACATTGCAACTCAATTGCTGAGAAGTAAGCAATTGAAGGACCCCTGCCTAATCACTGACAGACAAGTCAGTTGGGCTACAACTCATCACTGAAGTTCCCTTGGTCGTTGCGCTATGTTGCTGCTGCTATGCACTGCGTAAGCACCCTCTGTGTTGTTGAAGTCCCATCAACCTCTGTGTTGATGCTTCTACGATGTTGTTGCCTCTGCACTACGCTAATCCCATCTACAACGTCCAAGCTCTGCCCTCTGCTTCTCTGTGATTTTCTGCACCCACTGCTCCACTTGTCCTGCTACTGTCTTAAGGCTCCCGTAGCTCGTATGTGATCCAAGAGTTTGGGCACTTCAAGGATCATGCCTTCCATCTCTACCTACTCTACAGATCAATATCGCCCCACTTACGTGTCTCATGAGCACTCATGGCTACATCGTCGTCACTACCATCGCCCCCTTTTGTTGTTGTTGCCTTGGAATCAAAGGAGATCTTATTCTTCTTCTTAGTACAATCGCTGGCGAAGTCTCCAAGTTTGCCACAATTAAAGCACCGAAGCTTGGATAGGTCCCTCTTCTTCTTCCCCGGTGCTTGGATAGGTCCCTTTTCTTCTTCCCTTGTGACCTGTCCCTTTGATGCAAGGGTTGCATCCTCCTCTGCTCTTTCTTTACTTTGACTGCACCGTTGTTGCAGCCTTGCCTCTTGGTAAATCTCCTGATTTCCTCCTGACGGAGGATTGCCCACATGTCCTCCCAGGATGGTAACGTAGGCACAACTAGGACATTTCCAGCATGGTCCTTGATGACATACTCATCCAGGACTATCAAGATCTTGGCTCTTCAGATAATGAAGTTGGACATATTGTCCAACCTGTCCTGATCTCTCAGTCCATGAGAAACCATCTCTGCTCAAATATGTCGAAATAGATACTCCTCTCCCTCTTCCTGCTGCAACGCTCAGAAAATTGGATCTATGTTTCTTGGTGATAGAAACCCTCTATAGTAGTTGCTCCCTCTAACAACTAATTTCCCTCACGAAAATCCTCCACCAAAAAGAACTGAATCAATCCTCTACGATCACCCTCTTGATCAAATCTCAGATCTGTTTGGCACAGATCTATTTAGCAATTGTTCTCCTTCGGCTCTTATCACCATTGTTAGGCATTGTTCTGCACCGACAGAACCTGTGCCACACCAACAACTTTGAAGATCAAAAGCTCAGTTTCCAGACTTCAGAAAATCTGCATAGCAACCTTAAAAACATGGATTGTGTCCCTCTGGCTGGCCTCTGCGTGAGCAGACTAGCTTAGCGCAGCGACTGCACAGCACAGGTTGCTCCTGCGTCACTCTGGAAGGCTTTGCAATGCCTCTGTGTCACTCATATGGCTCTATCGTCAACCTCTACGTGGCCTTTGCATCAACCTGGTGGGTTGCGTACCTCCCAATGATGCGCTGCCCTTTTCTGGATTTACTGATTCAGCTGCCCTCACTACAACAATATTCTTCAGCCGCTCTACTAGTGGATCAGCTTGATCTGCAATGCTCTGATACCATGTGAAAGTTTCAAAACAAAAACCCTACTGCAGTATCTAGATCTACTTCGCCTACTTGTTTAATTAACTTTAACAAGTTAATTTACTCAAGTATTCAGACAAACATTAAAGAAGAAACTAACTGCAGCCTACACATCTATATATCATTCACTGAACAATACACACATGTGACAAGATTACACGAATTTTCGAACAAATGTCCCTGGAAAAACCCAATGCGGGAAAACTGGTGCAACAGCTCTAGAGGGTTTTATTATTTATTTATTTTTTAATCTAGGATAATCGGTAACCGATGAGCATTTTTCCTGAACAGGCCCAGGATCAAATCCTACTGGCTGCCACTATAAACCTAGGCTAGGTGCAACAGCGTGCAAGCCACACAATAGCAATTAACTTATGCATCAACAAGAGCCGAGACGTCCCGATGGGGTCGCCTACTCTTCTAGCCAAGACACAACAGGCCATATACTCAATGAGATTTGAACCTCTGTCTCGTGGGTTTCACCCAACAAAACTTATCGTTAAACCACATGTCACTGTATAGAGGGTTTTATTATTATGCAAAATCTGAATACAACATTCTAGGCACCAGAAATGGTTGGCCCTACAAAGAAATTACACAACAATTAGTACCTTTCACTCGGAGACAGAAATATGGTTGTATCACACCCTCAAACAGGGTTTACAGATCATGAGCCCTTTCTGGACCACTGGAACCCTCAGCGCTGCCTCTGCAGCCTCTGCGTCAGCCCTCACTAGCCAGCGTCCCCACTGCATCACCCTGACTAGTGTTGCGCTGCCCTAGTTGGGCCTGCGTCACCCTGGTTGGTGCTGCACTACCCTTGTGTTGCGCTGGCTGGGTCAACGTCACCCTTGCTGGGCTTACGCAGCGTCTGCGCAGTGCTCTGCGTGGTGTTGGTTGAACTGCATCCTCCTGGTTGGTTGTACGCTGACTGGTACTCACTACACATAATCCATAACATCTTGATCCTCCAATGTTAGATCCAAGGACATTATCCAAGCATGATAATCAGACTTATCATTCAGCTTGTCATCAGATTTAAAGAATGATGAGGAAGTCATTGACCCTGGTCCTTGTCTATTCAACTTTGGTGATTGCTCTTCTCATTCTTGCTTAGGCTTTGTCTTCACCTTAGCTCTGATACCATGTTAATTTCAGTTAACCATGGTATTTTCTATGCTTATAACAGCTTACTTCAATCTTTCTTATTATCCCAATTCAATTTCCAGATATACAATCACATAATCAATGATAGTAAATGCTGATAGAACATAAATAAATCGACAGAAGACAAGCCAAGACAAGAGACACAAGAATTCTTATAATTCTTCTTATTCAGTAGAGAGAGAAAAATATAATTTACAGCAGTCAACGAGATGCCCTAGCCAACAAAGTCTTCACTAGTCATACCAGCAATTCAGCTTCCAATCAAGCTCAGTCGAACTCGGTCTTCCATCAAAGTCAAACACAACCCAAAACAATCCACAAATCTGGTCAAGGCAGTGGTCAAACTCTACAGTGAACAACTTTCACAGTCAACATTTTGCCTCAATTTTTATGCCTCCCATTACAACCTCTCCAAATCGGAAGTTTGACCCAGAAAACGCAGTCAAATCACAAGAGTTGACCCAAAGTCAATGCTAGTAAACACTATCTAGAAAATCCCTAAACCATTCCGAAAATTGCAGCATTTGTTTTCAAACGTGTGGAGGAGAGAGAAGCCTCTAAAGTTGTACGAACAAATCAAATGAGAGAGAGAGATGTGTGAGATGAATTAATGATGAAATGAGGATCATGTCTCTCCATTTTATATCCATGATTGTGGGTGTGACAACTTTTGGGGCTTGTGAGCCTACATTACAATTCTCGTCGACCTTGCCAAATTGCACATGTGGAAAAATAAATTCAAAATACAACTTCTGCTCATCAAAACAAGATGATCCTTATATCAATATTGCACCTCTCTGAAAGAGGAATCCAACAAAAATATCATCTCCATCATATGAGTAATGCAACATGGAGTTTGGCCCTAGTTTCCAAATTTAACACTCCCTCTCAACTAAGGAGAACTCCACCTGTCCATCCATTTGTCAACCTATGCAATCCTGTCATCCAGTATCATCATGTACTATCATATATCATCCTTCAATCCTGTGTCATCTTGTTGTCTCTGCTTTGATGGCTCTGCTCAGCTATAGAAGAAATAATAAGATAATATGATCCAGAGTGTATCACAAAGACCTTGCCACTCTCCACTGACCCGAAGTCAGTGTATAGGTAAAAACCTCAACTAGACTTGATCCCAGATCAAGTTGTTGGACACATCCCATCCTAGACATAGAGAGTACAACAAGAGACGATGCGTCCATCGGCAATGCTATGGTCTCTATCCTCGTTTCCTAACTCGTTAGCCAGATGAGAGGTACTTCCCATGAGTGTCGGTCTACATGGGTAGGATGCATGTACGGCATAGATCAAAGAGAGGGTGAACCGGATCAATATCATAACGGTGGGGAAATAGCACACCAACAAGGTAAGGTGAACCTAGCCTTGTGGTTGCTTATAGATCCAAGTAGCTATCCCCAAGCCCCCAAGAGCTCCCAAAGCTCATAGTCCAACTCAAGTGAGACCCTCACAATAGGGTATGTCCATGATACCAAGCTTCTCAAGGAAGGTAAGAATTTTACCTTCCCCAAGGGCTTTGTGAGAATATCTGTGACCTGCTCATCAATCTCAATGTGATGGAGCCTGATGGCGCCTTGTTGTACCATGTCCTTGACAAAGTGATACCTAATATCAATAAACTTGGATCGGTCGGCGAACACGAGATTCTCAGAAAGACGAATCCCACTTTGGTTTTCACAAAGGATCACAGTGTTATCCAGCACATGCCCAAACAGCTCACTAAAGAGCTTTCTCAACCAAACAGCTTCACAACAGGCCATACTTGCTACAATGTATTCGGCCTCAGCAGTGCTCAAAGCAACTGATTTATGCTTCCCGCTCATCCAAGAGATCGAAGCAAAACCTATGGTGAAGCAACATCCAAATGTGCTTTTACGATCCACCATGCTCCCTGCACAATCGGCATTGGTATATCCATGGAGCCTCGTACTGCCGACAATGCATCTCAGTCCATGGTTGGTTGTGCCCTGGAAATATCTCAAGAGATTCTTGGCACCAATCCAGCGAATGTGATGAGGCTCGACCATGTATTGACTCAACGTGTTCACTGCAAAACATATGTTCGGACATGAGTTCACTAAGAACATCAAGGTCGCTACGAGTTGACAATACTCGATGGGATTTCCCAAATCGAGCCCAGCAACACTGCCACAACTTCTTAAAGTTGAGTTCCATCGCAATAGTCACGGACTTGCAGTCCACCATCCCAAATCTCTCCAGCAGCTTGACAACATATTCTCGTTGAGAAAGGAAAATCTCACCTGGATTTTGCCAAACATCCAAGCCTAGGAAATAGTGCATCAGTCCTAGGTCCTTCATCTCGAACTCGGAAGCTAGCTCCCTCTTACATTGATGAATGAGAGGGTCAGCACCTGTCAGGAAGAGATTGTCCACACAGAGAACCAGAATGAGAGGCTTGTCATTATCAACCTTAAAATAAAGGTTTGGATCAGCATCACTTCGAGTAAGGCCAAGCTTCATCAAGTAGTTATCGATCCTCTCATACCAAGCCCTAAGGGCTTACTTCAACCCATAGAGGGCTTTCTTCAACCTGCATACATGAGTGTCTCTATCTTGAACTTCGAACCTTTTCTTTGAATGAGCCAAGTAAGAAGGCAGTCTTCACATCCATCTGATGTAGACTTCATCCTTGTGATGCAGCAAGGGCAACGATCGATCAGATGGTGCTGTAGCGAGCAACATGTGCAAATATTTCATCATAATATATTCCTTCTTTGTGCAAGAAGCCTCGAGCAACAAATCTTGCCTTGAACTTTTCAGCATTTCCATCAACTCCATGTTTGATCTTGTAAAGCCATTTCGAGGTGACAACAGATTTGTCCTTTGGTCTAGGAACCACATGCAAGACATCATTCTTCATGATCGACTCATATTCCTCGTGCATAGCATCCTTGGCTTCTTCAAATGTTCCAAGCTCAGATTGTACAATAGTGCTCATCACTCCTAGGTACCCTTGGTACCTATTCAGCTTCTTACTTTCTCGGAATATTCCCCTTGCAGCAATATGTCTCTCGGCATCTTCGAGAGTCTCTAAACTATGAGGGCCTCCTTTTAATTGAAGACGGTGGATCTATAGGATCCATCGAACCTTCAACCTCAGGCATCGGTTCCTCCTACCTTCCTGCTTCTTCTTCTTCTTTGCCTTCCTTTAAGATAGGAAGATCTCTAACCTCCCTGAGGGCATCATCTTTGTCGAAGTTGACATCATGACATATCTCTACTTCTCTTTGACCAGGCACATAGTTTCTATATGCCTTCGAGGTTTCACTGTAGCCCACAAGCATTCCCTTCTTTCCAGAAGCATCCAACTTGCTTCTCTTTTCTTTTGGCACATGAAAATATACGGGACTTCCAAAAACTCTAAAATGAAAGACATAAGGCTTCTTACCATAGAAGACTTCTTCAGGAGTTTTGGAGTCCAAAGTAGAATGTGGGCGTCTATTTTGAACATACACATCGGTGTGGGCAGCTTCTCCCATAGGAACTTCAGAAGACCTTGGTCATAAAGCATGGCACGAACAGCTTCCAAAATGGTTTTATTCTTCCTTTCAGCAACACCATTTTGTTTGAGAGTTTACACAGCAATTGTCTCCCTCTTAATGCCAGCTTCCCTGCAATAGTCACTGAATTCATTTGACTAATATTTGGTTCCATTATTGGTCCTCAAACTTTTGATCTTCTTCCCTGTTTGATTTTCAACCAAGGCCTTGAAGGTGCGGAACCACTTGAATGCTTCGTCCTTCTTCTTCAAAAAGTATATCCAATTTTTGTGGGAGAAGTCATCTATAAAAGTGATATAATATAAGCATCCTCCCAAAGATGTTACAGGCAACATACCAAATAGATCAGAATGAATCAATTGTAAAAATATCAAATGTCTTTATGACACTTGAGGGGAATGATCCCATTGTATGCTTTCCTTCAACACAACCCTGACATACACCTTCATGATCGTCTTTGAAATCGGGCATACATGTCACCACCTTCCTTGCTTCGAGAAGGGCTTTATAATAAAGGTCTGCAAACCTCTGGTGCCATAGCTCGGATTGAAGAGTTGTGTTGCATGTCATGGCTTCCAGCAAACTTCCTCCAACCTGATAGAGTGTGTCACCCATGAAACCAAGATTGAACGCTTCTTTGAAGTTCCTCTTCCAAATCTGTACCTTTCCATCAATGAATGCCACCTTTAATCTTTTGTCTTCCATTGCTGAGCTAGATTCTTCTTTAAGTCAGGTACATACAACACATCTTGAAAACGAAGGACTTGACCTTGATTTAGATGAAGGGTCACAATCCCTGTCCCTTTCACGGGATAGATGGCATTGTCTCTAAGGATAATTTCCAAATTAGTATCATTTTCAATCAAATCAGAGAGGGCCTCTTTAAGTGCCTTAAGGCACCACTATCAATCAATCAGTTATCCAGGGTGTCAGGAGGAGATGCAGCAGAGAGGGTAGATATAAGAATATATTCATTTCTCTTATTATCAACAACATTAGATTCATCAAACCTGGAGTTCCTTGACCTCTTGAAAGGTTGACCATTTCCATTTCTATTTCAATTAGAAGGATCCTTCCTCTTTCCTTTTAACATGTTGTTCCTTTTATCATTATCCCTGAAGTTGTTGTTGTTGTTGTAGTCATCATCTCGGGGAGAGTCCCTTTTATTGGGGCACTCACTTGCATAGTGACCAAACTTGTTACAACTGTGACATCTTCCCTTCCTTCCTTTGGGACCTGCTCTTCCATGATTTTGATTTCTCAGACCAACATTATTCTTCTTCTTTGCATGAGCAGTGAAGGCAGTAGGATCACTTCCATTCCCATTTGAGGGATGGTCTCTCTCCATCATCCTTGTCTCCTCTTGAGTGCATCTTGTCAACAATTCATCAAAATCAAGAATAATATTATTATTGAGAATAGTAGTATTAAATACATACCATGGTCAGGGAAGTCCTCCAAGAGTAATCAGAGTGAGCTCTCGGTCAGTTATAGCCTCTCCAATAGCTAAGAGATCATTCTTGATTTCAGTGATCCTCATGAACTTGGATTGGATGGACTCTCCCTTGTCCAGCTTGATGTTCTTCAACTTGTTCTTCAAAAAGAGAATTTGATTAGCATTGCTAGCCTTGAATATGCCAACTAGGTTATCATACATCTCCTTACATTCCCAGCTCAGAGAAATAAGCAACCAAGTGCTTATGAATAGAATCCCTGATGATCTTCTTCGCCTTGTTTTCCCCTTTCTTATACTTTGTTTTAGTGGCATCCGGTGCATTTGATGGAGGCTCAATGATCTTTTTCCCTGCACATATTCCATAACATCTTGATCCTCCAATGTCAGATCCAAGGACATTTTCCAAGCATGATAATCAAACTTATCATTCAGCTTGTCATCAGATTTGAAGAATGATGAGGAAGTCATCAGCCCTAGTCCTTGTTTATTCAACATTTCTCTTCTCACTCTTTCTTGGGCTTTGTCTTCATCTTAGCTCTGATACCATGTCAATTTTAGCTAACCATGGTATGTTCTATGCTTTAGAGCAATTTACTTCAATCTTTCTTATTAGCCCAATTTGATAGTAAATGCTGATAGAACATAAATAAATCGACAAAAGACAAGCCAAGACAAGAGACAAGAATTCTTATAATTCTTCTTATTCAGCAGAGAGAGAAAATATAATATACAGCAATCAGGATGCCCTAACCAGCAAAGTGTTCGTTGGTCAAACCAACAATTCAGCATCCAATCAAGCTCGGTCAAACTCGACCTTCCATCAAAGTCGAACACACAACCCAAAACAATCCAAAAAGCTGGTCAACAAAGTGGTCAAAGTCTGTGGTCAAAACAACAGTCAAAGTTGCAATCAACAACAGTGAAAGTCGATATTCTACCTCGTTTTTTGTGCCTCTAGCTGCGGCCTCACCAAATCGAAATTTTGACCCAGAAAACGCAGTCAAATCACAAGAGTTGACCCAAAGTCAACATTGGTCAACAATGTCAAGAAGCCCTAAACTAGTCCAAAAATTGCAACTTTTGATTTCACACGTGTTGAGGAGAGAGAAGCCTCTAAGGTTGTACAAACCAATCAAATGAGAGAGAGACGTGTGAGATGAATGAAGGATGAAACGAGGATCATGTCTCTCCTTTTTATATCCACAATTGTTGGTGTGTGACACAACTTTTGGGACTTGTGAGCCTACATTACAATTCTGGCCAACCTTAACAAATTGCACATGTGTGGAAAAATAAATTCAAAATATAACTTTTTCTCATCCAAACAAGATGATCCTTAGATCAATCTTGCACCTCTACGAAAGAGAAATCCAACAAAAATATCATCTCCATCATATGAGCAGTGCAACATGGAGTTTGGCCCTAGTTGCCAAATTTAACACGTTGGGAAGTGTATATATCTCTTTAGATTACTAGTAAAAACTCCTAATTGCCATAACTATTATCCAATAATTGGTATTCTGGAAGAGAAGAGTGACTCCTCCCTACCACCCAATCTACACCCACTTACTTTTGTTGTGGTTCACTATACCGAAGATCCATACTAGTTATTTACCAGGCGAGGAGAATCACAGTGATTCCTCCTTACCATCAGAGCTACACCCACTTGATTTTTATTGTGATTCACTATACTGGTTACTTACACAAAAAACCCACGAGTATTTAGGTGAATTGGTTATTTTTCTTACATAAATTATTCCCAATGAGCAAGCATATCAATCTCCTTGGGATTGGAACCCAATGAGGAAAACTACTCTAAACACTTGAACTACAAAGTTTTTAAGTTAATTTAGTATATAAATTAAAAATAATAATTAGTTAAAAATATTATTCAAATTTATATTTAATATTATTAAGTATTTGGTTAATTTTATTGTTATAGTTATTTTTTTATCTCTTGAAAAAATTAAAAATATATATATTTTAAATTAATAAAAAACCAATAACTTGATTTTAATATTGGAATTTTGTTGTGCAGTTATTTAATAATGTGATTAATCCGAAAATTCTTTTATCTATATTTACAATCTTGTTATATTTCTGTCATAAGCATATAAGAATGAGGTGTTTGGACTTGAAATGGTGAAGGTTATGAACGCAAATTTTACTGCTAAAAATTGTTTGCGAATAATTGATTTTGATACTTATCCATGAAGGTGCAAGTGTATGTAACATTGGATTGTGGTTATATATAGATTTTTAATTATTATTATCTTTTTAATTAATTAATTTCATGTACTAAAAGTCACTTCTAATCATGTGTTAAAATCATTTCATACAATTTGGGGGAGATAATTGCAAGACACAGGGGTGAGATTCCTACAGCATGCGGGGGGAGACAAGTACGAAGGATTATCCCATCCCGGCAAAGAGACTGCAAGCTCACATCGTCGAGGGATTCAGACTCCATAGAGTGCAGTTCATCGCCATGCACTAATGACGATGACAGTAATAGCTTACGAGCCAATTCAAAGCCTAATCAAAATTTACAAGTTCAACCAGAAAAAGAGGTGATTCATATTTATTAATAACTTAATAATTATGCCTGATGTTACGTATGAAAGCTCTTTCTCCTTTCCTATCTATGGAACAAAAACTACAGCCGGCCCTGCTGTATGAGGACCTAGACTGCTAACTACTAATGTTGTAGCTAAATATAGGCTTTATCAGAATATAAACAGACAATCTGTAGTCAAGGAAGATTTTATCTGAACTTCAAACTGTATTCTGCATTCAAAGATTTTTTTTAATTAGTTTTCAATATTTGAAAAAGTCGAAATCAATTCAGCTTTAAGTAAGATACATTTGTTTTTAATTTAAATATAAGCTTTTAATTTTGTCAGTTATTATTCTAACCAGCTTAAAAAAACGTAAAATGCATATCTATATGCATTTTAAACTTATTGACGTAAAATAGTTCTAAACTGAGATGTGTATATATATTTTTTAATACTAATAATAAACTTATTTACATATAGCATTGGGATCCATCCAAAAGTATGGGTAATATTCTGATCAGTGCTACATTTAACATGTGTTTTAGGTTTTACATCACAAGTTAAATAAGAAGACAAGTCAGGAATTGCAGCTGAAGTTTACAGAGAGATCAGAGACAAAAGGCGCAGCCAAAGAAAATCATAAAGATCCAAATAATGTTGAACGACCTAGGTGGTGTTCACTGTGTAATGTTGATTGTGTCACCAAGGAAGTGCTTCACAAATGTCATGCATTGGAAAGAAACACCATTCCATGATAAAAAATCTAGAAGAAGCCTTGAGAGATGGAAAGAACTGGGTTGAGTCAGTGGGATAGCGTTCTCTTTTTGAAGTTCATTGTAAAACCATAGAAGCTCTTCATACAGAAGATAAATTAACAGAAAAACACCAAATGATGTTAGGAAATCAGCCAAAACCTCAAACAAAGCAGGATGACTAGGTCCAAGAGATTGACAACATTATGGGAAAAAGAAAACAACAGATGAAAATGGACGAAGGAGGAAGCATGTCATCCCCAAAGCATAAAAAAATGTCAGTTTCAAGCATAGACTACAAGATATGTAACAAAGTGTTTAACAGTCAGGTTGTACTTGAATCACATCTTGCAGGTAGAAAACATGTTGCCTAATTGACCGAATAAATCTTCTTGTCTCGAAGCTCCACTGAATGAGAGGTGGTTCCCTTCGATATAGTTTGTAGTTGTCCATGTTATCTTATCATGTGCCTTGAGGCTTCACTGTCAATTATCCACATGTTGTCATCTTAAAGAGTACCTATAAGAGAGGAAAAGAATCCCCATCATTGACACCTTTTGATAGTTTGGAGATAACCTTGATAGCATATTCCCTTTGCAACTTCGAAGAGATTCCAAAGGGTCATGAGACCCTTCTTCATGTAGCTTGCCATTAATGAGAGATGCTAAAGTGATCTTCTTCCAAGGATGTCTTCATTTAAGAGAGTGCCAACAAAGTGATATTCAAGTAGTCTTTCTTTCACCTTAGCTTTGATAACATGTTTAGAAATCAATCTGGGTAGAAATCAGGGTTTTGATTCCCCTTTTCTTGATAATTATTTGTGATTTTGTGTTGGCCTTCAATTCTTTATTATTTCTTCTTTCATCAAGCAATTACCAAATCATAAATGTATGAAGATCACAAGAACAAAAGACACAAGATGTAGGCTCTCAGCCAAGGGAATGTGAAAACTCTAATGAAGTGTATTGGTTTATTTCCTCCTACTTGATTCAGTTAATACAAGTTATTTCCAGAAATTAGAGTCAGAAAATATCGAAAATAAACAACTACGGCCTACACATGCACATCATTTACTGAAAAATACACTCATGCAACAAAGTGACACGTGGATTTTTGGACATGAGTCCCCGGAAAAACCCAAAGCGGGAAAACTGATGCAGCAGATATGAGGGTTTATTATTAAGTAGTTCTGAGAATAGCAGATCTAGGTTCCAAGCTTGGAAAACCCGACAGAGAATAAAAGATATCAAATCTGCAGCTAACCTGAAGATCTAGTGCCAAATATCTGACTGATCCACACCCTCAAACGGGATTTACAGGACTTAGCCTGAATCTAACCCTAAAAACCCTCAACGTTGCTTCTAAAACCCCAGCATTGCCCTAGAGGGCCTGCGTCAACCTCTACGTGGCCCTAGGAGGGCCCGCATCACCCCTGGAGGGTCTACACTGCCCCTACGATGCCTTTGCTAGGCCAGCGTCAGCCCTGCGTGGCCCTAGCTACCCCTGCTGCTCTATGTGGCTTTGAAGCCTCTTTGCGATGTCCTTGTTGCTACTCCTCTGCCTCTTGCTGCCTCTTGGCTCTTGGAATCAAATCATTCCCTTAGCCAATACTACCCCTCACTGCAGGAAATTCCTCCAGAAATTCTTAGCAAACCCGCCCTAGAATTCCACATCTATTCCTCAGTTCTACCAAAAATTATGTGTGTCATCTGACCCTCAAACCTTTCTCTTATACTTTTCCGTTGAACCCTTCAACGGCCGAGATTAAATCATCCATCAACGGCGAAGATTAAAAGACTGCTTGATCCATGTGACTTAAGACAATTTCAGCACGTGTTAATTAATTCACTTTAATTATTTTATTTTCCTAAGTTAAACTTAGGAAATCCATTTCTGGGTCTTGTAGATCAAGTGTACACTAGTCCCTCCACAAAATTTGGGAGATAGAGCATAACTGATGCTACCCCAAATACACAAAATCTCAACAAGGAAGACCTCTCCTAGGGGAAAACCCAGTCAAACTCTTCTTCTTCTTATAAAACCAAGTCCAAATGAGACATTCAAAACCTCTAGACCAAAACCAAAACCTAGTCCAATCACCAAGTCAACCCTCCAAAAAATTCTCCTTCAAATGAGTCAAAGCCTCCAAAGTCAATGAAAGTCAAACTTCCTTAGCTGGTCAACTCTATTTTTGGGGACCTGCAGTAGGGCAAAAACCCTAACTACGCACGTGTGAGAGATAGAAGGCTCAAAAACTCATATTTTTTTCTTTTGTTTGACTTTTGCTCTTCTCCTTTGACCTTCGCACATCTTGTCTTCTTCTTGTTGTAGATTGAACTTGTGACAGATAGTTGCTCAAATAGGTCAAAGTTTCCTCCAATATACACCTTTCCCAAGAGGTGGAATAGCCACATCAAGGCTGAATTGTCACAGGTAGGGTCAACTTGGTAATGGAGGTCTTTTTGACTTTCTTAACACAATATTTTTTTCTTTCATGATACAAATGCCCAAGGGTCTTATACATATGATAAAGACTCTTTTGACTCAAGTAAACTCTAGAAGCATGAAGAACATGCTTGACCTCGTTGACAAGTAAAAAGGAGCATGAAACCCATGCTTCAAAAATAATTTTGTTTTCTTCTTTTTCACTTTAACAATAAATATATAATGATATAAGTAGAATAACAATTATGAAGACCGAGCATAGTTACATTTCAACAATATTTGTCTCTTACACATAGTCTAACTTTACATATGTACTACAATAATAGTCATATAACAGTGTACATAAATTGGTATAACAAAATTGTTGAGAAACATTGTCTAACAAAAAGTCCTCAAATAGTCCCTAAACCCAATGAACATGGAAGGATTCTTCCTGGAGAGTCTTTATTATTTTGTGGATCTTCGAAATGTACAAGGTTCAACCCCAATCCCAATTTTGAGAGTGTGTGAGCTTCTTGATTCTAATGTCTATAGACATGGTCAAAATATACATTTGTGAAAAGAGAGAAAGCATGTTTTGTATATGCCTTTCATCCAGCTTATGACTAAAAGTGGTTCCCCATATATTTGAATATTTGTAATTTTGTTTTCTTGTGCAACGTGTAATAGGAACTTGAGAGCCATGAGCTCCACATAATTGTTTGTGGACAATTATGTGGAGGGCACCTTGGAATGTTAATTTCGTTGAAATGGCACTCTTGACAGATCAACATGCATACAACCACACTTCAACTTTAAAGTCTCAAGATAAGTCAGTGGAATATCATCATTAATATCCAGACATTCTCTCCAATCAAGATGATTATGGCTGACTAAATAATTGGAAAATTTCAACTCATCAACTTAGAAATAATTGATTGTTTTATGCATTCATTAGCAATTTAAATTGTAACTCTAAATACTTATTAGTGGAGACATTATCAACATACTCGTGTGTGTGTGTGTGGGTGTGGGGGGGGGGGGGGATGGGATAGGCTAATTTTATATTAAAAATAAAGCAAGTATGCAAGGTAGAGCACCCTTAAAGTTCTTCAACTACAACCTCCAAAATTATAGAAGTTATAAACTGAGAAACACATTTGTTGTGACTAGCAAGATTGTTGTCAAAACTATCTCTTAAATGTAGTATAACTTTACATATGTATTACAATAATAGTCATATAACAACCTGTAAAAATTGGTATAAAATTTTTTTGAGAGATGTTGTCTGACAAAAAGTCCTCAAATAGTCCCTATCAAGGTCCAATGAACATGAAAGGATTTTTCATGATGAGTGTTTATCATTTTGCAAAGATTCCAAATGTTGGGGTCCAATGCCAATCTTAGTTCTGGGAGTGCATCAAGTTCCTGATTCTAGTGTTTGTAGATGTTGGACACCTAATCCTCCTAGGGTTAGTGTGGAAGGTGAATGGTCAAAGGGGAGTCCAAGAGACCTTTGAAGATGAATCCCAGGGTTGCTCCAATGTATTATAAATATATTTCATTGTGATAGCATTGGATATCACACTTATCTTCATATGCTAGTTATCTTCTCCATGTATGTTTGACATGTATCAGAGTTGGTACATTCGTAACCTACTCAATCTTGTTTGAGCCATTGGTTTTAAGGCCTCTTTGTGCTTGTTAGTTTTGCCCTATTGTCTCTATCTTGTGTGCCAAAACTTGAGCATTTTCATTGTGTGTTTGTCCTTAGGGATCCTAACGCTCCACTAAATTTGTTGTCTGCCACAAATTTTCTTGCAATTATACTATGTCCTATGCGTTGGACTGATAACCCTATTGCGTAAATACGTTGAAAAATGAAACTGGGAAAATGTGCATCCTCCCATTCCACGATTACCTGACAACTTCTTGCCATTTGTGCATTATTTTAGCTATTACCAGACTCTGTCAAACGCTCAGTGTACGTTACCAAAGACTGTCGTAGCATTTCATTGTTGCATTGAAAGTCTAATCTTTGCATCCATCCTTTGTTGAGTAACTGAAATAATGTGTCAAAATTTGCATATGTTTTATCTGTATTTGGCCAGGATCACCAGTGTGAATTTAAGGGCTACAGCCTCATGAGATTATTCCAACATCCAATGAAGTCTGGTATTCTCCCTGTCAATTGATTATCAAATGCCCATAGTTTTTGCAAATTTCGTAGCATTTCGAAAGTGGATGGTATCTCTCCACTTACTCCTGCAATATCAATATACCTCCCACGAATTTTCTTTGTAGGCTTCTTACTTCTCGCATCGAGCGTTCATTGAGTTGAATATTAGGAGTGATATGTAGAACCTGTTGAGGATCTATTGGACTCCAAAATCCCTCAAATGATTTGTTGAAGAGAGGCATTTCATCCTTATCGACGAGGTCTATCTCTTTTGCAGCGCTATCATTCTCCATTGCATGCTACAGCAGCAAAACACCAATGCACCTACGCATATACATTGGTGGCGTTTCTCGAACTCCCCACTCCATCTTCCTCTCTAGTCCATCGACACCATGCATCGGCCTCCCTCTTCGCGCAGCCTGCATATACCTTGAGCTTCCCCATATACGCAGAGCGCTTTCCAACTCCCATTTTTGCTCTAGTCCCATCTCGACTAGTATCCTCACGATGCCTCGATAACAGCATCGACCTCCTCATACGCTCCTGTGTAATTCGTTGACTCCTACACAACGCTCTTCCGCTACAATATGATATCCAATCCACAAGTCCCTCACACCACTTGTAACACGTTGCCTCGTGGCCTCCATTCAACATATCCACGTCCTCCTCCCTACGCGCTAACCAACTGCGCCACCACCACCAACACTCCACCACTTCACCTCCCTCCTGTAGTTGTTGGATTTGATGGACTCCTACGCATATACACTGGTGGATTTACAAAGTCAATTCGGAGATCTCATGCACTTGTTTGATGAGTAAGGTTTGCTTGAACTTTCATTGTGGACCAAATTTATATATTGTTGTAAGAAATTCAGAGTATATATTCCTACTTCGTCAAAAGTGGTAGGAAATTTTCGTTATTTCCAAGAGGTGCATACAATTCTTGTATGCACTTATGAACTCTTCTTATTCTGATCCTCACATGCGCCTTTGTGAAGTTATCGATTCCAGAAACATTTTATATAAGGTGAATCTTGAGTTAATTAAGGCTAAGTGTATGACTTGCATTTGAAATGGCTACCTCTTCACTATGATTCTCTTTCTTATCCTTATTACAAGTTGGGGTAGGGATTAGGACACGTAGAGAAATTGGATGTGAATTGTGCACAGGATAGTGAGTTGGATAGCATTCTATGAGTATACATAAATACATTGGAGAACATATAGCTTAGAAGAAGTGGGTTGAGACTCAAAAAAAAATTATAAATCCAGTTGCATAGTCACATCGTTGGAATCGCCTTATGAAGCAGTTGAAGGTTACAAAATTGAAGAAGACCACAAAGCCGAAGCCATGAGCAGTCATGGTGTTTAGATCTCACATTATCTTATTACCCACGACCTCGTGGAAACCCTAGAAATAGTTCACGAAAGTGTCATTTAAGGAGTAAGACAAGTTGGTATAATGGAGATTTTGTTCAAGATCGTGAGTTGTTCTCTGCACTTTATATAAAAGTAGTTCTTTGTGACGGATATAAGACTTTTGCAATGGTTTCCTTTAAGAAATATTGCACATTGGTTGTTGCATTTGCTGTGAAATGGATCAAATGGGTAATATATTAGAATTATTAAATACTTAGATACGTGCCAATGTTGATGGGATAATAAGCATCAACAAAAACACTCTCAGTGATATTAAAACCTGTATGCAGTATATACAGGAGAAGGTAGATTTTTTGGAGCTTGAATCTCAGCTTCAGTGAGTAGAATTACAACAATGGAGTCATCATTCTGAACCTGTTTTTGTTCAGAACATTGAAAGACTCCCATAAGCAACGAGTCAATAACATTGCAGTTGATTCAAATCAAGTGCCCAATGAAGCAACAAAGTTACATGCAGATGCAGAAGTTCAATCTGCGCTTTTCAAGTCCATCATCAGACCTTTGGAAGAGCTTGTCCACAACAAGCACAGAACTAGTCTTGGATATGACAAGGATGTGTCCTTTCATATTATGGACTACTCCAAGGCCGTCAAATTTCAGAGTGTCAGATTTCTTCATGACAATTCACCTTCACTTGTTCCAGATTCTGCTCCTCTTCCAAACAACCACAACAAAATGTTAAATGCCAACACTATGACTGAGTTGGCCATTTGAAAGATCATTGTTTTGATCTTCACCCATGCAAGCATTGTGGCCAACACACTCATTCTTCAAACAAATGCTTCAAAAACAAGCCTCCTGCAACCTTAAACCATCTATGCGAGGTTGAGCTTCTCCCTCTTCAAAGAATTGGGGACACTAAGCTTCTTGCCAATTTTGGAGGAGTTCCAAGAAATGCATCAAGCATTCTAGAGTTGGTGGTCATCCTTAAACCATCGCAGGTTGCAGACCTCCCTTTCCTCTTGTAGAAGACCTCAGCTTCTTGCCAAATTTGGAAGAGTTTTGAGAACTGCACTAAGTGTTTCAGTGTTGGTGGTCATCCTTAAACCACCTCCTTATACCTGCATTCCAGAAAGCACAGTCAACCTAGCGCTGCCATTTTCTATTACAGCTCACTTCTTGGACTCATACATACCCATTCGGATTTGGGGGGGGGGGATGTTGGACACTTAATACTCCTAGGGTTAGTGTGGAAGGCAAACGGTCAAAGAGGAGTCTCAAAAACCTTGGAAGATGAATCCAAGGGTCACTCGAATGTATTATAAATATATTTCATTGTGAATAATATTGGATATCACGCTTATATTCATATGCTAGTTGTCTTCTCCGTGTATGTTTGACAGTAAACATGGTTAAAAGATACATTTGTTAACAGAGAAAGCATGTTTTGAATATTTCCCCTTGTATATGCCATTCATCCAGTTTATGACCATAAGTGAGTCCCCATATATGTGAATATTTGTAATTTTGTTTTATTGTGCAAGGAGTAATAGAAGCTTGAGAGCCATGACCTCCGCATAACTGTTTGTGGGGGGCATGGCCCATGACTAACATGAGATTTGTGATTTTGTGGATAAATAAGGGCGCCACCAACACCTCCTAGTGATGGTGAGCCTTGTGCTGCCCCATTGAAGAAAGCCCATGGGGAGTCAGTCTGAATATTTAGCTCAATATGGTGCATGGAAAATGGTAGAGTTTGTGTGTAGGCAACTAAAGAAAAAATATCCAAGTTGTGAGCAACAATTGTAATGGCTAGGGGAGGCTTGTTGTCAAATTTAGCTTGATTCCTCTCTAGCCATATGCCATAGGCTACTGAGAAAGAGAGGGCTTTGTGATATTTCTAAATATTTGAGTGCAACCAAGTGAGAAGACAAGATTCAATATCATTCCTCACCAAAATGTAATTCTGATTGGTGAGCCTTTGAATTTCAAACCAGGCCTCAAGAAAGAAGGGCCAATCTAAGAAGAGATGTATTACACATCTCAAATCTCAAAGGCACAGTGAACATTTGTTAGGTCCTTGAAAGGTGCATTTTTTAAGGTTGTTTGAGATGGCAACCTTGTTTCTTAATATATATTGCATAAAAAGTCTCATCTTTGTTGGAAATTTTAATTTTCAAAAGGATTTTCTCCACGAAGGGGGAGGATCAACAATCTAGGATTGTGTCATCCAAATATATCCAAATTTTAAAGTATATCGACATATAGTATTATGAGTCTTTATGAAACTATCTAGCTAATCCAAAATGATGATATGTACATAAGTATTATGAGTCTTTATGAAATTATCTAGCTAATCCAAAATTATAGATATGTGCAAAAGATGATGATATGGTTGGTGTATTGTTCCCATAATGATGGGCTTTATCAGAATATAAACCGACAATGTATCATCAAGGAATATTTATTTGAACTTCAAATTGTATTGTGCATTGAAAGAATTTAAAAAAAAAAAAAAATCAATGCTTGAAAAAATCAAAATCAATTAAGAATTAGGTTAGATACATTTGTTTATAATTTAAATATAAGATTTAATTTTCTATGTTTTTATTCTAAGCGGATTAAGAAAAATGAAATGTAGATCTATATGCATTTTAAATTAAAGACATAAAATAGTTCTAAACTGAGACATCTATATATTTATTTTAATAACAAAACATTATTTTCATTTAGGATGGATGGTTTTACATTATTTTTATAGATGTAATTATAATAAACTTATTTACATATAGCATTGGGCTTCACCTAAAGGTATGAGTAATATTCTAATTAGTGTTACATTTAGCATGGAGTTTCAGATTTTTCATCATGAGTTGAATAAGAAGACAAGTCAGGAATTGTAGCAGACAGTTTATTGAGAAATCATAGACTAAAGACACACTCAAAGAAAATCATAAAGATGCAAATAATGTTGAACGACCTGGGTGGTGTTGACCATGTAATGTTGACTGTGTCGCCAAGGAAGTGCTTCACATATGCAATGCATTTAGAAAGAAATGCCAATCCATGATTAGAAAATTAAAATAAGCCTCAAGAGATGGAAATCAGTGGGTAGAGGCAGTGGGATGGTGTTCTCTTTGTGAAGTTGATTGTAAAACCATGGAAACTCTTCATATAGAAGATAAATTGACAAGAAAACACCAAATGATGTTAGGAAATCAACCAAAACCTCAAACAAAGCAGAATGACCAGGTTCAAGAGTTTGAACATGTAGCATTGGAAAAAGAAAACAACATATAAAAATGGAGGAAGGAGGAAGCATGTCATCCCCAAAGCGTCAAAATTTGTCACTTTTAAGCATGGGATGCAAGATATATAACAAAGTGCTTAAGCAACGAGGTTGTACTTGAATCACATCTTGCATGTAGGAAACATGATGCCCAATTGAAAAGGTTCGAAAATTCTACAACCCCTTTAGATGTTAACAGTGGACAGAGTAGAAACATGTGGGTCTGGATGTGCAAGTATCAGATAATTCTAAATTGGTGATATCCACCCAAGATGCTGCAAAGGCAGGTGGGAAAGATGAAGAAACCACTTTGGAGGCTAAAGATGATCAAGAAGTAGTGATGAAAACTGAAGAGGATGATAGTGACGAGATCTCAGAGCCCAATGAAGTTGACAGTAAAGTGATCCAGAATTAATGATTAAAACTGAAAAGTATAATATTGAGGAGCTAAGAACCCAATGAAGTTCATGGTAAGAAAGATAATGCTCTAGGAAGCAGAACCGAATAATTTTTAAAAAAGATAGGGCAAAAAATCAACTGCAAGACTGTTCAATAATCTAAATATAAAATATGCAATTTAGAGAATAATGAGGACACATCTTTTAATGAAGATGTCGGTACTTCTAGATTTTCTAAGGTATTAATTGCATTTGATTATTGATTTTACTATATAAAGGGGATGTACTAACTCCAAAGAATAAACTAGTAATAAATTATTTTGAAAATTTTTATTAATTATTTAGGAAATGAGTTTCACTCTACATTAAACCAAATATGAATTTGAATTTTTCAATGGTTCATTGTAGTAACTTGCATGTTTCTAGTTTCCGAATAGGTTGTATTGGAGGAATTGCTATACAAACTGAAGAAATCAGATTCTTAATTCAACATTCTACACATCAATGAACATGTAATAAATAGTTATTGTTTTTAATTATTTTCCAAAGAAACTTCGTTGATGGTTATAGAAAATTGGTCCTCAAAAAATAACTTAGGAATAAAATATGTAATCTATACAATTTAGAGAAGTTGATGGTTATAGAATATTGCTCCTCAAAAAACAACCTAGGAATAAAATATGCAATCTGTACAATTTAGAGAAGATTGAAGACAACTCATTTTCTTCTAATTATATGGTATTTATATAATTATGAAACAAATGTCCAATGAACCAACTTTATTAATTTAATTCCTAGTTTTAATTTTATTCTCTCTCCTTCTCTAGATCTTAGATAGCATGTTGGATTACCAACTTTATTAATTTAATTCCTAGATTTATTTGTAGTATCTCTCCTTCTCTAGATCTTAGATACTATGTATTAAAGGATATTAAAGCACATTATCGTTATCGTGGGAATTGAATAGTGTATAAGGAAGATCTCTATCAATGGGTGTGCATAGGGAAATCCATGTATGAGAGCATTCTAGTATGGTAGAACAAGCATGAGTAGTTGAAAGGATGTTAAGGCACTAGAGTAATTAAATTGAGATAACACAAGCAATCAATAAATGATGGAAACAAAGCATTAGTGACATGTGGCTTAGTATTATTCTAGATTTTCACAACCATGTAGAGTTTGCATTAAAATTGAAATAGTACTTGCATAAATTTTTGTCACATTTAATTCTACTTTAGAGTGTTAGCTTCATTGAAATGGCACTCTTGATGGATCAACCTGTGTACAACCACACTTCAACAAATTCAAAGCCTCAAGATAAGTCAATAGAATATCATCATTAATATTTAGAAATTCTCTCCAATCAAGATTATGGCTGATCACATCATTGACATATTGCAAATAATCCAGTGAGAAATAATTGATTGTTTTATGCACTCATTAGCAATTTAAATTGTAACTCTAACTACCTTATTAGTGGAAACAATATCAACATACTTTTATACATTTTTTTAAGGGGAAAGTGCACATAATTTATATTAAATATAAAGTAGATACAAAAGATAGAGCACCCATAAGATGCTTCAACTACAACCTCCAAGTTGAGTGAGTCATCAGCCGAAGTGGCTGACAAGTCACCCGCACCCAAAAATAAGACAAGTCGTAGTGGTAGCCAACAACAACCAACCAGCTGCAGCCAACCGCATGCAGATTCGAACACACAAATCCCAATCAACAAAGAGATAGATCATGGTGATCAATCTTCTCACAATCAACACAAGTTAATGGGATGATTGAACAACTGCAAACACAAGTTGGGTAAAGGTGTTGATTGCAAGAAGATCGATTGCCATTGTAGTCAACAACCAACACAGCCAGATAGAGAGGGTTGACACTGAGATTTGCACACATGAGAAATGTTCTCGGGGCGTCTACAACAATTCTCTGAGTCTTAAGCTTGAAAAATAGGCGATAGGGTCAAGTTGAGGAGGCAACACAAACCGTAAGTTTGAAAGAACTCAACAAATACACATGAGGGTCATTGCACCAAGGTGGAAGCATGGGTCGACAAGTCAAAGAGTAGAAAAGGAATAGGTCATAGGCAAGGGAATCAACCATAGCCACGACGATAAAGTCAGGAAAGGGCACACTGGTTCGCAGTGCAATTAGGCTTGACAAGGATAGTGCTCGTACATGGGACATGAATCAAGGGTCTACCAGGAATAAGCCCCTGTAGATCAAGGACCGTTGCTAGCACAATTTGTAGGTGAGTTGACGCGAAGAGCAAGAAAACAAGGTCGAGGGTGCTACCAATATAGATAGGGCTATGCAAGCCAATCATCGGGCAAAGATTTGGCAATAGCCACATAGAAAAACTCTACACAACAGTTGTTAGGATTGGGCTATGGAGAATAGATTTGTAGGAACCAAGCTAATGGCATTGTCAAGGCCCACGAGAATTGGCCAGGGAGAAAAGAGACAACATGATTGGCAGATGTCAACCCTCAGAGAGAGAGAGAGAGAGAGGGAGACAATACCATTCAAGGGCGTAACAACATAACCTTTCAATTGAATTCATGATTTGAGAAGATGGTTGCAATCAACCCAAGGCTTGAGGACATGTTGGAGGGTGCCTATAACTCTAGAGTCCATATTTGAGAATAGTCTCGATTCTCATGCAGAACAATCTAAAGCAGTTTGTAAAAACTCAAGTGACACCTCATATAGATGTTAAAACAATGGTCATCCATAATTTGAAAAATGTGAATGCCAAACGCATCATGGTTGATGTAATGAAGGATCATGTGATTCCTCACATATCAAGAAAGAAGAGTGTTAATGAGATGTGAATCACTTTGATGAATTCATATTAGAGTGATAACCATAACAGAAACTGTTGTTAAGAGAGAGAGTAAAGTCCTAGGGTAATTTTTCCCTTCGGGTTACATAGTCACAAGATGAATTATTCTAAATTTCACAGTATTTCTTCCAATTCTAGGCAGAGGCAACACCATGTGTAACAATGTAAACTATTCAATAACTCATTCATCAATGTCTCAAAACAAATCCAATATATCCATTGATCCTGGTTTGTTACACCAGCAATCCAATTTTTACAACAACAATGAATATCTCTCACAACAATATGATTCTTCAACAACCTAGTAAGTTAGGGATGATTGACCAAAAAACATTCAACCAGTAATTTGCTAATAATATTGTCACTATGTAATAGACCAATAAATCATACGACAATTATTTAATTATGTAATTAAAAAATAGTCTATAACTCATTGATCATTAGCTAAGTGGTGTACTAACAGGGAGTGTTTATGCCAACCCTTCACTTATGACATCCAGTAGACAATTTCTTCCCTATTGCCTCAAAATTCTTCAAATCACTTCGCACAACCACAAAACTTCAAGATACAATGCAGACTATCCTTTCCACATATATGTGTGATTCCATTGCTTAAGAATAGGTGCCTAGGTAGGATGGGATCCACTCCACCGAAACTAGATAGAAGGATTTAGATAGGGTGGGATCAACTCCATCAAAGTTAATCAAAAGGAAGGGACCTTAAAGCCCTCGAAGCCTTAGACTCAAGAAAATCGGAGATATTCCAATCCAAATTGATCATCCAAAATGATTCCAACTCTCTTATATTTATGGCTTTCCCTCAAGGGGTTTCTCAAATGTGAGGGATTACAATGCAACTTGCAATTTGGCCTTTTTTGCCCTATACAGCCCTATATTTTCCCAATATTGCCCCAAACATTGGAAAATTTAGGTTTTCCCCCTTTATCAAGACTATAACCTATGAGGTTGGATAGGCTATTTCATCCCTTGGCAAATAATCCGTTGGGGGTCATTACAATCCCCCCTTCCCAACATTGCTTGTCCCCAAGCAATGGCAAACTTGGGTGTTGCAAATCTTCCCTCATATCTTCACGCAGGACCTCTCTTGGGTGGACATCCTTGTCATGTGAGTTGTCTGAAGAAAATTATGATCGGATGATAGATACAATCCATCATCATCTTCTGTCATTATACCAGATGATTCCTTAAGCAGAAATAATCCCATGAATATGCAATTTCACTTTGTTAATATCTCTTGTCTGAGGGCAAGATGCTTTTGAAACAACGTGATGCTGCCTGAATGACAAACACATCGTTTCCCTTATAGGAATAATTCTTAGGTACTCCTTAATTCTCTTGAGGCATCTTTTGTGTCTTCTCACTAACAAAAGAAAGTTGAGGAAGCCTTCCAACTAGCAACTATTTCCATTGTTTTGGGGGTAGTACTAGCAATTTGTGAGGGACTGCATTTAGAAGGAAAAGGTTGCCTAAAGTTCCAATATAAATCGCTTTTTTGAGGATCACTTACTACAAACATTGGGGATACTATAGACAAATGATCGTCCTATAATTATTTGGATTTGTAGTGGAGCTTGATTTATGGACCAAGTGAATAATGTGATGTAACCACACATGGGGAAATCTTATACAAATAACATGGTTAAACGAGTCGACCAAGCAGAAATCTAGAGAATAAAGACCATGCTTGAAGAACTTTACTCAAAACTCTTCCTCATTAGTAGTTTCACTAGTGCTTATCTCCCAAAAAACTTCCTAGATATCTCAATATGAGAATAGATAGCAAGAAGAGGGGGGAGAGATGGACAAGATAGAGCACATCATGCACAAGTGACAACAAATTCCTTCGCATCTCAACAAGATAGAGCACATCATGCACAAGAAAATCAGAGAATCCATGCAATGCTAGTTCCCAAAGTTTGAGACTTGATTTATCAACAAAATAGACTATACCATCCACACTATCATTGAAATCTTCAATGAATTGTCTTCTAAAGGTATGTGGCATGTTGCCCCTATGTCAAGGGGGCATGCATCTCTCCAAGAAGCAAATGAAGTGTTAAATAAATCTTTGTTAACTCTAATAATGTTATTGACAACAATATAATGAGAAAATTCAAATGCTTTACCTTTGTCTTCTCCCATGGGATTCTGCATCTCTTTGCCTCGTGTCCATACTTGCCACAAGATACAATGAAGATGAAATCTCTCACCTTGATTGTGTCTACCCCCTACCTCCAAAATTCTTCTTCCTAGGTCCACTAAATTCTTCTTGCTACTACGAATGTTGGTTTTTTGCCCAAATGAAGAATTGAATGACATGTTGAATATGCACCAAAATATGAGGTGGTGGATGACGTAAGTCACCGGGTTCGGCAAACTTAATCGATTAAGTTCAAAATTCGCCGAACTTTAACCTCTCCCGAACTTGATCCAAAAAATTCGTCAAATTTATTCGAACTTGAATTTTAACGGTGAACATCAACGATTTTTTTTAAAATTCGATAAAATTCGTTTTAAAATTTGGGCGACAGGGTTTCATTTTGGTTTTTTAAGCTTAAAAGCCCAATTGACCATCGTCACGACTGTTGCTCACCGATTTTCTCACTACTACTCTGCTCACTCCTCCGCGGCTGTTCCTCCACGCTCCAAGACGTTGCCATCGTGCAGCTCCAGCCTCGGCCCTCCACGGTCCACAGACCTAATATATACATATGGAAAATTTGGAAACGGAGTGTACCAAAATTAGGAGACTTCCGTGAATTTGCTTACTTTCGTGTGTCAATTTGCTTTTATTTAAAAGTGACATCAAAATAATTTATTTAGCTCAACCAAATTTGGAAACAGGGTGAACCATAATTTTGGGGCTTCCATGAATTTGCTTCATTTGTTGTCTCAATTTGCTTTATATAAAAGTGAACACAATAATTTATTTAACTCAACCAATTTCCAACAAGTTGTGAATTGTGATATAACACAGATATTTGTAGGAATGGCTTTCTCGCTTTATTTATCAATTTTGTCAATTCAAGGTTGTACCTTGGGACCACTATCGCTCGAATTTTTTCAAAATTAAAAACTACAAAGATATTCTTATGACTAGCACAAGCTGTCAATTTTCCTTGTCGTCAAACACATTCACTTCTAGAATTGGCAATTTCTTCCTAGGAAATGAGCACAGCCAAATGTACGGCCAGCCAAAAGAAGAAAAAACAATATAATAAATTTTTCAATGCTAGAATAATGTCTACAACCTAAGTCACCAATTTCGGCATATGGGCCATGGTTTTGTTGAATTTGATATTCGAAGATGGCCTACTGTTATTGTCTATGATGAATTTATCACCTTGTTTACTATGTATGGAACACTGAAGTTGGTTCTTTATTGGCAATTTGGCACTCGCTTTCATGGTTTATATGTGGAAATGATGTAAATGTTTGAGCAATAATCCTATCATCTATGTGTTTGCAATGTGCATTATACACTTTGAAAATTGACATGCTTATTTATTTATATGCATCATATTATCTTTCAACATGCTTAAAATTGTTTTATATATATATATATTCAAATTTCTATATGTCAAATTTTATGGCGAACTTTATCGCAAAATTTTAGGTGCCGAACTTTATTCGAATTTCGACGCTGTCGAACTCAAACACGAACATGAACCTGGTGACTTAGCTTGCGATAAGGGAGCAATTGTAAGGAGAAAGAGAGTCACCAAATTATCCTTGTCTACTTCAAGAGTTATGAGCAATTGAGCATTCAACACACCATTAGTAAATGTACCTTTGCCAACCATGGCCATTGGTTGTATGCTTTCAAATGAAATGATGATCCGCACGATCATACGCACTGTAAAAGTTGGCATTTTGGTCCTCTTCCACCACGACAACACCCAAGTTTGGTCCTTCGACAACTCAAAAGAAATATCATAACAGAAACAAGAATTTGCGAAGAGATCGACGATATTCATCGACAAGCATCCAAACTAGTTAAGAAGATAGTCCATGGACAAGAATGAAGCAGGCATAACCATGGAGACTTACTCGTCCTCTAGTGCTAGCCATCTCCATGAATCTCCAATACACCTCACTCACCAGCATGACTACCAAATTATTGTTGTGACTTTGTGTTGTGATTCTCATTACATAAAACCTAAATTCAATACCTCTTGTTGGATTACATAATAGATTCAAGTTAGATAAACATAAAACCTCTACTAATTTCAAAAGACAACTCATTAAAACCACAATATGCTCTTGTTGCCCCATGAGTTGCCCACCAAGAATGGGGCTTCTTAGCCCCCCTGTCTCGAATCAAATCATAGCCTCCAAATCGCCCCCTACCAGTGGAAAAATCTGCAAAGGCATCCTCCACCTCATCAAGGGATGCCCTATCCTAAAAAATCCTCCTCAATGAATCTTTCCTCCCCTGTGAGATTTCAGCATCCATGTGAGGAGGGAATCTGCGGGAAGGTCCACCATTCAGCCACTCATGGTTGTAGTATTTTGGGTTCAAGGAGTGAGCCAAACAATGTAAAGGTGTGCAATTCTTGTCCCATCTGCTGACAAGAATATCCTGTATGACGGTGAAGAAGGCCTCAAGTGATGTCTCATACTCTGGGCACTGACTCTGTAAAATAATGGTCCTCGCAGACTCAATCATGGAATCCCATCCCTCATAAACCTCTCCTAGGATGGCTTGCGTCTCCATAAGAATGGAGAGACATGCTCACAATTTGAAGTCTAAAACCTTCAATTCCACCAAACAACTCTACCTCTTGAAATTCAGTGGCACCCCTGAAATGCATTCAAAATTCAATAGCATTGGTACCTCAAATTAGAAGGAAGAATTCAAGGGAGGAAGCAAAGAATATAGAGGTCATCTCATAGAGTTATAAGAAACCCTATGCTTTAATATTGTTGTGAAGCTTGGCATCGAGAAACTACATGTTTGAATTGGATTGCATTAAAGTGAACCAATTATAAATACAATTAGAAGTGACCTTTGGTTTCATCTTCCAAGAGGTCCAAATGACTCTTCCTAACCTATCCAAATGACTTGTCCTATCCACCTATCACACAATATTCCTCCTAAATTAATATTTGCAACTTACCATAATCCCAAGGATTGGTTATGTAACACATGGTAGCCGATATTGCTAATTGTGAAGTTGGACTCCACAATCATTTACTGGGATACACAAAACCATATCAAACCCTCTAAGAAACCAATTTTTCATGACAAATTCGAGCTCATAAAGATCAAATATTCACCTCATATCAAACAAGATTCAAAAGAGAGCAGTGCAACGACATTAAGCCCTTAATAAGAGGGAATTTAAAGCATTCAAAAAATTAAGCCCTTAATTTAAAGCATTCAAAAATAGACTTGGATTCTAAGTCACCTGATACGGGGATATCGGGATTCGAAGAATCGGATACGGGTACGGTGACCCCGGAACAAGATACTTCTGGGATACGATACGTTATATATATATATATATATATATATATATTAAAAATTAGATATTTTTTGCACAAATTCATACAAAATTCATTGATTCAAACATAGATATTAGATACTCATGAGTCATACATCATCATTGATACTATAATACAAATTACAATGATACATTGATACACCATACATGATACAATCGTCAAATTTACTCAGAAAGACAAGATTGAAGATAGTAAGATACTGTAGTTTTTCATTAAGTCATCAGAATCAAAATGTGTTACATAAGAACACTGCCAATGGCAAATAGAAATAGAAAATACAAAAGCAACTACAATCTACAAGACTACAAGCTTGAAGCCTCAATGAGTCAGAGTCATCAATCCTCATAATCAACATCACTGTCCTCATCCTGATCATCATGCTCACCACTGCTCTCCTCTGCCTCTGATGCATGCTCCTCCTCTATCATCTCTGCATCTGTTGGTGTGGAGGATGACCCCTCTAATCCATCATCAAATGTGACAGGCTCTAGCACTGGCGCATTGAGATCCAAGTTGGCCAAGGCCAACTCAACACTGCTGTCCAGACCCATATCATCGGAAAGACATCCCACATCTTTGTCTTTCCCTTCAACCAATCCTCTCTTTGCCTGTAGATGAGACGAAGGTTGGTGTGCACATACACCATTGTCTCTGCCCTGGACTGCTCAAGCCTACTCCTCTTCACACTATACAAATTTCCATATGTGCTCCAATTCCTCTCGCAACAAGAGGATGAAGTCACCTGAGAGAGGAGCCTCATGGCTAACTGCTGTAGAGGAGGGCTTGCTGCCCCATGAGTTGCCCACCAAGAATGGGGCTTCTTAGCCCCCCTGTCTCGAATCAAATCATAGCCTCCAAATCGCCCCCTGGCAGTGGAAAAATCTGCAAAGGCATCCTCCACCTCATCAAGGGATGCCCTATCCTGAAAAAATCCTCCTCAATGCATCTTTCCTCCCCTGTGAGATTTCAGCATCCATGTGAGGAGGGAATCTGCGGGAAGGTCCACCATTCAGCCACTCATGGCTGTAGTATTTTGGGTTCAAGGAGTGAGCCAAACAATGTAAAGGTGTGCAATTATTGTCCCATCTGCTGACAAGAATATCCTGTATGACGGTGAAGAAGGCCTCAAGTGATGTCTCATACTCTAGGCACCGACTCTGTAAAATAATGGTCCTCACAGACTCAATCATGGAATCCCATCCCTCATAAACCTCTCCTAGGATGGGTTAGTTTGTATTTGCAAATCTGAGCAAGGAAATGATAGGGTCCATGATCTGAATAATTAGATCTACCTTCTCCCACCATATATCATCCAACACTATGTCCTTCACCTTCTTTGAGGCTGCTTGATCCGTCTTTCTCCAAAAAGACCAAAACTCTGAAATAACCATAGACCCAAGAGCGGTCTTGACCTCCCTCAACCTCTTCAACACGATGAATGAAGAGGCAAACCGTGTATCTGCAATCTTCAACAATGATAGATTGCTGTACTCCTTGTAGATAGTGAGGGCATTTGTATGGTTTGTTACAAAGTTGCGGATATGTCGTGCATCCTCAATAGTGGCTCCAATCCAAAGCACATCAGAAGCAATAGATTTTAGTGCCAAGTTCAATGAATGGACAATGAAAGGTGTCCAAAATACTTGTGGATATTTTGCTTCCACAATCATGCCAGCAGCCTTGCAAACAGGTGCATTATCTGTAATGATTTGCACACAACAATCCACACCTACACTTTCAATAACTTTGAGAAATAACTCACCCATATATTGTGCATCCTTATACTCTCCAAGTGCATCCATTTCTTTCAAGAAAAATGCACCATTCGTGGATGACACCATGAAGTTAATGAGTGGGTGGCGTGCTGGATCTGTCCATCCATCAGAAACAATGCTAACCCCAGATGTTGGCCATGCTGATTTAATAGGCTCAAGCATTTTGTCCACCTCTTTCTTTGCCTTTGTCAACAATGTGGTTTTGAGCTTCTCTGACCCAGGAGGCACATACCCTGATGGAGAACCATGAAAAAGAGCTCGACACATCTCAATAAATAGAGGTGACCGTGCAACATTAAAGGACATGAAGTTCTGATAGAAAAAAAATGCAATGGTGAAGTCAAGCTCTTCCCTTTTCTCTTTTTGGAAAATCTTGACCATTGGAACAAATGCAGTTGCCTTTCTCTTTGCTAATTCTCCCCTGCTAGAAGTCTCAAAAGGGAACTTGCTACTGCTTTTCCTCAAGAATAGAAGGGGGTCATTAGTCTTGGATTTTTTTGATTTTGCTGCCACATTTGCCTCACCAATACTCTGCTCTTTCTCCAATTTCTTCCTATCTGGCGATTCAATTGCTATACAACATTTAACGCCACAACTTGGAATACCCAACAAATGAGCTTTCACACGGAAATATGTGCCATTGAAATGGCCATTGCAAAAATTGCATTTCCGTGAACAATTTCCTCCTCCCTTTTTTGTTGCCCCTTCCTCTCTTGTCGCATATTTCCACAATGGGTATTTGGGGTCAACAATCTGTTTTCCCTACACATTTGAAGCTACTGTTGCAGCCCCACTTCCAATGGATGGAATACTTGCAGACCCTAATGAAAGAGGGACAGGAGGGGCATCTCCAATGGAGACATTCTTCCCCTTTCTTTGCCCCTGTCTTGTTGCCTTTGATTGAGCCATGAATACTGTAAAAAATAAACAAAAACAACTAAATATATAAAACATATGCACATGCAAACACTAACAACAAACTAAATGCAAAATATAGAGGGACAATGCACTTACCGAATGCTCGAATCTCTTCGAAAGAACTCCCTTTCTCCTTGCTCACACTTGCTCTTTGCTCACACTAACTCTCCTTCTCACTTCACAAATGAAATGGATGACAAAATAAAGAGGAAAAACCGCACTTTATAAAAAAAATATCGCGATTTTCCTTGCCGCGGGCCCGGCCGTACCCGGCTATACGAGATACGGCGTATCCAACAGGGTAAGATCGGGATATGGCGTATCCCTTTTCGGATACGCCGTATCCCGACCGTACCTCGTACAAATACACCGTATCCTTTGAATTGGGGTCGAATCCGGTACGTGTAGGTGTCCGATACAGAGATTCGGGGATTCGAGGGCATTTTAGGAGTATCCGGTGACTTAGCTTGAATTGATGCAAAATTCCTTCAGTAAGAACTTTCACACAAGAACGTTCACACAAGTTAAATGCAATGTGCTAGAAATGTTAGAAGTAAGACATTTCAAAAAGTAACTCTTTTGTAATTCACTTTAGGAAAAAGTAAAATGTCTTATATTTAATGGTTAAGTCTAAAGTGCATTTAATGCATTAACAGCTTAGATTAGGATTAACCTCAACCTTCGGTAGATTAGGCATACAACAAAAAGTATAAAGTCCGGTCAAATAGAACTGGTTGAGTAACAAACAAGAAAAAACAACACACAACAGGACGAGGGTTAGCTTGCAGCTTTTCAGCAGGTTGAAAAGGAAGCCAAACAGCAGATCTGCAGAGTCCTATGGACCCATATAGGAGATATGTACAGCCATGCCAATCTGTATAGCATGTCCATACTATTGTACGAAACCACACAGCAGCTGTCTTTTTTTTTAATGCCATACCTTTCTCAACAAACAATACAGCTCAGTTTGGGGTGATTTTTTTTTAACCAGTGTTGCTTTAGCAGGTTGAGGAGGTTTCCTTGTAAGTTTCCAATAAGAAATGAAACGCTGATTTTGAAGGAGAAATTACCTATGTACATGTGAAACTGTTTTATGCTTCCACCATTTACTTTTCCAAATATTGTGTGATTGATACTAAGTTTTTAATTTCTGCATTGATTAAATTCAACAATTTGTTTGTTTAATTCAGAGAATATGGATAGCAGTCACCTAGGACTGAAATTGCTACATCCATCTTCGAAGTTCTGAAATTCTTAAGGTGGGGATATGGAATCTATAATCTGTAGGAGAAAATCAAGACAAAGATACAATCTGAATCGATGAATACAATAAGAGCGAAAAAAAAAAACAAAACAAAAAGCATAAGCAACGTAACTTCAAAGGCAGCCTTTACTTAATCAACAGAGGTTTACCATTTTTGGACTCTGGACTGTACTTAAAAACCAGTTACTAATATAAGCAAAACTAATAATGATCTGGAATTAGATAAGACATCTCAAGTTCATATCATCATCATTAAAATTTATCAAGGTATCTATGTAGAGGCATCATATTAAGAAATTGATAGAGGCACTTCGGAAGATAGCTTATAAGACCAGACAACCATGGATTTATATTGAATAGTTTAAGATATCATGTAGAGGTCCAGAAAAATAGAGAACCTGAAAATTATGTTAAACCAAAGCACAATTTGAGAATCCATACCTAGGGTAATGTGCCTAAATAATAGAGTACCCACGAGCTTCTTTGTTTTCTTGTGTTGACAACATTCAGTTTTACTCAATTTTTATAGGAACTATGCCTGCCGCCATGTCAAGGATGTTTAACGCCTCTAAACAAGGGGGCTTCTGTTCCTGCGATGCTTCCTATGCCTATTTTCTGCCTCCTGGCCTTCCTCGTCCTTCTTGCTTTCTCAAAATCGCTATCTCACAACGAGTCATCTTTCTTTCCCCTCCTTGCTCTTCCAATCATCACAATCAGCAAATGCCCCATCGGGCCATCCGAAGGACTAGAATAAGTTTCCCTCGATCTGCTCATCCTCCTCCAAATCAGAAGCGCAGTCATCATCTTTACTGTCTTCCAACCCTGTAACCCTCGTGGACAAATATTTCGACTCCCTACAAACCCTAGATTTATCTTTTGCGTCATGTCCTGGCTCTCACAGCCGCTTTACTTTCCGTCTGTCCTACTCTATGTAATAATGCTCTCAATGTCGGAACCCTCATTACTGTCCGTGACATTTGACTGAGATTCAGCTTCAACGGAACTATCCCCGAACAACATTTATGTGGCGATTTTCTCCCCCCATTAAACATAATCAAAATGGAGTATGACTCAACTCTTCTGTATAAAAGCCACAAATCAGAGGAGTCATCATGTCCTCCCAAATAAAAGCAACAATACAACCCCAACACCACTCAAAATCAAAATTGGAACGAGGTTATTTCTCGTGTTGCAATAACAAATACCTCGCTCCAACTTTGAATAATGTTGAAGCCGTATCACTGCTCCCATACATTGGGAAGCCTCTCTAAATCTGAATCAATAATGAATGGCATAATTGGAAGAGAAAATCGCCTCATGTATGCTGTTGGAGCAACCAATAGCATTCCCTGCATTGCTCTGGATTTACTGTCTCCTTCTTGAAACCAATGGTATACTACCAGGCGTCGCGGGTTTCACGCACTGCGATTCCCTGCATTGCTCTGGATTTACTGTTTCCTTCTTGAAACCGATCGTATAATACCAGGCGCCGCGGGTTTCAAGCACTGCGATTGTCTCTTGTAAACCCTAATGTTTTGTTGCAACCGCCACCGTCATGCCGTTACGTGCACCTTTTAATCGCCTTCGGTGGCCCTCTCTCGCTGGAGAACGCGAACCACCGATCCAAGAAATCAGTTTCACCATATAAAACCCTGGTAGACCAAAAGAAATCACTTTCACCATATAAAACCCTAGTAGGCCAATCTTATTGCGGGACGGGAGAGAGAGTCGGTTGATTTAATTTCATGAAGTAAAATAAATAAGAATAAAAATATAGAGTAAAAATCGTGTAACTTGTTAACGTATTTAAAAAGAATTGAGTAAATAAAAAGTAGGTAGATGGCTCAAAGTTATTCATGAAGGGACAAATGAAAGAAAGAAATCATTAAACAAGCAAACTCCCGTCATTTTAGAAGTATCAATAGAAGACGGTAAGAAAAAAATTCAAGAAACTTAGTATGTGTCTTGGTGCTTTGTGCGATGTTAAGGATATCTATTGTGAAGCCCACTTATTGTCTTTAAGCTAAAGTCGATATGGTTCTTGAAATAGGTCAAAAGAGAGATTACAAATATCATTCTTTACACTCATAAAACGTTTTCCAATGCTATATTCTTGTGGTTGTATCATGTTTTATGTATATAAGCCTTTGTTTCTGGCTTTTTAATGTTTTGAAGGATTGCTTTGTGAATGAGGTGCCTGTGAAGCTTGTTTATTTTTAGTTAAGAGAATCATCTGTAAATCAATGGTTCGGACTCATTCGTACGTGATGTCTTTTAAAACCAAGCAGGTGACAAACAATAGCAAAAGAAAATGAGTCACCTTACCATGGAACAACATGCCTGCAAGTTATCAAAGCCAGGATTGTGTATCCTTTTCATGCACCATTAAAGCGGCAGCGGACAGTAGCAAACAGTGGAGAGAGCAGCACAGAGAACAGGGATAGTGGGCAGAGCAACGAGTTTTTAGTGGGCATAGCAGCAAGTTTTTAGTGGTCGGATCAACATATATTGAAGGGTTAAGCATAAAATAGAGGGTCAGTTTTGGGCAGAGACTTTGATTTCCCTTAACATCATCATGATAATGGGACAAGAAACTTTAGAACCCGTGGAAAAAAATGATATAGGGCAAGTGAAAATTGCCTCATCTGCCAAAACTAGGAAGTGGGTTTGGTTCAATACCAAACAGTATCGGGACATTTTAAAACAGAGACTAGCTTGTCTAAAATGGGAGCAGACAAGGAAAAAAAGGTCTCAAAGAGAAAATACTCGGGTCCTTCGTAAGAAACAACATTCAAACAAGTCTTCTTTGCAAGCATGTGGCAACAAGTCCAAAGGAAAAGGAAAAGCCATTGATGATTATGCCTTATATAGTCCCATATCCACACCTCTCACTTGGTCATCTGATCTTTATGTGAAAGAACTGTTAAATGTAAAAGAGGGGCTGGAAGTAGTAAAAGCTAAAGAGTTGGAAGGAGATTGTACAATCCATATAATAACAGTTGAAAACCAGGCTTTAGCAGAAAGCAACAAAGTTCTGAAGGAGCAAGTGTCATTGCTACAGGAAGCTCTCCGAATAGGGAAAACAAAATGGCAACGCATGAAAGCGGAGGTGCAAAACATGAAGAAATTTGCAATGGAGAATACAGAGGTGATGAATGTGAAACCATCCCAGGATAAAAGGAAAGTAGTTGCCCAAATAGACAACAATGAAGAGACATCAAGAGAAGAGAGGAAAGGAGATTCCGCAAAACTCTCCAAAACTTTGGCTCAAGTTATTAGCAATTTTGCTAAGAGGGAAGGAGAAACAAACATTTAGGTTGACAACATGCAAGATAGAGAAAGCAAGGAAAGACAGGATAGAGCAACAAACATAATTATTAAAGGGGTGAAAGATTATGAGAAAAATGAATGTACTCTTGACCTTGCAAGAGACTTCTTGAAAGACAAGCTCCAATGACAAGGAAAAATATGTCAAGCATGGAGAGTAGGTAAGCTTAACGGTGAGAGATCCAAGCCCATAAAAGTCATCATGCCCAGCTTGCGTGATAAAGATATCATTCTAAGCAAGAAGCAACTCTTGAGGGGTTCTCGGTTTTTTCTAGAAGAAGATTTAATTGTAAGACAACAAGAGGAAAGGAGGGACGAAATGAAAAAAGTGAGGGCAGCAAGAGATGAGGGAAAAAGAGCATGGATTTATAAAGGTAAAGCTGTGATAGCACAATTTGGACCTCCTTCGAAAACAAGGCAGCAAAACGATAACAAAGAAGAGGCAGAAAACTCTTCAGCAAGAAATGAGGAAGCAAGGTCAATATGGGCAAGCAGGGACAAAGACTCAACTGTGAGTCTTGCATGTCAAAACAAATAACAATCAAGTCGTGCCCAGGTTTCCTTAAGATTAATTTTTTGGAACTGCAAGAGTTACCCATGGAGACGAGGACCTAGGTTAGGGCCTATTGCGGAAGGTAGAGACATAATTTGCCTCATAAAAACACATGAGCATGAAGGGTGCAAGACACCTTTGTTTGAAGGGTATTGGAAGATAGCAGTGTGGAACAAGGCAACAGGGAATGGCAAAGGGCATGGGGGTATCATGGTATTAGTAAGAGAAAAATAAGGTCGTTTCATTCAGCTAGAAAAAGAAGACCCAAATAAGCAATTTGTCTGGCTTAAAATATCTGAAAATGGAAATCACATCAGAATTGCAGCATGCTATTTTGCGCCGCAAGTTTCAAAAATCTACAAAAATAGAGGCCTTGACCACAAAGATCCCTTTGCAGCCCTAAAAACAGATATTGCAATATATTCTCAGCTAGGTGAAGTCCTTATAGTGGGGGATTTCAATGCTAGGACTGCAGGTGAATAAGCTAGCATTCTTTGTTGTAAAGAAGTAAGTGACCCTATCTGGCTTACAGAAGAGAGTAATCATCAGTGGGAACGAATTTCAGAGGATAAAGGTTGTGATCTCTTTGGAGAACAATTTCTTACGCTATGTGGGGCTTTTGATTTAGTCATTTGTAATGGTTTGACTAGATGGGAAAAATCCAGTAATTTCACTTGCAATACTTACAATGGAGCAAGTGTAATAGATTATGTAATTTGTTCACATATTTTGTGTGAGAAAATGGAGGAAGTGTTGATTGGAGATCAAATTTGGGACTTAAAATAAGATCACAAGCCAATTTATTTAAGTTTCTCTTGGAACAGAAAGAAGCAATTAGGTTCAAAAACTCAATGTGTTCAACAAAATCCCCCAAAGGGTAGAATTCTTTTGACTCCAGAGAATTGTAATACCTTCAAAATAACGCTAGAGAGGCTTTTCGAGAAGGAGGAAATCTCATTTCATGGCCTTCATAGTCACGAATTAACACATTTAATTCAAAGTGCACTTGCTGAGTGCAAAAGAGCGAAAATTAAGAAGTCTGAAACAAATTTCTTTCCGGTTAATGCTTGGTTTGACAAGGAATGCAAAAAGGTAAGGAGAAGGTGGAAAAGGAATCAGACAAGGATAACATAAAGCTCAAAGCTTACAAGCAGGTGGTAAGAGAGAAAAAGGCTAATTTCATGGTTTCGAGGAGAGAAGAACTAATCTTGTTTGGGAAAAATAACCCCAAATTATTTTGGAAGGAGCTCCAACCAAAAAAGGTGCAAACTGAAAAAAAAAACATTACAGTTTCTAAATGGTTCGACTAAGAAAGACAACTTTATGAGTAGAATCCCAAGGTTGACCCTCCTCCCTTGGTCAAAATAGACACAAAACTCTTCACGGTGCAAGAGGTAGAGATGGGTATCAAGAAGTTGGGCTTTGGAAAAGCAAAAAACTTAGATGAACTCCAAGCAGAGTATCTAAAGTGGGGCTTAAAAATTCTTTCACCTCACATCACAAAAAATTTCAACAACATCATATAGCAAGGGTTCCCCACAGATTGGACAACTAATATGGAAATACCTCTTTTCAAGAGTGGTGACGTCAATAATCCCTCCATTTATAGAACCATAATGAAAAATCTATTGTTTGTAAAGTTATTTAGAAGCATGTTAGAAAAGAAAATCAGCAAGTGAGCAGAAGAAAGAGATAAACGTGCTAAAGGGCAAGCAGGTTTTAGACCTAAACATTCCACAGTTGATCATTGTATAACTTTAAGGCACATCATTGAAAAATTTTGGGGAAAAAAGGAAGAAGTTTTTTGTTGCTTTGTTGATTTCAAAAAAGCCTTTGACACAGTTCCTAGGGATAAGCTTTGGGGCAGAATGGAGGAACTTGAGGTTCCCAGGCATTTGAGAGCATCTGTGCATAGGCTGTACGAAGAGGTGAAATTCAAAATTATAACTTCAGCAGGCACTTCTAAAAGTTTTAGAAGCGATATCGGGGTCAAGCAAGGTTACCCATTGTCTCCTACCCTTTTTGGGTTATATGTTGACAAGCTTGAAGAGTGGCTAAATTCGCAAGGGGGTGACGGTATCCATTTGGGCAAGTTCGTTATAAGCCTTCTTTTGTATGCAGATGACCTTATATTGATTGCTAAATCGGCTTTTGGTTTGCAAGAGCACTTACGTTCCCTTGAGCATTTTTGTAGAAGGGTGAGGTTGCAAGTCAATATTAGCAAAACGAAAGTAGTGGTTTTCTCTAACAAAAGAAAGCATAACCAACATAAGTTCTACTTTGAAGGCAGCATTCTAGAAGAAGTTGCAGACTACAAATAGCTCGAAATTGACTTCAACAAAAATTTAAGTTGGGACGATTGTAGAAAGAAAAGAACTTTACGGGGTTGGAAAGCATTTTATGCTCTTCAAAACAGGTGTAGAGAGGCAGAGCTCTGGGACTGGAAAACCACTCTAACTCTTTTTGGGCTTCTAGTGATTCTGGTGATTCTCTACGGTTGTGAACTGTGGGGCAGCAACACAACTGAGATGTAGTGGAAAAAAATTGAGAAAATTTAGAAGCATTTGATTACAAACAAATTCAAAATTAAAAGTGCAATTCCTTATGCTATCTTGTTAAGTGAAACAGGGGCTGCTCCTATTGAAGCAATTGCTATGGTGCGAGTCATAAGGTATTTGAAAAAAATTGAGCAAATGGAAGAGGGTAGATGGCCTAAGGTTGTGTTTAGTGACAGATTGTGCAAAAGAAAGAAGACTTAGATGCGGCAAAATAACAAATGGTTTAGTAAATGGGGTATTTGCTTGAGCATGTGTCCTACAAACAGTAAAGAGATAAAAGCTTTTGTTATGGATAAGTTCCACAAACGTACTTGGGAGAAAGAGCTAGGGAGAAAGAAGAAGTACTACATTGAAAAGTTTAACCCCACTCATAACCATTAGCAAAAGACGTACATAGGGACCAATATTTATTGGAGATCTAAAATTCATATTGCTCAATTAAGGACTAATTCTCATCAACTCCGTTGTGAAATAGGGCACTGGAAATGGCCAAAAGAAATGTGGGAGGAAAGAGTATGTATTTTTTTCTCTTTTAGAAAAGAGGAAACAAAAAAACATTTCATTTTAGAATGTGAGGCCTTCAAAGACAGCAGGGAAAATTATGCAGGTATTCTGGCAGCTAGCTCTTGGATTAATCTATTCAACGAAGAGTTTGTCGAGAAGCTGGGAGCGATTATTGTAAAACTCCACAGGAAAAGGGTCAAATACAAGAGCCAGATGGAGAAGCAATCTATCTCATAGGCTATTTTTAGCCTCGTGGATGTTAAAAATACTTTATTTTCTTTCTTTCTTTCATGGATGAGACAAAACAACAAATGGATACAAAAATGGAATATTTACCTCAATGCATGTCTCACAAATAGTAAGGAGTTAAATAATTTTTTAATGGAGAAGTTTGGTAAGCATGTATGGGGTAAAGAGTTGGGTAGAAAGAATAAGTACTACGTTCAGTAATTCAACCCCACTTGTGATCTTCAACAAAAAGAGTACATTGGAGCTAGCATTCCTTGGAGAGCAGATATTTTTTTGCACCTCTTGGGTAGTGGAATCGAAGACGCATTTCATTTTGGAATGTGATGCTTTCAGAGACATGAGGGACAGTTATGGCAGTATGTTAGCATCAATTATGTGTCGTTATCTTTTCAGTGAGGGGACTGTTAGAAGGTTGGGTCAATTCATCATCAATTTGAGTAAGAAAACGATTGAATGGCAAAAGGCAAAAAACGAGGCTAGTAATTTCATAGACTATTTTTAGTCTCTTGGATGTTAAAATATCATTCATTCATTAAGTAATAAATTTAAATAATGTGCCCTCCTTTTTATATGAATTGCTTATAGTTATATTAATATTTTAAGTGTTTTTCATATTTAAACATTTTTAGAAAATAATTCATGATAAAATTTCCATTTTTTCTAAAAATTATTTGCCCAAATTTTATAGTTCAAAATTGTTTTACCCTAAAAATTGTCAATATTTCATATAGACTAATATAAAGTCATTATAAATATAATTTTTTTATAAAAATATCACCAAATGTTTTACAATTTGCATATTAAGAACTAGTAAGATTTGTTGAGCTTTCTAAACTTTAAGATAAACTTTCATCCTTAAAATTTTCCTGGTATCCAACACCTACAATAAAAATTAAAACCAAAAAAAATAATGAGAGATGATGTATATCATTTACATGGAGTAATGCATGCAGGTGGGAAATGTATTTGTACATTGAAACAAGTGTTTACATCTGGTAAACTTTGAAACAAGTGTTTACATCTTGTAAACTTTGATTCATAATTATTAGATGTTGGTTAGATACTCTCGAAATACAATCATATAACAAGATGGTATTCGAACTTGCTCTCATCGTGATTGTTTTGGTATTGATGGAAAACGACAGGATTATAGAATGAAATGACATGAGAAGTTAAGGATGAGAATGCTTAGTTTAAATTGGTTTCTTGTTTGGGGGAAGTTGCGACATGGAAGGTTGCTTGTAAGCAATTTAGTTTATTGTGGCATGTGAGAAGCTAAGGATGATAAATCTTAGTTTAAATTGGTCTCTTGTACGGTGGAAGTCGCGACATTAAAGGATGCTTGTGAGCAATTTAATCTATTGTGGCATGTGACAAGTTGAGAATAACAAGACTCAGTTTAAATTGGTCTCTTATTTGGTGTAAGTTGTGACATGGAAGACTGCATTTGGAATATCAGAGATATCTATTCAGGGTCATTGTCCATATTTTTAGACACACAACTAGAAGGGCGTCCTCTAGTAGTGGTGTCCTTGTTATCAGGAACAATTCTAGAATGTGGATTATCAATGGAATTTTGTGGTTTCAACTATATTGGTACAAGGCTTGGATATGAAGAAATATGACGCTCAAGTAACTCTATTTCTCGTTGGTTTCATCACAAATTCTCGATTTCAGTCAAAAATTTCAAGTTTTACTTCATATTCATATGGATTTTGTGCCAGCGTCTAAGTATATCAATATTTTCAGGATTTTTTTCTTTTAGTTGTATCCTTTCCCTTCCTCCTTTTCTAATCCTCTCCTCTTGTGATTTCCCGTGTCTAATGATATTTCTTGGCTTTTTCATCCCTGATTTTCAACCCTTGCACCCCCTAGTCACACTACATTCTACCGTCTAGACACTCGATTTCTCACCAAGGTCAATTATTCACCTCCCTCCTTTTTATTAGAAGTTCACTATTCACTCTATCTTTACCCCAACTCTCCTCTCCCTACACTCTATGGCCAAATATAGATTATATTTGAGTTGCAGAGTTGGCCCCTCCATGAGTCAAGAAACCCGTCCACCTTCCTACTCGCAAACTAGAGTTCAAGCTACAGTAATACAAGCCATAGCTCATTATGTTGATGTTATTCCTAAAGTAGTCAGTTACACCATAACAAAGGTGGAATAAGGGATCAGATAGGAAAATAGGTTCATTCTTCACCAACATATTAAAAGAGAGACCAAGCAATGAATCATTGATATAGGTACCTTAACAAGGTCTCGGCAAACTTCTTGCATGCAACATGTAATACCCCTCTATTATTGTAATGTGTTTCTTTGTTCTGACTGGATATTATTAGTAAGAATGGCAAAAAAACCATGAAATACATCAAAATACTCATGTAAATAAATAAATTATTAATAAATAAATAAAGAGAATTGAAATACTTGGGAATGAAACACTTGAAGATGAGAGTCTTACCCAAAAAAAAAAAAACAAAAATCTCATAGGTAAATGAGATCAGGATAATTCTTTCATGAGAAAGATTCTAGATAAGACTCTAAATAAGAGTTAATGGATATGGAGAGAAAATCCATTAAATAGCTTAGTTAGGGAAAGATGCTAAGCTTGGATTAACATAAAGTGTCATGGGAGAGAAAGGTGGGATTTTATGGAATTAGCCTAGGCATGTGAATAAAAAGGATCCACAAAATCAGGACGCTACTAAAGGAAAATTTATCATGAAAAAAAGGTATAAAATACCTATAGAAGGGTCAACAAAGGTTGTTTATAACCTGGCAAGAACTTCTCATCTCGAGGGAGAACTGGGGGATTACAGTTCAAGGTTGGGTGGATATGGTGTGAGACTCCCAAGTGCTTTCCCTATCGACAATACTAGTTTGATTGTTTCTGATATGTGACTGTATTACATTTTATTCCATTTGATTCTATATTGCTATACTATTTTAACATGATCGGTCATAAACAAATGTTGTCGTGCAGATTTATAAATAGTACAACTTTACTTGTTAGAAGCTTAATTTAAGGTGTAGATGTTAGTATTCAATGATTCTGAATGTCATTTTGGTTGAATATTACGGTTATTGTCTTATGTAATTGCAATGACTGTATGATTGTAGATTTAGATATGTGAATTAGTTTCCCTAGTACATGCAAACTATTAACAGTTGTTTCAGTTACAATTAATAGGGACATGCTAGAAATTTAAACAATAACTAGAAACGTCGACCAAATCCTAATGATATGATTAATCCGAAAGATTTTCTATCTATCTATAATAACTAGTATGCTGATTGTAGTACTCTGTAAGGGCATATTTTCCTGCTAGTATGTGGAAGGTAAGCATGTAAATTCATTCGGAAGAAATTATTAATTTATAGAAGAGGGTAAATGCGATAGGGGACAAATGGGGAAATGGATAAGTTAAAAGCAATTATTAAAAGTCGAGATTTATAGATTTCGATTTCTGACTTCTTTTGAAAACTGGGAAAAAATTAACTATTATAATATCTTATTATCACGAAGCTAGACGCAGAGAGGCAAGAGTAGTAATTGAATTAAAGAATATAATAGATGGAAATTCTATAGGGAATTCAGCCCAATTATTACAATTTTCTTCAATTGTCCAAATTCAGGTATTATGCAAATGTAATATTTATTAAGATCAGTGTTCTTTTCTTAATATTGATGCATAATTTGTAAAGTAATTCTTAGCAACCAAGTTTATGGTGATCAAAAAGTAAAGGTAGTGGAGGATGAAATAAACACTTTGGTAACATTAGCCTTTATAGTTGGGCTTGATTTGTATTCTAAGAACGAAAAATATATACATGATAGGATAGAAAAGGGAAAAAACGACTTAAAGACTATAGCAGACGTTGAAAGCAATCTTACCTTTAAAGGGATAATCGAAACATTGTAAGGCAAAATATTAGAACCTCGAAAATTCCTATTATGACGGTGTAACTAAAGAAATTTATGGCATAAAGACTAGATTCATTCAAAGAATATTATATAATTTCGAGACAGAACTCTTTAAGGAAATTTTAATACAAATAAAAGACAAAATCTATTAAGAGAAGGTCACACCATTTTGTGTTAAGTAGAATAATCAATCCCCGAAGATACATCCTTAGATCAAAACAATGGAAAATATCCTGCTAAGTTGTTACTAGGCGAATTACATAGGCATGTGAATAGTACTATTAAGTTGTAACACATTAGCAGAAAAGCATAATAAAAAAAGATCAAGTTGCAAATAGAATAGAGTTATATTTGTTCCACCAAGTTACATATCGTAGGAAATACGTATGCAAGTAATATATTTATATTAAATTTTATATTAACAAAATAGGAGCAAGGAAAATTTACCATATTATCACTGAATTCAACTTTGTAAATAGGAACTCCATAAAACAAGGGGGATACTAGTTATTTTCCAGTCATGAACTGAGCACATTACTAGGGAATTCGTATATGTAGTAATAGGCTCCAGACACTTCCCTTTTTTACAAAACTGGAAGATAATATGCAGGGACCTGTGACTCCACTGTAAAGAAAACGATGATAGACGATAGTACACATACCCCACATCCACAAGTATGAAACCTTAACAAGCGTTAGTACACCAACAACATACTGAACAATCAATAATATACTTCAGACATTTATACGACTTGGAAAGTGATCAAAATAAAAATAAAAATTTGTAAAATACATTATATATTACAATTGGTGGTGAATTGAGTTCCCTTGACCAATGAGATTCTACCCAAACTCCACAACAAGGGCAGGGATGTGAAAATTTCAATCTAGAAATCTACAGTTGCAGTGATAGATTTATTTCTCCTACTGATCCAAATTGGTTCTTGTAGTTTGTGTCAAAATTGCAAAACGACCAAGAAGGTCCTTATAAGTAATTAGTCATCGACTTTTGTAACAACAGGTTTGTATTGAAATTGCGAGGACCAAGAGGGTAAATGATAAGTAATTGTTCATCGACTCATGTCATCAGTAGGATCGTGTCATAATTGTGAATTGAATAATAAGGTCTTATAAGCAATTGTTCATCGACGCATGTCATCAAAAGGATCGTGTCGAAATGGGTAAACGACCAAGATCGTCACATGTAGCATTCTTGTTATGAGCAAGCATACAATTCATTCTAAAAAATCAACATGGTTGTCGTCAACTTCGTCATCAATGTTAATGACTTCAACAGTGTTCGCCAATGTTGTCTCTCTTCATGAATATGAAGTTCAAAGTGTCGTCATGTAGATAGTCGTCATGTTAAGTTGTGTCGAACTGTGACATGAAAACATCAAGAATGGCATAATCATGGTGAAAATTTGTAATGTGCTAAATCTTTGTAAAGACCTACGGAAAAGTAAATCCTAAGTCTAAAACATTAGCACTAGAAGTCTAAGCTAAATGAAAAGCGTTAGTACTAGGCAAATGATGTTAGTGATTATTCATTTTATAAGACTAAATCCTAAATACCTAAGTAAAACACAAGAAAATATTAATTTTTTAAAAGCTTAAACCTAAGTCCCAATTCTAAACTCTAAAGCCTAAGGCAAGAACCTAAGGCACAATAAACTATAGTATAATACCTTTCGACCATGTAATAAAACATTACAAATAAAATGTAATGTTTAAAACAGCTAAATTGTAAGGATTAACCGCGTTGGAGTTTAGATAGCCTTGTGAACAGAGCTAACCACGGCAGAAAATGTCACCGCAACGGTAGCTACTAGCTCAAGCCATTCGTCCGGGTTTCATGTGAATGCGAGGTTAATGTTGGCATTGGACTGCTAGCTAACCGCGCAGTCCAGCCAACCACAACCGTCGGTGATAACACTTATCACATGACAACGTTATCCGACAACGCAAGATCGTGACCGCCGAAGTGGACCACAGAGAAAGATGCCAACAATCTTGGTCACATGCCGACAGCTTACACCTCTGCCCAGTTTGGATGACAGTGGAGGTTATATTTTATCCTAAAGTTTGTTTATGGGTTTTTAGCATATTAAAAGGTGTTAAGGTAATTAAAGGATCTCCTTTATCACCATAGGTGTCATCTAGCTCGAGGTCAACAAAACTTGAAGTACTCAATATACATCCAATTTTAGATTTGATGATCTCGAGGAAGCCATCAAGATCTGTGCAAGGTCTAAAATAGGTTTTGAAAGGATATTATTCATTAAATCCTTAACTAAATATGACATTAAAATAAAACCTAATGAACCTTTAATTTCGATGAATGAAGATCAAAATGAGGAAAGGATAGGTTTAATGTCAATTTTCCCTCATCTTATTTAAAAGCACAAGGATGTTTTGAAGTGGTGGAGAGTCGAGAGTTGAAGGAAGAGGAGTGCATTAGAGGAGCATTCAAGAAGTGTTTCAAAGTGCATTGTAGTGAGCTATTTCTCAGGATTTTGTGAAGGTGGAGGTCACCATTCTTGTAATCATTATGTTTTGAAGATCATTGCAGGGCACAAAGTTCGAGGTCAAAGCATCAAGCTTAGTTCAACTACAAGTGGGAAAGAGGTCCATTTTCTTCATATCACAAGTTTGTGCGTGCCAACTTTCTCCAGTTTTCTTGGCCATCTGTGGGCCTTTTCCATAACAGAGTCAGCCATTGAAAACTAGTTCAAAGAGTTTTGTCTTCCAAATTGTTCAATAGTATTGATATTCATTGATAAACTGACAAGTCCATGTAACCATTTCTCTCAGCTTTTCTAATTAAACGGATGCACACATTTGAAGCAGACTCAGAGACGTAGTCCACGAGGGATGAACTCCATCACAAAGTTTGCAACCTCTCTCTGTCTTGATGTTATTTATGATGTTATGTTTTGATCATATACATTAAAAATAACATTTATTTCTTTTCAAAAACTCCACTTTAATCAATTCAAAGAACATACATATCACTGTTTATAAAAGTTCAGTTAATTTCCTCTTACCCATTCAATTTCTGTCAAGAGTTAGGAAGATCTTGTTTAGATCACCTACTTATTACTCCGATAATTTATTTACAAAAATCTATCAGTAAACTTTTAAATAAATACTACTGCAACATTCACAATTATATATGTAGAGAAGTACATAGTAAAGAACATAAGCATAAGAACCAATCACATGTACACACTTATTTTTGAACAATTGTCCCCGGAAAAACCCAATGTGGGAAAATCGGTGCAACAGATGAGGGTTTTATTATTATTCTTTAGAAAATGAATCTTTACAAGGAATACAATGGCAAATATAATCAGAAAACACCTGAGACACAATTCTTGACCCCTCCCGAAAATTTCCTGACAGCCGGAAGAGCCTCTGACTTCCTCCACGCCTATTTGTGTGTTTCTCTTTGCAGTCCCTGCACTAGACTGCATCACTATGCGTGGGTTCACTACGCTGCAACTTTGCGCTGCCTTTTGTGACCCTCTGCATCCCTTTTTCCTCAAGCTCAGTCACTGCTGACTCCCCCTTCTCCTTTTGCTTCTGCAACTCTTCACCCTACAACTCTCCCACTGGAATTGAATTTTATTCCTTCAGAATTGATCTCCTTCGGGTACTAAGTGTATGGTTCTCTAAAAGATTCATACTCGGTCTTATTAATACCCTTTAATTATTTATTTTCCCTAAGTTTAGACTTAGGGTCTCCATTAAAATTATTAATTATTTTAATAAGACATGAACCGAGTGGCATTTACACAAACGATTTCTGGGTTCTTTAGAACATTGATGTCCAAGTCTCCTCATAAATTTTGAGACTTAGAACAATTTCCGATGCTACAAAAATCAAAACTCCCTCTTAGCGAGGAAGGTGTTCTAACAATATGCCTGCTACATGTTGCTCTGCTTTTGAAGCATCCTCTGCGCTGCTGATCTCTGGTTGTTGCACTACTGCCTTCTGTACTATTGCCCATGACACTGCATCTATACTGCAGATCCCTCTGAGTCCTGATCCTATCCATTCCTGTTATTGGAATGGATTCTTGATCATCCCCATGTTGAAGATTGCAACAAGAAACAGTGAAGGAGGCATCCTGAAACATCATCCTTGATCCTAGTTGGAAAATAATCGCCTAAACTAGGTGGGGTCCACACAGGCTATTTTTAGGTGTATGTCTATTTTTAGACATGGTGAGCATATTCTATATGTAGTAGGAGGCTATTTGTAGATGGTTGGTCAAATGTGAAAAATAGATGAAATTTTATTTTTAGAATATTGGGCGAAGTCTATTTATAGATCGTCAATCTAAAAATAGATGCATGTCGATTATTATTAGCTCTTAATAATAATCAGACTCTAAACAACAACTTATTCTCTTGGAGCACTTCAGTTCAGTGCACAGATGTGGCACAACAGCTGACAGAAGGAATTACGCTATTCCTGAGGGTTTACTAGAGCTATTGCATGGAGGACTCAATTAGAACTCAAGTGGCAGAGTTATGACACAGTTGGAAGAAGTAGTTATGGAGTTGTATTTAGTTTAACTCAGTTAGACTCAGTTGAGCTAGTTGTATCTAGTCTAACTTATTGATACACTAGTGAGAGTGGAGTGAATTAATTAGTTAATTAATTCACAAATAATAACTCATTAATCAACTGAACAATACATCAGTTAACTACAGTGCATGGCAGTTTCAGTGGAGACCAGTGGAGAGATAGGTGAAAGAGCAAGTGTGACTATTAGTTGTGACTATAGTGTTGCATTGTTTGCACCACAAATTCAGTGGATATGCCTATGAGGATTGCGTGAGCAAGGTTGGAGCAATTCGAGTTCATTCAGAGCAATTCTTCGGTAGGGATTACGCAGTAGAGGCAGGCTAGCAGGTGGCAAAGATCGGTGCATGGATTTGTAAGATCGGGCCTGATTAGTGTGTAGCGATTGTATTGTACTGAGAGCTTGTGATAAGCTTTGTATGAGGATTTTTACATGATCTATATGACATATATTATATACAGATAGTTGGGGTATTCAGCTTCAGGCTTTCTCGTTAAACAACTGTGTTAATGTGTGTAAATTTTTATGGTTTCATGTGTGCATTGCAATCTTGATTTAATTTCCGCAGATGATCAATGGTGGAATAGATTCTGTATTTTGTATGAAGTTAAAATAGTGTGAGATCAAGAGAATCTTGGATATATAACACATAAGTTATATAATTTATACATGGTATCGGAGTAGTTGATCATTGGAGGAGATTGCAATTATTGAAGCGGTTGAGTTTTGTGCTGGTGGAATTCAAATTTGCTGCAGTGTTTTCTTGGTGTCGAAGTTGAGCATTCATTGAAATGTCTTTCAACGGATTGCGATTGGAGTATGCCCTTAATGGAAGCTCGAATTATATTGCATGGAAGGACAGGATGGAGGCGGTGCTGGATGATAATGGGTTAAAGGAGTTCATAGATGCTGATATTCCGAAACCTGCTTCTAGCAATGCAGCCGCACTTGACGCATGGAAAAAGAAGGTAGAAAAGTGTCGAAGGATTATGTTGGAAGGTGTGAAGGACCACATTGTGTCCACCCTTCACGGTAAATCCACTCCATTCTTAATGTGGATGGCTTTGACAGACTTGTTCCAAAGCATAAGTGACCAGAGGAAGTTGGCACTTAAAGACAAGCTCAGGAAAATAAAAATGGAGAAAGGCGATAGTATACCGAAATACCTCACGAAGTTTGTCCACTGCAAGGATGAGCTGGGAAGTGTGGGGGTTACTGTTGATGAAGAAGACTTGGTTATCTTGGCTCTCCTTGGATTGCTGAAGAGTTGGCATAGTTATGAAGACTCTGTCACTGGACGGGAGAAACTGCCAGGATGGGAGCGACTTTGGTCGGATCTTGTGCAGGAGGAGATAAGGCGGGGTACCAGGGATGGATCTTCATCGAAGAATGAAGATGAAAAAAATTGCGCTTTGGCTGCCAAAGCAAGGAAAGGGAAGGGGAAGAAAAATCCTTCTCAATCCGGTGCGGATGGCAAAGAGCGTGACATGTCCAAAGTGAAGTGCTTTCACTGTCACGAACATGGGCATTTCGCCACAAATTGTCCATAGAAGAAGAAGAACAAGCAGGCTACTGGAGCTGCAGATGGTGAGGCTCTTGCCTCGCAATTTGAGCTTGAATTCTCATTGATCGCATGGATGGTGTCTAGTGCATTGGGATCGGGTTGGTACTTTGATAGTGGTGCTTCCTTTCACATGACGGGAGATGTGAATATTTTTAGTGACTTGGTGGAGAAATATCTCCAGTTGCATGTTGAGTTGGGTGACATTGGACGATACAATGCGATCGGCATTGGTACCGTTACCTTTCAGAGGGAGTCAGGTAAACTCATTCTTTTACAAGATGTTGTGCATGTTCCAGTTTTAAAGAAGAATTTAATCTCAGTTGCAATGTTAGAGGATAAAGGGTATGATGTTGTCTTTAGTGAAGGAAAAGTTTTCCTTTGGTACAAAGCAACAGGACAAGTCAAGAAGGTTGGGATTCGAGCGAAGAATCTCTACAAACTGGAAGTAGATGGGATTTCTACGGAGCTTCCTACTGTTGGGAAGTGTGAGAAAGCCATGCAATTGAAGCTTGAGAGGGAGCGAGATTTGCATGTAGGTAAGAGTGAACCTCGGGATGTGGAGCAGCCACAAGATGAGGATCATGGAGTGGGAGAAAGAACTCACGCAGATAAATTTCGTGCCAGATGGGCAGAGGGAGTGCATGCAGCTATACCACCAGGTGAGAGGTGGGGCGACATGCATGATTAATCCCAAGAGGGGATTTCTGGGCAGGATTCAATGAGATGGTGTGGATCTCATGAATTGAACCTGGCTACGAGGTGCCCACAGAGCAGTAGTAGCATGATTAGTTGGATTGATGCAGGCAGATCAAAGTGACAGTGTCGGGTACTGGAGCGCAGTTTGGAGTTGACAACAAGTGTAGAGTGCATGGGTGCAGAGTTCAACAGCGCAGTGGTTCCTGAAGACATGTGCATTTGGTACCAGCAGAAGTCAAAGACTTTGATGATAGATGCATTATACTGATTGAGTTGTTTGGGGCCTATTCAGTTTCAGAAGTGTTGTAGAAAGAGTTGCAGAGCATATGCATGGAGTTGCAGGGCGCTTGCAAGGGTTGCAGGGCGAATGCATGGAGTTGCATGTCGCATGCAAAGACAGTCCTTTCTTGTTGAGAGGGAGTGTTGAAGATTGCAACAAGAAACAGTGAAGGAAGCATCCTGAAACATCATCCTTGATCCTAGTTGGAAAATAATCACCTAAATTAGGTGGGGCCCACACAGGCTATTTTTAGGTGTATGTCTATTTTTAGACATGGTGAGCATATTCTATATGTAGTAGGAGGATATTTGTAGATGGTTGGTCAAATGTGAAAAATAGATGAAATTCTATTTTTATAATATTGGGCGAGGTCTATTTATAGATTGTCAATCTAAAAATATATGCATGTCGATTATTATTAGCTCTTAATAATAATCAGACTCTAAACAACAACTTATTCTCTTGGAACACTTCAGTTCAGTTCACAGATGTGGCATAACAGCTGACAGAAGGAATTACGCTATTCCTAAGGGTTTGTTGGAGCTATTGCATGAAGGACTCAGTTAGAACTCAAGTGGCAGAGTTATGACATAGTTGGAAGAAGTAGTTATGGTGTTGTATTTAGTTTAACTCAGTTAGACTCAGTTGAGCTAGTTGTATCTAGTCTAACTGATTGATACACTAGTGAGAGTGGAGTGAATTAATTAGTTAATTAATTCACAAATAATAACTCATTAATCAACTGAACAATACATCAGTTAACTACAGTGCATGGCAGTTTCAGTGGAGACCAGTGGAGAGATAGGTGAAAGAGCAAGTGTGACTATTAGTTGTGACTATAGTATTGCATTGTTTGCACCACAAATTCAGTGGAGATGCCTATGAGGATTGTGTGAGCAAGGCTGGAGCAATTCGAGTTCATTCAGAGCCATTCTTCAGTAGGGATTGCGCAGTAGAGGCAGGTTAGCAGGTGGCAAAGATCGGTGCATGGATTTGTAAGATCGGGCCTGATTAGTGTGTAGCGATTGTATTGTACTGAGAACTTGTGAAAAGCTTTGTATGAGGATTTTTACATGATCTATATGACATATATTATATACAGATAGTTGGGGTTTTCAACTTCACGCTTTCCCGTTAAACAAATGTGTTAATGTGTGTAAATTTTTAAGGTTTCATGTGTGTATTGCAATCTTGATTTAATTTCCGCAGATGATCAATGGTGGAATAGATTATGTATTTTGCATGAAGTTAAAATAGTGTGAGATCAGGAGAATCTTGGATATATAACACATAAGTTATATAATTTCTACACCCCATCTTCTCTTTGAAGTAGACAAAATTAGTCTTCCCCTGAGCCTTCGTGAGAATGTCTGCCACCTGTTCTCTTATTGGAGTGTACGACAATTGTACAGCTCCTCGTTGGACACAGTCTCTGATGAAGTGACACGTGATATCAATGTGCTTCAACCGATCATGAAACACAGTATTTTCAGAGATCTTGATGCAACTCTGGTTATCACATAAAAAAATGGTCGCTTCCATTTTCTCCTTCAATAGGTTCACAAGCAGTTTCTGAAGCTATATGGCCTCACACGAAGATGTGCTAGCTACCATATATTTAGCCTCTGTTGAGCTCAGTGCCATAGATTTTTGTTTCCTGCTGCACTAGGAAGTCATCCCTGATCCCAGACTGAAAAAACACCCACTGGTACTCTTCTGATCTATTTGATTCCCGACCCAATCTGCGTCGGTGAACCCACTCAACCTGATATCACTGCCACGGGTGTAGTTCAATCCAAGCTCAACTGTTCCTTGAAGGTACCTGAGAACTGTTCCTTGGCTGCTACTCAATGAGCCCTCTTAGGTTCCACCATTAACTAATTGATGGTATCTACAACATAACATATGTTTGGCCTAGTGTTTACCAGATACATCAAAGATTCTATGAGTTGCCTATACAAAGTAGGATCAACCTCATCATCTTCGGACGTGTCGATTTTATTCCAGTTGGTGATCATCAGATTCGTCATGGGTCTACAATCCTCCATATGAAATCTCTTTAGAATATTTGTAGTATATATTCCTTGACCAAGAAAGATCTCCCCCTTCTTCTGCCAAACTTCCAACCCCATAAAACAGTGCATCAACCCTAGATCCTTCATATCGAATTCCGTAGCCAAATTCTCCTTGCAGTCTTTGATGAGAATTGATGATCCTATCAGAAATATATCATCTACATACAAGACCAGTATCAGGGACTCACTCCCTACCCTTAGATAGTAGAGATTGAGATCTGCGTCACTCTTGACGAATCTCATCTTTTGCAAGTAGTTGTCAATTCGACCATACCAAGCTCTATGAGCTTGCTTCAATCCATACAAGGCTTTCTTAAGCCTGCACACATGAGTCTTCTAATCATGCGTCTCGAAGCCTTATGGTTGTTCAATATACACCTCCTCTTTTATCACTCCATTTAGGAACGCAGTCTTGACGTCCATTTGGTGAATCTCCCATCCCATTTGCGCTGCAAGGGAAATTACAAATCTAATGGAGGTATATCTGGCTACTGGGGTGGAGGTTTCTGCATAATCTATCCCTTTTTTCTGAGCATACCCCTTAGCCACAAACCTGGCTTTAAATTTCTCAATGATGCCATCTGCATCATACTTAATCTTCTAGATCCGCCTTTAACCTACAATTGATCTATCTTGAGGTGGAGACCACCTCCCAGACATCATTCGTCATGATCAAATTATATTATTCCACCATCGAATCTACCCATACTTGGTGTTGAGTTGCTTCCCGGAAATTAGAAGGTTCCCTAATCTATGAAACCAAGACTTGGTACCTCTCAGGTTGTTTGCATTGTCTCTTCACATCTCGGGGGGCTCTAGCAAAGTCTTCTATGTCCCTCAGAATTTTTCGTAGTTTCCTACTCGTTCTCCCACTGGTAGTGGGTGTATTTACCCGCTCTCCCTCCTGTAAGTCCTCGGGAGAAGTGCCCCTTGGATCCCCATGCCTTAGAGAGGCAGTTGAATTATCTACCATAGGTTATTGAGGTTGAACCATCGGATCCTCCTCAGAATGCGTAACAGAAGGCAACTCGCGGGATCTTCTGAAGGCCCTCTCCTCCATGAATTTCACATCCCTCCGCACTACAAATCTCATGCTCTCTAAAATTTAGATGCGGTATGCCTTTGCACTCTCGTTGTATCCTACCAAATACCCCTTTTCCGCAATCATTTCCAACTTCTTCCTCTTCTCACTAGGCATGTGATAGTATGTCGTACTGCCAAAGATCCTAAATTGACTCACCTCAGGCTTGCTGCCAGTAAAGATACTTTCTGGCGTGATATTTCCCAATGCATTGTGAGGAATCATGTTCTGAACATAAATAGTTGTATTACAAGCTTCATCCCACAAATATTTGGGCATGTCTTGATCATACAACATTGCCCTTGTAGCCTCTACAATAGTCTTGTTTTTCCTTTCTGCCACACCATTCTGCTCTGGATTATATGGAGTGGTCCACTCTCTTCTGATACCTTGCCTTGCGCAGAACCCATTGAATTCCTTGTCCTTGTATTCACCACCATTGTCTGAACGCAACACCTTGATCAACTTTCCCGTCACATTTTCTACGAGAGCTTTAAACTCTTTAAACCAACTGAAGACTTCGTCCTTGGTTTTCAGAAAGTAGATCCATGTTTTCTTGGAATGGTCATCAATAAAGGTGATGAAATACTCATCACCACTAAGATATCTAGTGGACATTGGTCCGCAGATATTTGAGTGTATCAAGCCCAATACACTGTCAGCCCTATTGTTGCTTCTCTGATACGTTTCCTTGGCATATTTACCCAATACGCACTCTTTGCAGACATAGTCCTGCTTGGTGCTCAGTTCTTGGAACTCGTGTGACAATTTTCTTGAGAATATTTAATGCCCCATGATGCAAATGCCCGATTCTTCTGTGCCATAGTTCATTCAAGTTTGTTTCATCAGCACTGCCTATTAGTGCCATTGGAGATTCTAGTTGTAACTTATAAAGTTTGTTTCTCCTTACTCTGATTTGTTCTTTCTTCTTCCAACTGGGGTGTTTGACGTAAATTCCATTACCAATGAAGTAAATGTTGTAACTTGTGTTTTGAAGTTGAGACATTGCGAATAAGTTCATTCCCAGCAGTACATTAGTAGCCTGAAGCTTATTTCCAGCCTTGGTCTGAAATACCATGGTACCTCTTCCAATAGGGGTACATTTTTTATTACCCATGCTAATTTTAAAGTTCATCTGCTCCTCTTGGTAGTCGGAGAAATATTCCCACACTCCCATCATATGAGCAGAAGCTCCACTGTTAATGTACCAGACCTTAGGAGAAGCAGTGCTTGACACAAGCAAATTCTTCTTCCAGTCTGGATGCCAAAATAGAAACATTGTGATCCATTTGTTCTTTCATGTTTCTCTTCCTTTTTGGAGAACTGTGCGAACCCCTTCGAGTTGCCACACCAATGTCAGATTTATGTTCACTTTCCGATTCTTCGTTCCCGTTACTCATCTCTGGCTCTAATACCATGTGAAAATTTCAATCTAGAAATCTACAATTGTAGTGATAGATTTATTTCTCATACTTATTACTCTGTTAGTTATTTACAAAAATCTATCAGCAAACTTTGAAATAAATACCACTGCAACATTCACAATTATATATGCATAGAAGTACACAGTAAAGAACATAAGCATAAGAACCAATCACATGTACACACTTATTTTTGGACAATTGTCCCGAGAAAAACCCAATGTAGGAAACCCGGTGCAACAGATGAGGGTTTTATTATTATTCTTCAACAAATGAATCTTTACAAGGAATACACTGGCAGATATAATCAGAAAACACCTGAGACAAAATTCTTGGCCCCTCTCGAAAATTTCCTGACACCCGAAAGAGCCTCTGACTTCCTCTGCATCTGTCTACGTGTTTCTCTGCACAGTCCCTACACTGGACTACGTCACTCTGTGTAGGCTTTGTGTGGGCTCACTATGCTACAGCTCTGCGCTACCTTCTATGACACTCTGTCCTCGAGCTCAATCATTGTTGACTCCCCCTTCTCCTTTTGCTTCTACAACTCTTTGCCCTGCAACTCTCCCACTGAAATCAAATTCTATTCCTTCATAATTGATTTCCTTTGGCTGAGTGTATGCCCGGCTTACTTTCCAAATGACGCTCAAGCCTTATTTTATAATCTTCTCGTTGATGAATCAACGACCCAGATTAGAAGTCTAATCAATGGCTAAGATTAAAACTTGACTTGATCTTCGTTCTCTAGAAGATTCATACTCTGTCTTATTAATAAACTTTAATTATTTAATTTCTCTGAGTTTAGACTTAGGGTCTCCATTAAATTAATTAATTATTTTAATAAGACATGAACCAAATGGAATTTCCACAAACGATTTTTGGGTTTTTTGGAACACTGATGTCCAAGTTTCCTCACAAAGTTTGAAACTTAGAACACTTTCTGATGCTACAAAAATAAACAAGGGACAATGTATATAATCCTGCTACCCCTACTTTGGTATAGTAGGCTCGACTTAAAACCAAACAAACCCCAAGCTCTCATGTTAAGCGACGAGCCATATTACAATTAAGGAAGAGACCGACCTGCGACAATGGTAATGACGATTAAGAACTGCAAAATACCCACCTAAGAATTTCATATACAATAGTTGTGAAGGGGAAAGTAAACACCTACAAAATTAGATAACAAATAAAAAATAAATTAAAAAGATGCTTGAGGGAAAATTTTAAGACGGAAATTTAATAACCCTGTGTTGAATGCAAAGAAAAATTATACATGTGGTTGAGATTATTGTGATACAAAGAGAGCAGGTTGTCGCCTTGCAGGTTGGAACCCTAACGGATGCTACAGGAGGGAAATAAGATGCAATAAATTAACTACGGAGTTCAATTAAGAATGCATTGAGGTAAACGTAAAGGAATCTGGAGGAGGTAGTACACCTAACTTGTCTGAAGAGAGGCATAACTAGAATATCCAGCTTACGAACATGCTAAACGTCGCACACAGTGGGATGGTTCTGGGTACCAAGATTGGCACTGAAACCCCTATTAACCAAGGGAAAACCATATAAATTGTAACAGAGGAAAAAAATTTCTCTAAGTAAAACAATAATTTAGGGCGTAAGTAATGTAGGGCAGAAATGAAAGGGAAAACAATATGAACGTGAGGTGATAGTTCATGAGAATACCAATTCCCTAAAAGCTTACCTATAAGGAGAGGTGGTTGAAGTGATTGACATGTCGATGCACCAGAGGAAAAGTGAGCAAAGGCACATCTGAACCCCATCAATCCGTAACCGTATACTCCTGCAAAGAGAAAACTTGGGTAGAGTACCATCAAAATTACAGAGCCTTAACTATATTTTAAAAAACCATAATGATATAGGAAAGAAAATCACATTTAGTTGTAAAGGTAAAATCTAAACCAAGAAAAGAGAAATCAGTATGCGGTGGCAAATGATCTTGAAAACAAATGCTAGCCTGGGCACAAAGTTACCTGACAGCTGGGAGGATAAGTCTTTGCCATGGCTTGGGCCTTCGTCCTGTTGCCAATTTTCGAGTACACGTGCTATGGTGATAGATGAGTAATACAGGCCATTGCTAAGCAGATAGACCCGACCAAACGCGGAAATGAGGAAGGAAATTGTAAACTAGTGAAGGTATGAGGTTATGGTTGCAGAAGAACAAAATCCACCATTGAAATTACGAGAAAACCATTACACCACTCGTACAGGAAGGACTGACAGGTCTTGGTGAAGTTCACATGGCATAGCATATGTGTCCGCATCGGATTGCACCATCGTGCCAAATCCATTCTCGTTATCCAACACATTGTAAATGCATGATTTGTGAAGACAGTATAACATAAGGATAAACCACCTTGGGTATGGTTTCACCATACCAAACAAGGGTTAGCATAACTAGAGTTTAAGAGTGCAATGGATTTAATATTAAATATTATCTACCCATGGAAAAAATGAACTAAAACACCACCTTAGTATAAAAGAAGACCATGACATTTATGTAGTCTATGACTCTGCAATAAGGTGTGAAAAAATAACGTTTGAAAGGGGTTTGTGCGTACCAATAACCATATGGATTAGGGTGAAAACATGAGGTGTGTAGGAGGTTAATAAAATTAATCATCAGGTTATAGTGGCACTGCATGCCAAGGTGGATATGGGGTTATTAGAGGTGTAAAAAGACTAATATATATATATAGGTATGCTCTTGGTTTTAAAGTCTTTGTGAGAGGAGAGAAATTGAATAAAACAATTCAAAATCATAAAAGTATAACCTCTAAAGATTAGTCATATTGAGTATCATCGTATGTAAGTACACTAACGTTCTGCTGGTGGTCATTAGGAATTAGCGTATTAATGGGGTTTGAATTACTACCCTTCCCTTCTATGGGAAAATTTTGATAACTAGGTACACAAGATTAGACTGGAGGTAGACTTATAGTTAGCTAAAGTGAAATTAAGAATACTTTATTCATATTGTTGATTTTTGTAGCATCGGATGTGTTCTAGCCTCGAGATTTGGCAGAGAGGCCAAGACAATGTATTCTCTAATACATAGAAATCATTTGGGGAAATTCCACCTAGAAATGACTTAATTAAATTAATTAATCAATCTTTTATATTTCCTAAGTCTAAACTTAGGAAATATGATTAATTAAAAGGAATTAATTAAGTCAAGGTGTGAATCTTCTAGAAAAAGACATGGATCGACTTCTAGTTAATTTTAGCCATTGCTTAAGTTTTAATTGTGGTCGTTTAAGTCTCAACAAGAGATTATAAGAATAAGTCGATAGGCACTTGGAGAAGATACCCCAAGACTCTGATTTCACTAGCAGATCAATTTTCAGAGTAGCAGCAGTCAGTTGCTGGAGAGAGAGCTAGTGAGCTCAAAGCAGTGAGAGAGGGAAAGGTATGGTAAGGTCGGAGGAAGATTTTCTAGATCCAATGAGTACATTGTAGAGAGGTAGTGAGTGCCACAGAGAGACAATGCAAAGGACACACATAGGAATTATGTATTTTGCTAGGAATAAGCAGTGATTCAATGCAAGAAGTCAAAGAGAGTCTGGAGGATAGGAGGATCCATCTTCCAGGCAGGTGTTGATTAGATAGCGAGAGGGAAAGTTGTTCCGAGTTGTGGGGATGCAGTACTGCATAGGATTACGTAGTGACTTCGCAAAGGCAACAAGGAGTAGATCATTCGAGCTAAGGTTAGTGTCGGATCACCTGTGGAAGTGAGATTTTTCTCATTAATTTTATTGTCAGCTATTTCTCTGTATGAATTGTTAATTTAAGCATCAATAGTCTTATACTCAGATTTACTACTGCATACTAATAAAACCCTCAGTTGTTGCACTGGTTTTCCTGAGTTGGGTTTTTCCGGGGACTTAGTCCAAAAATAATGGTGTATTTATGTGTGTGTCCATCTATTCTTCCTGCATTTATTTATTTTATTTTATTTGCAGTATTTGTTTTGTGAAGGCTACAATGTATTAGTTTCGATATTTACTGTAGAACACAGTAAATAATTTTCTTAAGTTATTTAACAAATAGAATAAACTACATCAGTTGTTGCAGTAGGATTCCGGGTAATGGAATTTTCATATGGTACCAGAGCGCAGATAGAAGCCAAAGAGCTCAGTTAAAGACAAGAAGAGGGAGCTTCGAAGCACTATGTGAGAAACTCCTTGAAACCCCATAAGCGTGTCGAGAGGAAGAAGGAGCACACACTGGGCAAATTATCTCCTCAGGGAAATTCTAGCTCAGAAGTTCGATTTCTCACTGCAGAGCAGCAGTAAATTTAAGCATATTTTCCCACTTCAGTAGAGAGTGTGTAGAGCCTAGTAGTAGTTGCACAGAGGAGAAGAGGATTTCCGCATTTTTGCAGATATGGAATCAAGAGGGCCGAGTGATCAGGATCGATTGGACGAAGCGTCTAACTATGTGATATGGAAGGCAATAATTTCTTTCCTTCTGGATGAATATGATCTCAAGCCTTACATCGATAACATGGTGGTTGTCCCCACAGATCCAGATCAACAAAAGGCATACAAGAAGGAGATGGGGAAGGTGAAGAAGATGATTCTTGATGGGGTTCCAGATCACGTGTTGTCACACCACTACAAGGAAAAGACCCTCTAGCGGATGTTTTTTAGGAACCCATTATAAAAATACCCCATACATCCGTTTCTAGCGGAGGTTACTAGAGGAGGTTGGCAGGCGGAGGGTTTTGCGGATGTTTTATGCTCAGTGCGCTTATCATCCGAAATCGCACTAGTGCTCTCTACAAGAGAAAGCACTAGTGCACATAAAACATTGGCACACGGGATACTATGCGATGCGTACACACCCACCCAGTGCATCATATTACTATAGAGCACCCGTGCTTCACAACTCTTCCGCGCCGATGCATCATAAAACACCACGCCAAAATAGAAACCGCCCAATGCGGTATTAAGAAATCGCACCGGTGCATCATAAAACATCGCGCCAAAACAGAAACCGACCGGTGCGTTCATAAGAAACAACATCGGTGCGCCTATAAAACCCGCACACTGGAAAAGGGTTATATATATATATATATATATACGGCCAAAAAACCGCATTTTTCACCTTTTTCAGTGCTCCAGAGCTCTCAATCTCTAGTGCGCTCTATAAGAGAAAGCACCAGTGCGCACAAATCATTGGCACACTGGACACCATGCCTCTGTACACACCTACCCAGTGCATCCTATTACTGTAGAGCATTGGTGCTTCACAACTCTTCCGCGTTGGTGCATCATAAAACACTGCGCCAAAACAGAAACCGCCCCGTGCGGTGTTAAGAAACCGCACCGGTGCATCATAAAACACCGCGCCAAAATAGAAAACGAACGGTGCGTCTATAAAACCCGTGCACCGGAACATGGTTAATTATTAAAAAAAAGAAAAAAAGAAAAAAGGAAGAAGGAAGCACCGGTGCGCTCTATAAGAGAAAGCACCGGTCACACAAAACATTGGCACACCGGACACCGTGTGCTCTTTCCACACCCGCCCGGTACGTCCTATTACTGTAGAGCACCGGTGCTTCACAACTATTTTGCGCCGGTGCATCATAAAACATCGCGCCAAAACAAAAACCGATGGGTGTGGTGTTAAGAAACCGCACCGGTGCATCATAAAACACTGCGCCAAAACGGAAACCGCCCGGTTCGGTCATACTAAACCGCACCGGTGCACCTGTAAAACCCAGCACACCAGAATAGGGTTTAAAAAATAATAGTAATAATAATAATAATTTACGCCCAAAAGACTTCATTTTTCACTTTTCTTAGTGCTCCAGAGCTCTTAAGCACCGATGCAATTTATCCTTGTCTGATCCGCCCTAACATCGGTGCTCCCATTGCACCCATTGCACGCATTGTTGTTGTGCATTGCCCACCAATCTCCAGCTTGCATTTTGCAAAACGGTGGGAAAATTTTCTTTTGCAAATTCTACAACCAATGTGCCTCCTCGACGACGAAATGTGCAGGTATTTTTATTGTTTTTCCATAATTAACCTTTTTAGCGGATTAGAATTTCAAATAGCCTTAAAATTAACAATTTAAAAGTTCTTTATTTTTGTTTTTTGTTTTTTTCACAGTGCGCACGCACTGTTCGGCTTGCACCGCAATCGGTGCTAATGGTATCCACACCGTGTCCGGGGCGGTACTGAAAGGCGCCCCACGTTATTTTATTTATTTTTTTATTTTTTTTTAAATTGCAGTGCAGTCATTTAGCCGGTTGCACCATTGACCATGGGAATAACAACGTGGTGCATTGACGGAAATATATGCCCTGGTGTCTGTCAGCGCACCACATTTGACATTCCAAGAGGGTCAACGGTGCGGCCTGGTAAAAGACCGCACCGTTGACTATGTAATTTGTCAGGTAGTCGGTGCGCTGACACAAATATACACGCCGGGGAGTATATTTTAGTTAGCGCACCGCTCTTCTAACACCATATATAGTCAACGGTGCTTTAAAAAGTTTCAGGTGCACGACACACGGTGCGTTGTATGTCATCTGGGGCACCGCCCCCAATGCGCTAGAAACAAACTCCACATTGGAACCGATGCATGACTGTTTTTCTGGCGCACTGACTGGTCTGGTTTTTTTTTTTTCCAAAAAAAAATTATATATGTATATTCCTAAATACATGTATGATTTAATAAAAAAATATTATTTAATATGTCAATGATTTAGAGAGAAGAGGAGGAACAACAACAACAACAGGCAGAGCAGTATGACATGGTTCGCTTGTGGGAGGCACGAGAGAGGGAGAGAGATGTGTAACATCGCCCTGTTACAACAGATACCCAGGGGCTCCTAAGGCAGGTAGGCCTCCTCAAGTTATATGAGGAGGCTACTTCCCTAAAGGCCCATAGTGTGTTTTTGAGACATCTTATCCGCAGGTGGAATGCCCACTGACAGGGTTTCTAGGTTGGTCCTAACCAGTGGTACACACCCACTGAGGAGGATGATATATTTCATTACAAGACTATTAAGGAGAGGGGTGGATTTTCCCTTGTTCCCAGAGGTTCTAGTTGGTTGTGTAGCAGGGAGTCAGTTAGTTTACTCCCAGAGATACATTGGAGCATCAATATTGTCTCCTACATAGTTTCAGGTCGTTGGAGGTCAGGTTATGTATTGGTGCATTTGGTAGGGAGGAGGTGCAGTGTCTTTCACTTATCATTTCAGACATTTCGCACAACACCAGTGACGGGCAACGCATTAGTTGCTCGCTTCTATATTATGTTGATTCTTTAGTACAGGAGCCACGACTTGTTAGGTGGTCTGCCATTTTTTTGCGGCAGTTCTGTGCAGCCTTAGATAGATGTCGTGCTCATGAATAATGGAGGGTCAACTTACCTTTTGTTTTAGATATTTTTTGTTTATTTTTTGAGAGGTTTTTATAGATGAGGCCTACTTTTTTTCGACAGCCTCGTAGGTCGATGTTCGAGGCACGTATGCACATGTGGGGGCAGACGATGCCCACGAGGGGAGAGACTATGTTTCTAGCTAGGATATTGCATGATGCACTGGACTTACTATCCAATGTTGATGAGTTGCATTCCTTCATTATGGTCCCTTGTCCTTATGCTGGATTGGATTGGCGAGGGTGTGCCAACATCCTCTTCAAAGATGATGAGCCGCCAGATGATAGAGGTAATATTATTGTTTTATTTATATTTATTCTAACATGTTCTTTAACTTGTTTTTATTAAATTTTGTAATGAAATTGTCTAATTATTGTTGTGTACTTGTATATATTTTGCAGACATTGGCTCTTTTGAAGGCGAGGAGATGTCGGCACCACCATATGATCTAGGTGTGGATACTGATGACGATGAGGGCATGCCAGATGTCAAGGATCATCAGGAGGCCGGTGCAGAGAGACATGATCCTAGTGGTGCGTCGATACCGCCTTTTTCTAGGCGCGGTCGACTAGATACTAGATACATGATGGAGTTGGGCGACCAACTCATTGCATTGATTGTTGAGGCGAGAATCAGGCTTGCTCGTTACAGAGACATACATGCCGATGATAGGCTATTACAGATGCAGAGAGGCATGCCATGTGACATGTACAAACTGATGTAGCATGTTGTAGGAGCTACGACAACTATTACACAACTAAGGAGGATTGTTGCACATTATAGGCGTGGTCGAGCCGCAGCACGTGATGGACAGTCCGCGAGCAACGACTCATCATCTCATGATCGTTCACCTCGCGCCGCGCCAGATGAGCATGAGCCTCCACTAGCATCTAGCAGAATTCATCATGGAGATGAGACTGGACCATTAGCCATGTCCAGTCAGCAGCATGCAGCATCCATTAGTACTCATGATCATGAGCAGGCTGGACCATCAACCGTCGAGGCTGCACCATTGACTGAGCAGGCCTCCACTATTACTGATATTGATGTTGTACTACCACCAGCTGATCCATGACATTTATATTACAATTGTATATTTTTAACATTATTCAGTTATATATATATATATATATATATAGTCCTTGTATTTTATGCTCATGTTGCAGTTGTACTTAATTTACATGTTGGTGATCATCATGATGTGTATATTGTTAGGTCATGTTAGATATGTTCATTTAATGTGCAACATCTTGCAGATAGATGTGTACGTGAAAGCACGAGTTATTTGACATGAGATGTATATTTTATATTTGTGTTATGATGATGTTAATATATAATGTTAATTGTGTTTTGTTAGATGATCATGATCACGATAATATTAGCGATTTTGAATGTGTTTTTTAGTTGAATATGATGTTTGTACGATGGTTATCCTGATCGTGATGTTTATTAATTAATTTAATATTATATGACCATGATATTTATTAAATATTATGTCGTGATTGTAATTGAAATTGTAATTTTAACTATAATTTTATGTAAAATATTTAATGTAAAATTTTAATTGTAATTGTAATATTTAATATTTTTTTGAAATGATTATAATTGTAATTTCAATTGTAATTGTATATATGACAAATTGTAAAATTGTAATTGTAATTGTAATTGTAATTGTATGTAAAATTATAAAATTGTAATTGTATTTGTAATTGTAATTGTAAGTAAAATATTTGTAAAATTGTAATTGTAAATGTAATTCCAATTATAATTCTAATTGTATGTAAATATTTGTAAAATTTTAATTGTATTACTATGAAATGATTGTAATTGTAAAATTCTAATTGTATGTAAAATTAAAAGTGTATTTTTTGAGCTTCGGTTGGCTTACATAAACTTTTACCAGCAAAGTTGATGTCGTATAAAATCACATCTTTGGCTATCAACTGAACCTGATCAATGGCATCTCTAATTTCTCTGAGATGTGGTCCTGTGGATGAAACCAGTAAAAATTCTGCTTGTATTATAAATGGAAATCCAGTGACCATTTCTATGGGAAGAAAAGCATAGATACCTGCAGCTACCATATTTCCACCTGCAAATTGGTTTCCCATTGGAAAAGCTAATGTAATAGCCCATTTTGCAATGTTTTTCCTATGCTCAACGCTGTACTCATTTTCTATGGGAAACCATTGCCTCCACATGTAATAATTGCATTGTCTAGTCGAAAATCAGTCTTCTTCTGCTAACAAATGCAGAATTAATGAAGGACTCGTTACCATTGCTCCCAGAACATTCAAGGTCAGTTTCTCATAAAACATAGATTGTATAATTTTTTTTAAGATCAAGATAGAAAGCACAAAGGAGAAAAGAGGAAATTGGATGCCAAGATGGAGGAACTTACAAATGAGCAAGAAAATCATGGAACACATTTTCTTATTGTAGGTTATAGAAAGGTTCAAGTTTCTTTTTCTGAAAGAAGAAGAGGTGCAGTTTTGAAAAGAAATGGCCCAAATATTTTCACGGCAAAATGTACATTTCCAACATGTCTAAAAACTAAAATATCTCCAACTTCAATAAACTGCTCAGAAACAAAACTTTCCCAACCATTTGTGAAAATTGCCCACGTCTTAACATAGCACAGGTTCACATGCTACAATTGCCCACTTGAGCTCTGTAGTATTGCATCTTCACACGCCCCACATTGCATTCTCTCCACATAATTAGTGGGGACCTCCTGCAATAAACAAAATGCATTGGAAGAATAGTTATTTCCATCGAGAATTTATCCAATTCCAATTCTCAATTCTAATTCTAATTCTAATTCTCAATTTCTATGGTTGGAGTTTACTAAATTTTGGTGCACACACCTAAAAGTAATTTTGGTGCCTTAACCGCAAATCGGTGCTACTGTACATATAACTGCACCGGCACCGGTGTTACAACTGGATGCACCAGTGCCGGGGTTACAAATGGAGGCACTGGTACGGTGCCATTAAGTAACGCATCGCTGATGAATAAACACAAATAAAAAAAGTGCAACTCTATTTTATTTAGGTGAAAAAAAAAGGGCAAATTGAAAAATGGGTGGCAAAATATTTTTGAAATTCTAATTTCATAAAATAATTCTTTAAATACTAAACACTTTTCATTATTTCACTATTTTTGCTAAAATTTTCAGCCAGAGATTTGGAGGAGACATACGTGGAGCAAGAGAGCACGAGAGCACTGTGGAGCAGCAAAATACGTTCAAACAAAAGTATTCAGACTATTAGAAACCAAACCTCTGGTGATTCAAACCCTGTATCATAGAATTTCAAACCATTGGAATGATTAAATTTGATTTTTTTTTTACCTTTTTTTGTTTTTTCTGCAGTTTTATCCATTTTTACCCTAAACCCTTCATTCTTTTTTTTTGCCCTTTCTTCTCTTTGTTTCTGTGATTTTAGAATTAAGGATTTTCATTTTAGATTGACATCCAACCCATGGGACGACTTGCATAGTCGGATCCCAATCCATTCCGCCCTTACATCAATTTTTGGAATAAATGGATTTTCTTTTTTTTAATCGGTGCACCCTACGTAACCTAGCGCACCGGTGCACTGTATTATACAACACACTGTGTGTTGGAGAGGTAAATCCCCTCTGCGGACAGAGGCAATCCCTACCTGCCCAGATCGGGTCTAGCAACAATCAAACACGCTACAGTGCAGGTTCCTAATTGCAAATAAACCGACTTGCGAGGAAGGCTTACCTGGAATCCAACGCTGTCATTTGTAGAAGAGGTGGTGCTCCCGTTCCTTTGCCCTGGCAGATCACAATCCTCACGATCTTCGTGATCAGACACCTGTACATGCAAGAAACAACACAAACACAAGCATAAAATCTAGTATATACAACTATATGTCAGTCGAAGAGGACATAACTCATGAACATAATCAAGAACAAGAGTGGAACCATAACCGACAGTCGCTTATCATTAATGAGTCAAAAGAAGAATACAACCATAGCTTCGACGCAGCACTCTCCTTTGGCGGGTCGTCAGCAAAACATGTCTCAATAAAGCTTGTCAAGGATAGGACAAGCCTCTCTCTCCGGATACTTGGAAATAGTCTCCTTGCTTGGATTTGGCCTTGAGGGAATCAAGAAGGCTCTTGCAACATAAGGATGTGAAAGCTCTTGGGAACTCTTTGGAACTAGCTTGCAAAAGAAATGGGCAAGCTTTTATAGATGGAGGAAGGGGAGTTGGGATCCCTATAATTATGGGATTGGCCCTATCATTAAGGAAGCTTCCATGAGAGGTGGCAAACCACTTCCTCTCTATGGAAATCCGTAGCCAAACCTCCCAACTCAAGATAGATATCAGTCCAGGATTTTGTTAGGATGAAACTTCCGCCATTTATTTTAAAAAACACCTCTTAATATGGTTGGCGTGGGTGCGGCTCTATGACAGAGCACCAATTGGCGCGCCCTCTTTGGAGGATTTTCCCCCTTGGCGCGAGGGCTGAACTATGGAACCGCGCCAATGGAAAAAGAGTTATTTTTAGGGTTTTTTTGCAGGGAGATGTCTTCAGGGCAATGAAAGCTCATCTTCAGAGGGATGCAATGAAAGTATTTTCAAGTCTTGTCTTTGCTCACAGGTCACGGAATGAGCCCTCCAATGTGCGAGATGGGGAATGGTAGGGACGGTGACAAATTTCTGTGTAACAGATGCCCCCTAAAGCATGAGGCCCGAGAGAGAGAGAGAGGGGTGAAATGCTTTATGAGAACATGCCAACTAAAAACACCGCCATCGGAAAACCTGCGGAGCGAAGTACAACTGATGTCTCAAATACATGAAATATATGCGTGATATGGGCACAGCCATCCATAACAGAGTATACCATAATAGAGATCCAAGGCATGGACGCAGCCATCCAGAGGGGATCGATAAATAGACTCAGGTATGGTCGCAGCCATCCAATCAGTGAGTCATATAAAAATAGTCCACAAAATCGCAGCTTGGATTACAACAGACACAATCCAGGGTCGTGCGCTCCATCTCGACCCGAACAGAGTACAAGTTCAAGCATGCGAATATGTGAGCTAAAGTCGAACATGCAAGAACATCTTCTGATTACCAGCCAATGATAAAAGCTGTTAACAGACGCGAGAGGAAACACCAATAATGACAATGGCCCTCAAGGTACTATAGGTACAATCTACGGCATGTGAATCAATGAGCTGACGTCAAACACCCGTAGAATCACTCGATCGGAGGCCAATGATGAAAACCTCACGTAGAATGCGACGAACCTGCCATTGAGGCATGCAGGCTCCAAGGTACCATAAAGGAGTCTCTAGATCAGCTTCCCGGATAATGAGCTGAAGTCGACGGGAAGTGACCTTGATCGAAGGTGGGCCATAATGTTTCCCACATCATCGACACGAGACAGAGTAACATGATGTTTTTTGTGAATCAGGATCATATGAGAATCAGAGGAAGGTTGATACTTTGCAGAGGTCAACTTCTCTTGAACATATAACGACAAAATAGTGGTTTTGGCAGTATTTGACATCAACGGATCAGAGGTCATGGTGACGAGGAAACGAGCAGATGAGAGGTCAAAAGGGATTACCCAAACCCACGGAGGCAAGTGAAAAAAAACGATATGAGATGTCCCCAACCCGACATAAATGCAGACAGGTGCCATGTTCAAGAGCGACATACTGCCGACAAGACAACGATACTGGTTCCATTTTTCCCCCACCATTTCTGGCGAGTACTCCAATTATTTTTGATAACAAGCTTGAAGGGGATAGCATATGCTTGTAATATAAGTCCACCCTTCGAGCAAATCCATCCTAGTACATTTAACGAGCCCTAGGAAGGAGAAACTCAGAGAACGTCATTTTGACTGAGTCCAATGTCATCAGGGTTTAACGAGTCTGACAAAGGAAGAACTCGACGTCTTTTCATATTTAGAGAGTTCGAAAAGACAGCAGAAAAGTTAACTCCAGCGGTCCCTTTTCGTAAATAGTTCCTCGGACCCGAAAAGGTAGAAAACAATATCCGAGAAAATCTCCTAGTCGCGATAGGCTAGGGTATTCCTTTTTCGTAACTAATCTATCCCAGCCCGAAAAATGGGTAAACGTATACTGGGTAGATGTCGATTCGCAGCCACTTTAACGAGATCGAAACGACAAGGGACTTGGCAATCTTTTCATGTTTAGAGAGTCAGAAAAGAGCTGAAAGTTGACTCCTCCTAGAGGAATGAGTGGTATAAAGGGTAGCAAATGGTTCCGATGATGGTGGAACTACTCAGAACAAGTAAAGGTTAAGAGGCTGGCTAACAAGACCACTCATCGCAGCGGTTCCTCAAGAACGGATAAAACAACCAAGTGAAGGCATATGATTGGCCAAGTAGATAGTGACGATGGAATGAGAAAACCAAGGCTCATCTGGAAAAAACAAGCTGATAAAATGGCAATCACAAGAGGTAAAATGGGAATGGTTTCATTTTTACACAAGCTTGAAATCAGGAAACTCTGCTTGAGGTTGGTTTCATTTTTACACAAGCTTGAAACAAAGATAAACTATGCTTGAAACTGGTTTCATTTTTACACAAGCTTGAAACGGAAACAAACTATGCTTGAAAAAGTAAGCATGCCCCCAGCATGGTGACTTAGTTCGAGGTACATGCCCCCCAAGCTTCAATCCATATGAAAGGCAGATGGAGTGAAGGTTCAAATTACGAGATCAAGAGAAAGACTTGACAAGGATTTTACGAGATCTAAACAAAGACTCGAATTGAACAGAAACGTGTTTCATTATTTTAACGAGGTTGACACATTAAAAGAAATATCCTCAAGACACCTTGTTTCATGGTTTAAGGAGCTTGGCACAAGACAAGGAACTCTGCTCTGATGACCTTGTTTCATTTTTTAAGGAGCTTGACACAAGACAAGGAACTCTGCTCCAAGCAGCTTATTTCATTTTTTAAGGAGCTTGACACAAGACAAGGAACTCTGCTCTGACAACCTGGTTTCATTTTTTAAGGAGCTCGACACAGGAAAAGAACCATGCTCCGACCAGACGTCATCATGATGAATAAGAAGTCATCGCTTCCAAGAGTTCCACACCTGATGGAAGGAAAACATCCTGGAAGTCAAGACCCAATGCCCCCAGCACACTATGCATGACGGCATCATCACTGAGTACAGGCACGGGGTAGGTAGCCACATAGTTGACCTGCGGTGGGGCAGATACATCGGGTGGATAAAAACCAGGAAGGGATGATGGTGGGCCAGTGGCCACATCAGGACCAAAGAACAAAAGCTGATCAATGGTCACAATCTGTCCTTCATGTGGAAAACAGACCACACGAAAAAGGGAGGAGACAAGCGCTTCCATGGCATAGGTGTAATCATGCCCCAAGATCAGATTGAAATCTAAGGGGCCTGGAACAACCATCACGTCCATATGGACGGTTTTACCTCCCAAAATAACAAGTAACCTTGGAAGGATCCCTAACAGCTGACTCGTTCTTCTGTTAAATGCCAACAGATTCTGCGTAACAGGCACAAGCGGCGGCGAGCCAAAAGCTTGCAAAGTAGTTGAGGATATAACACTAACAGACGCACCTTCGTCTATAATGGTGCTGGGTACGACCAGACCAAAAGCCTGTACTGTGATCTCGAAAGGCACATAATATGGAAGGCGATATCCCGCAAATCGATTCCAATCAAAGGAAGCGGCCAAACTACTCGGAGGGGCTACCATCGAACTGAGATGGTCTTCCCTTGGTGTTACGGAAGAAGGAGAATCCTCCACCACCTTCATCTCGAAGGCGGGGAGAGTATCCTCCGGGACCTCCATCACAGGAGGCGGAGGAGCAGCTTCTTGAGATATAGGGACAGGAGAATATTTCTCCAAATCCAAGGAATATGAAGAAACAAGAAGAACCTGAGGGGGATGAGATCCACTCTCGACGAACAAGACCTGGTGCACCGTAGACGGGTCCAGCTCAACCAATCCCACGACCAATGGTTGGTCGGGAATGGATTCCTGAATTTGAATTTCCGAGGGAGCGGGATCGACCAAGGATGACTCTTGACCAACTAGTGGAGGACTCAAAGAAAGCTGTTTATAACCAGCCGGGAGGCATGGTGTAGAAACAGTTGAGCTGTCCAAAACTCGTTTGGCTTCATCCATATACGGACAAAGGTGAATGACATGGTGCCCTTCACACAACTTACAGGGATTGGTGAGCTTACCCTACTTCTTAGGAGCTTTACTAGCACCAGTTGAAGACGTGCCCCCAACCTGACTCTCAGAAGCCAAAGGCAACGACGGACGACCATTGGACCATACTTCAAGCACCTTGGGAATGCCAGGGCAATCTCGAAGAAGACGGTCTCCCGTGCACAACATGCAAGGGAACTTGACTTTCCGTGGAGGGTTGGGAGGTTTATCGAGAGGAGATGTTTCAGAAGCAGTAGCCACAGAGTTAGCCTCTCCTTTATCGGACTTCTTCTTCTTTGTCTTCTTCTTCTTCTTCTTAGCCACCTGGTTACTCAAATCCAGACTTTCACCGGGCGAAGTAGAAGAGGAGGACATAGAAACGGGCGAAGAAGGGGAGAGGTCCACCTTGGAATCAACATGACATTGTTCATGTGGAGGAACTGATTGAACAGAAGCCAAGACATTCGGGACCACAAAGGTTGAAAACAACCAAACAGGCAACCCAACAGTTAACCCAGGAAGGGACAACGTTGCCATATAAGGAGCACCAACATTTCCAAAAGGAGGAAAAGGACCAGGATTCCCATCGGAGGGGATTGCTTGGTTGGTGAACTCCAGAAAAGTTGCCATCAGAAACAATCTTCAGAACAACACCCTAAGGAAACTAACTTTAACCAGGAATATTTCGTGGGCAGTTACTTTTTAAAACATTGAAACAAAACTCTACTGTTTCATATTTTAAGAGTCGAGAAACAGGCAAAAGGTGACTCTATCACTTTCAGATTGGAAACAAGCGTGAAAGGACAAGCGCTTGATGATCCTTTCAAATTTAAAGAGTCAGAAAAGATCAAAATGACTACTCAGTGATGCTAGGCAAAGGGTGTACCAAATAACCGTGAACTGCAATATACACCTTGGTTTCAAAATGAAAGAGAAATCAACCAAGGACTTAACGTACGTGCAGGCAATCTCCCCGAATGCTGTGTTCGGTGTATCACGGGTATAGGGCGGCAGACTCAGCTTCCTATGGATAAAGGATAGAAACCTAGTGGGGTATCCCTTTATATACGCGACGGTACGGGGAGCACAAGTCCGTACTAGTGCTGTCTAAAGCCAAGAGGCGAATGACAGCTACTAGGTTTAAAGACGTTGGAACACGTCTCTAGCCTAGACCTCTAAATATTTCGTTAATGTTTCAGTGCTTTTTTAGGTAAATTGAGTAAATTTTAATGTTTATCTTCAATTATGTTTCGGTTTCAAGGCCCTAACGAATGTGCTGTCTCAAAAATCTCCTAAATGCAAAACTACATGCCACAGTATGTCATTTCGTTCAATGAAAGCTAGTTACAGAAGAGTTAAGAGCTTTTTTGCACGAACGAAACGATCGGAGGACAACCAATGATATCTCTAATGCAGCTAATGAAACTAAAAACTTTTCATTCAAAGTCACTAATTATTAATAACACCGAAAAGATTTTAATTTGCATTAATCAATCAAAAGCAAAAGATATTTTTTTTATTTTTTATTTTATTTTCAATGTTTGATAGCTAGATGCACTAAACAAACCGAAAACAAATGAGAAGCAATTTGAGAAATGATAACAAGAGAGCAAAAACAAGTAGATTTCACTCAATGGCACAAACAATCAGATCTCAAATCGACCAAAAGTCTCTCAAAACGAAGAAAAGTCCCAAAGACATCAATGGGCCGTGTAATCTAGGCCCAAAATGAAGCAAAGAGAAATTCAAATGAAAACAAAGTCAATCACTCAAAAAGCGCAATAAAATGATAGAAAACTGTCAAACGAATGTAAGGAAACAATCCCAAAGTCGACTGAATGAACGAAAACCAAAAACTCCCAAGGGAGGCTCGACTCACAGAAGCACCTAGATGCCCTAGGGCTCGAATGCAAAATCGAAAGAAATAGGCAAACAACCAAAGGATGGAGGTTACAATCAGTCAAACTAGGCCCCAGTGCACTCAAACAGCCGAAAAAAACAAGATCAAAATCACAAGTCAGTCTCAGAAAGCATGAAACATAACAAACCCTAATAGCTCACAGGATTGGCACGACTGTGAGCTTGAAATTAGCGCCAAAAAGGAAATGGTGCGGGTGATACACAGGCAACCTGCGCCAATGGGCGCGACTGTCACGCTGAAAAGCGCGCCAGCCGAGTTTACTATGGAAAAATGAAAAACAAGCAATCTCAGACACAGACAAGTGAAGACAAGGCTAAAACAAAGCCAAACAAACAGAAAAAACCAGTCCAAAGAGCTGACCAAGCAAGCAAGGCCAAGAAATTGACCAAAAAGAGGAGACAATACTCCAAGTCGTTCAGTTTGTAAACTAAACCGGAGATAGACTGAAGCAGCGTTGATCTACTCTGCTAATGCAGAGCAAAAGCGTTTCGAAGGCTATCTGGCTGCATTTCAGGCTCCGTCTATAGCTTACAAATCAAATCACAAGCTGAGTCCCCAGTGGAGTCGCCAAATTGTTGGAGAGGTAAATCCCCTCTGCGGACAGAGGCGATCCCTACTAGCCCAGATTGGGTCTAGCAACAATCAAACACGCTACAGTGCAGGTTCCTAATTGCAAATAAACCGACTTGCGAGGAAGGCTTACCTGGAATCCAACGCTGTCGTTTGTAGAAGAGGTGGTGCTCCCGTTCCTTTGCCCTGGCAAATCACAATCCTCATGATCTCCGTGATCGGACACCTGCACATGCAAGAAACAACACAAATGCAAGCATAAAATCCAGTATATACAACTATATGTCAGTCGAAGAGGACATAACTCATGAACATAATCAAGAACAAGAGTGGAACCATAACTGATAGTCGCTTATCATTAATGAGTCAAAAGAAGAATACAACCATAGCTTCGACGCAACACTCTCTTTTGGCGGGTCGTTAGAAAAACATGTCTCAATAAATCCTTTCAAGGATAGGACAAGCCTCTCTCTCCAGATACTTGGCAATAGTCTCCTTGCTTGGATTTGGCCTTGAGAGAATCAAGAAGGCTCTTGCAGCATAAGGATGTGAAAGCTCTTGGGAACTCTTTGGAACTAGCTTGCAAAGGAAATGGGCAAGCTTTTATAAATGGAGGAAGGGGAGTTGGGATCCCTATAATTATGGGATTGGCCCTATCATTAAGGAAGCTTCCATGAGAGGTGGCAAACCACTTCCTCTCTATGGAAATCTGTAGCCAAACCTCCCAACTCAAGATAGATATCAGTCCAGGAATTTGTTAGGACGAAACTTCTGCCATTTATTTTAAAAAACACCTCTTAATATGGTTGGCGCAGGTGCGACTCTATGACAGAGCGCCAATTGGCGCACCCTCTTTGGAGGATTTTCCCCCTTGGCGCGAGGGCTGAACTATGGAACCGCGCCAATGGAAAAAGAGCTATTTTTAGGGTTTTTTGCAGGGAGATGTCTTCAGGGAAATGAAAGCTCATCTTCAGAAGGATGCAATGAAAGTATTTTCAGGTCTTGTCTCTATTCATAGGTCATGGAATGAGCCCTCCAATGTGCGAGATGGGGAATGGTAGGGACTGTGACAAATTGTTGTGTAACACTGTGCAAGTACTATGTAGTAAAAAAATTGAAAACAATTTTTTTTTAAATCAGTGCGCCATATCTGAAATAGGGCACCAGTGCTCCATGTTACGAGGATAGCACCGTACGGTCGATTACACTATTTGTGCAGTGCATTTATAATATCCCAACGCACCGTATGATCTATTATACTATTTTTGCGATGAGTTTATAATACCCCCACGCACCGACGTCGGTGCGTACAACATGAAAGGCGCACCGGTTTCTTGAGATTTATTTTTTACCTGAAAAGTTGACAATTTATTTATAAATATATTAATGAATGATATGGTACATGTTTCAGATTGATAAATAATGATTAACAAGAGATCAAGTAACAAAAATACTGATAACACATAAAAAAAAAACAAAAAAGACAAGTTCTTTGTAAATTTTTTATAAAAAATATTATTTTTGAACTATATGTAAGTTTAACTAATATGTATTGTTCACTATGTATCATGCAGAGCCACAAAATGACGAAGCTCGATAACATTATTTCTGATCTAGGACCAGAAGAGCGTAAAATCTTGATGGAAAAATTGCAAAAGGATGAATCAAGTAAATGAAAAAAATACTATCGATCCAATATGAGTTTATTTTTTTTAATTATAATCATTAATAATATACTTAAAATTATTAGATAACATGTGTCAAACAGTCTATTAATTCACATATGTTTAATGTTCTACAAGGACCAACAACTCAGAAAATGAATGTTGTTCTAAGAAAAGAAAAAAAACAGAACATACAAATGAAAATTAATTGCTCCTTAGCTCATCTGGAGTGGTGTTGGAGGTTAACGAAAAGAGGAAAAACTTTTACAAAAGTTTGAGGGATCTAGTGGAACGAATGTATAGACATTCTTTCCACTTACAATACAAAAATCAATCCAATGATTCCAAGAACCAATTTTTATCAAAACTACAAGAAGAGTTTCCAGAGAATTGGTCAATGAGACATGTTAGAATTTTAATAGCAAAAACGTACAACAACAAAAAGGAAGGAATGAAAAAGTAATATTCCTTTAAGTGTTTATCTATAATTATTTATAAATATCACTTTTGTTATATTTATTTTTCATATATCAATATAAAAATTAAATATTTTATTGTCATGTTACATTTTCAGGAAGATTATGAAAATCCCAAAAGATGACTGAGTTGATATCAGAAATACGCCAGCATGAATGTCCAAAAAGGTGTACAAGGAGATGGTCAAAGAAATGGACAAAATTGCAACGCAAGAGGAGCCATCTCAACAACAACGTGCTTCAAATGTAATATTTAATCATTGAATTTTTCGATCATTAGGTACAATAAATAAACAATTTAGCATTAAACATTAATTTTCAAGGATTTTCTTGCTGAAAAGAAAAGAAAATGGAACCCATTCAGCACATAAAACAGGACGACAAGGAAGAAAATGGTTGATATATAAGTTTGTGAGTAATTGTTACTTCCTTATAACAACTTAACTATATCTCATTTTTGTATTTTTTAAGTTGTTTTACAAAAATCATCATTGAATGTCTTCAAACAGGTGCTAACATACAAAGAACAACCATCACACGAATTGATTGAAATTGGGTTAAATATAGAGTGTGAGTATATGTTGGCATATCAGAAATTAATTGTGGAATTTGTAAGCATCTATCGATCTTGCTTTACTTAGCTCCGTCTATAATTAATAGAACAAAAAAATAGTTTATATTAAATATATGATTTGTTATAGGGTATAAATTTGCAGGAAACAAATTATGGAACTGCGCCAACAGATGAAATTTTGAAAGATGGCATGGTACATGGTTTTGAAAGAATGTGTATAGTTTATGAGTCCACTGTTGCTATGGTACGTCATTTATTTTTGATTCACATTGATGTATATTATTTAATATTGCAATTTTCATTATTCTCACCAATGTATATACACTCATTACCGTTTATTTTTATGTTTGTAGATGGAAGGTGAAGAAGAAAAAAAAATCAACACTGTGAACAAAACATTCCGGAAAATAACCCAAGTCATGGAAGTAGCTCTAGCAGTGATAGCAGTTCAAGCGATGAATGATGATCACTATGTTTGGATATCAAAGCAAGGCGTTGTATTTCTTGAAATATGTCTGTGAAATCATAAATTTTGTTTAATGTAATGGAAATAGTGTCCCAATTGAAAGACAAAGGGATACCAATAACTGTCCCATTTTGTATGAAAAAGACTGTCTTATATATATATATATATATATATATATATATATATATATATATATATATATATATATAATAAAATATGTTTTAATTTATTATACTGTGTTCTCCATTGTCATTCTTAAATGCACTAATAAAAAGTTAATTCATATGAATATTGTTATAAGATGTGTCGACTTTTGATGAATAATGAATTTAAAACAATCACAATAATTTCACTGTCATAGGTCAATGTTTCTAAAAAATACAAAATGAAAATCGATGTGTGTTAGTTACTGTACACCGGTGCGTTTCTACGACCTATTGGCACCGCACAAATATCAAAACCAATTAAAAATATCGGTGCATTTATGCGTTTATGTGTCTATACGCACCAGTGTTGTTGTACGACCTATGGGCACTGCACGAATACTGATACCAATTATAAATCTCGGTGTGTTTGTGTGATACTGCGCACTGTGGCGTTTATGTGTCTATAAGCACCAGTGCATTTGTATGACCTATGGGCACCACGCAAATACCGATACCAATTATAAATCTCGGTGCATTTGTGTGATAATGCGCACCAGTGCGTTTCTATAAGTCTACGCACCGGTGCAATGATACGACCTATGGGCACCACACAAATCCCAAGACCAATTAGAACGACCCCATGCGTTGTATCACCAACACTATGCTCGGTGCGGTTTTATACCTTAACGGTCCGGTGCATTCTCCTTCAACTGCCCCGGGGCATCTTCTACATGTACGCACCGGTGCGTTAAATCCAGAATAGCGCACCGATGAAAAAAAACATCCGTAATAACCTTCGGTTGCCCATTGTTTTTTAGTTGTGTTGAATTTCCGTTAAAAGCTCTGCCAAAACCTCCGTAACCATAAACAGATGTTGTAGAAAATGTTTTTTTGACAATTTTGGCCAATTTTATAACACTAAAAACCTCCTTTATAACCTCTGCTAGAGGGTGTTTTCCTTGTAGTGCACATAGCTAGGAAGGACACTGGCAAGTAGATGTGGGATGTTATCGCTACGCTATACTAGGGATCTATCGAGCAGCGAAAGATATATCTAGAGGAAAGTTGAGATGTACCTGTATGCAAAAGGGGGAGCACATAGACCCCTTCTTCACCAGGCTTTAGGATGTCTGAGATCAGCTGGTAGTTGTAGGGTCAGTGCTTCAAGCCTCAAATCTAGTGAGGTTATCCCTCAACAGTGTTTCCGAGGACTGGGAGGTCTTCGTCTAGAGTATTTTGGGAAAAGACAAGTTACCAAAGTGGGAGAGGATGTGGGATAATCTACAGTAGGAGGAGATGAGGCGAGATTTGGTGAGGAGCACCATCAATGTTAGCAACAACAATAATGGAACAAAGGAGGTGAAGGAAGAGAAGAACGCAACCCTCACATCAAAGGGGAAGCAGGAGCAGCACATGAGGAATAAGGACTTTTCCAAGGTCAAGTGCTTCAGGTGTGGCGAGCTAGGTCACTACATCACTAAGCGTCCTCTCAGGAAGAAGGACATGGAGGAGAAGCAGGGAGAAGCAGGACCAGACAACAACTCATGCAAAGATCGATATATTGTTCTCGAGGTTCGAGGAAGATTTTGCCATGTTCGCTAACATACCTCCAGGGGTAAGGTGGAGTGACTTGGTTTTGTAGCCATAGAGTGCTACATAATGGGTTGGATTCTTGAGGAGGTCCACCTCTTGAATCAGTACTTTGTTACGGGATCAGTGGAAATTGGTGCAGTCAGGTGCTAGAGTGACAGATGCAGTAGCTAGTAGTAGTCAGATGTTGGGCAGCGCAGTACAGAGTTTACATCAGTGCAGTTGGCATAGTGCAGAGTCAACAACAACGCAAAGGCTTCAGTGACAGCAGAGAGTGTTGAGATTCGACAAGAAAATTTCAACACCCATGCCTAGTTGCATTAAGCACCCAGACTAGGGTGGGGCCCACAGTGTTGTTTTTGGGTGCATGTCTATTTTCATTATCCCTTAATTAAGATGGACATTAAACTATAATCTATTCTCAATGTTGACTTGAATCAGTTAACTGAAAGTGATAAATTTAGTTAGCTAGTGGATTTCGAGTTAGAGGTAGTTGGTGAGGCATGCAGAGTAATTCTAATTGTAACACAGTTCAAAGTGCAGTGGTGCGTGAGTTAATGCAAGTTGTAAATAGTTTAACTCAATTAAGTGAGTCAAACTCAGTTTTGATAGTTGTAACTAAAGATACAATAGTGAGAGATCTGGTGAATTAAATATTAATTAATTCACAATCAGTGATCTCACATGCAACTGAGGATTTACTATTATTAGTTGCATGCATGTCAGATCCAGTGGAGACCCAGTTGAGTTCTAGGTGAAAGGGAATTTGACTATCAGTTGTAGGATTATTGGGTTGCACACATGCAACCAAATAGCCATTGGAGTGCCCATGATACTTGCGCAATCAAGGAAGGCAATAATTCCTATCTTTTAGGGATCTATTCCATCAGGGATTGCGCAAGCAAGGTAGGTTGTATGGAGGCTGAGAATTGCTTATGTGTTGGTCATTTTTGCATATGAAAGTGTGAGACAATTAGCTGAGTACTGGAGGGCTCTTGTGAGAAGAGTTTTGTATGTAATTATTTCATGATCCATGCTTAATATACAATAGAAGATAGTGGGGATTTCAGCTGTAAGCTTTCCCCGAGAAATTATCTGTGTTGTGTGTGATTGATCTTTCTTCGTGTTCATGTGATTAGTGATTGTGTCTTTAATTCCACAAAAGATTTGTAGAAGTGATTCAGTATTTAACTTTAGTACATTGTTAGATCAGGTGAATCCACGATATACATGCATGTTGTATAATTTCTACACAGAGACTAGCAGTAGTCAAGACTTGGGTGACAGATGCATCATACTGAACACAAATTGTTCAATATGTAGGATAGTTCTTAGTTGTGAATGTTGCAATGGCAACTACAACAGATGAGAGGGAGTTGTAGATGTTGCATTAGCAACAACAACAGAGTTGCAATGCAGATGCAGTGTTGACAGTAGTTCAACAGGGTCAACAACAACACAGATGCGACATATCAGAGTTACGCAGTAGTTGGTGGGCAGCGGTTTCCAGACATCAACAATGTGACAGGAGATGGTGCAGAATCAGAGTATTGCTATTAGGAGGGCACCAATGCTAGAACACATTTCTCACTAAGAGGGAGTGTTGATTGTTGTAGCATTAGATGTGTTCTAGCCTTGAGATTTGGCTGAGAGGCTAAGACACATGTATTCTCCAATACCCATAAATCGTATGGGGAAATTCCTCGTAGAAATGAGTTAATTAAATTAATTAGTCATTTTTTAATATTTCCCAAGTCTAAACTTAGGAAATATGATTAATTAATTCAAGGTGCAAATGTTTTAGAAAAATACATGGATCGACTTATAGTTAATCTTAGCCATCGATTAAGTTTTAATTGTGGTCGTTGAGGTTTCAATGAGATATTATAAGAAGAAGTCGATGGTCACTTGGAGAAGATACACCAAGAGCTCGATTTCACTAGCAGATTGATTTATATAGTAGCAGTGAGTTGCCGGAGAGATAGCTAGTGAGCTCGAAGAAGTGATAGAGGGGCAAGGATAGTAAGATCGAAGGAAGATTTTCCAGATTCGGTGAGTACATTGTAGAGTGGAAGTGAGTGCCACAAAGAGGCAACACAATGCTTTAGAGGAGATTATGTATTTTGTTGGGGAGAAGCAGTGATTCAGTGCTAGAAGTCAGAAAGAGAGTCTGGAGGCCAGGAGGATCCATCTTCCAAACAACAGTTGATCAAATAGCGAGAGGGAAATTTGTTCCGAATTTTGGGGATGCAATACTGCGTAGGCTGATGCAGTGAATATGCAGAGGCAACAAGGAGCAACTCATTTTGAGCTGAGGTCACTGTCGGATCGGCTGTGGAAATGATATTTTTCTCACTAGTTTTATTGTCAGTTATTTCACTGTATGGATTGCTAGATTTAAGCATCCATAGTCGTGTACTCAAATTTACTACTGCATAATAATAAAACCCTCAGCCGCTGCACCGGTTTTCTTGAGGACTTAGTCCAAAAATAACGGTGTATTTATGTGTGTGTGCATCTATTCTTCTTGCATTTATTTTTCTTACATAATATTTGTTTTATGAATGCTGCAGTGTATTAGTTTTGATATTTAACGTAAAAGGCAATAAATAATTTTCTTAATTTATTTAACAAATAAAAGAAACTACATCAACTGTTGCAATGGGATTCTGGGTAACGAAATATTCACACACATACCTTTATAAAAAACATCTAGGAAATTCAGGTATATGAAACAACCGATCAATCTATTATGGCACATTAAAACTCTTGTTGGAAGATTTTTCATTGAACGATCTCACACTCAACAGGAGATCCTAGTCTACATGTCAAAAACAATGGAGAAGATTGAAATGTTAGGCAAGAAAATCTTTGTCTTGGCCAAAAAAAAGCAGACATTATCTTCACCCCTTCTAATGAAGACAATGGCTCTCCTCTACCAATCCAGGTGGAATCTCCCACGACATGAAATGATCAGGCAAGCCAATATACTAGTTTATGTTTTTTGTAATGGACCAATTTGACTATGCTTGTTAATGAATAACAATGTATTTTGATAAGTTATATTTGAAGTGATAGACTAATTTCTTTAGTGAAAATTTTGAATCTCTACTACTCGTCTAATTTCGTGATAAACTAATAATAAAGGAAAAACAACCAAATTCCCAAATCTACTTATTTATTAAATTATTAATATAAAAAGATCTATTTATTTATTAAATTTATTAATATCGTAATTTTACATATTATTGTAAATATTTTTCTATTATATATAAAGATGCGATTATATTTTGCATTATATAGAATTTTTTTATAGCAATAAATTTACATAATGCATCCGCTACTTCATATTAACTGCTTTAAAAGGCAAGACACTCTTCAACCGAGTATGGTAGAGATGTTGTAATGTAATGCCTTGTAAATATAAATAAAGAATAAATTCAATCAAATAAAAAATAATAATGTAATGTAATGTAAACATTTTAGCTAGGCCAAGATAAAATAAAAAGAATCCTATTAAAAAAAAAGAAAAAAAGAAAAAAAAGAAGAAGACCCATGGTATTCATGTGGAATATAGTCTATTTAAAGAAGGAAATTAAACCACCCTAGATCCATCTTAAATCTCGATCTATATAAAAAATGATCAATCTCTTGAGATGTAAACCTCTTTTAGAGTGAAAAGAGATTTGATCTCTCTCGACATTTTTTAGATTGGAAGTTAAAATATTACATTTTGCATAAGTTAAAGGTAGATTAATGACAATCATTGCTAGGATTATGCTTTGAGAGAGACAAACTGCGTCCAATATAGTGGAGATGTTGTAATGTAATGTCTTATAAATATTTTGACTAGGTCAAAATAAAATAAAAATACTTCTATGTTAAAATGAAAATAACTTCAAACTAAAATAATAAAAATAAAAAATTCACGTTATTATTATTATTATTATTGGTTTTTGAACTCCAAGTTTATGAGAACCTATGGTATTCATGTGGAATATAACCAAATCAACCTATATCCATTATAATTTTGAATCTACCAAAAATTAAAAATTATCAAATCTATTTTCATTCTAAAAAAAGTTTGTATCTCAAAAAATTTAATCATTCTCAACATTTAATAAATCCAAAATTAAAATAAATCTAAATTAATTTTTAATTAAATTAATATATAATTAAATTTATTAAAATTATTAAAAAAAAACATTAACATAATTTTTTAATTAAATTAATATATAAATAAATTTATTAAAAAAGCAAAAACATTAACATAAATTTTTAATTGTAATAAATGTTTCTTAAATTCTATAATAAAATGATTTAATATCCCAAAATCAACAATATTTAAAAACTAATTAAAATATTAGAATGATCTAAATTCTATGTATAATATAACAATGTTTAAAAAAAGTTTAGCCAACTCTAAACGATTTACCGTATCGAAATTTTCTTTGAATCAATGTGAACTTTGATCTTATGTATGGTCTAACCATTAAATAAAAATTTAGTGTCAATTTAGAAAGTTGAGAAAGTTTCAACTAAAGTAATATTTTAAATATTAATTTTTATTATAAAATAATAGATATGTTAAATAAAATTTAGAGGTTAATAAGATTGTTAAATTAGAAAAATTGTACTTTGATTTGAAATAATAATGGTTGTATTAGATTTAGATTGTTTAGCATGTTTGTGTTAAGTTGGCAACACACAATTAAAATAATAATTGAAATATTGAGATGATGAAAATTGATTGAGATATAATTTACTACTTATTTTGCCAATGAAAGATTTAAAGTCATTGTGAGGAAATATTGATTTTCTAGAATGAACAATTTTTACTAAGAGGAAACAACATGTAAAGATTACCTTGACCTCATTTTAGCCCTAAATAAACCATGGTATTAAGGATTTTCATGATAAATTGCTAGTGAATCTCCAGGTTACCAATCTTGTTACAATTTTTTTTTTTTTTTAATATCTTGTTACACATTTTTTTACATAAATATATGTTTTAATTCTATTATAATTCTTTTTATTGATAGTAATTATCATTATTATTTTAAATAATTTTATTTATTTTTTATTTTTTATTTTTTTTAACAAGTTGAGATACATAAGATATATGGAGTGTTTTGATGTTTATTATGTATTAACAATATTTAATTTATATATTTACCTTAATTTTATTAACTTTGCACTAATTTTCCCCGATGGGGGTGTTCTTCTCAATGACGATCGAGCTCGTGTGAGGCCTTCAAGGCCAGTGCCCCCTCCACGCATGCATTGAAAGCACCTTCCCTCCTCGCACCTGCATTCCTCGCCACCGCATCATGCTTACCTCCCCGTAGCTAGTTCTTAAATCCATCGGCAAACTGCCCTTGCATCGCAATCCCGCAATTTGGAAGAATGAATGAATGAATGAAATTTTAACATCCACGAGACTAAAAATAGTCTATGAGACTACCAGCTTCCTTGCTTTTTTGTCTTCTGTAGTTCAATTCTTTTCTTAATCAAATTGATGATGATGAGCTGACCCAACCTTCTAACAGTTCCCTCACTGAAAAGACAATACCACAGAATTGATGCTAACATACTGCGGTAACTATCCCTGATGTCACCGAAAGCATCACATTCCAAAATGAAATGATTTTCTGATTCCACTGCCCCAGAAGTGCAAAAAGTACATACCCTTTCTTCTCAAGCTTCTTTAGGTCTCTTCCACCATCCTGTTTCACACCGAAGTTGATGTGATTTAGTTCTTAATTGAGCAATAAGAATCTTTTCTCTCCACGGAATGCAAGCTCCAATGTACTCTTTTTTGTTGAAGATCACAAGTGGGGTTGAATTCCTAAACATAATACTTCTTTCTACCCAAATCTTTTTCCCATACACCCTTACAGAACTTCTCCAGCACATAATTTTTTGACTCCTTGCTATTTGTGGGACATGCATTAAGGTAAATATTCCATTTTTGCATCCATTTGTCATTTTGTCTCATCCACGATTTCTCTCTTTTATTCATACCTTCATTGAAGATAACTTTCAGCCATCTATCTCCTTGAAGATGAAGGCGAGATCTACGGTCTATCGAGATCCTACCCTGATGGGGATGGTGCTCCCAATGCCCACCTATCTCGGGCGAGGCCTTTAAGGCTAGCTCCTCCACAAGGGCATTGAAAGAGCATAGACATACCAAACCTGCATTCATTACAATAGGATGAGTTCCTCCCCACAACTTGTCTTTAGATTTGATGGTAAGCAACCTGTGCGTCTCCGTTTGGAAATTCGGGAGATGAATTTGGGTTTGCAGGTTTGTGAAGGTGCTTGGATTTGGGGTCATGGGGTTGGGGCATTGGTCTCAGCTAAGGAGTAAGGAAGTTTTGGTTTTCCTCTAAGTGTGGTTTGTCTTTTGACTTTTGTTTTGCCCTTGGGACCCTGGAACCTTGATAGTTGTGGGGTGCCTTCAAAGGTTTCTCCAACACCAGTGGCCATTGTTGGCTTTTCCCTCGTCCGCGCAGTCTCCTCAGGATCCTCTCAGGTGTGGGAATGGTGTTTTAAATTTGAGGATTTGGCTTCATGGTTACAAAATTACTACTCTGTGTGCAAGAAGTGGCACTCTCCTTTCCCCCAACGACTCAATGACTCTTAATTCAGAGGTAAAACACAAAGAATAAAAAACCACAATAGTAAATTATACAAAGACGTGTATGCCAAAAGTACACAATGGTGTGCTAGTTATTAGCTTGGGAAACAAAGCACAAGCTTTTCCCACATAAGAAAATCCCACAATATGAACTGTAGGTATAATATTCCAGCGAATTTATAGGTATGAGATCATTGAAATGATGTGTGTACTAGTCAGCAAACCAACCAAATTTTTTTAGCGTTGTAGTATGATTTACAACTATTACTCAAAGTAATATACCATAACCATCATACCACGAATGGATGAAACACTAAAATTGTGATGCCATTGAACCAAGCAATAAAACAAGAGTTAAAGCCCAATGTGAATGACTGTTACTAATGGAAATGGTATGAAGTTTCCACATAAATACACCAACAATTTGAGGGCTAGTTAACTCTCAACAATTAACGAATTAATAAATAGAATTCCCAGTCAAATAACGAGGCTAATTGTGCATTCACTTAACCCTAACAATATTACGAATTGGAGATAACACTATGATTCAGCGTAATTGCATCGAATTAACTAACAAGAGAATGTTTGATATGGAATCCAACGTTGTGGGTATTAGGATAATATATGGCGATAGGTAATTGAATGCAAAAGTATCGTCTGATATAGTTTTATATAGTAAGAAATCACATCAAATTGAAGATATTACACAACCAAACTCATTCAACTAGTTATTAACACACATACAATATATTTTTACTGCAATAGCCCAAATCGAAAAACCAAAAGTTGTTGGAAAAATATTTTTCTTTGGAAATGCTTACAAAGAATAAGATTTACATTGAGATTTCATGTATTGTTACTCACTGTCAACAATTGCAACTCCTCATGCATGGACAGACTCAATTGTGACCTCCTCCACTCTTCAAACAAGCTTTTCTTCCTAAGTTTTTTTTCTTTTTATTTCCCTTTTTCATCATTTCCTTTCCATCTCTGTTCTTCATTTTTTTTTGCATAAAGAAACATTTTCTATTAAAAATCTGCTTTGGAAAGCCAACCGTCAAGAGGATTCATTTTCTTGAGGCCTTTTGGCCTTTGAACTTCAAGTTGGTTGACAGTGAATCCCCAAATCAACCGCAACAACATGGGACACTGCGGCAGCTGGAAACACAAGAATAATTTGACAAGACAGCAAATCCCCAAATCAATCGCAACAACATGCCACAATGTGGCAGCTGGAAACACAAAAATAATTTGACAGCTAGTTTCGACCCTCAACAATATGGAAGCTGGAAATGGAAATAATTTCAAAACAATTTTTGACCCATATATGAAACATATGAGCCTATTCAATATGATACGTTGTAGAAGCCTAAAAGGGAAAACAATTTCAAAATAATTTTGACCTTTACATGAAACATATGAGACTATTACTATAACATTTTCTAGCATTTTTCTGGAATAGTTTCCCTGCGAATGCTAAGGAAAACGTAATAAAAACAAAAATTGATTTTAGATCTCGGGAAGCAATGGATAGTTCCCATCATTCTCTAGGATGTAATACGATCACATCATGGGATTAAAACCCAAGCAACTACTTTTGATACATAAATCATAATGGTACAAAGAAGCAATTTGTTAGCAAACATGTTGAAGTTACAAACCCCTCAAAATATTGTTCATAATCATGTTTTATAAAGTATGGACACCCATTAACAATTCTTCTGTGTGGTGTGAATCGCTCATTATATGGAATTTTAAGAAACAATTTCCAATAATTCAAAATTAGATAGAAAATGATGAATCCTATGAACTCAAATTACTAAATACAGACTCTCCAAACTGTGCATATATGAAGGTACGTGTCACCAAATTTTGGTTCTAGTTCATTAGATTTCAATGACAAAATATTTTTATGCCTTTTTAACTTGATCACAAAATTTCACCCTCTTAAAGAAACAAGAAGAGAAGTAGCCAATGTACACAATCCTGCTAAGAAAAAAATGCTACAGTATGAAGGGCCCTGTAAATTTAAATTCTTAAAATTGATATTCTTTGCAAAGCCCAAAAATCCCGATTAATACAATGGCCAAAAAAGACAATGCAAGCTAAGGGCCTTGAAAATTTGAATGTCACATAGTGCTTTTTTATTTCGCGACCCTCAATATTAGAGTGGCCTTATATGTTTCAATTCTTTTATAGGTTCTTAGGTCCATACTTGGAACCTCCATCATCAGTTCCTGAATAATAAAACTGGTTAGTGGCAGACTTTTATTGTGTGCAAGGTGAATATAAATTACTTAGTTTCTAAAGTTATTTCAGAATATCAGAGTATTTTTAATCTGTTAATTGCTTGAGATAGTCTATCTTTTTGTTACACACCATACATCTGTCACTACTAACATTTTTTTCCACTGTTGATTTCAACAGACAGTTGTCAAGACATGCTGCCAAAATCCACAAAGTCATGTGCTCCTTCAACTTCTGAAATGGTTATCCACCCATAAATAGAGACCACTTTTTGGATCACCAACACCAGTGGTCGAATTTAACGCCGCATTCTCAGTGACTGACGGAGATGCCAAAGTAGACGTGTTTCCTATTACATGAAGTGGATTTCTCTTGGACCGGCTGGATTCCATTTTGTTTATTTTCCCATTTAAGAGATTTATTACCTGGAGAAAATCTAACATTCTCAGTAACTTAATCAAATATTTATGTACTTTGAGAAAATCTAACATTTTCTCGAATGCCAAATAAAAATGGACCAAAAACACTTGGTATTCGGAGTGGCGGCAAAAAAAAATCACTCCTACGGTCCTACGGATTTATTTATCACATAGAGTGCACGCTACCTTTTCCATAACGCAAGTTGCATATTGCAGATCAAATCTCGACTCTACACCATAGATGGACTGGCACTAGAACAGGTAGTTCCTCTTCTTTGGGCAATCACGGGTATGAATCTCATATATCTAATTCAAATATTCAATTCTATATACAAGCATTCTTCTATGAACACATGGTACAATCCACTCTTAACAAAGAATGAATTTTACTCTCATACACTAGTCAATAACGAGGTTCATAAGATTTTATTTCTTTGGGTCATTGTGCAAATAAATCAACCCAAAGATTGGGTCTTTCACAAGAGAGTAGGCACAAAGACCTGATCTTATATCAAATTAGAAAAATATGATAAATTTTACAATGAGCATAGATCTATATCTAACATGTGCAGTGAGTGAGGGATCAATTAATTTAAGTCTTTGCATCTCATGAAATTTGATCTTGTTAAGATCAATCTCATCTGGTTTAATTCCCATTTTAAAAAGGTTATACCCGAGATGAATAACACTTTAAAATATTAGGAGCTTCAGGAGGGCATAAGCAGCAATGATGGAGAAAATGAAGCAACCAAAATTTCGATTTAAAGGTGCATACAAGTAGAGAATGTTAGTGCTCTCTAAAACTGTATATGGTGAGCAGGATGTCAACAAGCAACAACATGCTCCTGCTAGAAATGGATTGGAGGCTCCGCAGGAGCAGCTTGCTCTGACTGAAAACGGATTTGACGCTGAGAAAGAAAAGAATGCTCTAGCGGGAAACGAGTTGAAAGTTGAGCAGGAGTGGCATGCTCTCACCGGAAAATAATTGGAGGTCAAGTAGGAACATAATTATCTAGCGTGAAAATAATTGGAGGCTGAGCACGAGCAACCTGCACATTCTGGAATGCAACAACTTAGCTTAGGGCTTTGATCACAAATCCATCATTCCAGAGTAGTTTTCCATCGTTCAAGTGATATATGCATTAGTAATATAATCACATAACATTATTCGCAATCAAATCACAATCACATTTTTTAGAATCAAATCGCAATCGCATTATTCATTAAATTATCAATTATGTTGGTAATTGATGACATCAAATGCTTGATTGTTATAAGAGGAAACTCACTGCCATGTGTCACTTTTCAATGCTACAAATCACATCAGACTCCTATATCCCAGGTCATATTCATGCAAATTGTAGTGGGTAATGGATGGAAATGAAAACGCTTTAGCGGGAAGGGTTATTTATTTAGAAATTTCTGCCATGCGTCAGCGAATCCATACCAGGTAAACGTAGTGGGTAATGGATGGAAATGAAAATAGTTCAACAATAAGGGTTATTTATCTAGAAACTGTCACCACGTGTCAGCGAATCCATACCAAGTAGCTAAAGTGGGACAAATATCAGGCATAAATTCGGTGGTTCACACATGTCACATGTAGAGGAGAAAGGTAGACAAAATTATGAGATGAATCGATTCAAAATAAAGGCATGTCAACCCTGTTACCCACCAATTCGTCGATGATATCCCTAGGATAAATTTTTTTATCCATGATGGGCCTCAATCGACAGCCAACAACCCCTTGCTGCCCACAGCTAGCTGATTATGCCATTTATCCACCACCTGAGCCAGCCATGTGGTCCCTCACCCATCTGTATCGATAGTATGTTTGAAGACGGACCTCCCGAACCTAAAGGCATGTCTTCTCATTTGGTAATTGAGTATTGGGTTTACTTATCATGGACACTTTTGAACATGGATTCATGGGGGGATTCAATGGAAAGAGTGGACTTAGTTTGTGTTCATGTCCCCTTGACCTCTTTTGGGTGTTACCCTTGTACTTTAGTCCAGTGGGATTTCCTTTACTGACCATATGGTTTTAGGGTGGTCGCGCTTGGGAAACCCTGACTTTGGTTGCATGGTCTCGCTCCCAGATCCACCTACCATACCCCTATTTTCGCTCATTATAATCCTTTTCATCACATCTCCCAACTGGGTCCACATTCCCGCATTAAGTCCACATAGGGTTAACCTCCCCTCTCCCATGCCCCCACCGTGCGTTAGACCTATAACGATGCCTTCGAGGTTGAAGCAAATAAAAAAGAAAAGAAAAAGTAATGATGGCCACATTCAAAAGGAAAATGTACCATAAAATGCAAAAGATAGTCATGACAAAAATATATAGCACGTGGGAAAAACTCAATACATGAGAACTACCTCATTCCCATGGCCATCACCCTCTTTTCCTCTGAGCCCTGAGCAGTTTATTGAAGAAAAATCATAAAAGGAAAAAGGAATAAAAATAAGGGTGGAAAAATCAAGGTTGAGGCACCTCACCTCATGTACCACAATTTCTCCCTCCTACACATTATGTACCAAGGTGTGGACTTCCCTTATTCTTAGCTACCCCTATGCCACAATATGTGGCCCAGGATTTCCCCTATCATTTCCTACTCCTGTTCACATCTTGATCATATGCCACCACCATTTGAGGGATGGAACTTGGACATACTATCCATTATAAAGTGTGAAACCACCTAATAAAGCACTTGGCTACCACCCTTTGGAGGCTGGAGACATTAGCACATCCCAAAGCCCATTATGGAAGGACAGGCCATTATGAAGTGTCCATTTGTTGTCCATGATTAGTAAGCTCTTTTATTTGATTACTCTAATGACCTGTTGTATTGGAAGGCTAGGGGACACATTGGATCTTATACAAGATTACATGTGGTGTCCATTTTGGGTTTGGTCTCCCTATAGGGGGTCCTATTCCTCTAGAGCGATACATTGGCACATGTAGGGTGTGTATTGAGAGCCATGGGTCTCCACAAGAGTAGAAAGAACTTCATGGATCCCTTCGGATATTTAGAGAAATGTTGCATGAATCCCCCCTCGCCCCCCCCCTTAGGATCCAAACTAGGAATCGTGTCCCACTGTGGGGGATTCGCTGTCAGATCCACGGTTCAGAATTTAGAACCGCAGATTGGGCTAACAAGGAAAATTCCTGTACATTTGGAATCGTGTCAGCTCAATATGTGGTTCTAAATTTTCGAACCGTGGATCTGACAACATATTCTCCTCGGATCTCCAGTGGATCAGGCACGGATCTCAAGCAGATCCTAAGGGAGACGAGCGGTTCCACAAGGTTCTAAATATTCTTTTTATTTTATATTTGACTTAAGTTGGGTTGGGGCTTCTCGGACACTCCTTAGGTTCTCCTGTGATGCTTTGTAGATGCTCCCTCATGGTAATGTTAAATTCTTGAAGTAAAAGTGACATTCTCCTTTATTTTTCATTTTCATCCTTTTACTTATTTTTAACATTACCGTGAAATGACTCAGGATGTTTGAGAGTGGTTCCCGTGTCAAAATCATTGATCAAACATGTCAAGCTTTTCTACCGTATTTCAAGGCCTGGATTAAGTAGTTTGATCAAAATTGGGCAATGTTGACTAATATCCCTAGACAATCGAGGTAGAGGCAAAGGCTAGACAAGAGGAGAAGAATCTAGATTCCAAATGGTTAATGCTCAAATAATTAATCATTAATGTATAATGGATGCCATATCTATCTTGATTTATGTACAAATATGCATGCTTCCATATCTTCTACAACTAATTTCGTATTTTCGATGTTTTTTTCATACAAATGCAAAAAAAATATTATATATCTATATATAGTAGAAGCTTCGCTTCCTAGATTTTTGGGAAATGATGCTTTCACGTCCCCGCTTCATGCAATGTTGGTTCATAGATTACTAGGAATCCACTCTTGGGCAAGGAAGATGCACCATGCCCAACTGACCCCACAGGTGAACTACACACTTGGAGGGTACCCCAATGCTTGTACGATGACATGACAACATTTATTCCAACATCTGAGCCTTCACAGACCATCTACAGGCATATTCAACTCATTTAGAGACCCATGAGGTCATTTGTGTGCCCCCACATCCACATGGAGCACCACAGGTTTATTTATTTTTAAACAAGGGGCCACCCCCTTGTCCAACACTTTTGATGGGTCCCATGCATTATTATGGCACTCATGGACCCCAGTATGCCTCCTAGAAGGCCCTACAACATCAACTGACCTCTTATGAGGCTTATTATTCCATGTATAAGCTATTTTGGTGGGCTTGTCACCAAAAGTTAGGGTTACATGCACTTTTTTTTTTTTTAATGTTTAGGGGCTAATGTAGGCCCATTAGGCTAATTCGAATTCCTAAAAAGCGTATAAATAGGAGTTAGATACATTCATTTTCAACATCACTTGAATTGGCATCTCTCTATATTAGAGAACTTCACATATTTCCTTGGAGGACTACTTTGGATGATGGATGAATTTTTTTATTTTTTATTTTTAATATTTATCTTGGAGATTCGTTTTTGCAAATTTGATGCTGGTTGGATATACCCTCTAACATTGTACGTGCAAATTTTAACATTATTTTCTTGTTGCTGCATACTACTAAACTTCACTATAATTAGGGCTAATTGTTGCATGATGGAAATTTGGAATTAAGTGTCTATTTAGCCCATTTAATGTATGGGTCATTATTATATGAATGAAATTTCCTAGAGATTATTTTGTCTTTGTAATATTGCACCATTTGTATGATGTATAAATGCTTGAAAGTCACTTTTCTTATTTTCCCTTAACATTGGACGGAGTTGACTTTCCAGACCTCCTTGATCAAGAAATCAAATTCCTCTTCATTATCATCCTTGACTCCATATCCCCAAAATAATTAGGCACTGGTCCCTCAAAAGGGTAATAAATTTTCCCCCTTTTCTCATATTTTTCCCCTTTTTCTTAGGTCTAGCCCTAATAGGTCACCTAGGGCATCCATTTCCCTGGAATCTACCCACAGGAAAACTTCGATCTCCTAGAGGCTTCTGCACTGGTTGGTTCCCTCCCTCTCTTCCGAATTTGAGCCAATTCCGACGATGGAATCTCCGAGAATCTCAAGCCCTAGCTCTAGGACCAATTTTTTCCTAGGTGTTTCCAAGGCTAGAACCTAGAGGGATCAATTTGACCTATTTAAGTAAAAATTATTGTTTGGTCCTTTCCCCTCACCTTGTCTAGGATAGGAACATCATCGGTTGCTATATTCCATCCCCGAACCTGGGCTGGGTCCACTTGGCCCTGTGTGGTCCCACTTATTATTAAAGTCCATTTATCAAGGACCATTTGGAATCGAAGTTTCTAAAGGATTTTAGGGATTGAGAACCTCATCCATAGACTATATTCTTCTAACTCAACCCTCCAATCCTCATCCCTTACCCCTTGAAGATCAAGTCCCTTGCTTGAAGGCAAGCAAACTCCATTCTAGAGGAAGGGTTTCTAGGGTCATTTCCCACCTATTCATTGATTTATACCTTACAAGTGACTCATGAGCTACTGGGATTCCTCCCATCGGTGAAAACCCATAAAGAGCAAGGAGCCTTAGTTGTGGTGACAGTGGGCTAAGCCTCCACCGTTTCCCTTAACCTAACAATTGCCCTCTTAGGAACCCCTTTTCGGTCCCCTGCTAGTTTGAGTGGTAACATGTCTGATTATAAAATAATAGATAGGTTTATTTTAGAATATAACTTTTATAATTTAATTTTAATTATTATAGATTATTTAATAGATGGTAAAGTTTTAACTTTCATGTAATATTGTTAATAGTACTCACAAACAAAAATTGATCTCAAAAGCACGTCATTTTTGTTCTTTTAAATAACTTTATTGATTAAAAAAAATGTCATATAAATTAGTATCATATGAAATGAGTTATGGTTTTTTGGACACATGGTATTAATGAGCCATGATATTGTAACAAAACCTATATATAGGTTAAGAATCCCGATGGTAAAATAATTAAGAATCTTGTTACAAGTTATGCTTAACTCACATATTAATTATTTTTATAATTAATAATAATAATTTAAAATAAAGTTATAATTTAGTTTATTTTTATTTTTATTTTGACAATGTAAAATGGATCATGAAGTGTTTGATGTGTATCATATAGTGACATCTATCCATGTTTATCATCTATTTAATTTATATGGTATGTAAATTCAACATTTGGTGAGACTGTGGTGGAGCATTGAGTACCGGGAAAACTAGACGCCCCAATCTCTTACCTGGAAGCTGCTAGCTCCATAAACCCCAATGGAGGCGGAGATTTGGGTTTCATAAACCCTAATGGACCAACCTCGTTCAACGATGCAATGAAAGGGATCGTTGTCACTCCTGCCAATTAGATCCAAAATATGCTAGAACCTTACAAAGTCAAATAAATGAAACAAGCACCAGCCATGGAAGTTAAACTCCCAAAGGTAAAATTGTTTTTTGTTGATCTACAATCCAATCCATTAATATGCAAGTATAATGAATTCTTGATGAGATATGAAAATTCACATCAGTGGATGTTTTCTTCTTGGACACCCTACTCTGACATGTACTTATTCTCTAAGGCTTTCGTCATAGTTCAATTTAATACACAAAAATATTTGGAGAAAGTCCTAAATGATGGATGATGGTTTTGGGGAAAATTTAGGCTCTTCATTACTCCATGGTTCCTATATTTTGATGCCACAAGCATGGTGGTCACAACAATGTCGATTTAGGTGAGATTAGCAAATCTCCCCCTTCCTTTTTCGCACCATCTAGTCCTAAAGGATATTCAAAATACTCTCGGAAAGATAAAAAAAGATCCACAAAATGAAAAAATGTATCTTTACATTTTCCAAAATATGTGTAGAGATAGAGTACCTAGGTTTTAGATTATGAGAACACAACATTTAGATGTCGAATTTATTTTCAAACAAGACACCTACAAAACACATGCCCATAGGCAAAAAAGATCACAAAAAGAAAAGGAGGCAAACACATAAGCCAAAGGGATGGCATATATCTGACCCCTATTTTTTTAAAGAATAATAAGAGACCATGGAGAATAATAAAAATATGGATGCAAAGGAAAACATGGTATCCAAGCAAATGGAGGAGACATGGATCAGTGAGGAATTGTGACCCATATCTAGAAGGGTATTGAAATAGTAAAGATTAAAGCACAAGGGCAGCAGAAAGAGGAAACACTCAATGAAAAGGGCAAGGAGGGGATAAAGATAACCCATATATTTGAGAAGTCTAATTTGGAAAAAGAAAATAGTTGATCCCAACCATGGGGCTTGGCAGAAGGTGCAAAAAAAATAAAGGCAAAAAGGTGAAGTTAAGTGATTATTAACACAATTAACCCTTGTAAAATTATGCAATTTTTTTTACAATTTTATCTTCATTTCTCATCATCTTAAAGGATGATATGACCGATTGATTAACAACATATACTGAATGTAATTTTGTTCCTTGTTTAAGGTTGAATAAAATTATGAATTTTCTTTTCATAAAAAAGGCATATAAATTCAACATTTTACATTTTTTTATTGAAGCAAAATTATTCCTGTAATCCATTCTATTTTTGAAATTTCATCAAACTTTGATTATCTAAAAATTGGACCAAAACCCTTTAAAAGTGAAATTTGATGGGAAAATTTCCTATCAATAAAGCTAAACTGTAATGGAAAACCAAGTAGTGAACTATTCCTGGGGTCTCGACAAAAGGACAAATAATCTAGTCGAAATGTACAAGATTTTGTTTGTTCCTTAGCTCGCTAAGGATAGGGAACTATCCAAGATAACAATTTTGGGATATTCCCTTATTGTAAATTTATGTAGATTTTCTATGCTTGATGCAAATTTACTTTTTCTCCCAATATCAGTTAGCAATCACATAAACAATAAAGTAAAATGTTGATAGAAAATACCAATAGATTGACAGAAGACAAGCCAGAAATATATAGGTGTGTTGGTGCGTTACGACGGTCAACGGGATGCTTCAACCAACAAAGTCTCGATATGGGCAACCAACCAGCAATGTCACACAACCCTCTATGACAGCCAAATGGTTAACTCAAAAGTCAACCCTGAAAGTCAACATTGTTAGCAACGGTCAACGCAAACAACAACAACAACTAGGTCCTTTTGGGAGAGTTTCAGGTCCTTTTGACCTTGCGTTGACCAAAGTCAATGCTGGTCAAAGTTTGCTGCATAAACCCTAGACCAAAATAAGAAATGTGCTGCTACTTGGAATTTCCTACGTGTGGAGAGAAGAGTCTCCAAGGTCATTGAACCAATCAGATGAGGAGAGAGAAATGTGTAAGGATGAGATGAGTGAAAATTTCCTCCAACGTTGACCAATATATATCCATCAATGAGGGTGTGTGACACAACTGCCGGGGCACAAAACCTTAAGGCCGACCTGCACATATTTTGAATAAATTCAAAATAAATGTTCTGCTCATCGGATTAAGATGATCTTTAGATCAATCTTGCACCTCTCCGAAGGAGGAGTCCAATAATAATATTGGCATCTTCATCTGAGCATCACAACATGGAGTTTGGACCTAGCTGTCCAAAATTAACACTCCCTCTCAACTAGGGAGAACTCCATCCAACTGTGCAATCCAAACATCGTGTGTCATCCCGCCGTAACTTGCTTTGTTGGCTTCTTTATTTCAGAACATAAGTGGGTCAGTTATAAAGACATCATTCTCGGCTGGAAGATTCAACCTAGAGGTCCGAAACCTCTATAGGACTCACAAAGAGTCTCATACCAACCTGAAGTTGATTTACCTGACCTGAAGTCAGTTGGAGGTTCGAAACCTCACTATACTTGATCCCAGATCAAGTGGTTGGACCGTGCCATCCTAGATAGAGAGTACAGAAATATCTGATGCGTCCATCAGTCTTTGCTACTAGTCTCTAGCTTTTCCCACCTCACTGGCCAAATGAGAGGTACTTCCCATGAGCCCTGTACTCAATGGGTAGGATGCATACGGCACACAGATAATGAGAGGTGAACCAACTCAATCATCACAACGATGGGGCAGAAGCACACAAACAAGATTTGGCAAGCCTAGCCCTATGGTTGCTTATAGCTCCAAGAAGCTATCCCCAAAGCCCCCCAGAGCTCCCATAACTCATTGTCCAACATGACCCTCAGCATAGGGTCATTCCACGATACCAAGATTCTCAAGGAAGTTTAGGAACTTGACTTTCCCTAGGGGCTTTGTGAGAATATCTGCGACCTGCTCATCAATTCCTATATGATCGAGCCTTACAATCCCTCACTGTACCATATCCCGGATAAAGTGGTACCTAATATCAATATGTTTGGATCGATCGTGGAACACAAGATTCTCATACCACTGAATCCCACTCTTGTTATCACAGAGTATCACGGTGGTATCTAACACATGCCTGAATACCTCACTGAAGATATTTCGCAACCAAACTACTTCACAACAGGCCATACTCGCTGCAACGTATTTGGCCTCCGCGGTGCTCAAAGCTACCGACTTCTGCTTCCTGCTCATCCATGATATCGAAGTAAAACCAAGTGTGAAGAAACATCCCGATGTGCTCTTACGATCCACCACACTGCCAGCCCAATCGACATCAGTATATCCATGGAGTGTCACGCTCCCAACAGTATATCTCAACCCATGGTTTATCGTGCCTCGAAGATATCTCAATAGATTCTTGGCACCAACCAAGTGAGTGTGATGAGGATCAACCATATGTTGACTCAAAGTGTTCACTGCAAAACATACATCCGGACGGGTGTTCACTAAGAACATTAGGCCCCCTACGAGTTGACGATACTCAGTAGGATTTTCTAACACGGGCCCAGAAGCACTGCCACTCAACTTCTTGAAGTTGAGCTCCATCGGTGTCGACACAGACTTTTAGTCCACCATACCAAATCTTTCCAGAAGCTTCAAAAGTATTTTCCTTGAGAAAGGAAAATCTCGCCAGGTCTCTGCCAGACCTCTAGGCCTAGGAAGTAGTTCATCAATCCTAGGTCCTTCATCTCGAACTCAACAACGAGCTCCCTCTTGCACTGATGAATGAGAGGGTTCGCACCTGTCAGGAAGAGGTCGTCCACATATAGCACCAAAATGAGAGGCTTTTCTCTATCAACCTTGAAGTAAAGGTTGGGATCAGCATTATTACGATTGAAGCCCAGCTTCATCAAGTAGCTATCTATCCTCTCGTACCAAGCTCTGGATGTTTGCTTCAACCCATAGAGGGCTTTCTTTAACCTGCAGACATGGGTGTCCCAATCTTGGACTTCGAACCCCAAAGGTTGCTCCACATACACCTCTTCCTTTATCGCACCATGCAGAAATGCGGTCTTCACATCCATCTGATAAAGACTCCATCCTTTCGTAGCAGCAAAGGCTATGATAGATCGGATGGTGGTGTATCAGGCCACAAGTGAAAATATGTCATCATAGTCTATGCCTTCCTTTTGAGAGAAGCCACGGGCAACGAATCTTGCCTTGAACTTTTCAACACTTCCATCAGATCCATGCTTGATCTTGTAGAGCCATTTCGAGGTGACAACTTCTTTGTCCTCCAGTCTTGGAACCACATCCCAAACATCATTCTTCATTATGGACTCATACTCTTCGTGCATAGCATCCTTCCAGACTAAGTGCTTTATCGCTTCCTCAAAATATCCAAGCTCAAATTGTACAATAGTACTCATGGTTGCTAGATACCCTTGGTATCTATTCGGCTTCTTGCTTTCACGGAATGTCCCCCTTTGGGGCCATATGTCCCTTGACATCCTAGAGAGTGTCCCTGAGCCATGATGGTCTCTTCCCCATCGAAGGAGGTGGATCAATCGGGTCCATCGGTCCTTCAATATCGGGCATCGTCTCATCCTTCGGTCCTTCTTGATTTCCAGGCCTTGCTTCATGATCTTCCTCAGATCTCAAAAGATTGACTACTTTCCTTAGGGAAGCATCTTCATCAAAGGTGACATCGTGGCATATCTCCACTTCTTGGAGTTTCGTTCTAGCCCACAAACATTCCGTTCTTCCCAGAAGCATCCAAATTTCTCCTCTTCTCTTTCGGCACATTAAAATAAACCAGACATCCAAAAACTCTAAAATGTGAGACGTCAGCTTTCTTACTAGAAAAAACCTCTTTGGGAGTTTTGGAGTCCAGAGCAGAATGCGGGCATCATTTTTGTATGTACACAATAGTGTTCATAGTTTCTCCCCGCAGAAACTTCAGTAGACGCTAGTCACATAGCATGGCACGCGCAGCTTCCACAATGGTCATGTTCTTTCATTCGACAATGCCATTCTGCTAAGGAGTATAGACAGTTGTGGTCTCCCTCCCGATGCTAGCTTCTTTGAAAAAATTCTTGAACTCGTTCACCTCATACTTAGTGCCATTATTGGTCCCCAATATCTTGATCTTCTTCCCTGTCATATTTTCCACCAAGGCTTTGAAGGTACAGAACCACATGAAAGCCTCATCCTTCTTCTTCAAGAAATATATCCAGGTTTTGCAAGAGAAGTCATCTATGAATGTCATATAATAAGAACATCCTCCCAAGGATGTCATAGGAAGCATCCCAGACAGATCATAATGTATCAATTGCAAGACATCAGATGTCTTTGTGACACTTAAGGGGAAAGGTCCCCTTGTATGCTTTCCTTCGACACAACCCTGACATACACCTTCATGATTATTTGAGAACTCGGGCATCCTTGTCACCACCTTCCTTGCTTCGGGAAGGGCCTTGCAGTGAAGGTGTCCAAACCTTCGGTGCCATAGTTCAATTTGTCAGATAGTATCACAAGTCATTTCTCCCAGTGGACTTCCTCCAACCTGGTAGAGTGTATCAACTCTAAACCCAATCGTGATATCTTCCTTGAAGCTCTTCTTCTAGATGCACACCTTCCCATCAATGAATGCCACATTGAAACCTTTGTCTTCCATGGTTGATACAAACACAAGGTTCTTTTTCAAATTAGGTACATAGAGTACATCCTACAAGCGGAGGACTTTACCTTAAGACAAGTGGAGGGTCACAGTCCCTGTCCCTTTCACGAGATATGTGGCATTATCTCCAAGAATAATTTTCAGATTAGTATCCTTCTCAACCATATCAGAAAGTTCTTCCTTGAACCCAGTGATGTGCCTTGAGGCACCACTGTCTATCAACCAAACATCCATAGTGTCAGGTGGAGATGCAGTTGAGAGGGCAGATACAAGAATGAATTCATTTCTTTTATCAGCAACATTTGATTCCTCATATCTGGAATTTCTTGACCTTTTGAAAGGTTGACCATTTCCGCCGGAGGGAGCCTTCCTCTTCCCCTTGAACCCGTTGTTCCTTTGATTTCCATTCCTCTGGTTTTTGTTGTTGTCGTCATCATCGAGAGAATCCTTCTTGAAAGGGCATTCTCTAGCATAGTGACCTGGCTTGTGACAAGTGTAACAATTGTCCTTCTTTCCTTGGGCCCTTGCTCTTCCTTTGTTCCTTGGACCACCAAAGTTCTTCTTAGAATGAGAAGCGAAGGCAACATTTCCTTCATTTCCATATTCCTTCATCCTTGTCTCTTCTTGTACGCATATCGATAATACTTCGTCAAAATCAGGTATGACATTATTATTGAGAATGGTTGTGTTGAATACATGCCATTCATATGATAGACCTCCAAGTGTGGTGAGTACCATCTCTCGATCAAATATTGTATCACCAATAGCCAGCAGATTATTCTTGATCTCGATCAACTTTAGAAAATATGATTGAACAGACTCATCCCTGCCTTTCTTCAGATTCTTCAATTGATTCTTGAAGAATAGGACTTGATTCGCATTGTTGGCCTTGAAGATGTGGAACAACTTATCATACATCTCCTTGGATGTGCCGAGCTTAGAGATGTAGGCAACCAGACTCTTATGGATTGAGTCCCTGATCATCAACTTTGCTTTGATTTCCCCCTTCTTATACTTTGTTTTGGCAGCAACAGTTGCAGTGGATGGAGGCTCTTGGATTTTACCCTGCACATATTCCATGACATCTTGGTATTCCAAGTTAAGATCCAATGTCATCTTCCAAGCATGGAAGTTATCCTTCCCAGTCAATTTGTCATCAACCTTAAAGCCATTGTAGTTTGAGGAACCCATCCTCTTCTTCGGTGATTGCTATAAACTAGGGCTTTGTCTTCACCTCAGCTCCGATACCATGTAAATTTATGTAGATGTTCTATGCTTGATGCAAATTTACTGTTTCTCCCAATATCAGTTAGCAATCAGATAAACATACCAGTAGATCGACATAAGACAAGCCAGAAATATATACGTGTGTTGGTGTGTTACGACGGTCAACATGATGCTTCGACCATCAAAGTCTCAATATGGTTAGCCAACCAGTAATGTCACACAACCCTCTAGGACAGCCAAACAGTCAACTCAAAAGTCAACGTTGTCAATCAACGGTCAACGCAAACAACAACATCAACTAGTTCAACGCAGAAAATTCAAAGTCAACGTATTGCCTCGGGAATAGTGCCAAAAAATGCAGATTTGGAAAATCGAAATTTTGGGAGAGTTTCAAGTCCTTTTGACCTTGCGTTGACCAAAGTCAACACTGGTCAAAGTTTGCTACAGAAACCCTACACCGAAATCAGAAATGTGCTGCTGCTTGGAATTTCCCACGTGTGGAGAGAAGAGCCTCCAAGGTCATCAAACCAATCATATGAGGAGAGAGAAATGTGTGAGGATGAGATGAGTGAAAATGTCCTCCAACATTGACCAATATATATCCATGAATGAGGGTGTGTGACACAACTGCTGGGGCACAAAACCTTAAGGCCGACCTGCACATATTTTGAATAAATTTAAAATAAATGTTCTGCTCATTGGATTAAGATGATCTTTAGATCGATCTTGCACCTCTCCGAAAGAGGAGTCCAATAAAAATATTGGCATCTTCATTTGAGCATCACAACATGGAGTTTGGACCTAGTTGTCCAAAATTAACAGTTAGGTCCCTATAATACTATTATATTCCCCTTATTGTTATTGTTAGTATAGCTCCCTATTGTTATTGTTGTGCCCATGTATACCCCATGTTATTGTTGTGCCCTTACATTATTATTGTTATGTAGCCTTTGATTATATGCTGACACCTTAGACTCCTATATATACCAAGGAAGTCTTATCATTTGTATCATTCAAGAATTTTTCATTTATGTAGTGCAAAGAAGATTTCCCCCCTGAAGAGGACAAATTTTAATTTTTTGATCTATCTTTTCTTCTGTTCTTTGAGTTGGTTGCATAACATTTGGTATTAGAGCTTTGGATTCTAGGGTTTTGCTTCTGCAAACATGTCATTAACATTTTCGCTATAACTTTTTTTATATGAAGCTTTAGAAGTTGAAATTGCAACCATGTGGAGCTGAAATATTTGTGAACCTCGTGTATGAATTACAAGCCTTGGTTCGCTATATTTTTGTAGATATGATTTAAGGAAGTTAGGGCTTTTGCAGGCTCCATAATTCCATCTCAAATGGGTGACCTAGGGAAAATCATCATAAATTTCCCTCCGAGCATCGAATTTGAATTTTGTAAAAAGTGACTAAAAGAGGATGGATTGTAGTTGTTTGGGTATCATTTCAGGGTCAAAGGTCGAAAAAGTGACATGTGGCACTCCATACAAGTTCACTCTACTAAATCAATTTATAATCAGGTCGTTGTGGGAGATTGGGCATAACTCTTTCTTGAAGAAGTCGATCTTGGATTGACTTGTGGGGTTGGAAAGAAGACTCATAGGAATACCACAGGACAAAATTTCAGCTCTTGGAGATCCGAAATTACAAAGATAAAACCATTTCAATATTAAGCTCCTATAAAACAAGAAAAACCTGTGTAATTTTTTATTTTTTTTTGGTATTTTGCATGACTTTTGTTTGAAAAGTCAGTTTGAAGTGATTCAAAGGGAATAATGAAGCATAGATATCATTGTTTGATTCCAAAATGTCTTGAAACAAAAAAAATGGACACACCTAGTAAGCAACCAGAAAGTTCTTCTATGATGCATGAAGAAGATGAAAAAATGCAACATGATATATCAAAATTACGAGACCAATTTCTCCCTTGCAAAGAGTAATGAAAAATGAATTGGAAGCGATGATGAATGTTAAAATGTATGATTTAGAGGTAAAAATTAAAAGGTACATGGGAGGTTTGAAAGATGGTTTAAAATCAGATATGGGAGTTTTTAAATTAGACATGGACGCGATAAATGTCATATTGGAAGGGTTAAAAAGTTGCTGCAAGAAATGTTTCCCAGTGGTAACAAGGTAATCTATGAAAATAACGATGAGGACAAAAATAATATGAATTATGGGTTTAGAGACTCCATTGTTGGATATAAGAACCACCACATTCCAAAGATTGATATGAGAAAGTTTGATGACAAGGGTCTGATAACATGGATACTACAGATGGAGCAATATTTTGATCTCCATGAAGTACAACACACACAAAAGGTACACATTGCAACTTTATATTTAGAACCCAATCAGTTTGTATGATATCAATGGCTTTGTTCTCGTAAACCACTCGTCACTTGGTCAATTTTTACGGAGGACACGATTACACATTATGAGGATACAAAGAGCAACACCTTCTTTAGCCAATTGATAAATCTCAAACAAAAGGGTTCAATGACATAGCACATTGAGGAATTCCCAAAATTGAATATCAAGGTAACTGATATTCCAAAGGAGGATAGGATTGATATCTTCATAGGGAATTTGAAGGATAACATCCAACATGAAGTGCGTCTTTGGGAACCTGATTCATTAAAGAAGGCATTGAAGGGTGGAAAGAAAAGTTGAAAGCAAAATTATGGAAACAACAAAGTCTACCCCTCACAACTATAAAGATAGAAGTGTTGCTACTAATAGCCTTTCACAACCTACAAGGTTGATGCCACAACAATTGGAGGAAAAAGAGAAAAAGGGCTTTGTTACAGTTGTGATAGCAAATACACTAAAGGTCATAAGTGTTCTGAAAATAAATTATTCTACATAGATTGTGAAGAGGAGGAAGAGAAGGAACAAGAAACATCAAAAGAGGCGGATATACACCAAGAACTAACCCCTGAGAAAGAAGAAATGAATTTGACAATATTCTACAATGGATTGGCAGGAATTACCACTCCTCAAACGCTCAAGATAGAAGGATACATCAAGAAGAAAAAGTTAGTAGTGATGATTGATTTAGGAAGTACTCATAATTTTCTTCATTATAAGATAGCCAAGGAATTGAATTGCTTCTTATATCTAGCACCAGAGTGTCAAGTGGTGGTTGCAAAATGAGGAACTATAAATTTCTCTAAAAAGTGCCATAATATGAAGCTAACCATGGGGGAATATGTATTGAATATTGTAAATTTTTGTAGATGTTCTATGCTTGAAGCAACTTTACTTTTCTTACAGCAATCACACAAATAGTTAAGTAAAATGTTGATAGAACATATAAGTGGATCTTATAGAAGACAAACCAGAAACAGAAAAATGTGATGGTGCGTTACGGCGGTCAACAGGATGCTTCAACCAGCAAAGTCTCCTTGATCCACCAACCCAGAATGTGTCACAACAATCCTCCAATCAGCAACCGAGTCAACCCAAGTCAACTCCAGAAAAGTCAACGCTGTCCAGAAAAGTCAATGCAGGGCAACAAGCTAAAAGTCAACGCAGCAATAGTTTGGTCAACCCTTTGACCTCGATTTCTATGCCAATGTGTACGACCTCTTAAAATCGAACTCTCCAACAATTTTTAGCCCTTTCGGACCATGCGTCGACCAAAGTCAACGCTGGTCAAACTTCCTGCAAAACCCTAGTTGCAAAAATTCATCCTTCTTCTTCACACGTGTGGGCTGGAAATGTCCTCCAAGGAACTCGTACTAAATCAGATGAGAGAAGAAGATGTGTGTTGAGTTGTTGTGAAATTCTCTCCAACTTTGCCTGTATTTATATCCATCATTGGGGTGTGTGACACATCTGCTGGGGGTGTAAAACCTTAAGGCCGACCTGCACATATAATTTATTATAAATAATAAATTCAAAATAAATGTTCTGCTCATCGGATTAAGATATATTTTATATTGGATTTACACCTCTCCGAAAGAGGAATCCAACAAAAATATTAGCCACTTAATCTGAACATCACAACATGGAGTTTGGACCTAGTTGTCCAAATTTAACACTCCCTCTCAACTAGGGAGAACTCCATCCATCGGTGCAATCAAACATCATGCGTCATCCCGTCGTAACTTGCTTTGCTGGCCTCTTTATTTCAGAACAAAAGTGGGTCAGTCACAAAGACATCATCCCCCGGCTGACATATTCAGCCCAGAGGTTCGAAACCTCTATCAGACTCACAAAGAGTCTCCAACCAACCCGAAGTTGGTTCATCTGACCCGAAGTCAGGCAGAGGTCCCAGACCTCACTAAACTTGATCCCAGATCAAGTAGTTGGACTGTGCCATCCTAGATAGAGAGTACGACAATCTCTGATGCGTCCATCAGTATTTTCTACTAGTCTCTAGCTTTTCCCACCTCATTGGCCAAATGAGAGGTACTTCCCATGAGCCCTAAACTCAATGGGTAGGATGCATATGGGGCACAGATAAATGAGAGGCGAACCAGCTCAATAATCACAAAGGTGGGGCAGAAGCATTATGAGTGCTTATAGCTCCGAGAAGCTATCCCCAAAGCCCCCCAGAGCTCCTAGAGCTCATCGTCCAACAGGACCCACATCATAGGGTCGTTCCACGATACCAAGACTCTCACGGAAGGTTAGGAACTTGACCTTCCCCAGGGGCTTAGTGAGAATATCCACGACCTGCTCATCAGTTCCTATATGATCAAGCCTTACGGCGCCTCACTGTACCATATCCCGGATAAAGTGGTACCTGATATCAATATGCTTGGATCGGTCGTGGAACACAGGATTCTCAATCATACGAATCCCACTCTGGTTATCACAGAGTATCACAGTGGTATCTAGCACATGTCCAAACAGCTCACTAAAGAGCTTTCGCAACCAAACTACTTCACAACAGGCCATACTTGCAGCAATGTATTCGGCCTCAGCGGTGCTCAAAGCCACCGACTTCTGCTTCCTGCTCATCCATGAGATCGAAGCAGAACCAAGATTGAAGCAACATCCCGATGTGCTCTTACGATCCACCACACTGCCAGCCTAATCGGCATCAGTATATCTACGGATTGTCACACTCCCGGCAGTGTATCTCAGCCCATGGTTTATCGTGCCCCGAAGATATCTCAGAAGATTCTTGGCACCAACCCAGTGAAAATGATGAGGCTCAACCATCTGTTGACTCAAAGTGTTCACTGCAAAACATATATCTGGTCTGGTGTTCACTAAGAACATCAAAGCTCCTATGAGTTGACGATACTCAGTAGGATTGGCCAAGATAGGCCCAGCAGCGCTGCCACTCAACTTCTTAAAGTTGAGTTCCATCGGTGTCGACACGGACTTACAGTCCACCATACCAAATCTCTCTAGAAGTTTCACAATGTATTTTCCTTGAGAAAGGAAAATCTCTCCAGGTCTCTGCCAGACCTCCAGGCCTAGGAAGTAGTGCATCACTCCTAGGTCCTTCATCTCGAACTCAGCAGCGAGCTCCCTCTTACATTGATGAATGAGAGGGTCAGCACCTGTCAGGAAGAGGTCATCCACATACATCACTAGAATGAGAGGCTTCCCCTGTACAACCTTGAAGTAAAGATTCGGATCAGCATTACTTCGAGTGAAGCCCAGCTTCATCAAGTAACTATCCATCCTCTCGTACCAAGCTCTGGGTGCTTGCTTTAACCCATAGAGGGCTTTCTTCAACCTGCAGACATGAGTGTCTCGATCCCGAACTTCAAATCCCAGAGGTTGTTCCACATACACCTCTTCCTTTATTGCACCATGCAGAAAAGCGGTCTTGACATCCATCTGATGAAGACTCCATCCTTGCGTAGCAGCAAGGGCTATGATTGATCGAATGGTGGTATATCGTGCCACAGGTGCAAATATGTCATCATAGTCTATTCCTTCCTTTTGAGAGAAACCATGGGCAACAAATCTTGCCTTGAACTTTTCAGCACTCCCATCAGATCCATGTTTGATCTTGTAGAGCCATTTCGTGGTGACAACTGATTTGTCCTTCGGCCTCGGGACCACATCCCAGACATCATTCTTCATTATGGACTCATATTCTTCGTGCATAGCATCCTTCCAGACTTGATGCTTTACGGCTTCCTCAAAAGATCCAGGTTCAGATTGTACAATAGTACTCATGGTAGCTAGATACCCTTGGTATCTACACGGCTTCTTGCTTTCTCGGAATGTCCCCCTTGGGGCAGCATGTCCCTCAGCATCTTCGAGGGTATCTCTGAGCCATGATGGTCTCTTTCCTAGTGAAGGAGATGGATCAATAGGGTCCATTGGTCCTTCAATATCAGGCATTGTCTCATCCTGCGGTTCTTCTTGATTTCCAGGCCTTTCTTCATGATTATCTTCAGATCTTGGAAGATCTACTACTTTCTTCAGGGAAGCATCTTCGTCAAAAGTGACATCATGGCATATCTCTACTTCCCTTTGACCAGGTACATAGACTCTATAGGCCTTAGAAGTCTCACTGTAGCCCACAAACATTCCTTTCTTCCCAGAAGCATCCAACTCGCTTCTCTTTTCTTTTGGCACATGAAAATAAACAGGACATCCAAAAATTCTAAAATGTGAGACATCAGGTTTCTTACCAGTGAAAACCTCTTCGGGAGTTTTGGAGTCCAGAGCGGAATGAGGGCATCAGTTTTGAATATACACAGCAGTATTTGCAGCTTCTCCCCACAGAAACTTTGGTAGACCCTGGTCACATAGCATGGCACGGGCAGCTTCCACAATAGTCCTATTCTTGCGTTCAGCAACACCATTCTGCTCAGGAGTATATGCAGTAGTAGTCTCCCTCTTAATGCCAGCTTCTCTGCAAAAGTCCTTGAACTCATTTGACTCATATTCAGTGCCATTGTCGGTCCTCAAAATCTTGATCTTCTTCCCAGTCATATTTTCCACCAAGGCTTTGAAGGTACGGAACCACATGAAAGCCTCATCCTTCTTCTTCAAGAAGTATATCCAGGTTTTGCGGGAGAAGTCATCAGTGAATGTCATATAGTAAGAACATCCTCCTAGGGATGTCACGGGTAGCATACCAGATAGATCAGAATGGACCAGTTGCAAAATATCAAATGTCTTTGTGACACTTGAGGGGAAAGGTCCCCTTGTATGCTTTCCTTCGGCACAACCCTTACATACACCTTCATGATTATTTCCAAAGTCAGGCATCCCTGTCACCACCTTCCTTGCTTCGAGAAGGGCCTTGTAATGAAGGTGTCCAAACCTTCGGTGCCATAGTTCGGTTTGACGGATAGTATCACATGTCATTGCTCCCAGCGGACTCCCTCCAACCTGGTAGAGTGTGCCAACTCTAAAACCAATCGAGATAGCTTCCTTGAAGCTCTTCTTCCACATGAGCACCTTTCCATCAGATAATGTTACATTGAACCCTTTGTCTTCCATGGCCGATACAGACACAAGGTTCTTCTTTAATTTCGGTACATAGAGTACATCTTGAAAATGTAGGACTTGTCCTTGAGACAAGTGGAGGGTCACAGTCCCTGTCCCTTTCACGGGATATGTGGCATTATCTCCAAGGATAATTTCTAGATTAGTATCCCTCTCAACCATGTCAGAGAGTGCTTCCTTAAATCCAGTGATGTGTCTTGAGGCACCACTATCGATTAGCCAGACATCCATAGTGTCGGGGGGAGATGTAGCAGAGAGAGCATATACAAGAATATACTCATTTCTTTTATCAACAGCATTAGACTCCTCATACCTGGAGTTTCTAGACCTTTTAGAAGGTTGATTGTTTCCACCAGAGGGAGCCTTCCTCTTTCCTTTAGATCTGTCGTTTCTTCGATTCCCATTCCTTCGGTTGTTGTTGTTATCATCACTATCGGGAGAATCCTTCTTGAAGGGACATTCTCTAACATAGTGACCAGGCCTATGGCAAGTGAAACAATTACCCTTCTTTTCTTGAGCCCTTGTTCTTCCTTTGTCCTTAGGACCACCAGAGTTCTTCTTTCGAGAATGAGCACCATAGGCAGCATTTCTGCCATTTTCGAATTCCTTCATCCTTGTTTCTTCTTGCATACATCTAGACAGAAGCTTGTCAAAGTTAGGAATGGTATTATTATTGAGAATGGTAGTAGTGAATACTTGCCATTCATATGGGAGTCCTCCAAGTGCGCTGAGAACCATCTCACGATCGGCTATTGTCTCCCCAATAGCCAGCAGATTGTTCCTTGTTTCGGTCAATTTCAGAAAGTAAGCTTGAACAAACTCATCCCGGCCCTTCTTCATATTCTTCAATTTATTCTTGAGGAATAGCACTTGATTCACATTGTTTACCTTGAACATAAGGATCAATTTATCATACATCTCCTTGGATGTGCCTAGCTCAGATATGTAGGCAACCAGAATTTTATGTATGGATTCCCTGATCATCAGCTTTGCTTTGATCTCCCCCTTCTTATACTTGTTTTTAGCAGCAGCAGTAGCATTGGAGGGAGGTTCTTGAATCTTCCCCAATACATGATCCAAGAGATCATGGTCTTCCAATTTGAGATCTAATATCATCTTCCAGGCATGGAAGTCATCCCTTCTAGTCAGCTTGTCATTCTCCTTGAATTCAAAACTTGTGGAACCCATTTCCTCCGAAGGTGATTGCTAAAGTTAGGGCTTGTCTTCACCTCAGCTCTGATACCATGTAAATTTTTTTAGATGTTCTATGCTCGAAGCAACTTTACTTTTCTTACAGCAATCACACAAATAGTTAAGTAAAATGCTGATAGAACATATAAGTGGATCTTATAGAAGACAAACCAGAAACATAAAAATGTGATGGTGCGTTACGGCGGTCAACAGGATGCTTCAACCAGCAAAGTCTCCTTGATCAGCCAACCCAGAATGTGTCACAACAATCCTCCAATCAGCAACCGAGTCAACCCAAGTCAACTCCAGAAAAGTCAACGCTGGGCAGCAAGCTAAAAGTCAACGCAACAACATTTTGGTCAACCCTTTGACCTCGATTTCTGTGCCAATGTGTACGACCTCTTAAAATCGAACTCTCCAACAATTTTCAGCCCTTTCGGACCATGCGTTGACCAAAGTCAACGCTGGTCAAACTTCCTGCAAACCCTAGCTGCAGAAATTCATCCTTCCTCTTGGCCGTACAGAAATTCGTGCTTCTTCTTCACACGTGTGGGCTGGAAATGTCCTCCAAGGAACTCGTACTAAACCAGATGAGAGAAGAAGATGTGTGTTGAGTTGTTATGAAATGCTCTCCAACTTTGCCTGTATTTATATCCATCATTGGGGTGTGTGACACATCTGCTGGGGGTGTAAAACCTTAAGGCCGATCTGCACATATAATTTATTATAAATAATAAATTCAAAATAAATGTTCTGCTCATCGGATTAAGATATATTTTATATGGATTTTGCACCTCTCCGAAAGAGGAATCCAATAAAAATATTAGCCACTTAATCTGAGCACCACAACATGGAGTTTGGACCTAGTTGTCCAAATTTAACAAATATTCCAATGATTTCCATTCCAATGGGTGGTGTTGATGTTGCTACAATCTTAAGGGATAATATCTTTTAATTTTCAACAACTTTTTCTTGAATTTTTTTGGGGAGGAAAAGGAAGTTGAGTATCACAGGAAAACCAGGAAAGATAATCAGCTCTAATGGCATGAAAAAACTTTTGAAGAAAGAATGAGGCGTAATTGCACAATCATGCTCACTAGAGGTTCAAACAACAAAATCATCTATTTCTCAAGATCTCCAAAAAGTCTTAGCCAATCATTCCAAGGTATTTGAGACTCCAAAATTCCTCCCACCTATTCGTGATCATGATCATGTAGATAAAAGTACTTTTAGATAAATCACATCATTAGGATTAGGTCAACGTTTCGAACCAACTAATTTGGTTCATCCTTAGGACAATTTGGAGAGACTAATCGATCTCAATGAATAAATAGTGGAGATGCATCATTGCCCAAAAATAGCCGTAGAGAACTAGCTGTTAAGAACTAGTCGTTAACAGCTAGTTCTCTATGGCTATTTTCGGGCAATGATGCATCTCCACTATTTATTCATTGAGATCGACTAGTCTCTCCACCTTGTCCTGAGGATGAACCACATTAGCTTGGTTCGAAATGTCGACCTAATCCTAATGATGTGATTTATTCTAAAGTACTTTTATCTACATTATGGATCACAAAAGTCTTAGATCTAAGATCATGATCATGTTATTCATTCGATTCCATGAAGTGTTCCTCCAAACATCAAACTTTACAGATATCCTTATGCCCAAAACAGTGAAATTGAACGTATGGTTGCAGAAATTCTAGAGGCTAGTATAATTCAACCTGGTCAAAATTCTTTCTTTACTCCAGTAGTATTTGTGCACAAGAAGGATTTTCATGGCGTATGTGTCCGGATTATAGGGAGCTCAAGAAGCTCATATTAAAGATAAATTTCCCATTCCTGTCATTGATGAATTGTTGGATGAATTACATGGAGCAATTTACTTCACTAACTTGGATCTTCGTTCAGGATATCATCAAATTAGAATGAAAACTGAAGACATTCGAAAAACAATATTCAAAACTCGTGAGGGTCATTATGAATTTTTGGTCATGCCTTTTGGCCTTACTAATGCACCTTCGACATTTAAAGGTTTGAAGAATTCCATTTCAAACCATTCCTTAGAAAAATTATTTTAGTATTTTTTGATGATATTCTAATCTACAACAAGTTTTGGAAGGATCATGTTCAACATGTTGACAGGGTGCTCAAATGGTTGGAGGAGAAACAACTATATGCAAAAACCTCCAAATGTTTCTTTGTAGTACAAGAGGTGGAATCTTTGGGTCATATTGTATCGCATGAGGGTGTTAAGGTTGACCCTAACAAAATTAAAGCCATTTAGGAATGAAAAATTTCCACAAACATAAAGCATCTTCAAGGATTTCTCGGGTTGACAAGGTATTATCGTAAGTTTGTTAAGAATTATGGGAGAATAACAACATTACTGAAGAAATATGTATTCTCTTAGACTCCAGAAGCAACAAAGGCCTTTGAACATCTTAAAGAGGCAATGTGCCAAGCACTGATCTTAGCTACGCCTAACTTCGCAAAAACCATTATTATGGAATGTGATGCCTCGGGAAATGGAATTGGCGTTATTTTAATGCAAGAAGGAATGCCCATTGATTTTGAAAGTTGTCCAATCAAAGGAAAGTATTTACACAAACCTATTTATGAGAAGGAAATGTCTACATGCACTAAAGAAATGGAGACCTTATCTAATGGGAAGACACTTCAAGGTAAAAAAAGATGACGATAGTCTTAAATACTTTTTGGAACAAAGATCATCTTCAGAAGAGCAAAAATAATGGGTCACCAAGATGTTGGGTCATGACTTTGAAATCATCTACACAAAATGGAAGTAAAATGTTGTTGCAAATACAGTCTCAAGAAAGGATGAGGATGTGGAAACATTGTTTTGTGGCATTTCTATTATCCAACCTGATTGGATAACCGAAGCAAGCGATGAATGGACGAATGACAAATATGTGTGGAAACTCATTCAAAATTTGCAGCAAGATCCTAGTACATCTAATACATTTAGCTAGAAAAATGTATTGCAAATATCGCTTATCTCTTTGTAAGAATTCCAACCTCAAGCAAAATATTTTTTTGGAAATGTACACCTCCCCCTTCGAAGGACACTCAGGATTTTTAAAAACTCACCACAGGGTCAAGAAGGGTTTTTTTTGGGATGACCTTGAATCTGATATTTAGAAGTTTGTGGCAGAATGTTTGGTTTGCCAACAAAATAAATTTTACACAATTAAGACCTCGGGTTTGTTACAACCTTTAGTCATTCCAAGACAGGGTTGGGAGGAGGTCTCAATGGATTTTATCACAGGTTTACCCAAGTCTGAAGGAAACGGTGTCATCATGGTGGTAGTTGATAGACTTACCAAGTATGCACACTTTTGTGCATTATTTCATCCTTTTAAAGCTAGTACAGTTGCTACTGCATTTATGGGAAACAATTAAAATGTTACATGGAAACCCAAAGATTATTGTAAGAGATAGAGATCCCATTTTCACTATAATTTTTTGGATGAAATTATTTTCTTGTCTTGGTACTCAATTAGTTCGTAACTCGTCTCATTATCCTCAATCTGACGGGAAAATTGAGACAGTGAACAAATTTTTGGAAGGATATCTTCGTTTTTTTGTATCTGATAAACAAACGCAATGGGTCAAGTGGTCACTTCTAGTTGAATGGTGGTATAACACTACCTTCCATACTGCAACAAAAATTACCTATTTATGGCACTTTATATATATCATCTGCCATTCATCACATCATCTTTAAAGGAAATCTAAGGTTCAAGCATTGTAAGATCATATTGGGCATCAACAAGAAGTTATCCAACTCTTAAAGGATAACCAAATTATGGCGCAGGATCGAATGAAACAACATGCAGATCAACATTGCAATGAAGGTAGTTTTGATGTAGGCGATTGGGTATTTTTATGGCTACAACCATACAAACAAATTCCCCTCAAGCAAACTAAGAAGGATAATAAATTATCACTCAAGTAATAGGGTCCTTACAAGGCGTTGCGAAAGATTAGTACTATGGCATTCAAATTGGAGCTTCCTGCATATTCCTAAGTACACCCAATTTTTCATGTCTCATGCTTAAAGAAGGTTATTGGGGACAAGCTCCCAGTCAAACACTGTTGCCAGAACTTGACGAAGAAGGAAAAATCATATTTGAGCCTGAAGCAATCACAGAAACAAGAACCTGACAACTACGAAATCGATTAATTTTAGAGTATCTCATTAAGTGGAAGAACTTAGCTGTTGAAGACTCCATATATGAGGATAGGAATTTTATGCATAAGCATCTGGAACTACTCAAGAATTGAGGAAAACCCCTGCGTTGGCCCTCCAAACATTATGTTGCCTCTACTATAGCTAAGTGTCACCCTAGCTAGCTGACGCAGGCTCTACGTGAGCCCCTATGGTGACTGCGTCACCCTTCCTTGCCTCTCCCTGGATCTGCGTTGTCACTCAGGACAACTGCCTTCCTATAGCAAAATTCTCTTCATCTCTTCGTTGATGGCTTTAGATCTACCTGATCTACAACATCTATGATACCATGTGAAAATTTATGAATCTACACAAAATATATCATACTGCAAAAATCTGATTTGCATTGTCTTATTGCCTTATTAAATTACAAGTTATTTTTCTGAATATTCATTAAAATACTAATGCAAATACTTTGCACCCTACACAATTATATAGATCAAGTACTGAAGAATACGTAAAGCATTTAAACAAAGGACACAATTTTTTCGGACAAATGTCCCCAAAAAAACCCAATGTGGGAAAACTGGTGCAACAGTTCCAAGGGTTTATATTATTAAGAAGTAGCATTCTGAGTACATCTAGGGTACCAAAATCCGGTTCACCCAATAGATAAAAACTCGACAAAAAGAGATAAATCACGAGTTTTACCTCACTCTGCATGTCCGGGATGATCCGAATTAGACACTGGTGAAACCCCAGCTGCCTCTGCGCAATCTCTATGTTGCCACTGTGTAAGCCAGCGTGGGTTTAGCTGATGGATTGTGTCACCCTTCCTCTACGTTGATCTACCTCTAGAAATCAAGTTTCAAGACTGCTGACTTAGAAACCCCGATCTCTAGCTGAATTTGGATTGTCCCTCGGAGGCTCTGCCCTGCCCCTGCGTGGGCCTGCATCACCCTCCTGGTGGCTGCGCTGCCTCCTCTACGTCTCTGCTGCCCTTGCTCTGCTATGTACTCTTGGTCCTCTGACCAATTACTACATCTGCCCCTCACTGCTTCTTTGAATCACTTAGATCTGATCTTCATCCGAGCACTGCTCCATTAGAAGAATTCGATCTCCAGATTGTAGAAATTATATGCACTAAGCATGCATATGACCTAGATCCACCTGATCTCACACTATTTAACTTTATGCAAGATACTAAATCATTCCACTTGTTAATCTTTTGCGGAAAAATTAATTGCACACACATGTAAAGCATAAATAAAAATAATCGCACATAACAGAGTTGTTTTTAACCGGGAAAACTTGAAGCTGAAAATCCCAACTATATATTATGTATCATGGAATCATATGACAATCCTCATACAAAGCTTATCAAGCTCTCAGTACAGTACAATCGTCATACACTAATCAAGAACAATATTGCAAATCCATGCACCGATCTTTGCCTCCTGCTAGACTGCCTCCACTGCGCAATCCCTGCTGAAGAATAGCTCTGAATGAATTCGAATTACCCTTGCCTTGACTGCGCAATCCTCATTGGAAACTCCAATGTGTGTGTGATGCAATAAATGCATCACTATAGTCACAACAGATAGTCCATCTTGTCCTTTCACCTATCTCTCCACTCGGTCTCCACTGAAACTGCCATGCACTATATTTAACTGATGTATTGTTCAATTGATTAATGAGTTATTATTTTTGAATTAATTCACTCCACTCTCACTGGTGTATCAATCAATTAGAATAGATACAACTAGCTCAACTGAGTCTATCTGAGTTAAAATGAATACAACTCCATAACTACTTCTTCCAACTGTGTCATAATTCTGCCACTTGAGTTCTAACTGAGTCCTCCATTCATTAGCTCCAGTAAAACCTTGGGAATTGCGTAATTCCCTCAGTCCACTGATGTGCCACATCTGTGCATTGAAACAAAGTACTCCAAGAGAATAAGTTGCTATTTAGTGTCTGATTATTATTAAGAGCTAATAATAATCGACATGCATCTATTTTTAGATCAACGATCTATAAATAGACTTCGCCCAATATTCTAAAAATATAATTTCATCTATTTTTCCAACTTGATCAACCATCCACAAATAACATCCTACAACTTCTGAAATATGATCATCATGTCTAAAAATAGACTTGCGCCAAAAATAGCCTGCGGGCCCACTTAGTGAAGGCGACTCTTTTCACTAAGCTCATCATCTTGTTGAATCTCAACACTCCCTCTCAATAAGATAGGGATTATCTTTCACCCCGATCCTGCCTCTATGGTATTCGAATTTTCTCCTGGTGACTGCCTTCATCAGAATATCTGCATCCTGATCCTTCGTAGGAATGTACTCAAGCAACATGATCTTCCGCTGCACACAATCTCTGATATGATGATACCTGATATCAATATGTTTAGATCTATCATGAAACACAAGATTAACTGAGAGTTTGATGAAACTATAATTATCACAATGTATCACCGTGGGATCTAAATGTGAACCGAACAAACCAACTAAAATCTTCCTCATCCAGATAGCCTCACATGCAGCTTGACTTGCTGCCATGTATTCCGCTTCTGCTGAACTAAGTGCCACAGATCTTTGTTTCTTGCTGTACCAAGAAACTGCTATAGATCCGATACTGAAAATCCCTCCTGATGTGCTCTTTCTGTCTGTTGGGCTTCCTTCCCAATCTGCATCCGTGAAGCCATGCAACTTCACCTCATCCGTTTGTCTGTACCATAAACCATACTTAGATGTGCCCCTGAGATATCTCAAGACATGCTTGAATGCCTTCAAAAAGATCTTGGTAGGCTCAACCATCGCTTGTGAAAGTTGGTTCACCGTATAGCATATGTCCGTTCTTGTATTGACTAAAAACATGAGCGAACCCACCAATTGTCGATAAACAGTGGCATCCACTACCTCTACCGATGTAGCATCCTCTTTCTTCCAATTTCCTGGAAGAGGAGTGTCGATAGGCTTGCAACCTTGCATGTGAAACTTCTCCAGTATCGCTCAGACATACTTGCCTTGAGACACAAACAGTTCACCTTCCCGCTTCCATATTTCCAATCCAAGGAAATAATGAAGGAGGCCCAAATCCTTCATCTCAAACTCCTTTGCAGGATCTACCTTGCATGAGTGTATCAACTGCTCATCACTTGTTAGTATTAAATCATCTACATAAAGTAAAATGATTAAAATCTTACCCTCCACCACAATCTGGTACAGGTTTTCATCCGCCTCACTCTTGGTGAAGCCAAGTCCAGTGAAATAGTTGTCGATCCGAATGTACCAAGCATGGGGTGCTTGTTTCAGCCCATATAACGCTATTTTGAGCCTGCACACATGCGACTCGCTGCTAAAGATCTCAAATCCTTCAGGCTGCTCAATGTACACCTCTTCCTTAATGATCCCATTAAGGAACACAATCTTCACATCCATCTAATGAATTTTCCAACCCATCTGCGTTGAGAGAGCAAGGATGGTCCGTATGGAAGAATACCGTGTGACAGGTGCAAAGGTTTCTTCATAGTCAATCCCCTCAATCTGTGAGAAGCCTCGGGAAAAAAATCTTTCCTTATACTTCTCGACGCTCCCATCAACAGCTTGCTTTACCTTGTAGATCCATCTTTATCCTACAACTGATTTTCCCACCGGCCCTGGAACAATCTCCCAAGCATTGTTTCTGACAATGGAGTCATATTCCTCCACCATGGCATCTACCCATGTGGGCTCCTGCACTGCTTCTTCAAAAGAAGATGGCTCTGTCACGATACACTTGCTCATAAGAGCCATGTATCCAGTAAATCGGTCAGGTGATTGTCTCTGTCTGCGCTGTGATGTAGGGACACCTACATTCTGTGCCGCATCAAGCTTCAGTCTCTCAGCTTCTATGGTACGATTTCTACCTTGTCTGATGTTTGGTTCTGCATGAGTGGACTCCTCCACTCCATGAATCTCCTCCTGTTGCTGATCCACATCTAGAGGCTCATCTTTGGGAACAAGAAGTTCCTCCTCTACATGCAAGTGTAGCTCCCTCTCAAGCGACAACTTCATGGCTTTCACCTCATTGAATTTTACATCCCGTCGCACAACAGTCATCCGACTGTCTGGAAAATACACACGATAGTTATGGGGTGTTTCTGTGTACCCCACAAATATCCCAACTTCTGCAGTCGGCTCAAGCTTCTTCTTGGCATCCTTTGTCAAATGAATGTAAATAGGTGAGCCAAAAATCTTCAAATGAGAAATATCAGGCTTCTTACCAGTAAAATCTTCTTCGGGTGTACTCATGCCAAGTACTCTATGAGGACAACAGTTTGCACATAAACCACAGTGTTGCATGCTTTCGCCCATAAGTGCATTGGTAGGCCTTGGTCATGCAGCATCGCTTGTGCAACACCCACGATCGTTTTGTTCTTTCTCTCCGCGGCCCCATTCTGATGTGGGTTATGAGGCGCTATGAGTTCTCTTCGAATTCCTTCTTTGCCATAGAAGTCTTTGAATTCGCCCGAGATGTATTCACCACCATTATCGCTTCGTAGAGCTTTCACTTTCTTCCCCGACTCCTTCTCCACCAATGCCTTGAACTCACAGAACTTTGAGAACGTTTCACTCTTCTTCTGCATGAAGAAGATCCAACATCTACAAGAATAGTCATCAACAAATATAACATAATACATGTGTTTTGTTGTTGAAGCAACCGAGAAAGGTCCACACATGTCTGTGTGAATTCTCTCCAGGATCACCGAAGCACGGTTCTCCTTCTCATGAAAGGTGGTCTTCACAAACTTATGCATAGTACATCCCTTGCACTGGTCTGACTATGCAAGAGTACCCTTGGGAAGTCTAGTAGAAATTTGCTGCAAAATATTCAAAGCGCCATGGTGAAGATGGCCCAATCTCCTATACCATAATTCGCCCTCATCCCGGATCACCACTTCTTCTGCTTTTCCCACCATTGTAGCGCAGCCATCTACCTCCAACTTGTAGAGATTCATAATTCAAACCCCTATCTTCTTGGTTTGACCCGTTGTTTTATGTCGAAGGAAGGCTTTTCCCTCATTGAAAACAACAGCATAACCTCTGTCTTCCAGCATTGCGACTGACAAGTTCTTCTTCAGACCTGAAACATGCATAACATTCTTCACCAAGAATGGATTACCGGACTCCCTCTCAAAGGTAATGATCCCAATTCCAGTCACACTGTACCGACCATCATCACCCATCTCTATATGCATATGGAGGTCCTTCTCCTCCAAGTCACTAAACAACTCTTTGTCTCCCGTCATATGGAAAGATGCACCACTATCAATATACCACACCAATCCCACACAACTTGAAACCAAGCATGCGATCAAAAAGAAATCAAGTTCAAATTACGAGGCTAAGGCCTCTCCAACTATAGATCCAGCAACCTTCTTGTTCTTCTTCTTCTGTGGATAGTTAGTGGCGAAATGTCCATGTTCGTGATAGTGAAAACACTTCACTTTGGACAAATACTGCTTCTTGCCTTTAGCATCAGATTTTGAAGGATGTTTCTTCCCCTTCCCTTTCCTTGCTTTGGCAGCCAAAGCGTAATTCTCTTCATCTTCATTCTTCGATGAAGATCCATCCCTAGTACCCCGCCTTATCTCCTCCTGCACAGGATTCGACCAAAGTCGCTCCCATCCCGACAGTTTCTCCTGTCCATTGACGGAGTCTTCGGAAGCCCAAGGAGAGCCAAGCTCACCAAGTCTTCTTCATCAACAGTAACCCCCAAACTTCCCAATTCATCCTTGCAGTGGACAAACTTCGTGAGGTATTTTGGAATACTGTCGCCTTTCTCCATTTTTATTTTTCTGAGCTTGTCTTTAAGCGCCAACTTCCTCTAGTCACTTCTCCTTTGGAACAAGTCTGTCAAAGCCTTCCACATTAAGAATGGAGTGGCTTTCCCGTGAAGGCTGGACACAATATGGTCCTTTACACCTTCCAGCAGAATTCTCCTCGTCTTTGCTGTCTTCTTTTGCCATGCATTAAGTAATGCAACATCACTAGATCTCGACTTAGGAACATCGCCATCAATGAACTCCTTCAGTCCATTATCCTCCAGCACTGCCTCTATCATGTCCTTCTAGGCTATGTAATTCGAGCTCCCATCAAGGGCATACTCCAATCGCAACCCATTGAAAGACATTTCAATGTATACTCGACTTTTGCACCAAGAATCTTCTGTAGCAAATTCGAATTGTCCACCAGCACAAACTCACTTTACAATTGCAATCTTCAATCAACAATGCTATGATACCATGTAGAAATTATATGCACTAAGCATGCATATGTCCTAGATCCACCTGATCTCACACTATTTAAATTTATGCAATATGCTGAATCATTCCACTTGTTAATCTTTTGCGGAAAAATTAATTGCACACACATGTAAATCATAAACAAAAATAATCGCACATAACACAGTTGTTTTTAATTGGGAAATCCTGACGCTGAAAACCCCAACTATATATTATGTATCATGGAATCATATGACAATCCTCATACAAAGCTTATCAAGCTCTCAGTACAATACAATCGTCATACACTAATCAGGAACAATCTTGCAAATCCATGCACCAATCTTTGCCTCCTGCTAGCTTGCCTCCACTGCGCAATCCCTGCTGAAGAATAGCTCTGAATGAATTCAAATTACCCTTGCCTTGACTGCGCAATCCTCATTGGAAACTCCAATGTGTGTGTGATGCAATCAATGCATCACTATAGTCACAACAGATAGTCCATCTTGCCCTTTCACCTATCTCTCCACTGGGTCTCCACTGAAACTGCCATGCACTGTAGTTAACTGATTTATTTTTCAATTGATTAATGAGTTATTATTTGTGAATTAAATAACTAATTAATTCACTCCACTCTCACTAGTGTATCAATAAATTAGACTAGATACACCTAGCTCAACTGAGTCTATCTGAGTTAAAATGAATACAACTCTATAACTACTTCTTCCAACTGTGTCATAATTCTGCCACTTGAGTTCTAACTGAGTCCTCCATTCATTAGCTCCAGTAAACCCTTGGGAATTGCATAATTCCCTCAGTCCACTGATGTGCCACATCTGTGCACTGAAACAAAGTACTCCAAGAGAATAAGTTGTTGTTTAGTGTCTGATTATTATTAAGAGCTAATAATAATTGACAGGCATCTATTTTTAGATCAACGATCTATAAATATACTTCGCCAAATATTCTAAAAATAGAATTTCATCTATTTTTCCAACTTGATCAACCATCCACAAATAGCATCCCACAACTTCTGAAATATGATCATCATGTCTAAAAATAGACATAGTCTAAAAATAAACTTGCGCCAAAAATAGCCTGCGAGCCCACTTAGTGAAGACGACTCTTTTCACTAAGCTCATCATCTTGTTGAATCTCAACACAGATTCACTCTGTGTGTGTTCTCCAACTAACCCCAAACTTTCCTTTAATACTTTTCCTGTTGACGAATCAACAACCGTGATCTAATCTTTAATCGATGGCTAAGACTAGAAAATACTTGATTTTCGTCACTTAGAACATTCTCACCTAGATGTTAAATTAATTCACTTTAATTATTTAATTTCCCTAAGTTTAAACTTGGGGTCCCCATTAAAATAATTAATTATTTGAATAACTTAAGTTCCGGGTGGAATTTCTCTAAACGATTTCTAGGTCTTGGAGATCTCATGTGTTCTAGCCCCTCCACAAAGCTTCAGAGTTAGAGCACAACATCTGATGCTACCCAAAAATAAACTCCATCTTATCCTAATCCACGACATTAGTCCTCTGCGCTGCTGATACTCGGATGTTGCCCCTCATCCACTGCGTTGCTGCTATCTGTACTGCTGCCCATGTCATCGCCACTGACACTACCTCATCCATACTACAACCCCCTCTCAAGTGCTGCATCATGTTCCCCACATCACTCCCATTGCTAACTTCTGCACTGCAACTCAATTGTTGAGAAGTAAGCAACTGAAACAACGACCCAAAAACTTGACATACAAGTCAGTCTGGGTGCACCTCGATACTGAATGTCCCTCTGCTGGTAATCTGCGCTCACCTTCTGATGCTCTGCACTGTTGCTGCTATGCACTATGAAATTTTCAATCTAAAAATGCTACTGCAGTGATTAATTTATTTCGCCTACTTATTTATAATAAGTTATTTACATATGATTCAATAAATTTTGAAATAAATACCACTGCAACATTCACTTTAATCTTAAAGCAGAAGAACAAATAAAACAAGTATAACACAATAGAAGCAACCACATGAATATAGTTATTTTTGGATAATTGTCCCCGGAAAAACCCAATGTGGGAAAATCAGTGTAGCCGATGAGGGTTTATATTAATCTTCAACAGTGAAAAGATCGTTTACAAAATATATGACGAGCAGATATTTAGCATACACCTGAGATGAATTTTCTGAACACTTCGGAAGAATTCTCGACACACGGTAGGCACTTCTCCTTCCTCTATCACTTTGCGTGGCCCCTCTGCGCACTCACTACGCTGGACTTCTCCACTCTGCGTAGAGGGTCGGTGTTGCTGCTCAACACTGCCTCCTCTGCGTCTTCTGCCCTCCTTCTCTTCGTCTCTACTGACCTCTCCCTCCTCCTTATGTCTTTGCAACCCAACCTCTACAACATCACCCTTTGAAATCCAATTCTCTTGCTTCAGAATCGATTTCCTTCGGGTACTGAGAATGTGCCCGACTTTCTTTCGAAATGACCCTCAAGCCTTATGTTATTGTCTTCTCGTTGATGAATCAACGGCCCAAATTATATCCTTAATCAATGGCTCAGATTAAAGGATGACCTGATCTTCATTTTCTAGAAGATTCACACTCTGCTTTATTAATACCCTTTAATTATTTAATTTCCCTAAGTTTAGACTTAGGGATCACTTTAAAATAATAAATTATTTTAATATAGCATGATCGGAGTGGAATTTCCACAAACGATTTCTATGTTATCTAGAATACTGATGTCCAAGCCTCTTCCCAAAATACGAGACTTGGAACACTTTCCAATGCTACAAAATCAACACTCCCTCTTAGCGAGGAAAGTGTTTCAACAAGGTACCAATTGTATCTGCTCTGACCTGAAGCATTTGTTGCACTGCTGAAATCTTGGTTGTTGCCCCTCAACACTGCACTGCTGCCCTCTATCCTGCTGCCTGTGACACCACCTCTGCCACTGCCTCATCCATACTGCAACTCCCTCTAAGTCTGAAGACCAACCATTCCTCTACTGGAAAGGGTTCAAGACCATCCCCATATTTTCTCTGAAGTAAGTAAACTTAATCTTACCCAGAGCCTTTGTGAGGATATCTGCCACCTGTTCTTCTGTAGGAGTGTACCTCAACTGTACAACTCGTTGGACATAGTCTCTAATGAAGTGGCACTTAATGTCAATGTGCTTCGACCGGTCATGAAACAGAGAATTCTCAGAGAGCTTGATGCAACTCTGATTATCACACAAAATTCTAGTCGGTTGGTTCCATCCTCTTCTTAAGAAAGTTCAAGCGTAGTTTCCGAAGCCATATGGCCTCACACAAATTTGTTCTTGCCACTAATATATCCATCCTACCAGAGCCTGGGCACACAAACTGCTTTCCGTTGCACCAGCCTGCTCCCCGAATCGAGATCAGCACGAACAATCATGTTTTCCATCCACCTAGAGCTCAACTGGAATCTCGCGCGTGAACCCACTCAACCGGATTCTCATTGCCTTTAAGCAAGATTTTAAACCCATATTCATTATCCTCTTCAAACATTTCGAGAACACAGGTGGTTGCCGTCTCATGAGCCCTCCCTGGTCTCCATGAACCGGCGAGATAGATCTACCTATAACCAATGTCGTGTCTATGCTGACCAGTGTACATCAATGAGATCCTATGAGCCGCCGCCATACAAGTAGTCTACTCATTCGTCCACATGGCTCCATTCCTTCCGTTTGCAATCATGGGCAGCCGTAACTACAATCCTCCATCTGAAATCTCTTCAGGATCTCTGTAGTATATCTTCCTTGCCTAAGGAAGATTTCTCTCTTCTGCTGCCAGACCTCCAAACCAAGAAAATAGTGCATCTGCCCCAGATCCTTCATGTCGAATTGGGTAGCCAGATTCTCCTTGCAGTCTTTGATGAGCTTAGATGATCCAGTCAGGAACATATCATCTACATATAATACCAAGATTAGCGGCTCATCCCCTACTCTCAGATAGTGGAGGCTGGGATCTGTGTCACTCTTGACAAATCCCATCTTCTACAGGTAGCTATCAATTCGGCCATACCATGCTCTGGGGGCTTGTTTAAGTTCATACAATGCTTTTTTAAGCCTGCATACATGACTCTTATACTCATGTGTCTCAAAGCCCTCTGGTTGTTCTATGTAAACTTCCTCTTCTATCACCCTATTCAAGAACGTTGTCTTGACATCCATTTGGTGAATCTCCCATCCCATTTGCGCTACAATAGAGATGATGGATATGATTGAATTGTACAGAGCTACCAGGGTGAAGGTTTATTCATAGTCGATCCCTTCTTTCTGTGCATATCCCTTAGCCACAAACCTGGCTTTCAACTTCTCTATGTTGCCATCTGCAACATACTTGATCTTGTAGATCAACCTTGATCTTACAACCGATTTGTTCTGAGGTCTAGGGAGTACTTCCCACACATCGTTTGTCATGATGGAGCTGTACTCATCCACCGTGGCATCTACCCACACCTGATGTTGATATGCCTCCTGAAAACTAGAGGGTTCTCCAACCTGTGCTACCAATGCCTGGTACCTGTCAGGTTGCCTGCATACCCTCTTCCCATCTCTAGGGGCTCCAACAAATTCCTCTGCATCCCTCAGACTCTGTTGGAGCTCTATGCTTGTTCTTCCACTGGTGGTGGGTGGATTTACCTGCTCTCCTGCTTTCTCTTCTTCGAAAGAACTTTCCTTAGAATCCTCATGCCGTGGAGAGGCACTTGAGCCATCCTCTGTAGGCCGTTGAGGTTGTACTACTGGATCCTCCTCAACCTGCGTATTTGTAGCCATTTCCCGAGATCTTCTAAAGGCTCTCTCCTCCATGAACTTCACATCCCGTCTTACTATGATCTTCCTGTTTTCTGGAATATAGATGTGATATGCCTTCGCATTTTCACTATATCTCACAAGATAACCCTTCTCCGCAGTCTAATCCAATTTCTTCCTCTTCTCATCGAGTATGTGGCAATACGCTATATTGCCAAATATCCTGATGTGGCTCACCTCAGGCTTGCTACCATTGAACACACTCTCAGGGGTGACTTTCCCCAATGCTCTATGAGGCACCATGTTTTGCACATATGCTGTTGTATTGCAGGCTTCTGCGCACAGAAATTTGGGCTATCTTGGTCATATAGCATTGCCCTCACAGCTTCTACAATGGTCCTATTCTTCCTTTATACAAATCCATTCTACTCTGGATTGTATGGAGCTGTCCATTCTCTCTTGATGCCTTCCTTTGTGCAGAAACTTGTGAAGTATTTATCAATATACTCTCCACCATTATCTGATCACAACTTCTTGATCTTCTTTTCGGTTAAATTTTCTACCAAAGCCTTGAATTCTTTGAATCGCTCAAAGACTTCATCTTTGGTTTTTAAGAAAGTAGATCCATGTTTTTCTGCAATGGTCCTCAATAAAGGTAGCCAAATACTTTGCACCACTGAGAAAAGTCATGGACATTGGCCCGTAGATGTCTAACTATATCAACTCCAATTCGCTCTTGGCCCTACTGCTGCTTCTTGGGAATGCATCCTTGGCATACTTCCCTAGTATGTACCCCCTGCAGACCTCATCTTTCCTTGTGCTGAGTTCTGGAGCTCCCATGGCAGTCTTCTTGGGGATCTTCAAGGCTCCATGATGCAAATGCCCCATTATTCTGTTCCATAATTCATTCAGGTCTCTTTCATCTGTACTGCCAATTAGTGCCATTGGAGACTTGAATTGTAGCTTATACATTTTATGGCTCCTTACTCCAATTTGTGCCTTCCTTTTCCAGCTAGGATGTCTGACATAAACTTTATTTCCAATAAACTATATATCGTAACCCTTGTTCTGGAGCTGAGACATAGAGAGTAAGTTCATCCCCAATCCCGGTACATGCAATACATTTGTGGCCCGAAGCTTGTTACCAGCTTTTGTCTGAAATATTATGGTTCTTCTACCAACGAGCGTACATTTGGCCTTGTTTCCCATCGTGATCTAAAAGTTCATCTGATCTTCCTTGTAGCTCGAAAAACATTCTCAAACTCCCTTCATGTGAGCAGATGCTCCATTGTCAATATACCAAACTCCTAGACAGGTCGTGCTTGACACACAAGTGAAATCCTCTTCTAGTCTAGATGCCATAACTGACATGTCATGATCCCTCTGTTTCTCCTTGTGTTCTAGAGGACTGCGTGAACCCTTCCGAGCTACTGCTGCATCTATGTCAGATCTCAGTTCCATTGCAGAACCTCCTCTTCTATCTTTTGCCTTTAGCTCTAATACCATGTGAAATTTTCAATATTAAAATCCTACTGCAGTGATTGATTTATTTCACCTACTTATTTATAATAAGTTATTTACAGATGCTTCAGTAAATTTTGAAATAAATATAGTTGCAACATTCACTTTAATCTTAAAGCAGAAGAACAAATAGAACAAGTATAACACAATAGAAACAACTACATGAACACAATTATTTTTGGACAATTGTCCCTGGAAAAACCCAAAGTGGAAAAACCGATGCAGTAGATGAGGGTTTATATTAATCTTTAGCAGTGAAAAGATCGTTTACAGAATATATGACGAGAACATATTTAGCATACACCTTAGATGAATTTTCCGAACACCTTAGAATAATTCCCGACACACGGTAGGCACTTCTCCTTCCTTTGTGTCACTTTGCGTGGCCCCTTTGCGCAGTCACTGCGCTGGACTGCGTCACTCTGCATGGAGTGTCAGTGTTGTTGCTCAACACTTCCTCCTCTGCATCTTCTACCTTCCTTCTCTTCGTCTCTACTGACCTCTCCCTCCTCCTTCTGTCTCTGCAACCCAACCTTTACAACCTCACCCTTTGAAATCCAATTCTCTTACTTCAGAATCGATTTCCTTCAGGTACTGAGAATGTGCTCGACTTTCTTTCCAAATGACCCTCAAGCCTTCTCTTATAGTCTTCTCGTTGATGAATCAATGACCCAGATTATATCCTTAATCAATGGCTCAAATTAAAAGATGACTTGATCTTCATTTTCTAGAAGATTCACACTCTGCTTTATTAATACCCTTTAATTATTTAATTTCCTTAAGTTTATACTTAGGGATCAATTTAAAATAATTAATTATTTTAATAAAGCATGATCCGAGTAGAATTTCCACAAGCTATTTCTGGGTTATCTGGAATACTGATGTCCAAGCCTCTTCCCAAAATATGAGACTTGGAACTCTTTCTAATGATACAAAATCAACATGCACTGTGTAAGCACTGCTTTGCGTTGTTGAAGTCCATCAACCACTGCGTTGCTGCTACTATGTTGCTACCTCTGCTCCTGACTTCAACGTCCTAGCTCGGCCAATGTGCTCCATCATCCCTCGCACCAACTAACTCTAATCATCCTGCTACTGTCATTAAGGGCTCTCGTAGCTCGTATGTGATCCAAGAGTTTGGGCCACCTCAAAGATCTCGCCCTTTCAACTGTAGTTCAAGAGAACTACAAATCTATGTTGCCCCACCTCTTCTCTCGAGACACATGAGCACTCATGGCCACATCGTCATCATCCTTAGCTGTGGTAGCCTTCAAATCATAATCTTCTTTGCCCTTCTTTTTCATAGGGCATGTTGTGGCGAAATGTCCTAGTTCACCACACCTGAAGCATCTAACCTTCAAAAGGTATTTCTTCTTCTTCCTTTGCTGCCCATGTTGTCCCTTAGATGTGAGAACCGCATCTCCCTCCTCCTCCTCCTTGATCTTGATCCCTCTGCTACTGGTGCTCGCCTTGGTCATCCCCCTGATCTCTTTTTGTCGAAGAGCTACCCACATGTTTTCCCAATTTGGAAGCGCTGCTCTACCCAAAATGCCTTGGAAAAAGTTCTCCCACTCATCGGAAACTGCATTCAGAGAAATCCTCACCATAATACCTTCATCAGGTGTGGCCCCCACAGAAACGAGTTGATCACAGATCACCTTCAATCTAATGAGGAAGGGGTCGATCTCTTCTCCCTTCAACATCTGGAATAATTGGAGCTGATTCTCAAGAAGCATCCTACTTTGAACATAAGTCCCCTGATACAATGTGGTCAAAGAAATCCACATCTCATGTGTTGTCGTCTTCTCAGCAATGTGTGGGACCACATGATCCTTGACTGCATCCATGATCAAGCGCTTAGCCTTCACTTGAGCTTCTTCATACTTCTTGAGCGGATCAACGTCAACAGGAAAAAACTATGCTCTCGACGAGATGCTTGATACGATGCTCATCTAGAACTAACAGGATTTTGGCCTTCTAGATGACAAATTTGGATACTCCATCCAACCTGTCCTGATCCCTCAGTCCATGTGTGGTCATCTCTGCTCAATGAAAGATGTCGAAATGGTTCTCTTCTCCCTCTTTTGTTGCTGCCCCAACAAAACTCAGATCTGGGTTTCTTGGCGCTAGAAACCCTCTAAGGAACCACACTTCCTATCAAAAATCATTTCCCTCAGGGAAATCCTTCAGCCAGCTAATGTCGAATCAACCCTCTCTAATCACTCTTTGTTGTTAATCAACACTGGATCTAAACTTCTTGGTGAGAAGTATTATGAGGAACTGGTTCCCTCTACTTTATCACAACCCCACTAGGCATTGCACTGACAGAAACAATGCCCCACCAACAACTCCTAAAGAAAAATGAACTTCTCTTCCAATCAAGGCAACCAGAAAGACAGAGGCTCAAACCTTTACACTGGCCCAACAAACATTGTGCTACCTTTGCTACAGCTACAACGTCACCCCAGCGGGCTGACGCAAGCTCTGTGTGAGCCCCTCTGGTGACTGCGTCACCCTTCCTTGCTTCTTTTTGGACCTGTGATGTTACTAAAGACAACTTCCTTCCTGCAACAAAATTTTATCTTCGTGTCTTCACCGATGGCTTCAGCTCTACCTGATCTGCAACAACTCTGATACCATACATAAATCCTACTACAGAAATCTGATTTGCATTGCCTACTTGGCTTATTAAATTACAAGTTATTTTTCTGAATATTCAGTAAAATACTAATGCAAATACTTTCCAGCCTACATAATTGTACAGATCAATTATTGAAGAATAAGTAAAGCATTCAGACAAAGGACACAAATTTTTTGGACAAATTTCCCCGGAAAAACCCAATGCGGGAAAATTGGTGCAGCAGTTCTGGGGGTTTATATTATTAAGCAAAAATATTATGAGTACATCTAGGGTGCCAAAATCCGGCTCACTCAATATAGAAAACCTCAGCAGACACAGGTAAATCGTGAGTTTTACCTCACTATGCAAGTCCCAGCTGATCCAGATCAGACACTGGTGAAACCCCAGCTACCTCTGCGCAGTCTCTAAGCTGCCACTATGTAACCTTGTGTGGGTCTAGCTTATGGACTATGTCACCCTTCCTCTATGCTGATCTGCCTCTCCAGAAATCAAGTTTCAGCCCTGCCGGCTTAGAAACCTTGATCTCTAACTGATTCTGGACTGTCCCTCAGAGGCTCTGTGTTGCCCATGCGTGACCCCTGCGTCACCCTCCTGGTGGCTGTGTTGCCTCCTCTGCGTCTCTGTTTCCCTTGCTCAGAAATGTACTCTTGGTCCTTCGATTAGTTACTGCATCATCCCCTCACTACTTCTCTGAATCACTCAGATCTGATATTCGTTTGAACACTGCTCCGTCAGAAGAATTCGATCTCGAGATTCACTGTGTATGTTCTCCAACTAACCCCAAGACTTCCTTTAATACTTTTCCTATTGACGAATCAACGACTGTGATCTAATCTCTAATCGATGGCTAAGATTAGAAAAGACTTGATCTTCATCACATAGAACATTATCACCCACATGTTAAATTAATTCACTTTAATTATTTAATTTCCCTAAGTTTATACTTAGGGTCCCCATTAAAATAATTATTTATTTTAATAACTTAAGCTCTTGGCACTAGAAACCCTCTAAGGAACCACACTCCCTCTGAAAAATGATTTCCCTCTCGGAAATCCTTCTGCAAATTGATGTCGAATCAACCCTCTCTAATAACTCTTTGTTGCTGATCAACACTGGATCTAGACTTCTTGGTGAGAAGTCTTCTAAGGAACTGGTTCCCTCTACTTTTTCACAGCCCCACTAGGGCATTGTTCTGCACCGACAGAAACAATGCCCCACCAGCAACTCCTAAAGAAAAATGAACTTCTCTTCCAACCGCGACAATCGGAAAGATGGAGGCTCAAACCTCTACATTGGCCCGACAAACACTGTGTTGCCTCTGCTGCAGCTACAACATCACCCCAATTTGCTTACGCGGGCTCTGCGTTAGCCCCTCTAGTGATTGTGTCACCCTTGCCTCTTCTTCGATCTGCGTTGTCACTCGGGAGAGTTGCCTTCCTGTGGCAAAAATTTCTCTTCGTCTCTTCACTGATGGCTTCATCTCTACTTGATCTGCAACAACTCTGATACCATGTAAAATTTTTGAATCTAGAAAAAATAGATCCTACTGCAGAAATCTGATTTACATTGCCTACTTTCCTTATTAAATTACAAGTTATTTTTCTAAATAGTCAGTAAAATACTAATGCAAATACTCTGCAGCCTACACAATTATACAGATCAAGTACTGAAGAATAAGTAAGGCATTCAGACAAAGGAAACACAAATGTTACAGACAAATGTCCCCGAAAAGACCCAATGCGGGAAAACCGATGCAACAGTTCTGAGGGTTTATATTACTAAGCAACAATATTATAGGTACATCTAGGGTGCCAAAATCCGTCTCACCCAACGGAGAAAACCTCTGCAGACAAAGATAAATCGTGAGCTTTACCTCACTCTGCAAGTCTCGGCTAATCCAGATCAGACACTGGTGACACCCCAGCTTCCTCTGTGCAATCTCGTCGTTGCCACTGCGTAAGCCTGTGTGGGTTAGCTGATGGACTATGTCACCCTTCCTCTGCGCTGATCTGCCTCTCCAGAAATCAGGTTCCAGCCCTGTCGGCTTAGAAACCTCGATCTCAAGTTCATTATGAAGTGTCCCTCAAAGGCTCTCCGATGCCCCTGCATGAGCCTTGCGTGGGCTTGCATCACCGTATTTGGGGTTTGCGTCACCCTCCTAGTGGTTGTGCTGCCTCCTTTGCATCTCTGTTGCCCTTGCTCTACTATGTACTCTTGGTCCTCCAACCAATTACTGCATCTGCCCCTCACTACTCCTCTGAATCACTCAGATCTTATCTTCATCCGAGCACTGCTCCATCAGAAGAATTCGATCACCAGATTCACTGTGTGTGTTTTCTCCTACTGACCCCAAGCCTTCCTTTAATACTTTTCCTGTTGACGAATCAACGACCATGATCTAATCTCTAATCGACGGCTAAGATTAGAAAAGACTTGATCTTCGTCACTTAGAACATTTTCAACCACATGTTAAATTAATTCATTTTAATTATTTAATTTCTCTAAGTTTAGGCTTAGGGTCCCCATTAAAATAATTAATTATTTGAATAACTTAAACTCCGGGTGGAATTTCTCCAAACGATTTCTGGGTCTTGGAGATCTCATGTGTTCTAGCCTCTCCACAAAGTTTTGGAACTAGAGCACAAATGATGCTACCCAAAAATCAACAAACAACACATTTTTAAGGAGAGGGGCATGTTAGGTCCCTAAAATACTAGTATATTCCCCTTATTGTTATTGTTATTGTAGCCCCCTATTGTTATTGTTGTGCCCATGTATCCCCCATGTTGTTATTGTTGTGCCCCATAAAAGCCCACTATTATTATTTTTGTGCCCTTACATTATTATTTTTATGTAGGCTTAGATTATATTGTGACCCCTTAGACTCCTATATATACGAAGGAGGTCTTATCATTTTTATCATTCAAGAATTGTTCATTTATGTAATGTAAAGAAGGTTTCCCCCTCGAAGAGAACAATTTTTAAGTCGTTGATCTATATTTTCTTCTGTTCTTTGAGTTGGTTGCATAATACTTATCAACATTCAACATTTACATAATGGCTATCTTCCTAAGAATAACCATCTAAGTCCTCTTCTCCGAAGAATTCCTAGTATCTTGGTTTCCTTCCCTAGCAAGGCTTTCCACCACATCTTCTGAAATCAAAACAAGGAAGTTGATGAACATGAAAATCACACTTGTATTTTGGAGGATAGACAGAACATCATCAATGGCAAGTCTAGATGGAAAATTATCCCATGATGAACACCATGAAGATCCCTATTCATTATTTCATCTTTGATGTTCATGACATTGGGAGCATAGAAAATTATTTCATGGGGGTCCTTAAGGTTCTCTCTCGTAAGTCCATTACCCCCTTCGGCTATTTGAGTAATAGATTAATAGTTTTGTGGTACGGGTCCATTGCCATAGCTGAGGTGGCAAGCTGCTATGCATGCCATGCGCCCCCTCATTCCCCACATATGGTGAAATTAACAACATGACAAATTTTCATTTATTCTTATACCCTCGTATCTAGCTCATTCAAGTCTACAAGGGAGCGAACATTACTGGAATTCGTGATTGATAAGATTTTTGTGGCGTGTGAGTTCTCAAGTCCCGAACTTGTATTCATGGAGGGTGGTAATGAGTCGAACACACAGGAATCGGGCTTCCAGTTTCTATATGGGAACTTAGTTTTCCTTTGTGAACGTTGGGGTTCCCTTCAAGGTTGCACTATCTCCATAGGTCATGTGAAATTCAACATTAGAGAGGGACTCTTGCTTTGTGATATGAATGATACATGGCTCAACATTCTTTTGTTCATAATTCTGGTGTCTCTCTTGCACAATTTCGTCAGTGATTCTCTCTACTTTCTGGCATGGAATTGGGAATTGCTTTCCTTTGGCTCGAGGAATCTTCCTCAGGAAGTTATAACAACCAATTATGATATCTTTCTGATCCAATCTATCATTCTCTTTGTTGCAATTGAAGCACCTCTGCCACTCTATGCACTCCCAACCCTCCTTTCTCTAGATAGTGGTGATGATGTTGGATAAAAGCTACCACGTGTGAATTTTCATGCCACTTTGGGCACGCTAAGGTTACAAAGCTACCCAATTATCGGTTTATAAGTTTAATTTAATATTTTTCTCAATATTGTGCTACTTTCTACTCTCTATTGGGTATGCTCCCACTCCTCTTCCTACTTAAGGAGTCTTTTTCATTCCAATAAGCCTTGCCCTGATCCAAAATGGATCTTGTATGTTTAAGACGAAATTTACTTAACGACCAAGATGGTCCCATGTAGAAATTGTTTTCGAATTATGTAGAAAATGGACAGTTCCAACTCAACCTAAAGTCAACGTCAAGTTGAAGTGTCTGTCGTTCTGAATCCAACGCATCTTACGGTTTCTCATTTGGACACCGGATGGTGGAGAAAACATTCGTCAAAGTTTATGAACCACAGGCGTAAATGAGGCCTAGTTGGTCATAAGGAGTTTTCATCATTCGACGTGATATTTCCATTGTTTAACACGTGGCATCAATTCAAATTCAGTACACATATTTGATGCATGGTAAGATGTCGATTAACGTTGGCACATTTATATTTGGCAAGTTACAGGAGGATCTTGTCATTTCAGTTTATCCAGGGAGTCCAGTTCATCGTCAACTTTGTCGGCTTCGACAGTATGGTCTTCAATGCAAAGATCGATGTTGGTTGATGATGTTTTGAACATGGTGTAATGAATTCAATGTAACCCTAAGTCTACGGTGGTAAAATCCTAAGTGGCTAAGTACTAAGGTTAGAACCTAAGTGGTTAAATCCTAAGTGACTATGGTCTTGATGTAAAATGTCATGGCACCTATGTAATGGGTTTAAAACCTAAAATTCCAAACCCCGAGTGCTAAACCTAAGCTAAGATCAAAACTTAGCCCTAGCACTAAAACTAAGCTTTCAGACTTAACACATTCCACCAGGGTACAAACCTATGGTGTAACACTTATGTAATTCAAAACCAAAAGTTTTAAATCCTCAAATGTTAACTTTCGGGCTTTGCAAAAGTGATAAACTGTTGGGTAGAGTTGATAGCGCGCGAGGGATGACCACAGGTGAGTTGAAAGCATGTGAACGTCGTCAGGTTTTGAAACAGTTCACAGTTGATGCTACTACCAGTTCACACCACGGTAAGTTGTAACCGTATCGGAGATTACACACGCATGTGAACGCAATGTGCTTGAGGCTCAGTTTGTATAACTGCCAGTTCTAACCACGAACTTCACCGCAGCGGAGTTGTCAAACCATTGGAGTCTGGGCACATGGGAAGGCAATGAGCACAGTTTGGATAACGTTTAATGCAACTCAAAACCGCGACAAAGTTAACCACAGCAGGCAGCATGTGAACAGAGGAAAAAGACCTCCAGGATTCACCGCAGCGGAACCAACCGTTAACAGATCGTAGCATTCAAAGGAAAGATGTCACATGTGCAGTTCAACAATAGTGAAATTGTCGGACCTTATCCACCCAAGTGGCCGTCTGCAGTTAGACAACGCCTGATCACATGTTGGCAGACTGTCACCTCCGCGCTGTCAGCTAACCGTAGCGGAATTTTTATAACCTATGGTCCAAATTTATCTTTTGTTGTTTAAAAGTGCTAATAATAAAACAAACTCCATGTAACCTCTTTGCCTAAGTGTCACAATGTGACAAGGCCGAGGAACCAAAAACCTTTAATGCAACACATACATGCCAATCTTAGCCTAAAAGAAGTTCGAGTGAACCTAAGAGGCTATAAATTCACCTTTTTATTTATAAAAGGGAGAAAAGGAGTGGATGCAATTAAAGTGAATTCGAAGCTTTGTAGTGAGTTTTCTGAAGAGGATCACACTTGTGAAGATCACATATTTAGTGTGAGAATTCTTCTTGAAGTTTTAGGTAGGAAGCTAATTCAAGGAGACAGTGCAATAGATTCAATTCGACTACAAGAGTTGAAGTTCAGAGATCCATTGCATCAGATCAGGGCATCGAGAAGTTTGAAGTCGTGAGACAATTTTTGAAGATTGCAACAAGAAACAATGAAGGAGGCATCCTGAAACATCTTTCTTGATCCTAGTTGGAAAGTGATCACCTAAACTAGGTGGGGGCCACATAGGTGATTTTTTGTCGCAAAGTCTATTTTTAGACATATGGATCATGTTCTATGAGTTGCGGGATGCTATTTGTGGATGGTTGGTCAAGTTGGAAAAATAGATGGATTTCTATTTTTAGACAGGATACAGAGTCACGGAATCGCCACTCTGGGGTCAGGATCAATATTATTAGCTCTTAACAATATTGACCATAAACATTATCTATCCCTCTTTGCGCACTTCGCCTTGAGCTGGTGGATGAGACATGCAAATTTATATTTAAGGAATTGCCATTCAGAGCTGGCTGAGCATTGTATGGTTTACTTCAGCTTAGAACTCATGTGGCAGAGTTTTGTGAGCGATGAGACAAATGATGGAGTTGTGTTTTATGGCCCTTAGCTGAACTGAAGCGAGAAGCTGCCAAGTATAAACATGACTAGTGATGAGTGGTGTGAATTAATTATTAATGAATTCACTAATTATTAACTCATAAATCAACTAAAGAACACATCAGTTAACTGCAATGCATGGACAGTTCAGTGGAGACCAGTGTTAGAGGTGGGTGAAAGGGTGAGTCTACTATCAATTGTGACTATAGCTGTGCATGAGATTTGCACACACATTGATTGAGATTTCCAATGAGGATTGCGCAGTACAAGCCAGTGGGATTCGAACTTGGATCTCATCATTATTCATCTTGGATTGCGCAGTAGAGGCAGGCAGACAGGTGGAGCAGATTGGAGCATGGGATGTGCATGATCTGAGCTTGTTTTGTGTGTAACAATTGGAGATAGTGCTGAGAGCTTGTGAGGAGTTTGTGATATGTATTGTTACATGTTATCTATCATTATAATATACAGATAGTTGGGGGTTTTCAGCTGTAAGCTTTCCCCATTACATACTGTGTTATATGTGTGCTTGATTATGTTTTAATGTGTGCATGCGACTGCTTCTAATTCCACAAATTGATGATCAATGGTAGAAGAGGTTATGTATTATGCATGAAGCTCAAATAGTGTGTAATCAAGATAATCTCGGTGAATAAGTGATCTATTATTCAAATTTCTACATGGTATCGGAGCAAAGTTGATCATCGGATCTATTACAGTGATTACATTTTATTTTGGTAGATAGAGTCTGTAAGAGGGCCAGGTAGCCTCTGGATTCATCCTTTCTTTGAAAGGTGAAAAATCCAGTAAATGCCCCTACAGTCGATCTCTGTGCTAGAAATACTTTGTTCTCACAATATCAGATCAGAAGCAGTTGAGTTTTGAGCTGGTGGAATTCGAATTTGCAGCAGTGTTTTCTTGGTGTCAAAGTTTAGATGTCTTTCAACGAATTGCGATTGGAGTATGCCCTTGAGGGCAGCTCAAATTATATTGCATGGAAGGACATGATGGAGGCGGTGTTAGATGACAATGGGCTGAAGGAGTTCATAGATGCTGAAGTTCCAAAGCCTTCTTCTAGTGATGCTGCCTTGGTTGAGGCTTGGCAAAAGAAGACATCAAACTGTCGAAGGATTCTGTTGGAGGGTGTGAAGGATCACATAGTGTCCAGCCTGCATGGTAAGGCTTCTCCATTTTTGATGTGGAAAGCCTTGACAGATTTATTCCAAAGCAAGAGCGACCAGAGGAAGTTGGCGCTCAAGGATAAACTCAGGAAAATAAATATGGAGAAGAATGACACTATTCCGGTATAATTGACAAAGTTTGTCCACTGCAGGGATGAGCTTGGGAGTGTAGGAGTTAGTGTGGATGATGAGGAATTGGTGAGCTTGGCTCTCCTTGGTCTTCCGAAGAGTTGGCATTCCTATCAGGACTCTATCAATGGTCGGGAGAAATTGCCAGGATGGGAGCGACTTTGGTCGGATCTTGTGCAAGAGGAGATAAGGCGGAGGACCAGGGATGGATCTTCACCAAAGGCATCTGACGAAGAGGATTATGCTTTGGCTGCCAAAAGCAAGGAAGGGGAAGGGAAAGAATAATGCTTCTCAATCCGGTGCGAATGGTAAAGAGCGTGACATGTCCAAAGTGAAGTGTTTTCACTGTCACAAGCATGGGCATTACGCCACGAATTGTCCATAGGAGAAGAAGAACAAGCAGGCTGCTGGAGCTGCAGCTGGTGAGGCTCTTGCCTCGCAATTTGAGCTGGACTTCTCATTGATCGCATGCATGGCGTCTAGTGCATTGGGATCGGGGTGGCATTTTGATAGTGGTGCTTCCTTTCACATGACGGGAGATGTGAATATTTTCAGTGACTTGGTGGAGAAAGATCTCCAGTTGCATGTTAAGTTGGGTGACAATGGACGATACAATGCGACCGACATTCGTACCATAACCTTTCAGAGGGAGTTAGGTAAACTCATTCTTTTACAAGATGTAGTGCATGTTCCAGGTTTAAAGAAGAATTTGATCTCAGTCGCAATGTTAGAGGATAAAGGGTATGAATTTGTCTTCAGTGAAGGAAAATTTTTCCTTCGGCACAAGGCAACAGGACAAGTCAAGAAGGTTGGGATTCAAACAAAGAATCTCTACAGACTTGAAGTAGATGGGATGTCTACGAAGCTTCCTACTGTTGGGAAGTGCAAGAAAGACATGCAATTGATGCTTGAGAGGGAGCAAGTTTTGCATGCAGGTAAGAGTGAACCTCGAGATGTGGAGCAGCCACAAGATGAGGATCATGGAGTGGTAGAAACCACTCATGCAGAGAAATTTCGTGCCAGATGGGCAGAGGGAGTGCATGCAGCTATACCACCAGGTGAGAGGTGGGGCGACATGCATGATTAATCCCAAGAGGAGATTTCTAGGCAGGATTCATGAGATGGTGTGGATCTCATGAGTTGAACCTGGCTACGAGGTGCCCACAGAAAGAAGAAATGTTTATCATTTGATTGATGTGCATCAAAGGATAGTGTCGGACATCGGGAGCGCGACCTGAGTGACAAGAAGTGCGCAGTGCATGGGTGCAAGAGTTCAACAACGCGTGGTTCCCGATGACATGCAATTTTGGCTCCAAATAAGTCGAAGACTTTGATGATAGATGCATCAAAATCAATATTGTTTTGGAGCCTAACGGCCTTCGCAGGAGCTGCAAGAGCGTACCATGAGGTTGCATGGCGCTTGTGAAGGTTGCAGGGCGAATGCATGGAGTTGCATGTCGCATGCAAAGACAGTCCTTTCTCGTTGAGAGGGAGTGTTGAAGATTGCAACAAGAAACAGTGAAGGAGGCATCCCCAAAATTACTTCTCCTATCCATTGGAAAGCATTCAGGCCCAAACTAGGTAAAATAGCACTTAAAAGATTTTTTCTGAAAGTCTATTTTTAGACTATGTCTATTTTTAGACTATGTCTATTTTTAGACATATGGATCATGTTCTACGAGTTGCAGGATGCTATTTGTGGATGGTTGGTCAAGTTGGAAAAAGAGATGGAATTATATTTTTAGACATATTGGGCGGAGTCTATTTTTAGACTGCCAGTCTAAAAATAGACCAGTCAAATATTATTAGCTCTTAATAATATTTGGACTATAAACATTATCTTATCGTCTTGCAGCACTTCAGTTCGAGCTACGGATGTGGCACATGCAACTGACAGAAGGAATTACGCTATTCCTAGGGTTTAGTTGAGCTATTGCATGGTTGTCTTTAGTTAGAACTCATGTGGCAGAGTTTGGTGGAGCTGATGAGACAGTTGATGGAGTTGTGTTCGGTTTAACTTAGTTGAACTAGTTGTATTTAGTCTAACTGATAAATACACTAGTGATGAGTGGTGTGAATTAATTATTAATTAATTCACTAATTATTAACTCATATATCAACTAAAGAATACATCAGTTAACTACAGTGCATGGACAGTTCAGTGGAGACCAGTGTTAAAGGTGGGTGAAAGGGTGAGTCTACTATCAGTTGTGACTATAGATGTGCATGATATTTGCACACACATTGATTGAGATTTCCAATGAGGATTGCGCAGTACAAGCCAAGGGGATTCGAAGTTGGATCCATTCATTCTTCATCTTGGATTGCGCAGTAGAGGCAGGCAGACAGGTGGAGCAGATTGGAGCATGGGATGTGCATGATCTGAGCTTGTTTTGTGTGTAACAATTGGAGATAGTGCTGAGAGCTTGTGAGGAGTTTGTGCTATGTATTGTTAGCATATGTTCTTTTAATTATAATATTAGCGTATAGTCAGTTTTTAAACAGAAGCTTTCCCCATTACATACTGTGTTATATGTGTGCTTGATTATGTTTTAATGTGCACATGCGACTGCTTCTAATTCCGCAAATTGATGATCAATGGTAGAAGAGGTTATGTATTATGCATGAAGCTCAAATAGAGTGTAATCAGGATAATCTTGGTGAATAAGTGATCTATTATTCAAATTTCTACATGGTATCGGAGCAAAGTTGATCATCGGATCTATTACAGTGATTACATTTTATTTCGGTAGACAGAGTCTGTAAGAGGGCCAGGTAGCCTCTGGATTCATCCTTTCTTTGAAAGGTGAGAAATCCAGTAAATGCCTCTACAGTCAATATTTGTGCTAGAAATACTTTGTTCTCACAATATCAGATCAGAAGCGGTTGAGTTTTGAGCTGGTGGAATTCGAATTTGTAGCAGTGTTTTCTTGGTGTCAAAGTTGAGATGTCTTTCAACGAATTGTGATTGGAGTATGCCCTTGAGGGCAGCTCGAATTATATTGCATGGAAGGACAGGATGGAGGCGGTGTTAGATGACAATGGGCTGAAGGAGTTCATAGATGCTGAAGTTCCAAAGCCTTCTTCTAGTGATGCTGCCTTGGTTGAGGCTTGGCAAAAGAAGACAACAAAGTGTCGAAGGATTCTGTTGGAGGGCGTGAAGGATCACATAGTGTCCAGCCTGCATGGTAAGGCTTCTCCATTTTTGATGTGGAAAGCCTTGACAAATTTATTCCAAAGCAAGAGCGACCAGAGGAAGTTGGCGCTCAAGGATAAACTCAGGAAAATAAAGATGGAGAAGAATGACACTATTCCGGTATACTTGAAAAAGTTTGTCCACTGCAGGGATGAGCTTGGGAGTGTAGGAGTTAGTTTGGATGATGAGGAATTGGTGAGCTTGGCTCTCCTTGGTCTTCGGAAGAGTTGGCATTCCTATCAGGACTCTGTCAATGGTCGGGAGAAATTGCCGGGATGGGAGCGACAATTGATTGGGGCTTTGATGTTTCTAGTCACCACAAGACCAGATATAAGTTTTTCCATTAACACCATGAGCCAGTTCATGGTGGAACCTTTGCATGCTCACTGGGTGGCAGAGTTGTTTGAGCAGATGCTTGATACAACTGTGATATATTGTGATAACCAAAGTGAGATCAGACTTTCAGAGAATCCAATATTCCATGACAGGTCCAAGCACATTGAGATCAAATACCATTTTATCAGAGATATAGTACTATGAGGAGCAGTGAGGCTCCAACACATCTCGACTCATAAGCAGGTTGCAGACATTCTCACTGGGTCGTTGCCAAAAGCGAATTTTATATTCTTCAAAGAGCAGCTTGGAGTGTAGGAGAAAAATCAGCAGCAAAAATTCAGCCCTGGATAAAGCAAATCCAGATTTAGGAACATCTTCGGGCAAAATTTTTTTCTTGAAAAAAGCAATCAAAACCATCCAAAATGAAATTGAAAATGCAAATTTCACTGACCCAGTCCAAGAAAAGCAACAACAAAAATTTCAGCCCTGGATAAAACCTATGCTAGAGGAGAATATTTGAAACTAAAATCCCAAAAATGGTTGAAATGAGATTGGAGCACAAACACTTTCCATAAATCAACATAGCGTAAGAGATGAAAACAAGTTTCTAGGATAAAAAATCCAATGATTCTATAATACAAGATCAAGCATCTACAAAAACAGAAGCACCTGGATTTTTCAAGTCCCTCCTCTCAGATCAAAAGTCAAATTTTTCGGAAGAGCAAAATTGGGTCTTATCCATCATCCCCAAATCCATCGCCCAAGAAGACAAAAGTACAAATCTGAGTTCCTACATCTTGATAGGTTCCATCAACCCCAAATCCATCGCTCAAGAAGTCAATAGAGTGATGATGGACCCTATCAAGATGTGGGAACCCAGATCTATAGTTTTTTATATGGAAAAACGAAATGCCCCTCAGACCAGATGATTTCCCATTGGGCTTCTTTTAAAAGATCATCACACAGACTTACAGCTGTTGCAAAAACAAGATCCTCATATAAGATTATTAAAGCTCTAGAACAATTTATTGCTCTCTCATTCCAAAAGTTGATAGTGCAGAAGATTTAGGGGCCTAGAAACCCATATCACCACTACATAACACTGTATAAAATCATAGCCACAAGGATCAGACATCTCCTCCAATCCCTCACCTCAAAAGAACAAAGCCAGTTTCTAGCTGGTGAACTGCACACTCTTAAATCAGAAAAGAGGGGTATGCTTTTCAAATTAGACCTGGAAAAAGCTTATGATAAAATGAACTAAGGTTTCCTAAAAATAAATTTCTAACCATAGTCTTTTATTTGAAATTTGATTGAACAAATGCTCTTTTTTTGTCCTTGGGGAGATGAACCCTCTTCCATTTTTAACTCATCTAGGGGATTAAAACCAGAGCTTCTTCTTTTCCATTCCTCTCCATCATCCTTGTATATTCTCTTGATGATGATAGTAGCATGAGATGGGTACCTTCTGTTAGACTCCTATACAATAGGTGTCATATTTCATGATTGGCTTGATGAACTAAGCAATATGTTCATACCTTTTCTTGTTGCAAAGGTTTTCCATATTCTCAAAAAATCAAAAAATCAAAAAATTTAAAAAATGTAAAGAGGGTATACCCTAAAAGAAAAATCAAAGGGTGAAAAAATAAAAATGGCCAAAAAAGTGAAAGAAAATGAAACCCACCAAAATAAATGCCAAGGAAAGTGTGCAAGTCTAAATGCTACTACTTTTTGCTCTGATGTAATAATCAAATTGTGTGCAACTTGTATCCTATGCCACAGTTTATGAATAGTCAAATAGTTTAAGCTTGGCTAGTTCATCTTTCAATTTCATGTTTTAGAGATAGAGAATAAAATTTGACCAAACTGTTTAATCTTGGTAGATAAGTAGATAGGTAGAGTGAATAAAAGGAGCTCAACAGTTTAATCTGAGCCCTTGGATGTAATAAGGTTAGAATTAGACAAATTTTCATATGTAAAAGAAAAGTGTGATAAGGGTTTGCCAGTCTAAGTGCACCCTAATAAAGAAGAAAAATGGTAGAGTAAAGTAGGTAGGGTAGGTAGATGGTGTTGCTGAATTACATATGATGAATGATGGCTTTATATGGTTAAAATTTTAACTTTCATCACAAGTGCAAAGGCAGACAATACACTGGAAGAATTTCAAGTAAGACAAAGTCAAATTATTAACTTCCCTTCTCATTTTTCCTAAACATTTCACTAATTTCCCCTAAGTATTAAGGTATTTGAAAATTAGAGGGGCTCAAGGTATTTCCTTGACTTTTGGAGGGACTGGACCCTCGACCCAATAATTGGAAAAACCTAAGTACTTAAATCATGACATTCATTCACCTCTAAAGAATCTTTTCCTAAAGTAAAATCCCATTTTACTTAGGAAAATAATGTAATATTCCATAAAAACCCTTTTTCATGCAAGCATAAGTTAAATACATTATTCTAATGTTTTACACTTAGCGCTTTAGCTCATTTGTCATATTAATTTCTAATTTATTATTTAAATCCCTATGAGAATAACCTTCTCCTATTATATATAACTCCTTCTTTATAAAATACCCCAAAACCCGTTTATTATAATTTTAGTCAAAGTATTTAATCCACATATGTTTAAATAAAACACCCCTATTATACTCCCTTTGACTAAAATTATAATAAATGGGTTTTATTATAATATTAATCCCGCCCCCTATGGTAATTATATTAATCTGATTTAATTACCACATAATAAAAAATATATGAAAAAACCTTTAAACATATTTTATATGTGTCTAAAACAAAAAATAAACATAAGTTTAGTTTAAACCAAACTTCAAAATAACCCATCTCTTTGTATATTTTCCCCTTGCCCGACTCCCTAACCTAAGGTTAAAACCCTTACTTGAGTTAAAATCCCGATATATATCTTATACCCCAATTCTTAACTCTGGTGAAAATCATTTGGAAATCCTTCTCGATCACTTTTCCACATTTTAAAAAGGAATTAATTAATCCTCACGATTAATTAATAGCCTAACTCACCAATCAAATTCCCCCTGATACGATTAATTTATGTTTAACTGCATCAGGCCCGCCATATTAAAACCCCGTCATCTCCCTTTCTCGACGTCCGTTCAATCGATCGATCTTAGATCTACGGTTGATATCAATATCGCTAGCCATCCTCGTCCGAACAATAACGCGCGATGACCTGGCGGTTTTCCAAACAGTGTCGCGCCACACGTCGCTCGTTGTATGGAATCGCTTGCCCTCCACTCGAAACCACCTTTCCCCAAGAGCGGTGCGATGGAAACCGCTTACTGCCTGCCCTCTGTGACGGATCTACCGTACTTGCTGACATCATCAATCGAAAAGCCGCCAACCTTTTGAATTTGCGAATAAAACAAATAGACCATGTCATTTTCATCATCCTATGTAGTAACCAGTCTCCCAGGCAACCAATTTCGAATTTAACTGTCAAAGTGTGCCAACTGCTACCTCGCTGAAGAAATTTGCAGTCAAGTAATCCAGGGTTTATCCGCCATAGCCAACACCTGTTTAAACCACTGTTCATTTCCTGTAAACAGGTATTTACTCCAATTTCCCACTGAAATCTGTAAAAAAATCCTGGTTTTGGTTTTAATTTCACACTGAAGACTGAAAAGAAGTTCAATTCGATCTTTTTTATTCCCAGAACTGTAATTATTGTCCCTAATTTTTACAAAAACCCTGAATTTATTTCTGAATCCACAAGAACCAGAAATGGAGGTTCCCGTAGCTCTAAATGTCGCACCCTTGAATACACCTCACAGAGACTTAGATTATTTACCATTAGTTGACACAGATTTTCAAATTAAAGACCTGGTTCTCAGTGAAAGTCCCCTTAGAATTTTTTGCTACTGCAAAGACAATTACTTGAAAGGTTCTGATATTTCTGGATTATGGGAATCCAATCTTCCCATGTACCTTCTTCCCTCAGTCCACATTTTCCCTGAGATAATCCATTATTGTCATGAAAACTATGATCCCAATCTAAGAGCAGTTTTTTCCCCAAGTCAGACTATCCTTTTTTCCATAATTGCTCAGTCTATTAATGAGATGTTGCAATTTCAACCTGATCAAGCCCTCACTCCCCTGTCCATGGGAGAATTACTTGAGAAATCTACCAAATTATCCCACGAAGAGTTGAGTCGTCTTTGCCAGACCTTCATGTTGCCAGAACATCAGCCCAAGGGCCCTCCCCTTTATGGGTATACTTTTTTCACTAATGAGGGTAGACTTATTCTGAACATGATATCCTTTATAATGGGTTTTAATACTAGTGAATATGTTGACCAATTAACCCTAGTATTGTTGTTTATTTTCACCCCTAGACAGCCCCCTGCTGTCAAGTATGACTTTGCATCCTACATTGCAGACAAAATCCATGATCAGTTCATGAGACTAGAGAACGAGAGAGTGTTCAATTATTATTTTATTACTTATCATCTCATGCTTTATTACCAATAAGAAAGTTTCCCTTTTCATGTTAAAAAGCTTGATGCTAAAGGAAATCCTAGGTCTGTGATCTTTTGGTCTGCCATCACTCATAATTCTCTTGATTCTCCTTATTCCTATAATGAGTTTATTGATCTTTTTGTACACCCAGCAACCACCTTGTTGACAGGAGTCTCTCCTCCTAGGCTCAGTAATGAAATCAAGAAAATTCTTCAGCTCTCAAAACAATACCGGATAGGTGACTGGTACCTATACCAGAAGCACACAGAAATCAGAGTTTATGGGTGTGAGTTATGCCCATTCAAGTTGCCCAAGTATGTCCCAATGAGACTCTTTGCATTAGAGTATTTCAGGTAGATGATCAACTCAGATATAGTATATTTTTGTAATGCAAAGAAAAAGGCTCAACTCAGGATTAAAAGCCAGCTAGGTCCCTTTGTCTGTAACTCTAGAGATGCTGGTAAGGAAGCTGAAAAGATGTTAGCAGATGATCTTAAATTACAAAAAAGTTTCTATTGGGTACCTTATGACCCAAATAGCTTTATTTGTGACAGAAGAATGAAAAATAAACTATCACCATACATTCATCAAAGAATCCCATAAATTGAACAGTATGCCAATATGGATGAATGGATGGAAGGAACATTGGTAGAACATGATAGTGAGCAGGTCAATGTTGAAAATGTAATGAAAGACCTTGAAAAGATAATTGACCTAGACTCTTTTGGACAGGTACAGATACCAAGTATTGGTCCTTCTTCTGCTGGGATTCTCAACAAAATCTACAGGAAATCAATGCATTGGCTACAGTGTCATCTAAAGGAAAGGAGAAAGAGGTTGATATACAGGTTACAGAAAAATTTACAATGACAGAACAGCCTCAGAATTCTAAAGAACAGAGTCAAGTACAGGTTTCCCCTACTCAGACCAATGTAGCAGAAGTATCAATCTTATAGACTCCTCTGAATGTAGAAAAGGGCAAAAAGAGAGATGCTAAAGCAGCTACTCCCATCGGTGGATCTTCTGAACAACAAGATGCGAAAAGATAAAAATTGAACCCTCTTCCAGAAGTGGAATCTGTTCATGAAATTCTTGATAGTCAAGGGGAAGAACAATTGGGTAGTCAGCAAACAGGTGCAAACAGTGGGACATCCACTACTTTATAGAAAAAAGAGCTGCAAAGGCAGCAAAGTGTAGAAGTGTCATCTTTCAAACCACCAGTGAAAGATGCCCGAGACATTAAAAGAACATTCATAAATATCAAAGCCAAAAATGATCCTCTCAGATTTCAAATTTACAATCAGTGTTTGAAGATGGCCCCTAAGAATCAACAGAGGTTGATGTCAGCTTTTGATAGCCAGCAGTGAAAAATGCTAATGAGTCACTTCAAACCTAAAGTGCAGCAACCTTAGACAGCTGCAGATTACATCAGGACTAATTTTGAAGTATTAGCAAAGGATATTCATCCTTTAGATCAAATTGAGCTGCATAAAGAGACAGGTGAGATGATTTATTCTACTCTAACGGATAAATCAATGATGACCCAGAAACTGCAGGATTCTTTGGAGAATACAAATGCTCAATTAAGCCTTGAAAAAGCCTCTACTCAGGCTAAAGACAACAAGATTAAAACTTTGGAGGAAATTATCATTGGATTGGGACATAATCCCAAAGATGTTAAGGGAATAGAAGCATTAATCAAGAAAAAAGATGATGATATTGCAGCTTTGAGAAAACAACTAAAGTTACCAGCATCAAGACATCCTCAGACTGCTGAAATTATAAAGAAAAATTTTGAAGAGGAATTAATGGACTTGCTCTTAAAACTAAATGAGAAACTTAATGAAACAGAGAAAGAACTTGAAAAAGCATTGAAAGATAAGCACCCTAGTGTTTCAACATCTACACCAGAGGTAATTACAGGTACTACAACAACAGGTCAACCAACAGAATTGCCACTGGTGCATACTTCCAATTTGAGTCCAGAAGAATTAACAAAATCAATGGAGGAATTGAAACTCCAAGTGACTGAGCTACATAGGACAAAGGTGCAACTTACCTCTTTGGAACAAAAGTATGACCTCTCAAAGATGAATGTTGCAGATAAAACAAGAGAGGTCAACAGATTAGAAAAGTTGGTCCATAAATTAGAAAAGGATCTCACATTGGAGAAGCCTTTAAAGGAAATAAATGAAATTCTTTGGGACAAGAGAAGAATTGGGAAACAGGCCTGATAAAGCCAATGAACTCATCCATTTTCTAAATACTCAGAACAAGCAGCAACCTAAAGAATTTGGCATTCAAGACAGGACAGGCACAATTTTGGAAATAAAGAGAGTTTTTACCAAAAGAACTCTGATGCAGAATTTGGAGCGAAGATGCTCTGACATGCAAGAAGAAATCACTGCCTTCAGAAAAATATTTGATATTTTGTTGAATAAAGGATTGCCTAGTCCTTTTGTTTCAGAAGACAAATTGATGGACCTGGAAATTTATGTTGAAAAATTGGACAAGCATGCTTACAATCAGGCCAGTAACTCAACTAGTTCATCAACAACAACATTGCCTACAGGAAAAAGTCTTCATGATAGATTGGAAAATTTGTTTTATCTTGAGCATGAAGTAAAACATTTGTTTCCTGTTTAGCCTACTTTCTTTAGGTATACAGAGACTGATGAAACTATCAGAAAGCTGCAAAGGACTAGAATTCCGAAAGATAAATGGTGGGAAGAAATGTTAGAACTTTTGTAAAAATTATCCTTACCTGAATTTTTGATTATGTACTATAGTAAGTCATGGTAAGAAGGATAAAAGGATGAATAAATTTCAACGTGTATTAGAGCAGTCAAAAAATATCAGTTAAACGAAGCAGCCAACACAGAGTTATTGAAGAAGATAGCAATGAGCCAAAGCATAGGGCCTGCCTCCAGCACATTCTCAAAAGAAGGAAACAACACAACATCAGTTATCATTTTTTCTTATCTACGAGACCATCTGTCTCTATTTTATTGTAATTTACTTATGAGTCATCCTAGATAATATATCAAGTTGTTATGAGATATTTTTTGTAACTTTTTGTATAAATACTCCCTCAATTGGAGTATTTAGGGTGGATTCTTATACTTTGCTGTAATATTTACTTTTTCGGAATAAAAGTGTTGTTGGAGAAATTTCTTTGTGGCTAGCTGGATGATGAATTGATGCTAAAGAATTTTTACAGGATTCATGTGTTAGACTACGGATCAATAAGTCATCTTTCTCTTGTGTTTTAAAGTTTTTATATCTGTTTATTATATCACTGTGTTTCATTTCTGAATGATCAATGAAAAGGAGTAAATCAGAAAGTGCTTAAGTGTAATATGATTTTAATCATTGTTATTCCAAATTTTTTCTTCTAAACTGGTTTTAAACAACGAATTATTAATTGCTCATGTTTTTCTAGTTTATGCATTTGGATTATTTAGTAAAAAATACTTAAATGCTCTTTATTGATAATCACTCAATTTCCCTCTTTGAATGTGTTGAAATATTCTTAATTGCCTTTCATCCATTTTAAATCCATTCCATTCACTTTAAATCTAAAATTGTTCTTTGTTTGATTATCTTGCCCTGTAAAACCATCTTTTGTTTAGAAACTTAATCCAGTGAATCCATCTTTTTGACTCCATAGCCCAATGGCCTGAACTACTCAAACTTGCCCTTAGCTATCGAATTCCACCACCCAAAATCAAACAAAGCCCCTGGACTTTATAACTAGCCTAATATCTTCTAAAACAAAGCTAAATTTTACAGAGAGAGCCCTCTCTGGGTACAGATTGGCTAGATTCTGTACCTAAAAGATTGGTTTGTGGTTACCTTGGACCCCTTTCCTCTTCCAACAACTTCAAGGAAAATCTAAGTGATAACACCTTCCACACAGGTCCAAGCATCTAGACATGTGGAAGTTGGCCAAACAACCTTTAAACTTAAAAAATTACTTTAATTAAAGAAATTATTATACTAATTTCCTTTTATAAAAAAGAGTGAGTTAATCTAATGAAATACAAAGATTATTTGCATTAGTTAATTAAATGAATCTCAACAATTGATCTCAAGTGAAGTTGAAATACAATCTCAACTGCCAATCACTTTGAAGTTTAGGGTTGTGGATTTGGTCAATAACTCAAACTTATAAAAGGAGGACTAGGCTACAGGAAAAGACACATCAAGTGAGCACAAGACAGTGAGATAGAGAGGATCTCAATGATTGGGTGGAAAAGGACATCCATCCAAGTGTCTAGATTCCAGAAAAAGAAAACAAGGGGCAACAAGAGAGAGGAATCTAGCAGCCAGCAAGAAATGGCAGGTTTGAGGGTTTTTGCCACGATACTGAGCAGTAAAGGGGTTTTGCCACCTGGAATTTGAGGATTTTTGCTGCAACACTAAGCAGGAAAAAGGTTTTGTTGCCTCGAAAAATTACAGGTTTTGTTGTTTGTAATTTTCTTCAGTTGCCATTTAATTTCCCAGAAGGGAAAGCCCTTGTATGCTGTAAAACTAATGTTAATGAACAGTGGATTTGAAGGGAATATTTTTCTGTGTGCATGTGTATGAGATTGGTCAATTTTTCTTCCATTGTTTTTACATTTTATTTACCTGTTAAAATTCCAGCAGTATTTTTATTCAGTAAATCTGCAGTTAATAAATTTACAGCAAGTGATTTGCTACGTAATAAATTGCCAGTAGCTGGGGCTAGTAAAATTAACATGGTATCACAGTGTTGTCTCTAAGAGGGAGGCCAATTTCTAAGTAATGCACAAAAGTCAGATTCAAAAAATTAGTGGAGGCAAGGGAGGCAGTTACATATAGCAGCAGATTGGATCATTCTAAGGACGAATTTGGATCCAAGCTACCCACGGTCAGCCCTACTCCTGGCATCGTGTGACAACGAAGAAGTATAGAAGTATATGGTGAACTGTTGAAGGTCGGCTCCCTTTGGCAAACAATGTCACGGCACAACACATGCAGGAAGGGGCCACTCCTACTACAACTATAATCATGGAACTGGTCAGGACTGCCACAAAGTCCTTAACAACAATCAAGTTGAAGGCAACACAGTTAGACGGTGAGTTATTAATAGTATTCTGGCAATAGAACTGGATAATGTAAGTGTGAGTTACTGTTGAATGTTGGTTTACTAAAATATTGACATTGCAATCAGAGTTATACTGGCAGATTATTGATCGAATAGTCCTACTGTTCATTGGGCAGTCTGTAATATCCCTTAATTTATTTTGAAAAGATTCCAAGGGTTTTGACTTACAAAAATTAAGACATGAGAATTTTCTTTTTTGTCTCAAAAATTTCCACACAAAATTCCCACAATAGATAATGCTAGCAAATTAGATTTGCGAACCCCAGGAATGAAAATTGCAATTCAAATTCTGTATTATTGAAGGAAATCAAGGAGGAATATTTACATATAGTTTAATATGGAAACTGGCAACGTACTCATGAAGGATTGTTTGCCACCTAGATTGAATCCCTACATCCCCTTGCACTATAAAGACTTATCAGGCAAATCCGGGCACGAATAATCTCAGTCAGCCTCCATTCTGATTCCTTATTCCCACAATTCGTCCACTCGTGGACTTGGAAAATTTCGTTAGGCTAAGAATTATTCTCCCTTTGGTTCCAAGAGTCAGAAAGGAACATTACACAGTCAGCCCTAACTTATTATGGTTTATAAAGAATTATATTCCCATTGAAAGTCTTTATATTATTCGTGCATACCTACTGTTATATGAATAGATGAATGTGCACTTTTGTTGCATAATCCTTTCTAATTTGTGTAAACCCTAACCAAAAATAAAACCTTAAGGGAAATTTTTTTTCCCTTGGGGCATTACACAACAGTCCATACAACGACACAGGCTGTACAAGCGACATCCTTACACGCACACAAGTGGGTAACAAGTGACAACAACAACCATACATGCACAACACATGAGGAATGCATTCATCGTACACACACGATACAACAACACCGGACAAAATATGACTGGACCTGTACGTACACAGTAAGATAGCAGCAATCATACATGTATGTAACAAGTAACTGTAACAAGCGTGTGTGCGGGAGCCATACGTGCACAGCATAGGGTGACAACAGCATGAGACAATGATGACATCAAGTATAGCAGACTGCAGCAAATACAACAGTTTTTCTGAACAGGTAAAAAGCCTTTGGGAAAAGACCTGTCACTGTGAACCTGTGACTAGGTAAATATACATAATGGATACTTTTGGTTTAGCGGAGTCCATGAGAATCGCTTGTACTAGCTTCATAGGATTCCTCCAAGATTTTTATTCCTGGAAATCTTAGGGTAGGAAATAGAGAATCATCCCAGGCTTTTGTGTATATCCTACGCACAATCATGGGTTTATTTAATATTATTTGATGTTTTATCTTGGTCATGACCAGCCATTGATGATGCATTGTCATATGAGATCTTAATACAGAGTTTATCAATCTGTATTCAAACTGGCCGATATCTCTCACAGTTTGACAAGGAGTGTGAAAACATTCTCCTATTATTTCTAGACAATCTTCACATTTACTCTGCCAGTATGACTCAAAATAATAGGGATCCATACTGTAAGCACTCAACCCATAGTCGAACCACCAACTGTCAAGCCATGGCGGTTGTTAGTTTCTTTGATTGATCCAGGTGGGACCAAATTTAATCTTGGTGTAATGAGTTTCATTACGACCATCTTTGTTCATCAGGTTCCACCAATGATTCTTATATCCTGCAAAATTATACACAGTGTCAAGAAAAATCAAGTTAGGATCATCACCTGGCCACATGCGGAATTCAGCCAGCCAATATTTTCCTCGATACCGTGTCCTGTTGATAGCATAGGATTTACTGAAGATATTTGTTCTGTTGCTACCGCTAGTACCGATAACAGTAAGGTCACAAAAATCTTTAGATAAAGATCTTTCAGCTTCCTATGAAGCTGTCATGCAGGTAGAATACATCATGTCATGGATCCATATGCTACCTTTCGGATGTACTCTCCTTTCTGGTACTAGATGCTGGATGTCTGAATGATTTTGAAGATTTGCATCTAGTATCTTGGTATTGCAGAGTTGCCATGTGGGTCTCCATTTTTCTCTATATACTGCCCATGACTCATCATCAGATATAGATCTGAGTTCTTCCCTCTGTTGGGCATGATTCCACTCTGTAATGATGACCATCACATGTGCTTCTTCTTCTTCTAGGTCATCATGCTGTTTTTTATGCTGGATAAACTCTCTACTAAGGAAGTCTGGCAAACAATTATTAGAACCTTTAATGTGTTCCACTTTAAAATCAAATTTTGAAAATAGGGCTTGCCATCTTGCAAACTTGGCATCTTCAGGATTATTTATATCTTTGTTTATGACTTTTGCCAGAGCTTGTGCATCAGGCCTTAATAGAAAGTGTTTATTTACCAAGTGTATGGAGAATTTGCTGATGCAATTCCATGCAGCTTTGACTTCTTGTTCAATCGTGGAATAATTTTGTTCAGCCTTATTCCAGACTCCAGATGCATACTATACAACTTGCTCTTTATCTTTATGATCCTCCTTTCTTGGATTTTGTTTCAGGACACCTCCCCAACCTATGTTACTCGCATCTGTTTCAACAATCTTAAAATAAATATCTTCTGAAACATAAAGTATAGGGAGATTCTTAACCTTGGCCTTAATAATTTTTACAGCCATCGTGTGAGCTTGGGTCCAAGGTTTTGGATTCTTTCTTAGTCTCTGGTTAAGCAGAGACCTGTCAGAGGCACAAGACAGATAGAAGTTGCTTACATAGTTTAAACATCCTAGAAATCTCTGCAACTGAGTTTTATCTAGAATGACATATGGAAACTTATCTGCAAACTCAAGAGCATGGCTCTATAAAGAAATCTGTCCATTTTCTATACTGTGCCCCAAAAACTTTATTTTGGTCCTACATAACTCCATTTTCTTTTTACTTAGGACCAATCCATTTTTCTGGACCAACTTCATAAAAATTCTTAGATGCTTTAAATGGTCCTGGAGATTTTTGGAGAAAACTAGGAGATCATCTATATATGCAAGTAACCACTCATTATATGTCTTAAAGATGGAATCCATTACCTTATGTAACTTAGAAGGTGCATGCTTTAATCCGAATGGCATCACATTCCATTCGTAGTGTCCTGCTGGCACACTAAATGCTGTCTTCCATTTATCTTCTTCTTTTATGGCTACTTGCCAGAAACCAGATTTTAGATCAAACTTTGAAAATATCTTAGCTCCAGCTGTCCTACTCAGCAGCTCTCCTTTATGAGGAATAGGATATGTGTTATCTGCAAGAACATAATTTAGAGGCTTATAATTAATCACAAGTCTGGGAATACCTCTCATCTGTTCGCTCCTCTTATTGACGTAGAAGCCATAACAGTTCCATGGACTGTCAGACTCCCAGATCAGCTTTCTTTGAAGGAGCTGATCTATTTCTTTTTCACAGAGCTATCTGTATTCTTTGGACATGGGGATAGCTCTGGATTTACATGCTTTTCCCGTATATCCTTCCTTGTTGGGCAATTCTACACAATGCTGCTTGCGATGCCAGAATTCATTTGGTTCTTCTGAGCAGCAAGTGCTTTCAAACTATTTCTGCAATTCAGAGATCTGTCTCTGAATCTCTGGAGAACTCAACTGATCTTTAATTCTGATCATATTCTTATGATCCTTGAGTTCAATCAGACTATTTTCTGCTTTACGAAGTTCCTGCATAGCCAACACCATTGTAGAAATTTGAGGATTAGAAATATAAGGAAGTTCTATCCTCTTACCCTGATTATTAGATGTAGGCACTGTGATGAAATAGCCCAGAGATTTATTTGGAAACCTGAAGGAACCATGGGGCTCTACAGCTGCTAAAAATACATTTCCCAAAATGCAGTCGAATGGAATCTCTGCAATGGCAAGCTTAAGTTTGACGCAATGGGAGTCAAAACAAACAACAGCTTTTGGAACTTCAAATTCTAGAACTTGCTTTCCAAGTCCTGTGATTTTTCTGGTAGCAGATACCCAGAATCTGGAGGGAATTATTTTCTTGGAAATAATATTTACATCTACTCCTGAGTCTATTAATGTAGTCACATTATATATTTTACCTTCAACAAGAATATTTACTTTGACGTGGTGTTGTCGGTATTAAACCGCAAGGACTTGCATTTATCTGAATCCAATTGTCGGATCCGACATTCCCTCAACAATCTCCACTTGTGGCTTTGAAGATTGTCCTGGAGCAGTATGCAGGGTGTAATTTGTGTTTCTGCCTGAAAGAGAGTTAGAAAGTTGAGATCCTTTTTTTTCCATTTCTAACTGTGCAATTTGTGATTTCAAGGCAGAAATTTCTGACTTCATTGAATGTATCTCCTTACTCACCTCCCCCAAAGTGAGTGTACGAACTTTGCTTGAATTATGCTAGAGATACGTTTTGGTATTTCTTTCGTATGAAGAGGTTGAACCTCAGGATAAATGGGTTCTACGAAAGATATCTGCATCTGAGGTATATGCAGATCTGGGAGTGTGGCATCTCAAAGCTGCCACGCGGATTACAATTAAAGAATCCATAAGTTCAATAGAAGATAATTCTGATTGTGTTCAAACTATCCCGCTGTTGGATCCCAAACAGCTACAAGCAGAAGCCAAGAAATTGGGGACGAAATTCCTGCATCTAGGATGCATACGGGTGGGAATCCGAGCCCTGACCCATCAAGGTCTAGATACTCATGTGTTAGCCACTGTCCGTGACCTAAACCATAATAAATATACTGATTCACTAATAGGAGGAATAGTTGCACCATTGTCCAATGGTCCAGTCTGGTTTGACTGTTACCCAAACTTCTCTGTGTATGTCTATGATGAGACATTAAGCGATATATTACTGTTGCAAATCCAAAATTCTGGATTTGACATGAGGAGGAAAAGAAATAATATCGCTATCCAAACCAGAGGTTGTTTCCGTCATATTAGTACTATGTTTCCTGCAGTCCTCCATGCCCCCAGCAGAGATTCCAAAACCAGTGTCATTGTCATGAAAGATCCCAAAAACCAAAAGGTTGAGCATCAAGTGATCAAGTGGGAGGATCTAACTTTTCCAGAACACTGGGTAGTGCCAAATCCAAAGCCCATCTCTACTCACAAAATAACTTCTGCAAATATCTCAGAAAACCAATCCACTGCCACATTGTATTTTCCAAGAAGATCTACAATAGACAGGCGTAGGATTGAATCTGAATGTAAAAATTCTTCACTGTATATTCCACCCAATTTGTCAGATACTGCGTGTTCCAGTCTTGTAAATTCTTGTCAGCATCTTTTTCTTTTTGAATTTGCTCAGTTAGTTAATTTCCATCCGATTTCAGCTGCATGCCCTCAATGTCAACAACAAGTAAACCTGAGTCAGCTTGCATATCTCGTCATTCATAAGAACCACAATGTTAGGACTGGTGAAGCTCCTCCGTCTACCTCTATCACCCGCTGTCCTAATCCCAAATGTACAGACATCCCGTTTCCACATGAGGATGAACATGTTCTTATGATACATCTAGTGCCAACACTAGAAAATGGAGACCCTAGGTTAACTTCCATCTTTACAAACATGAGGCCTGCAAATTCTCCTAAATATGGACTTGGATATTTAGAAGAAAAAGACAAGTTGATCCCTGAATGCAGATTTAAAGATCTGCCAGAAGGCTGCAAAAGACCATCAGTCCCTGAGATTCATAAGTTTTATACTTTGATGGATGGATGTTCTAAACATCAGACCCCTGCTTCATGGATGAATAGATGTTAAACTGGGATATTTAAACACATCCACAGGCTAATGAATTTGTTCTTTCACACACTCCTGAGGAGAAGATATCATTAGCAAATGAATGGAAAGCTTTCATGGAAAAAGAAAATGTTTGGATTTCTTTTTACTCCTGGAAGAAAGCTAAAGAATCAGATGATGTTTTGATGAATGATTCTACATCTTCCTCTTCACATTCTTGGACAGCCACAGATGGTAGCAGAATTGAGACTTCTACCTCATATCCTTCTTTCAAAAGCATTGTGTTAGGAGAAGGTCATAATTCAGCCACTGCTTATCCTTTAGTTCAGAAGGATAATGCTGCAGTAGGAACTGAAGGTAGAATTCAGAAATTCAGTGAGCAAGTTAATTGGACTAACACTACTCTCACTGGCCTGGAGAAAAATGTAGCAAAAGCTGCCACAGTCAAAGATCAGATTGATAGAGTCCAAGTCTCTATTAATGATGTGAATAATGTTTTAAATTCTGTACAGTATAATTCTTCTGTTGCTAAAGATTATTCTTTAGAATCTTTCAAAAATATTGATGAAGTAGAGAACTGTATTATAGAAAATTCTATCTCTACTCGAAATTTAATTTCAAATCTGTCTGATAAAGTAGACAGAATGAGTTTGAAGAAAGTAGATAAGCCTATACCAGCTTCATTTTTGTCAAAATGGAAAGCCATTCATACTCATGAACTTAGTGAAAGCCCAGTCTCTAAGTTTGCCTTTCTTCTCCCTAAATAAGCTGATGAATCTGAAAAGAAACAAAAGTTTGAAAAGATATCCGCCAAAACCCTCATCACTGAGTCTGACACAGAACACCAAGTTATTCCCATCTATGAGCCACTTGAGCCCCAGTATACCAGACATCCTGCCCCTGATCTATATGGAGTTGGAAAGATTCCCCCAAGGGAAATATTTCATGCAGATAGTCATAAAGAATGGAATTTATATAATCTGACTACTGCACAGATCAGGAAGATTCTTGATCAAATGATCACAGAATATAGGCTCATGTGTGTTGCAGGAAAAACTGTAGTTGAATCCTGCAAAACTTTAATGCAGTGTTTTACACGTACACTTGCTAGATGGTGGGAGCTTGAATCCTCTCCTATGATGATTGAGAAAATGGAGAAGGAAATTTTAAAAGATGAAAATGGGGATATTATGTTTCATCCTGATGGCACCCCCCAGAATAATATGATTGGTGCACTGACTGCTATGATCCAAGAAAATTTTTGTGGTGCTAATATTACACTGGAAGATAAGCATGAAATGATTTTAATGAATCTGAAGTGTAGGAATATCAACCAGTTTGAATATTTCCACAGAGACTGGATACAGAGGATATATCTGGTTAAATAACCAAAGAACATTCTGTGGAAACAAGTATACCTTGCAGCACTTCCATCCAAATTAGTTGAGATATTGAAGCTGCAAGAAGTCTTCCCCTAGCCTCTTGAAGTCTATCTATGGGGAGAAATCTATTCTATCATCACTAAGGTGTTGATAACTCTTTGTACCAGCTCTAAAATGACAAAATCTATTGATAAACTGAATAGGTTGTCTGGTACTAAATATTTCTGTAGCAAGTATGGTATAACCATTGATGATCCTTTGATCACTCGCAGGAATACAAAAAGAAAAGCAAGGAAGGCTCAACGCAGAACCAGAACCTCGACTTACAGACTGAGCTCTGAAAAGAGACACGAGCTCAGATCTCAGAAAAGGAAACCAGCCAAAGGAAGAAAAGGTTATTACAGAGATAACCACAAGTCTCATTACTACACTCCCATGGATATCAAACCCAAAGATCATAATTTAAGAAGAATGAAGGGTGTTATCTGTTGGCTCTGTGGTGAACATGGTCACACTTCTAATATGTGTCCCACAACTCTCGAATCTAAAAGCGGTCGTGGTAAGAAATCACAGCCAAAGAATCAGGCTGGTCCAAGCACTGCTATTAAGGTTGAAGACAGATGTCGTCAGTGCAATTCTGCATTTCATAAAATAGAAGATTGCAACCGTCTTGCTATTTAGCAAGCAGCCGAGGATTCACATTCAGAATCTTCCTCTGATTCTTTTGTTTCTTATTCTTCTGAAGAAGAGGTTCATTCTTATTGTTAATGTTTTGACTCACAAGATTGTCATTGTGATTGTTCTGATAATGATTCAGATTTCTCTTCTGATGACTCTCTTCTAGAAGAATTCTCAGGAAAGTTAAAAGTCCTCATGGCACAAAATGATGAAGAAGATATCAAGGTGTTTGCACAGATCTGCGCCATGGAGGAAGGTGATTTGAAAGCTGCATTATTGAAGAATTTTATGCAGCATGGTACTGGTTCTTCTAGTACATCATCAGGTAAGAAGCCTAATTTTGTTGATGCTTCTTACGAAAGAAATACCAAAACGTATCTCCAGCATAATTCAAGCAAAGTTCGTACACTCACTTTGGGGAAGGTGAGTAAGGAGATACATTCAATGAAGTCAGAAATTTCTTCCTTGAAATCACAAATTGCACAGTTAGAAATGGAAAAAACAGGATCTCAACTTTCTAACTCTCTTTCAGGTAGAAAAACAAATTACACCCTACATACTACTCCAGGACAATCTTCAAAGCCACAAGTGGAGATTGCTAAGGGAATGTCGGATTCGACAATTGGATTCAGAAAAATACCGACAACACCACGTCAAAATAAATATTCTCGTTGAAGGTAAAATATATAATGTGACTGCATTAATAGACTCAGGAGCAGATGTAAATATTATTTCCAAGAAAATAATTCCCTCCAGATTCTAGGTATCTGCTACCAGAAAAATCACAGGACTTGGAAAGCAAGTTCTAGAATTTTAAGTTCCAAAAGCTCCTGTTTGTTTTGACTCCCATTGCGTCAAACTTAAGCTTGTCATTGCAGAGATTCCAGTCGACTGCATTTTGGGAAATGTATTTTTAGCAGCTGTAGAGCCCCATGGTTCCTTCAGGTTTCCAGATAAATCTTCAGGCTATTTCATCACAGTGCCTACATCTAACAATCAGGGTAAGAGGATAGAACTTCCTTATATTTCTAATCCTCGAATTTCTACAATGGTGTTGGCTATGAAGGAACTTCGTAAAGCAGAAAAAAATATGATTGAACTCAAGGATCATAAGAATATGATCAGAATTGAAGATCAGTTGAGTTCTCCAGAGATTCAGAGATAGATCTTTGAATTGCAGAAACAGTTTGAAAGCACTTGCTGCTCAGAAGAACCAAATGCATTCTGGCATCGCAAGCAGCATTGTGTAGAATTTCCCTACAAGAAAGGATATACGGGAAAAGCATGTAAATCCAGAGCTATCCCCATGTCCAAAGAATACAAACAACTCTGTGAAAAAAAAATAGATCAGCTCCTTCAAAGAAAGTTGATCCGGGAGTCTGACAGTCCATGGAACTGTTATGGCTTCTACGTCAATAAAAGGAGCGAACAGATAAGAGGTATTCCCAGACTTGTGATTAATTATAAGACTCTAAACTCTATTCTTGTAGATAACACATATCCTATTCCGCACAAAGGAGAGCTGCTAAGTAGGATAGCTGGAGCTAAGATATTTTCAAAGTTTGATCTAAAATCTGGTTTCTGGAAAGTAGCCATAAAAGAAGAAGATAAATGAAAGACATCATTTAGTGTACCAGCAGGAAACTACGAATGGAATGTGATGCCATTAGAATTGAAGCATGCACCTTCTAAGTTCCAGAAGGTAATGGATTCCATCTTTAAGCCATATAATGAGTGGTTACTTGCATATATAGATGATCTCCTAGTTTTCTCCAAAAATCTCCAGGACCATTTAAAGCATCTAAGAATTTTTATGAAGTTGGTCCAGAAAAATGGATTGGTCCTAAGTAAAAAGAAAATGGAGTTATGTAGGACCAAAATAAAGTTTTTGGGGCACAGTATAGAAAATGGACAGATTGCTTTACAAAGCCGTGCTCTTGAGTTTGCAGATAAGTTTCTAGATGTCATTCTAGATAAAACTCAGTTGCAGAGATTTCTAGGATGTTTAAACTATGTAAGAAACTTCTATCTCTCTTGTGCCTCTGACAGGTCTCTGCTTAACCAGAGACTAAGAAAGAATCCAAAACCTTGGACCCAAGCTCACACGATGGCTGTCAAAAATATTAAGGCCAAGGTTAAGAATCTCCCTATACTTTATGTTTCAGAAGATAGTTATTTTAAGATTGTTGAAATAGATGCAAGTAACATAGGTTGGGGAGGTGTCCTGAAACAAAAACCAAGCAAGGAGGATCAGAAATATAAAGAGCAAGTTGTTCAGTATGCATCTGGAGTCTAGAATAAGGCTGAACAAAATTATTCCATGATTGAACAAGAAGTCAAAGCTGCATGGAATTGCGTCAACAAATTCTCCATACACTTGGTAAATAAACACTTTCTATTAAGGTCTGATGCACAAGCTCTGGCAAAAGTCATAAACAAAGATATAAAGAATCCTAAAGATGCCAAGTTTGCAAGATGGCAAGCCCTATTTACAAACTTTGATTTTAAAGTGGAACACATTAAAGGTTCTGATAATTGTTTTCCAGACTTCCTTAGTAGAGAGTTTATCCAGCATAAAAAATAGCATGATGACCTAGAAGAAGAAGAAGCACATGTGATGGTCATCATTACAGAGTGGAATCATGCCCAACAGAGGGAAGAACTTAGATCTATATCTGATGATGAGTCATGGGCAGTATATAGAGAAAAGTGGAGACCCACGTGGCAACTCCGCAATACCAAGATACTAGATGCAAATCTTCAAAATCATTCAGACATCCAGCATCTAGTACCAAAAAGGAGAGTACATACGATAGGTAGAAGATAGATCCGTGACATGATGTATTCTACGTGCATGACAGCTTCACAGGAAGCTGAAATATCTTTATCTGAAGATTTTTGTGACCTTACTGTTATCGGTACTAGCGGCAGAAACAAAACAAATATCTTCAATAAATCCTATGCTATCAACAAGACACGGTATCCAGGAAAAGATTGGCTGGCTGAATTACGCATGTGGCCAGGTGATGATCCTAACTTGCTTTTTCCTGACACTGTGTATAATTTTGCAGGATATAAGAATCATTGGTGGAACCTGATGAACAGAGATGGTCATAATGAAACTCATTACACCAAGATTAAATTTGGTCCCACCTGGATCAATCAAAGAAACCAACAACCGCCATGGCTTGACAGTTGGTGGTTCGACTATGGGTTGAGTGCTTACAGTATGGATCCCTATTATTTTGAGTCATACTGGCAGAGTAAATGTGAAGATTTTCTAGAAAGAATAGGAGAATGTTTTCACACTCCTTGTCAAACTGTGAGAGATATCGGCCAGTTTGAATACAGATTGATAAACTCTGTATTAAGATCTCATATGACAATGCATCATCAATGGCTGGTCATGACCAAGATAAAACATCAAATCATATTAAATAAACCCATGATTGTGCGTCGGATATACACAAAGGCCTGGGATGATTATCTATATCCTACCCTCAGATTTCCAGGAATAAAAATCTTGGAGGAATCCGATGAAGCTAGTACAAGCGGTTCTCATGAGCTCCGCTAAACCAAAAGCATCCATTATGTATATTTACCCAGTCATGGGTTCACAGTGACAGGTCTTTTCCCGAGGGATTTTTACCTGTTTAGAAAAGCATCCTCTTTGTACCTAATAAACATTTTTCCTCGTGGGCCTTGTACATCAAAGGCATCCACTGTGTAGTACCCACACACTGTCACATGTGTCGGAAGGACCGAATCTCTGCGCAGATGTCACTTAGGTGTTACTCGAAAGCAATGATTCGCCATCCACTTGTCAATAATCCGATGGCTCTACAAGAATGTTTTTCCCCCCTCATTTCCTATATAAGGAGGGTTAGGCTCATTCTTGGGGCATTCGCACTTAGAGAGTCTAGAGTTATTTGTGTGTTTTGAGTCTGAGTCGAGTCGAAGCTCCCTGCTCTACATCTGCGCGAAGTCTCACGATCTGCTTGCATCACGGTGCTAAGACTCAAGTCCTTAGGTGATCAGAGAAGCCTGTGTGTCTATGTGCTCAGCATAGGCAAGAACCTAGAGTGGCCTGATCATAGATCATTTCTGTAATTAAATATGTCTATGTGTTTTGTGTTCTATAAAGAGCTCTGAGACAGAGTCTGCAACTGGGCAGGAAGCTTCCAGTAAAGCTCACACATTTATTGTGTAGCCAAAGTCTGGTAAATGCCATTGCAGTCAATCTCTGGAAAGAGATCTTAATTTCCATTCATATATTCTGAGTCCTGTAAGCTCTGATATGTAAAATCATTCTGATATCAATAAAGAGAGAATATATTTTTCAGAAATTCTGCATTCTTAAGTACTGTTACTCTGTTTATGAAAATCGTCTGCTAAGACACTGTTTGTCATTATCAAAGTCTTGAAAGTTCGCTAGAAGTTAGCCAGAGGTTCCCCAAACCACTGAGGTACGCCAAGGCCGTAAAAGGTGAGGGAAGCCGCGAAAAAGGCCGTCAGATGCAAGAACGTGGGAGTAGATTCGTGTATGGGTTCATCGCTGGGTTCACATAAAGAACTTTTGAGAAATTGACAAAGGAGAAACTTAGCAAGGCCAAGTCTGCCTGTCCGTGACCTAAACCATAATAAATATACTGATTCCCTAATAGGAGGAATAGTTGCACCATTGTCCAATGGTCCAGTCTGGTTTGACTGTTACCCAAACTTCTCTGTGTATGTCTATGATGAGAAATTAAGCGATATATTATAGTTGCAAATCCAAAATTCTGGATTTGACATGAGGAGGAAAAGAAATAATATCGCTATCCAAACCAGAGTTTTTTTCCTTCATACCAGTACTATGTTTCCTGCAGTCCTCCATGCCCCCAGCAGAGATTCCAAAACCAGTGTCATTGTCATGACATATCCCAAAAACCAAAAGGTTGAGCATCAAGCGATCAAGTGGGAGGATCTGAATTTTCCACAACACTGGGTAGTGCCAAATCCAAAGCCCATCTCTACTCAAAAAATAACTCTTGCAAATATCTCAGAAAACCAATCCACTGCCACATTGTCTTTTCCAAGAAGATATACAATAAATAGGCGTAGGATTGAATCTAAATGTAAAAAGTCTTCACTGTATATTCCACCCAGTTTGTTAGATACTGCGTGTTCCAGTCTTGTAAATTCTTGTCAGCATATTTCTCTTTTTGAATTTGCTCAGTTAGTTAATTTCCATCCGATTTCAGCTACATGCCCTCAATGTCAACAATAATTAAACCTGAGTCAGCTTGCATATCTCGTCATTCATAAGAACCACAATGTTAGGACTGGTGAAGCTCCTCCATCTACCTCTGTCACCCCCTGTCCTAATCCCAAATGTACAGACATCCCGTTTCCACATGAGGATGAACATGTTCTTATGATACATCTAGTGCCAACACTAGAAAATGAAGACCCTAGGTTAACTTCCATCTTTACAAACATGAGGCCTGCAAATTCTCCTAAATATGGAATTGGATATTTAGAAGAAAAAGACAAGTTGATCCCTGAATGCAGATTTAAAGATTTTCCAGAAGGCTGCAAAAGACCATCAGTCCCTGAGATCCATAAGTTTTATACTTTGATGGATGGATGTTCTAAACATCAGATCCCTGCTTCATGGATGAAACAGATGTTGAACTGGGATATTTATACACATCCATAGGCTAATGAATTTAGTCTTTCACACACTCCTGAGGAGAAGATATCATTAGCAAATGAATGGAAATCTTTCATGGAAAAAGAAAATGTTTGGATTTATTTTTACTCCTGGAAGAAAGCTAAAGAATCAGATGATGTTTTGATGAATGATTCTACATATTTCTCTTCACATTCTTGGACAACCACAGATGGTAGTAGAATTGAGACTTCTACCTCATATCCTCCTTTCAAAAGCATTTTGTTAGGAGATGGTCATAATTAAGCCACTGCTTGTCCTTTAGTTCAGAAGGATAATGCTGCAGTAGGAACTAAAGGTAGAATTCAGAAATTCAGTGAGCAAGTTAATTGGACTAACACTGCTCTCACTAGCCTGGAGAAAAATGTAGCAAAAGATGCCACAGTCAAAGATTAGATTGATAGAGTCCAAGTCTCTATTAATGATGTGAATAATGTTTTAAATTCTGTACAGTATAATTATTCTGTTGCTAAAGATTATTCTTTAGAATCTTTCAAAAAGATTGATGAAGTAGAGAACTATATTATAGAAAATTCTATCTCTACTCGGCATTTAATTTCAAATATGTCTGATAAAGTAGAGAGAATGAGTTTGAAGAAAGTAGATAAGCCTATACCACCTTCATTTTTGTCAAAAGGGAAAGCCATTCATACTCATGAACTTAGTGAAAGCCCAGTCTCTAAGTTTGCCTTTCTTCTCCCTAAAGAAGCTGATGAATCTGAAAAGAAAGAGCAGTTTGAAAAGATATCCGCCCAAACCCTCATCACTGAGTCTGACACAGAACACCAAGTTCTTCCCATCTATGAGCCACTTGAGCTCCAGTATACCAGACATCCTGCCCCTGATCTATATGGAGTTGGAAAGATTCCCCCAAGGGAAATATTTCATGCAGATAGTCATAAAGAATGGAATTTAGATAATCTGACTATTGCACAGATCAGGTAGATGCTTGATCAAATGATCACAGAATATAGGCTCATGTGTGTCGCAGGCAAAACTGAAGTTGAATCCTACAAAACTTTAATGCAGTGTTTTACAGGAACACTTGCTAGATGGTGGGAGCTTGAATCCTCTCCAGCGATGATAGAGAAAATGGAGAAGGAAATTTTAAAAGATGAAAATGGGGATATTATGTTTCATCCCGATGACACCCCCCAGAATAATATGATTGGTACATTGACTGCTATGATCCAAGAACATTTTTTTGGTGCTGATATTACACTGGCAAATAAGCATGAAATGATTTTAATGAATCTGAAGTGTAGGAATATCAACCAGTTTGAAGACTTCCACAGAGACTGGATACAAAGGATATATCTGGTTAAAGAACCAAAGAACATTATGTGGAAACAAGTATACCTTGCAGCACTTCCATCCAAATTAGTTGATATATTGAAGCTGCAAGAAGTCTTCCCCTTGCCTCTTGAAGTCTATCTATGGGGAGAAATATATTCTATCATCACTAAGGTGTTGATAACTCTTTGTACCAGCTCTAAAATGACAAAATCTATTGATAAACTGAATAGGTTGCCTGGTACTAAATCTTTCTGCAGCAGGTATGGTATAACCATTGATGATCCTTTGGTCACTCGCAGGAAGACAAAAAGAAAAGCAAAGAAGGCTCAACGCAGAATCAGAGCCTTGACTTACAGACTGAGCTCTGAAAGGAGACGCGAGCTTAGACCTCAGAAAAGGAAACCAGCCAAAGGAAGAAAAGGTTATTACAGAGATAACCACAAGACTCATTACTACACTCCCATGGATATCAAACCCAAAGATCATAAGCTAAGAATAATGAAGGGTGTTATCTGTTGGCTTTGTGGTGAACATGGTCACACTTCTAATATGTGTCCCATAACTCTCGAATCTAAAAGAGGCCGTGGTAAGCAATCACAGCCAAAGAATCAGGCTGGTCCAAGCACTGCTATTAAGGTTGAAGACAGATGTCATCGGTGCAATTTTGCATTTCATAAAACAGAAGATTGCAACCGTCTTGCTATTCAGCAAGATGTCGAGGATTCACATTCAGAATCTTCCTCTGATTCTTTTGTTTCTTATTTTTCTGAAGAAGAGGTTCATGCTTATTGTCAATGTTCTGACTCATAGGATTTTCATTGTGATTGTTATGATAATGATTCATATTTCTCTTCTGATGACCCTCTTCCAGAAGAATTCTCAGGAAAGTTAAAAGTCCTCATGGCACAAAATGATGAAGACGATCTCAAGGTGTTTGCACATATCCGCGCCAAGGAGGAAGGTGATTTGAAAGCTGCATTATTGAAGACTTTTATGCAGCATGGTACTGGTTCTTCCAGTACATCATCAGGTAAGAAGCCTAATTTTTTTATGCTTCTTACGAAAGAAATACCAAAACGTATCTCCAGCATAATTCAAGAAAAGTTCGTACACTCACTTTGGGGGAGGTGAGTAAGGAAATACATTCAATGAAGTCAGAAATTTCTGCCTTGAAATCACAAATTGCACAGTTATAAATGGAAAAAAGAGGATCTCAGCTTTCTAACTCTCTTTCAGGCAGAAACACAAATTACACCCTGCATACTGCTCCAGGACAATCTTCAAAGCCACAAGTGGAGATTGCCGAGGGAATGCCAGATCCGAAAATTGGATTCAGAGAAATGCAAGTCCTTGCGGTTCAATACCGACAACACCACGTCACAATAAATATTCTTGTTGAAGGTAAAATATATAATGTGATTGCATTAATAGACTCAGGAGCAGATGTAAATATTGTTTCCAAGAAAATAAGTCCCTCCAGATTCTAGGTATCTGCTACCAGAAAAATCACAGGACTTGGAAAGCAAGTTCTAGAATTTGAAGTTCCAAAAGCTGTTGTTTGTTTTGACTCCCATTGCGTCAAACTTAAGCTTGTCATTGCAGAGATTCCAGTCGACTGCATTTTTGGAAATGTATTTTTAGCAGCTGTATAGCCCCATGGTTCCTTCAGGTTTCCAGATAAATCTCCGGGCAATTTCATCACAGTGCCTACATCTAATAATCAGGGTAAGAGGATAGAACTTCCTTATATTTCTAATCCTCGAATTTCTACAATGGTGTTGGCTATGTAGGAACTTTGTAAAGCAGAAAAAAGTATGATTGAACTCAAGGATCATAAGAATATGATCAGAATTGAAGATCAGTTGAGTTCTCCAGAGATTCAGAGACAAATATTTGAATTGCAGAAATAGTTTGAAAGCACTTGCTGCTCAGAAGAACCAAATGCATTCTGGCATCGCAAGCAGCATTGTGTAGAATTGCCCTACAAGGAAGGATATACGGGCAAAGCATGTAACTCCAGAGCTGACCCCATGTCCAAAGAATATAGACAGCTCTGTGAAAAAGAAATAGATCATCTCCTTCAAAGAAAGCTGATCCAAGAGTCTGACAGTCCATTGAACTGTTATGGCTTCTACGTCAATAAGAGGAGCGAACAGATAAGAGGTATTCCCAGACTTGTGATTAATTATAAGTCTCTAAACTTTGTTCTTGCAGATAACACATATCCTATTCCGCACAAAGGAGAGCTGCTGAGTAGGATAGCTGGAGCTAAGATATTTTCAAAGTTTGATCTAAAATCTGGTTTCTAGCAAGTAGCCATAAAAGAAGAAGATAAATGGAAGACAACATTTAGTGTGCCAGCAGGACACTACGAATGGAATGTGATGCCATTCGGATTGAAGCTTGCACATTCTAAGTTCCAAAAGGTAATGGATTCCATATTCAAGCCATATAATGAGTGGTTACTTGCATATATAGATGATCTCCTAGTTTTCTCCAAAAATCTCCAGGACCATTTAAAGCATCTAAGAATTTTTATGAAGTTGGTCCATAAAAATGGATTGGTCCTAAGTAAAAAGAAAATGGAGTTATGTAGGACCAAAATAAAGTTTTTGGGGCATAGTATAGAAAATGGACAGATTTCTTTACAGAGCCATGCTCTTGAGTTTGCAGATAAGTTTCCATATGTCATTGTAGATAAAACTCAGTTGCGGAGATTTCTAGGATGTTTAAACTATGTAAGCAACTTCTATCTCTCTTGTGCCTCTGACAGGTCTCTGCTTAACCAGAGACTAAGAAAGAATCCAAAACCTTGGACCCAAGCTCACACAATGGCTGTCAAAAATATTAAGGCCAAGGTTAAGAATCTCCTTATACTTTATGTTTCAGAAGATAGTTATTTTAAGATTGTTGAAACAGATGCAAGTAACATAGGTTGGGGAGGTGTCCTGAAACAAAAAACAAGAAAGGAGGATCAGAAAGAGAAAGAGAAAGTTGTGCAGTATGCATATGGAGTCTGGAATAAGGCTGAACAAAATTATTCCACGATTGAACAAGAAGTCAAAGCTACATGGAATTGCGTCAGCAAATTCTCCATACACTTGGTAAATAAACACTTTCTATTAAGGTCTGATGCACAAGCTCTGACAAAAGTCATAAAAAAAGATATGAAGAATCATGAAGATGCCAAGTTTGCAAGATGGCAAGCCCTATTTGCAAACTTTGATTTTAAAGTGGAACACATTAAAGGTTCTGATAATTGTTTGCGAGACGTCCTTAGTAGAGAGTTTATCCAGCATAAAAAACAGCATGATGACCTAGAAGAAAAAGAAGCACATGTGATGGTCATCATTACAGAGTGGAATCATGCCCAACAGAGGGAAGAACTCAGATCTATATCTGATGATGAGTCATGGGCAGTATATAGAGAAAAGTGGAGACCCACGTGGCAACTCCGCAATACCAAGATACTAGATGCAAATCTTCAAAATCATTCAGACATCCAGCATCTAGTACCAGAAAGGAGAGTACATCCGAAAGGTAGAAGATGGATCCATGACATGATGTATTCTACCTGCATGACAGCTTCACAGGAAGCTGAAAGATCTTTATCTGAAGATTTTTGTGACCTTACTGTTATCGGTACTAGCGGCAGCAACAGAACAAATATCTTCAGTAAATCCTATGCTATCAACAGGACACGGTATCCAGGAAAAGATTGGCTGGCTGAATTCCGCATGTGGCCAGGTGATGATCCTAACTTGTTTTTTCCTGACACTGTGCATAATTTTGTAGGATATAAGAATCATTGGTGGAACCTGATGAACAAATATGGTTGTAATGAAACTCATTACACCAAGATTAAATTTGGTCCCACCCTAATCAATCAAAGAAACCAACAATTGCCATGGCTTTACAGTTGGTGGTTCGACTATGGGTTGAGTGCTTACAGTATGGATCCCTATTATTTTGAGTCATACTGACAGAGTAAATGTGAAGATTGTCTAGAAAGAATAGGAGAATGTTTTCACACTCCTTATCAAACTGTGAGAGATATCGTCCAGTTTGAATACGGATTGATAAACTTTGTATTAAGATCTCAATAACAATGCATCATCAATGGCTGGTCATGACCAAGATAAAACATCAAATCATATTAAATAAACCCATGATTATATTTATATATATCAGTGTCTTCGGGGGATGACTTAGATCTATATCCTACCCTCGCATTTCAAAGAATAAAAACTTGGAGGAATCCGATGAAGCTAAGAGCAAGCGGCTCATGGGCTCCCGTTTAAACTAAAAAGTATCCATTATGTATACTACCTACCATGGGTTCATAGGTGACAGGGGTCCCTTCCCCGAGGGATTTTACGTCTTCAGTAAGCATCCTTCTTGTACCTAATAATCATAGTGCTCTCCGTGGGCCTTGTATTATCAAAGGCATCCACTGTGTAGTACCCACACACTGTCACATGTGTCGGAAGGACCGAATCTCTGCGCGGATGTCACTTCGATGTTACCCGAAAGCAATGGTTCGCCATCCACTTGTCAATAATCCGATGGCTCTACAGGAATTTTTGTCCTCCCTCATTTCCTATATAAGGAGGGTTAGGCTCATTCTTGAGGCATTCACACTTAGAGATTCTAGAGTTATTTGTGTGTTTTGAGTCTCAGTCGAGCCGAAGCTCCCTGCTCTGCATCCGCGCGAAGTCTCGCGATCTGCTTGCATCATGGTGCTAAGACTCAAATCCTTAGGTGATCAGAGAAGCCTGCGTGTGTATGTGCTCGGCATAGGCAAGAACCTAAAGTGGCTTGATCATAGATTGAGTCCGTAATTAAATCTGTCTATGTGTTGTGTGTTCTGTAAAGAGCTCTAAGACAGAGTCTGCAACTAGCCAGGAAGCTTCCAGTAAAGCTCGCACATTTATTGTGTAGCCAAAGTTTGGTAAATTCCATTGCAGTCAATCTATGGAAAGAGATCTTAATTTCCAGTCATATATTCTGAGTCCTGTAAGCTCTGATATGTAAAATCATTCTGATATCAATAAAGAGAGAAGATATTTTTCAGAAATTCCGCATTCTTAAGTACTGTTACGCTGTGCATGAAAATAGTCTACTAAGACACTGTTTGTCATTCTCAAAGTCTTGAAAGTTCGCTAGAAGTTTGCCGGAGGTTCGACAAACCACTGAGTTATGCCAAGGCCGTAAAAGGCGAGGGAAGCTGCGAAAAAGGCCGTCATATGTGAGAACATGGGAGTAGGTTCGTGTATGGGTTCATCGATGGGTTCACATAAAGAACTTTTGAGAAATTGACAAAGGAGAAACTTAGCAAGGCCAAGTCTGCGTGTGTGTGTGTGCGGTGCTAAGCAAGCTTGTTGAAGCCCCTTCTAGAAATTGGTATTAGAGCCAGTAGTCGACGTGTCGACTGAGTAAAGACTGGTTCGAGAAAAACAGGTCAGTACTTAATCTTTTCTCTCTCTTTATAATTTGATATGGACTCAATGAGGAAATGAGTTTCTTTCTGAGAACTTGAAGAGCAATATAGGGCCACCCAAGACCCTCTCAGAGAAATGTTTGCATCTTCTTCAAGTAGAGTAATGAATCAATCAGAATTGTTGTATGAAGAGGTTGAACCTCAGGCAAAATGGGTTCTACGAAAGATATATGCATCTGAGGTATATGTAGATCTGGGAGTGTGGCATCTCAAAGCTGCCACCCGAATTACAATTAAAGAATCCATAAGTTCAATAGAAGAGAATTCTGATTGTGTTCAAACTATCCTGCTGTTGGATCCCAAACAACTATAAGCAGAAGCCAAGAAATTGGGGACGAAATTCCTGCATCTAGGATGCATACGGGTGGGAATCCAAGCCCTGACCCATCAGGGTCTAGATACTTATGTGTTAGCCACTGTCCATGACCTAACCCATAATAAATATACTGATTCCCTAATAGGAGGAATAGTTGCACCATTGTCCAATGGTCCAGTCTGGTTTGACTGTTACCCAAACTTCTCTGTGTATGTCTATGATGAGACATTAAACGATATATTACAGTTGCAAATCCAAACTTCTAGATTTGACATGAGGAGGAAAAGAAATAATATCGCTATCCAAACCGGAGATTGTTTCCGTCATACCAGTACTATGTTTCCTGCAGTCCTCCATGCCCCCAGCAGAGATTCCAAAACCAGTGTCATTGTCATGACAGATCCCAAAAACCAAAAGGTTGAGCATCAAGCGATCAAGTGGGAGGATCTGACTTTTCCAGAACACTGGGTAGTGCCAAATCCAAAGCCCATCTCTGCTCAAAAAGTAACTTTTTCAAATATCTCAGAAAACCAATCCACTTCCACATTGTCTTTTCCAAGAATATCTACAATAGACAGGCGTAGGATTGAATCTGAATGTAAAAATTCTTCACTATATATTCCACCCAGTTTGTCAGATACTGCGTGTTCTAGTCTTTTAAATTCTTGTCAGCATCTTTCTCTTTTTGAATTTGCTTAGTTAGTTAATTTCCATTCGATTTCAGCTGCAGGTCCTCAATGTCAAAAGCAAGTAAACCTGAGTCAGCTTGCATATCTCGTCATTCATAAGAACCACAATATTAGGACTGGTGAAGCTCCTCCGTCTACCTCTGTCACCCCCTGTCCTAATCCCAAATGTACAGACATCCCATTCCTACTCAGCAGCTCTCCTTTGTGCGGAATAGTATATGTGTTATTTGCAAGGAAAAAGTTTAGAGGCTTATAATTAATCACAAGTCTGGGAATACCTCTTATCTGTTCGCTCCTCTTATTGACGTAGAAGCCATAACAGTTCCATGGACTATCAGACTCCCGGATCAGATTTCTTTGAAGGAGCTGATCTATTTATTTTTCACAGAGCTGTCTGTATTCTTTGGACATGGGGATAGCTCTGGATTTACATGCTTTGCCCGTATATCCTTCCTTGTAGAGCAATTCTTCACAATGCTGCTTGTGATGCCAGAATGCATTTGGTTCTTCTGAGCAGCAAATGCTTTCAAACTGTTTCTGCAATTCAGAGATCTGTCTATGAATCTCTGGAGAACTCAACTGATCTTCAATTCTGATCATATTCTTATGATCCTTGAGTTAAATCAGATTTTTTTCTGCTTTACGAAGTTCCTGCATAGCCAACACCATTGTAGAAATTCGAGGATTAGAAATATAAGGAAGTTCTATCCTCTTACCCTGATTATTAGATGTAGGCACTGTGATGAAATAGCTCGGAGATTTATCTAGAAACCTGAAGGAACCATGGGGCTCTACAGCTGCTAAAAATACATTTCCCAAAATGCAGTCGACTGGAATCTCTACAATGGCAAGCTTAAGTTTGATGCAATGGGAGTCAAAACAAACATCAACTTTTGGAACTTCAAATTCTAGAACTTGCTTTCCAAGTCCTGTGATTTTTCTGGTAGCAGATACCCAGAATCTGGAGGGAATTATTTTCTTGGAAATAATATTTACATCTACTCATGAGTCTATTAATGCAGTCACATTATATATTTTACCTTCAACAAGAATATTTACTTTGACGTGGTGTTGTCGGTATTGAACCGCAAGGACTTGCATTTCTCTGAATCCAATTGTCGGATCCAACATTCCCTCAGCAATCTCCACTTGTGGCTTTGAAGATTGTCATGGAGCAGTATGCAGGGTGTAATTTGTGTTTCTTCCTGAAAGAGAGTTAGAAAGCCGAGATCCTCTTTTTGCCATTTCTAACTGTGCAATTTGTGATTTCAAGGCAGAAATTTCTGACTTCATTGAATGTATCTCCTTACTCACTTCCCCCAAAGTGAGTGTACGAAATTTTCTTGAATTATGCTGGAGATACGTTTTGGTATTTATTTCGTAAGAAGCATCAACAAAATTAGGCTTCTAACCCGATGATGTACTGGAAGAACCAGTACCATGTTGCATAAAAGTCTTCAATAATGCAGCTTTCAAATCACCTTCCTCTATGGCGTGGATCTGTGCAAACACCTTGAGATCGTCTTCATCATTTTGTGCCATGAGGACTTTTAACTTTCCTGAGAATTCTTCTGGAAGAGAGTCATCAGAACATAAATCTGAATCATTATCAGAAAAATCACAATGAAAATCCTGTGAGTCAGAACATTGACAATAAGCATGAACCTCTTCTTCAGAAGAATAAGAAACAGAAGAATCAGAGGAAGATTTTGAATGTGAATCCTTGGCTGCTTGTTGAATAGCAAGACAGTTGCAATCTTCTGTTTTATGAAATGCAGAATTGCGCCAACGACATCTGTCTTCAACCTTAATAGCGGTGCTTGGAATAGCCTGATTCTTTGGCTATGATTTCTTACCACAGCCTCTTTTAGATTCGAGAGCTGTGGGACACATATTAGAAGTGTGACCATGTTCACCACAGAGCCAACAGATAACACCCTTCATTCTTTCTAGCTTATGATCTTTGGGTTTGATATCCATGGGAGTGTAGTAATGAGTCTTGCGGTTATCTCTGTAATAACCTTTTCTTCCTTTGGATGGTTTCCTTTTCTGAGGTCTGAGCTCGCGTCTCTTTTCAGAGCTCAGTCTGTAAGTCGAGGCTCTGGTTCTGCGTTGAGCCTTCTTTGCTTTTCTTTTTGTCTTCCTGCGAGTGACCAAAGCATCATCAATGGTTATACCATACTTGCTACAGAAAGATTTAATACCAGGCAACCTATTCAATTTATAAATATATTTTGTCATTTTAGAGCTGGTACAAAGAGTTATCAACACCTTAGTGATGATAGAATAGATTTATCCCCGTAGATAGACTTCAAGAGGCAAGGGGAAGACATCTTGCAGCTTCAATATATCAATTAATTTGGATGGAAGTGCTACAAGGTATACTTGTTTCCACATAATGTTCATTGGTTCTTTAACCAGATATATCCTCTGTATCTAGTCTCTGTGGAAATCTTCAAACTGGTTGATATTCCTACACTTCAGATTCATTAAAACCATTTCATGCTTATCTGACAGTGTAATATCAGCACCACAAAAATTTTCTTGGATCATAGCAGTCAGTGCACCAATCATATTATTATGGGGGGTGCCATCGGGATGAAACATAATATCCCCATTTTCATCTTTTAAAATTTCCTTCTTAATTTTCTCAATCATCGCAGGAGAGGATTCAAGCTCCCACCATCTAGCAAGTGTTCCTGTAAAACACTGCATTAAATTTTTGTAGGATTCAACTTCAGTTTTTCCTGCGACACACATAAGCCTATATTCTGTGATCATTTGATCAAGCATCTGCCTGATCTGTGCAATAGTCAGATTATCTAAATTCCATTCTTTATGACTATCTGCATGAAATATTTCCCTTGGGGGAATCTTTCCAACTCCATATAGATCAGGGGCAGGATGTCCGGTATACTGGGGCTCAAGTGGCTCATATATGGGAAGAACTTGGTGTTCTGTGTCAGACTCAGTGATGAGGGTTTTGGCGGATATCTTTTCAGACTGCTCTTTCTTTTCAGATTCATCAGCTTCTTTAGGGAGAAGAAAGGCAAACTTAGAGACTGGGCTTTCACTAAGTTCATGAGTATGAATGGCTTTCCCTTTTTACAAAAATGAAGCTGGTATAGGCTTATCTACTTTCTTCAAACTCATTTTGTCTACTTTATCAGACAGATTTGAAATTAAATGTCGAGTAGAGATAAAATTTTCTATAATACAGTTCTCTACTTCATCAATCTTTTTGAAAGATTCTAAAGAATAATCTTTAGCAACAGAAGAATTATACTGTACAGAATTTAAAACATTATTCACATCATTAATAGAGACTTGGAATCTATCAATCTGATCTTTGACTATGGCAGCTTTTGCTACGTTTTTCTCCAGGCCAATGAGAGCAGTGTTAGTCCAATTAACTTGCTCACTGACTTTCTGAATTCTACCTTCAGTTCCTATTGCGGCATTATCCTTCTGAAGTAAAGGATAAGCAGTGGCTGAATTATGAACTTCTCCTAACACAATGCTTTTGAAAGGAGGATATGAGGTAGAAGTCTCAATTCTGCTACCATCTGTGGCTGTCCAAGAATGTGAAGAGGAAGATGTAGAATCATTCATCAAAACATCATCTGATTCTTTAGCTTTCTTCTATGAGTAAAAAGAAATCCAAACCTTTTCTTTTTCCATGAAAGCTTTCCATTCATTTGCTAATGATATCCTCTCCTAAGGAGTGTGTGAAAGACCAAATTCATTAGCATGTGGATGTGTATAAATATCCCAGTTCAACATCTGTTTCATCCAAGAATCAGGGATCTGATGTTTAGAACATCCATCCATCAAAGTATAAAACTTATGGATCTCAGGGACTGATGGTATTTTGCAGCCTTCTGGTAGATCTTTAAATCTGCATTCAGGGATCAACTTGTCTTTTTCTTCTAAATATCCAAGTCCATATTTAGGAGAATTTGCAGGCCTCATGTTTGTAAAGATGGAAGTTAACCTAGGGTCTTCATTTTCTAGGGTTGGCGGAGGAGCTTCACCAGTCCTAACATTGTGGTTCTTATCAATGACGAGATATGCAAGCTAACTCAGGTTTACTTGCTGTTGACATGGAGGGCATGCAGCTGAAATCGGCTGGAAATTAACTAACTGAGTAAATTCAAAAAGAGAAAGATGCTGACAAGAATTTACAAGACTGGAACACGCAGTATCTGACAAACTGGGTGGAATATATAGTGAAGACTTTTTACATTAAGATTAATTCCTACGCCTGTCTATTGTAGATCTTCTTGGAAAAGACAATGTGGCAGTGGATTGGTTTTCTGAGATATTTGCAAAAGTTATTTTTTGAGCAGAGATGGGCTTTGGATTTGACACTACCCAGTGTTCTGGAAAAGTAAGATCCTCTCACTTGATCGCTTGATGCTCAACCTTTTGGTTTTTGGGATTTGTCATGACAATGACACTGGTTTTGGAATCTCTGCTGGGGGCATGGAGGACTACAGGAAACATAGTACTGGTATGACGGAAACAACTTCTGGTTTGGATAGAGATATTATTTCTTTTCCTCCTCATGTAAAATCCAGAAGTTTGGATTTGCAACTATAATATATCGCTTAATGTCTCATCATAGACATACACAGAGATGTTTGGGTAACAGTCAAACCAGACTGGACCATTGGACAATGGTGCAACTATTCCTCCTATTAGGGAATCAGTATATTTATTATGGGTTAGGTCACGGATAGTGGCTAACACATAAGTATCTAGACCCTGATGGGTCAGGGCTTGGATTCCCACTCGTATGCATCCTAGATGCATGAATTTCGTCCCCAATTTCTTGGCTTCTGCTTGTAGCTGTTTGGGATCCAACAGCGGGATAGTTTGAACACAATTAGAATTCTCTTCTATTGAACTTATGGATTCTTTAATTGTAATCCGGGTGGCATCTTTGAGATGCCACACTCCCAGATCTGCATATACCTCAGATGCAGATATCTTTGGTAGAACCCATTTGGCCTGAGGTTCAACCTCTTCATACAACAATTCTGATTGATTCATTACTCTACTTGAAGAAGATGCAAACATGTCTCTGAGAGGGTCTTGGGTGGCCCTATCTTGTTCTTCAAGTTCTCAGAAAGAAACTGATTTCCTCATTGAGTCCATATCAAATTATAAAGAGAGAGAAAAGATTAAGTACTGACCTTTTTCTCGAACCAGTCTTTACTCAGTCGACACGTCAACTACTGGCTCTGATACCAATTTCTAGCAGGGGCTTCAATAAGCTTGCTTAGCACCGCACACACATAGGCGAACTTGGCCTTGCTAAGTTTCTCCTTTGTCAATTTCTCAAAAGTTCTTTATGTGAACCCAGCGATGAACCCATACACGAACCTACTCCCATGTTCTCACATATGACGGCCTTTTTCACGGCTTCCCTCGCCTTTTACGGCCTTGGCGTACCTCAGTGGTTTGTCGAACCTCCGGAAAACTTCTAGCGAAATTTCAAGACTTTGAGAATGACAAACAGTGTCTTAGTAGAATATTTTCTTGCACAGAGTAACAGTACTTAAGAATGCGGAATTTCTGAAAAATATCTTCTCTCTTTATTGATATCAGAATGATTTTACATATCAGAGCTTACAGGACTCAGAATATATGACTGGAAATTAAGATCTCTTTCCAGAGATTGACTGCAATGGCATTTACCAGACTTTGGCTACACAATAAATGTGTGAGCTTTACTGGAAGCTTCCTGGCCAGTTGCAGACTCTGTCTCAGAGCTCTTTACAGAACACACAACACATAGACAGATTTAATTACAAACTCGATCTATGAGCAGGCCACTTTAGGTTCTTGCCTATGCCGAGCACATAGACACGCAGGCTTCTATGATCACCTAAGGACTTGAGTCTTAGCACCGTGATGCAAGCAGATCGTGAGAGTTCGCGCAGATGCAAAGCAGGGAGCTTCGGCTCGACTCAGACTCAAAACACACAAATAACTCTAGACTCTCTAAGTGTGAATGCCTCAAGAATGAGCCTAACCCTCCTTATATAGGAAATGAGGGGGGACAAACATTCCTGTAGAGCCATCGGATTATTGACAAGTGGATGGCGAATCATTTCTTTCGGGTAACACCGAAGTGACATCCGCGCAGAGATTTGGTCCTTCCGACACATGTGACAGTGTGTGGGTACTACACAATGGATGCCTTTGATGTACAAGGCCCACGAGGAAACGTGATTATTAGGTACAAGGAGGATGCTTTTCTGAACAGGTAGAAAGCCCTCTGGAAAAGACCTGTCACTGTGAACCCGTGACTGGGTAAATATACATAATGGATACTTTTGGTTTAGCGGAGCCCATGAGAACCGCTTGTACTAGCTTCATCAGATTCCTCCAAGATTTTTATTCCTGGAAATCCGAGGGTAGGATATAGATAATCATCCTAGGCCTTTGTGTATATCCGACGCACAAACATGGGTTTATTTAATATGATTTGATGTTTTATCTTGGTCATGACCAGCCATTGATGATGCATTGTCATATGAGATCTTAATACAGAGTTTATCAATCTGTATTCAAACTGGCCGATATCTCTCACAGTTTGACAAGGACTGTGAAAACATTCTCCTATTCTTTCTAGAAAATTTTCACGTTTACTCATCCAGTATGACTCAAAATAATAGGGATCCATACTGTAAGCACTCAACCCATAGTCAAACCACCAACCGCGTTTCATGGCGGTTTTTGGTTTCTTGATCGATCCGTGGGACCAAATTTAATCTCGTGTAATGAGTTTCCATTATGACCATCTTTGCCCATCAGACCACTAATTAGATTCTTAAGAGGATCTCGCAAAATTATACACAAGGTTTGAAAGCAAGTTTGGATCATCACCGGCCACGTAATCTTGTACCTGTACCAATCTTTTCTTGGATACCGTGTCCTGTTGATAGCATAGGATTTACTGAAGATATTTGTTCTGTTGCTGCCGCTAGTACCGAAAATAGTAAGGTCACAAAAATCTTCAGATAAAGATCTTTCAGCTTCCTGTGAAGCTGTCATGTGGTGCTGATATTACACTGTCAGATAAGCATGAAATGATTTTAATGAATCTGAAGTGTAGGAATATCAACCAGTTTGAAGATTTCCATAGAGACTGGATAGAGAGGATATATCTGGTTAAAGAACCAAAGAACATTCTGTGGAAACAAGTATACCTTGCAGCACTTCCATCCAGATTATTTGATATATTGAAGCTGCAAGAAGTCTTCTCCTTGCCTCTTGAAGTCTATCTATGGGGAGAAATCTATTCTATCATCACTAAGGTGTTGATAACTCTTTGTACCAGCTCTAAAATGACAAAATCTATTGATAAACTGAATAGGTTGCCTGGTACTAAATCTTTCTGTAGAAAGTATGGTATAACCATTGATGATCCTTTGGTCACTCGCAGGAAGACAAAAATAAAAGCAAAGAAGGCTCAACGCAAAACCAAAGCTTGGACTTATAGACTGAGCTCTGAAAAGAGACGTGAGCTCAGACCTCAGAAAATGAAACCAGCCAAAGGAAGAAAAGGTTATTATAGAGATAACTCTAAGACTCATTACTACACTCCCATGGATATCAAACCCAAATATCATAAGCTAGAAAGAATGAAGGGTGTTATCTGTTGGCTCTGTGGTGAACATGGTCACACTTCTAATATGTGTCCCACAACTCTCGAATCTAAAAGAGGTCGTGGTAAGAAATCAGAGCCAAAGAATCAGGCTGGTCCAAGCACCACTATTAAGGTTGAAGATAGATGTCGTCGGTGCAATTCTGCATTTCATAAAACGGAATATTGCAACCGTCTTGCTATTCAACAAGCAGTCGAGGATTCACATTCAGAATCTTCCTCTGATTCTTCTGTTTCTTATTCTTCTGAAGAAGAGGTTCAAGCTTATTGTCAATGTTCTGACTCACAGGATTGTCATTGTGATTGTTCTGATAATGATTCAGATTTCTCTTCTGATGACTCTCTTCCAGAAGAATTCTCAGGAAAGTTAAAAATCCTTATGGCACAAAATGACGAAGACGATCTCAAGGTGTTTGCACAGATCCGCGCCATGGAGGAAGGTGATTTGAAAGCTGCATTATTGAAGACTTTTATGCAGCATGGTACTGGTTCTTCTATTACATCATCAGGTAAGAAGCCTAATTTTGTTGATGCTTCTTACGAAAGAAATACCAAAACGTATCTCCAGCATACTTCAAGAAAAGTTAGTACAATCACTTTGGGGGAGGTGAGTAAGGAGATACATTCAATGAAGTCAGAAATTTCTGCCTTGAAATCACAAATTGCACAGTTAGAAATGGCAAAAAGAGGATCTTAGCTTTCTAACTCTCTTTCAGGCAGAAACACAAATTACACCCTGCATACTGCTCCAGGACAATCTTCAAAGCCACAAGTGGAGATTGCTGAGGGAATGCCGGATCTGACAATTGGATTCAGAGAAATGCAAGTCCTTGCGGTTCAATACCGATAACACCACGTCAAAGTAAATATTCTTGTTGAAGGTAAAATATATAATGTGACTGCATTAATAGACTCAGGAGAAGATGTAAATATTATTTCCAAGAAAATAATTCCCTCCAGATTCTGGGTATCTGCTACCAGAAAAATCACAGGACTTGGAAAGCAAGTTCTAGAATTTGAAGTTCCAAAAGCTGCTGTTTGTTTTGACTCCCATTGCATAAAACTTAAGCTTTCCATTGCAGATATTCCAGTCAACGACATTTTTGGAAATGTATTTTTAGCAGCTGTAGAGCCCCATGGTTCCTTCATGTTTCCAGATAAATCTCCGGGCTATTTCATCACAGTGCCTACATCTAATAATCCGGGTAAGAGGATAGAACTTCCTTATATTTCTAATCCTCGATTTTCTACAATGGTGTTGGCTATGCAGGAACTTCGTAAAGCAGAAAACAGTCTAATTGAACTCAAGGATGATAAGAATATGATCATAATTGAAGATCAGTTGATTTCTCCAGAGATTCAGAGACAGATCTCTGAATTGCAGAAACAGTTTGAAAGCACTTGCTGCTCAGAAGAACCAAATGCATTCTGGCATCGCAAGCAGCGTTGTGTAGAATTGCCCTACAAGGAAGGATATACGGGCAAAGCATGTAAATCCAGAGCTATCCCCATGTCCAAAGAATACAGACAACTCTGTGAAAAAGAAATAGATCAGCTCCTTCAAAGAAAGCTGATCCAGGAGTCTGATAGTCCATGGAACTGTTATGGATTCTACGTCAATAAGAGGAGCGAACAGATAAGAGGTATTCCGAGACTTGTGATTAATTATAAGCCTCTAAACTATGTTCTTGCAGATAACACATATCCTATTCCGCACAAAGGAGAGCTGCTGAGTAGGATAGCTGGAGCTAAGATATTTTCAAAGTTTGATCTAAAATCTGGTTTCTGGAAAGTAGCCATAAAAGAAGAAGATAAATGGAAGACAGCATTCAGTGTGCCAGTAGGACACTAAGAATGGAATGTGATGCCATTCGGATTAAACCATGCACCTTCTAAGTTCCAAAAGGTAATTGATTCCATCTTTAAGCCATATAATGAGTGGTTACTTGCATATATAGATGATCTCCTAGTTTTCTCCAAAAATCTCCAGGACCATTTAAAGCATCTAAGAATTTTTATGAAGTTGGTCTAGAAAAATGGATTGGTCCTAAGTAAAAAGAAAATGGAGTTATGTAGGACCAAAATAAAGTTTTTGGGGCACAGTATAGAAAATGGACAAATTTCTTTATAGAGCCATGCTCTTGAGTTTGCAGATAAGTTTCAAGATGTCATTCTAGATAAAACTCAGTTGCAGAGATTTCTAGGATGTTTAAACTATGTAAGCAACTTCTATCTGTCTTGTGCCTCTGACAGGTCTCTGCTTAACCAGAGACTAAGAAAGAATCCAAAACCTTGGACCCAAGCTCACACGATGGCTGTCAAAAATATTAAGGCCAAGGTTAAGAATCTCCCTATACTTATGTTTCAGAAGATAGTTATTTTAAGATTGTTGAAACAGATGCAAGTAACATAGGTTAGGGAGGTGTCCTGAAACAGAAACCAAGCAAGGAGGATCAGAAAGATAAAGAGCAAGTTGTGCAGTATGCATCTAGAGTCTGGAATAAGGCTGAAAAAAATTATTCCACGATTGAACAAGAAGTCAAAGCTGCATGGAATTGCATCAGCAAATTCTCCATACACTTGGTAAATAAACACTTTCTATTAAGGTCTGATGCACAAGCTCTGGCAAAAGTCATAAAAAAAGATATAAAGAATCATGAAGATGCCAAGTTTTCAAGATGGCAAGCCCTATTTGCAAACTTTGATTTTAAAGTAGAACACATTAAAGGTTCTGATAATTGTTTGCCAAAATTTCTTAGTAGAGAGTTTATCCAGCATAAAAAACAGCATGATGACCTAGAAGAAGAAGAAGCACATGTGATGGTCATCATTACAGAGTGGAATCATGCCCAACAGAGGGAAGAAATCAGATCTATATCTGATGATGAGTCATGGGCAGTATATAAAGAAAAGTGGAGACCCACGTGGCAACTCCGCAATACCAAGATACTAGATGCAAATCTTTAAAATCATTCAGACATCCATCATCTAGTACCAAAAAGGAGAGTACATCCGAAAGGTAGCAGATGGATCCATGACATGATGTATTCTACCTGCATGACAGCTTCACAGGAAGCTGAAAGATCTTTATCTGAAGATTTTTGTGACCTTACTATTATTGGTACTAGCGGCAGCAACAGAACAAATATCTTCAGTAAATCCTATGCTATCAACAGGACACAGTATCCAGGAAAATATTGGCTGGCTGAATTCCGCATGTGGCCAGGCGATGATCCTAACTTGCTTTTTCCTGACACTGTGTATAATTTTGCAGGATATAAGAATCATTGGTGGAACCTGATGAACAAATATGGTCGTAATGAAACTCATTACACCAAGATTAAATTTGGTCCCACCTGGATCAATCAAAGAAACCAACAACTGCCATGGCTTGACAGTTGGTGGTTCGACTATGGGTTGAGTGCTTACAGTATGGATCCCTATTATTTTGAGTCATACTGGCAGAGTAAATGTGAAGATTGTCTAGAAAGAATAGGAGAATGTTTTCACACTCCTTGTCAAACTGTGAGAGATATCGGCCAGTTTGAATACAGATTGATAAACTCTGTATTAAGATCTCATATGACAATGCATCATCAATGGCTGGTCATGACCAAGATAAAACATCAAATCATATTAAATAAACCCATGATTGTGCGTTGGATATACACAAAGGCCTAGGATGATTATCTATATCCTACCCTCAGATTTCCAAGAATAAAAATCTTGGAGGAATCTGATGAAGCTAGTACAAGCGGTTCTCATGGGCTCTGCTAAACCAAAAGTATCCATTATGTATATTTACCCAGTCACGGGTTCACAGTGACAGGACTTTTCCCGAGGGCTTTTTACTTGTTTAGAAAATCATCCTCTTTGTACCTAATAATCATGTATCCTTGTGGGCCTTGTACATCAAAGGCATCCACTGTGTAGTACCCACACACTGTCACATGTGTCAGAAGGACCGAATCTCTGCGCGAATGTCACTTCGATGTTACCCAAAAGCAATGATTCGCCATCCACTTGTCAATAATCCGATGGCTCTACAGGAATGTTTTTCCCCCCTCATTTCCTATATAAGGAGGGTTAGGCTGATTCTTGAGGCATTCACACTTAGAGAGTCTAGAGTTATCTGTGTGTTTTGAGTCTGAGTCGAGCCGAAGCTCCCTGCTCTGCATCTACGTGAAGTCTCGCGATCTGCTTGCATCACGGTGCTAAGACTGAAGTCCTTAGGTGGTCAGAGAAGCCTGCGTGTTTATGTGCTTAGCATAGGCAAGAACCTAAAGTGGCCTGATCATAGATCGAGTCTGTAATTAAATCTGTCTATGTGTTGTGTTTTCTGTAAAGAGCTCTGAGACAGAGTCTGTAGCTGGCCAGGAAGCTTCCAGTAAAGCTCGCACATTTATTGTGTAGCCAAAGTCTGGTAAATGCCATTGCAGTCAATCTCTGGAAAGATATCTTAATTTCCAGTCATATATTCTGAGTCTTGTAAGCTCTGATATGTAAAATCATTCTGATATCAATAAAGAGAGAAGATATTTTTCAGAAATTCTGCATTCTTAAGTACTATCACATTGTGCATGAAAATCGTATGCTAAGACACTGTTTTTCATTCTCAAAGTCTTGAGAATTGCACCAACGACATCTGTCTGCAACCTTAATAGCGGTGCTTGGACCAGCCTGATTCTTTGGCTGTGATTTCTTACCACAGCCTCTTTTAGATTCGATAGCTGTTGGACACATATTAGAAGTGTGACCATGTTCACCACAGAGCCAACAAATAACACCCTTCATTCTTTCTAGCTTATGATCTTTGGGTTTGATATCCATGGGAGTGTAGTAATGAGTCTTGCGGTTATATTTGTAATAACCTTTTATTCCTTTGGCTGGTTTCCTTTTCTGAGGTCTGAGCTCACGTCTCTTTTAAGAGCTCAGTCTGTAAGTCGAGGCTCTGGTTCTGCGTTGAGCCTTCTTTGCTTTTCTTTTTGTCTTCCTGCGAGTGACCGAAGGATCATCAATGGTTATACCATACTTGCTGTAGAAAGATTTAGTACCAGGCAACCTATTCAGTTTATCAATAGATATTGTCATTTTAGAGCTGGTACAAAGAGTTATCAACACCTTAGTGATGATAGAATAGATTTCTCCCCATAGATAGACTTCAAGAGGCAAGGGGAAGAATTCTTGCAGCTTCAATATATCAACTAATTTGGATGGAAGTGCTGCAAGGTATACTTGTTTCCACATAATGTTCTTTGGTTCTTTAACCAGATATATCCTCTGTATCCAGTCTCTGTGGAAATCTTCAAACTGGTTGATATTCCTACACTTCAGATTCATTAAAATCATTTCATGCTTATCTGACAGTGTAATATCAGCACCACAAAAATGTTCTTGGATCATAGCAGTCAGTGCACCAATCATATTATTATGGGGGGTGCCATCAAGATGAAACATAATATCCCCATTTTCATCTTTTAAAATTTCCTTCTTAATTTTCTCAATCATCGCAGGAGAGGATTCAAGCTCCCACCATCTAGCAAGTGTTCCTGTAAAACACTGCATTAAATTTTTGTAGGACACCGGTTTTGGAATCTTTGTTGGGGGCATGGAGGACTGCAGGAAACATAGTACTGGTATGATGGAAACAACATCTGGTTTGGATAACGGTATTATTTCTTTTCCTCCTCATGTCAAATCCAGAATTTTGGATTTGCAACTGTAATACATCGCTTAATGTCTCATCATAGACATACACAGAGAAGTTTGGGTAACAGTCAAACCAGACTGGACCATTGGATAATGGTGCAACTATTCCTCCTATTAGGGAATTAGTATATTTATTATGGGTTAGGTCACGGAAAGTGGCTAACATATAAGTATCTAGACCCTGATGGGTCAAGGCTTGGATTCCCACCCGTATGCATCCTAGATGCAGGAATTTCGTCCCCAATTTCTTGGCTTCTGCTTGTAGCTGTTTGGGATCCAACAGCGGGATAGTTTGAACACAATCAGAATTCTCTTCTATTGAACTTATGGATTCTTTAATTGTAATCCAGGTGGAAGCTTTGAGATGCCACACTCCCAGATCTGCATATACCTCAGATGCAGATATCTTTGGTAGAGCCCATTTGGCCTGAGGTTCAACCTCTTCATACAACAATTCTGATTGATTCATTAATCTACTTGAAGAAGATGCAAACATGTCTCTGAGAGGGTCTTGGGTGGCCCTATATTGTTCTTCAAGTTCTCGGAAAGAAATTGATTTCCTCATTGAGTCCATATCAAATTATAAAGAGAGAGAAAAGATTAAGTACTATACTTTTTTCTCAAACCAGTCTTTACTCAGTCAACACGTCGACTACTGGCTCTGATACCAGTTTCTAGTAGGGGCTTCAACAAGCTTGTATGGAGAATATAAAGTACAGAAGATGTTGAATGATCACAGGACAACGTGGCGCCAGGGGCCGTACAGGTGATGACATCACCATGTAGGGTGACATCAACAAGCATTAATAGTGTATATAGCACAAATCAGATCAGACAACAATGATTTGGTCGAGGTCATTCTCCAGGAGAGAAGAAACCTGTGCCAGTCAAGGGCTTGGCAGTGATTAAGTTTTTGTGGGGTTTTTTAAAAGCCAAAACACAAATCCTCAAAGATTTGTAGCAAATCTATTATATCTGCGAAAAAAATCTGGCAGATATATAAACAAGAAACATTTTTAACTTGTGGATGCTAAAAGAACATAGCACTGCTGATTTTATCAAATCTAGGAATGGCAATAACTCATCTCAAATTTGAAGACCGACTGGTGTTGAGAAACCAATATGCTTGTAGATTAGGATGATTTATCTTACTTGATAATTGCTTGTGAATGTTTGTTAGCTTCTTATTTCTTTTATTATGTTTTCTTCACCAAAAAATTATCAAAACATAAAACCATGAGGAACACAAGAGATGAAGAACGCAAAGATATAGGCTCCAAACCAGGGCAAAACCCCACAAGGGGTAAAACCCAACCAACTTCTCTTCTTATAGAATCAGATCAAAGTGAGAAATCTAAGACCCCCCACAAGACCCAAGTCAGCCCTCCTTCAATCCTTACTCAAGCAAGTCAAATCCAACCAAGTCAAAGTTGGTCAATGCCTTTCAAATATGGGCAAACTCTGAATTTTTTTCCCATCCAACAGATTTGAAATTTTCAGCCCCTGCAACAATCTGAAATTTTGCACATGTGGCAGATTTTAGGGAAGAAATCACAAGTTTCTCTCTCCTTTGACCTTCGCTGTCGCCTTTGACTTTTGATCTTCTTCCTTAGACTTTCCAACCAAGGCAAAGTTGTGCAATGCCTTTCAAATATGGGCAAACTCTGAATATCTTTCCCATGCAACATATCTGAAATTTTCAGCCCCTGCAACAATCTGAAATTTCGCACATGTGGCAGATTCTAGGGCAGAAATCACAAGTTTCTCTCTCCTTTGACCTTCGCTCTGTCTCCTTTGACTTTCGCTCTTCTTCCTTAGACTTTTCATTGCTTTTTCTTCTCTCTTGCACAAAAATCGAAGTTGTATGTTGGTGCTCCAATGAGGCTGAACTTCTCTCTATATATACACAAGGAGGTTGAATTTGTCCCTTTCAGGGTCTAGGTAGGGCCAAATTGGTCTTGTGGGTAACAAAATGACTCTTTTGACTCAAATAAAATTATTTTTCCTCTTTCTTCAAAAAGTCCAAATAGGACTTGACCTAAATACAATGGCTTGACTTATGACATATTTCTTTTGACTCAATAAACCTTAGAAGCATGAAGAACATGATTAACTAATGAAATAATAATAATAATAATAAATTATTTTTCTTCTTTTTTTTACATCAAATACATATCGATACAAGTACAATGATAATTTTGAAGACTGAACCTAGTTACATTTTTCAACAGTTGGATGGAGCATCTAAATTTTTGTCCTAGAAAGCGAGAGTGATCTTGCTTTTAGAGGAGCCTAACCTTTGGAAGATGACGGAAAAAGTTGTTCTTGTGCCAACGTATGCAACACTTGAGGTGACTCATGCGATGAACAACAAAGCCCAAAAAGTGATCATGGATGCCATAAAGGATTGTTTGATACCACACTTGGGAAAGAAACAATCGACCAAAGAGATGTTTAAGGATCTAGAGGACCTATTCTAGAGTGAAAACATGAATAGGAAGATGATCTTGATCAACAAGCTCAAATCCATCCAAATGTCGAGGTTTGATAATGTCACCAACTATTTCATGAAGATTACTCATATACGAGATCTACTTGCAACCACTAGGGAAAATGTGGATGAGATGGAACTCATCAATGTGGCACAGAATGGGTTCACTAAGCCATAAGAAACCTTTTTCAAGTGAGTATATGCTTAGGAGAAGCTTGCAATTATAATAGGCACTGAAATGAATGCATCCAAGAAGAGGCTTGGGACAAGTTTAAGGCCAGCAAACAAGGGAGATGGAGAGAAGAATTTGGCCTTGTTCAATCAAGCCATGAAGAGAAAAGGGAAGGGTTCCAAAGGTAACGATGAGTAGTCACAACCAAGGAAGAAGAAGGACATGAGCAAGCTCAAGTTCTTCATTTGCCACAAGAATGGGCACTATGCATCATAGTGCCTCGAGAAGAAGGGGAAGGGAAAGTCGCAACAAACAACAACATCTACAAAGGTAATGTTGAGTGGTCACAACCAACGAAGGACTTGAGAAAGCTTAAGTTATTCCTTTGCCAAAATATTGGGCACTATGCATCACAGTACCTCGAGAATAAGGGGAAGGGGAAGCCGCAACAGACAACATCATCTACAAAGGTACAACTTGATGAGTTTGCAACAAGATTTGAGAAGGACTTCTCACTGGTTTCTTGTCTATCTACCAGCACCATCAACAAGAACGTTTGGTACTTGGACAATGGTGCATCATGCCATATGACAAAAGCATCAAAGTTGTTTAGAAATCTAATGGAGAAAGTCCCTGCTCATGTCAGCAGGAACGTTTGAAGCTATGGACATGTTTTTTGGATTAGGACTGAAGAAGAACTTGTTCTCAATCTTAATGATGGAGGACAAAGGATATGAGATCATGTTTAGGAATGGAAAGGCGCTCATTCCTCAAGAAGATACTATCCTAAACATCAGAGTGGCCATTAAGGTTAGAGAGGTCAACTATATAAGTTGAAGGGAAAACCTATTCAAGCTTTGGTACATAGCAGTGACAACCAATTTGAGATGTTACATAGGAGGATGGGACACTTGTACTACAGGTGTTAATTTTGGGCAACTAGGTCCAAACTCCATGTTTCACTACTCATATGAAGATCGTCATATTTTCGTTGGATTCCTCTTTCGGAGAGGTGCAATATTGATCTAAAGATCATCTTTATTGGATGAGAAAATCATTTATTTTGAATTTATTTTCCACATGTGCAAGGCCACTCAGATTTGTAATGTAGGCTCACATTCCTAATAGATGTGTCACGCACCCTCATTGATGGATATAAATTGGAGAGACTTGGAGGTCATTTTATCATCAACTCATCAGACATTCTCTCATTGTGATCTGATTGGTTTGATAGCATTTGGAGGCCTTTTTCCCCTCACATGTGTGAAGCGTCACTGTTGTTTTTTGTGGATCTGTTTAGGACCTTTTTTTGCAGCATTGACAGTGGTCAACCCTTGGTCGTTTGACCTCCAAATTCTGCCAAAAATCAGATTTTAGGAGGTCATACTGCTTGGCACTAAAATCGAGGAATTTCAGGTTGTTTGATTGACGCCCTAATCAGGGAAAATTTTAGGAACCCCCCTAAATTTATATGTATAATAAATGGGCGAATCCCCATGATACATAGGAAAAATGGAAGGCGACTTTATTAATAATATAATATGTATATATAATTTTTTGGCGAATCTCTCACGAGATTATATTATCTTGTAAAATCGTGGCGAATCACCAGTACAAATGGCGAATCACTAGTACAAATTGGTGAATCGTTGTCTAGTGGAGTTTGGTGTGTTGGTTCCAATGAAGATATGGTAGTTGAACCAGGAGTTGAAGGAAATGAACCACCGAGACCAAGCATGGCACATGGTGACTCGTGAGGGATGTAGTTCTCGTGTAGTTTGGAAAATGCGTTCTAGTTCTGCTAAGCGTAGTTTTGTTGCTCATGCTACTACTAGCACTGATATTGAGGTTGGAGAGGAGTTTGAGGAAACATGGAAGGTTGAGTGCTTTTTTCTTCAAGCACTCAAAAAGGAAGAAAATATATTAATTGATTGAAGAAGATAACAAGGAAAGTCAACTCAAAAAAGAAGAAATGATTGATGTGGCCAAATAGGGAGACACGCTGAATGTGGATGCTATGGTTCAACAAGAAATTGCCACCATTCATTAGAAAGGAAAGGATCATAAGGACTCTTTAACATTGGATGGAATCTGGGGATCAAAGAGAGCTCATGTCTCTGAGAGCTTGGATTCTAACAAAGGAGTCCCACAAGTGGGACATGAATTGACTTTGGTTCTTGTTGAACCAAATCCCAAGGGTTGGAAAAAAGTGCAAAAAAGGAAAAAAAATGAAAATATTAGCTCTAGTTGTCATACTTTATTTTATTTGTTTCTTTAGATGTTATTTTCCCTGCAGTTCTTAGTCATAAAAAAAATCTTTCTTTTTCCTTCTATTCTTTTGATGTTATTTTCCCTGCAGTTCTTAGTCATAAAAAAAATCTTTCTTTTTCCTTCTATTCTTTTTAGCTTCATCATGTACTTTCTGATCCTATATGCACACACATTATGTGTGTCTACAAAATATAATTTTTATACCATTAACAAAATTTAAGGTTTTTTTTTTCGAGGGAAAAAATAAAAAAGAAAAAAAGAAAAAGAAAAAAAAAGAGAGTTGAAGATGAAAAACACTTTATATTAAAATATTTTGTGTACACCCATATGACATCACAATTTCAAAATATTTGTCACAATACCAACATTCTTAACTTTCTAATTTATCAAAATTATATGAATCTTAGAATGTTTTTTTTACTATTTAACAAAAAACTGAATAATTCCTTATCTTTATTAATATCTAATGAATAAAATATAGTTCCAATAAATATTAACTACCATCATCAAACCATAACCATATTATAATAAAATTTCTGAAATAATAAAATTACTAAATAGAATTATATGACAATATTAGTAAAAAGAAGTCCACGAAAACAACATAATTAATTTCAATGGATGTTTAAATAAAACGGTCATCATCATCCTAAAATATTTAAACCATAATCCCCACATACCACCATAACATAATAGAATTTACTAAAATAAAATATTACATAAAAGATAGTCTAAGTTGTTTGTCATTATCATAACTGGTCTAACATTCTTTATAAAAGCCTAATGGTCGCATAACTGGACTCCCTTACGACAAGTTTTCTCAATTTTATAATTGTTATTTAGTGATTAAATATCATTTTGAAAGGGCAACAACCTCCCATGTATCCTTTACTAGCAAGCGAATCTTTGTTACAATGTCGTGGTCTATCGCACAATTATAAATACTATTTGTACATTCCTCCGATTAGGAAGTTTATAATTTATTTGTCAACCGCCATTTTAAACAAATTTATAATTTATTTATCAATCGTTGTCACAAACACTGAGACTATGCTCAACAGATCATCTTATTCATTCTAATTATTTTATTGGAGAAAATGCCATTCAAATCGAAATGTCAAAAACAAAAAGTCAGCAATTTATAGTGGGAGTTAGAGGTGGAGAACACATCTCAAGCAATTGCCTGCCAACAAAAATTCAAAAGCTTTGTTGATCTCTGAAAATGGCAACTCATGGGTAATAACTCCTCCACTCTGATCTCCTGCAACAACATGTACATATTCAGAAAACAATGCAAGAGCAAACCATGATTAATTGGTCATCAAATGGAATTGAGAGTTATGTTCTAATACCTTATTCATAAACATATCTACCAGGCATGGAAGTTTGAGTTTTAAACATTTCTTATTCATAAACATTTCTACCTTATTCGTGGAATTGTAAGTTTGAGTTTTATAATCTACACAATTCAAGTGCCCCAGAGCTTTTCAGGGCACTGAATCTATTTATACATTCAAAAACACATTTTAAACAACAAAAGTTGTCTCCAGTCTCATGCTTGTTGTGAATAATGGTGGCTAATGTTGCATAGAGAGATGCTGTATAAGAATAAGAAATGTTTAAAACTCAAACTGCCATGCCTGGTAGAAATGTTTATGAATAAGGTATTAGAACATAACTCTCAAGGTGGATAAGAGTGGATAAGAGTGTATCCCCCTCAACAATACTGGCCTCCCATTAGGCCCTTTGAACTCCATCTCCAACTGCTTCCAATCAGTGGTGACTTTCCCCAATGTGTACAACCACTGAACTCCCAACACCACATTGGTATCCGGAATATCAACAACAAAGAAATGATCAGTGAGAGAGTAGTTCTCCATCTGTAAGGTCAATCCAGGGACATATCTCGTACACTGCATAGTTCGGGCTCTCGGTATCAGAATGAAGAATCCCTCAAACGTGGTTGTCTGGATTCCCCTATGCTCCATCATCTGGGCATCAAGAAAATTGTGGGTGGCTCCACTGTCAACCAGAACTTACACACGCTGCCCTTGAATGGTCCCCCTGAATATGAGTTTCAGGTACTTCGGCACACCCCGAAGTCAAGCAAGAAATCCTTCTACTGGGGCAAACAGTCTTCCTTCATGTGGGGGTGGTGGTGGCCCTCCTGCTCCCAATGGACCACCCTCATCCCTCGACTCCTCCACTATCTCTGTCTCCTCCTCCTTTGGCTCACTATCCGAGAACACCTCAATGAAATGGCCCTTGCCCTTGTTACACTTGTGCCTTGGTGCCCAAGGTTCTTGGCATGTGAAACACAATCTCCTCCTCCTGAGGTCCCTCCGTGTCTCATCATCCAACTGTCCACGCTCCATCTCTCTGTAGTGGCCGCGTATCTCTGTTAACCTGTGGGGTTGTGGGTCTCATGGGAACAAAAGCCTTGTTCTTGGGCATTGCATCAATCATATCCCAAGATCGAGAGATGGCATCCTCTAGTGATGTGGGCTTATAGGCCCTCACCTATCCACGCAGTGGCCCAACAAGCCCCTCTACAAACAACATGATCAACCGACTCTCAGAAATATTTGTCACCATCACGACTAGCCTCTGAAACTCAGTGAAAAATGCCTCTGTGCTGCCTGTCTGTCTCAAGTGGTCTAGCTCCCTGAAGTGCAGCTCCAGATCCTTCCTCTCAAATCTCTCCAACAACCTCTGGGTGAACTCCTGGTATGAAGTGATGTCGATATGTCCAAGTGTGATAAGCCCATGGTACCACCACTTTTGGGCATCTCCCTCCAAGTGGAGGGTGGCAAATCGTATGGCATATGCTTCCTTCATCGGGTTCAAATGAAAATAGGTGTCCAACGTTTGTATCCATGCTCGTGATGAACTCTTTGCTCCCCCATTGAAATTTTGAAGTGTGACCTTCCCCGCCAACCTTGACACCTTATGGCTGGATGATCCTCCTCTGAAATAATGACTAGCCCCCGTGGTACGTCTCTCCTTTAGGTGAATAAATTCACCAAGGGACATAACCTGTCCGGGCATCCAATCCCTCATACTAATCGATGCCGGATGCAACCTAGTGCACTATATCTTCAACTGGATTCGGCTCCCTCTCAGGCTCTGGCTCCTCTACGAAGTTTGGCATCAAAGGTATGCAGCCTGCCCATGCTGTGGAGTGTGCGGGAGCTGGAATGTACGAATGCCTCCCGCTTTGGAACCTCCATCACCTTGAGGTTCTGCTACTCCATCTGGCCTTCCACCCACATGCAACCCCATCACCTGCTCCATCATGTCCATCATGATCTGCTCTTGTCTCATCATTTGCTAATTTTCTCTTAGTAGCTCCTCTAAGATCTGGTCTTGGACCCTTGGCCTAGGCTACTCCTCCTCATCGTGTTGGTCCATTCCTACCCTCCTGGCTTCTATTTCTGTGTTTGAAAATGGGTCTAGGATACCTTCTTTCCCACGACCTCTACCTCTGCTTCTGCCATGACCTCTATGGAAAAATACTCCTTGGTATCTTTGTGGCATCACCTGCTCTTGTTCCCCACCCTAGCAAAGAACATGCTCTGATACCACTGTAATATTCCAAATATAAAATTTATAGTGCTATAGGAAACATGCAATAAATTTAACACATAAATTTTACTTTAGCAACACAAATACAAGAAAATATGCCCAGAAAGCCAATTTTATTAATATAATCAGCTCGAGTATAATATGAGATGGAATGAGTGCACCTGGGCTTGCACAAGGCAAGCTACAAGCCTCAGGTGATCAACATCAAAAGGTACAACTGCTACAATACTCTACTTTCCTGAAAACTGCGTTTTCCTTGGCTTTCTACAACTGCTGACTGACTTTGGCACTTGATTTGTCCACTAAATAATGCCCAGAAAATTCTAGGAAATTGGGAAGGTGATCCTTGCCCAAAACCCAGAAAAACCCAGAAATCTTTTCACCAACCTCCAACCTTCAAAATTGGACCCTTCTCTGCTTGGCCCTTTTTCAATTTCGAATTTTGCTGCTGTAGATTTTTGCCCTCCAAAATACCAGCAATCCTCCTGAAATATATCTCCAATCAAACCCCCAACTCCTCAGCTGCTAACCCGCCCCGACAAATGCTGCTCCAAATTGCTGCCCTCCTATGACTGCGCAATCACTAGGTGGATGACGTAGTCTCTGCAGAATAACTGGAAGGAACTGTGTATGGCTGGTCTCTCAGGGTCTGAAGCTGCTCCAACACACCTGGAATTCCTCAACGATTCCTCCTATAGTTTCCCCGGATGATTTTCTTCACAACCTAGCTCTCCCACGAAAACTGATTTCCTTTACTATGCAGTCCCAACTCTCACTGCATCCCAGCTGCTCTAGGAATGCGTGGGATTTGCAACACTGCCTCTCCTGATCACAAAATACTGAAGAATCCCTTCTTGAGTGGCACTCGAAGTCTATCGGAGAAGGGATGAGCTTCTCTCCTTGGGAAGCTCCTATTCTAAACAACACAACTTTGCCTCAACTAAATAGCTAAGGAAATTCGATTTTCTGAATGTGGCAATTGATGCCCATGCCTTCTCCAAATCTTCCTTTTATAAGTGCTGGCCATGCAAAACTTGTGGGTCCCTCTACCAATTAGATTTTCCCAAGGGAATTTGAATTACTTTCTTCTCCAGTATGCTATCCTTGTGGGTCCCATCCTCCACTAACACTTTAATTTATTCTTTTCCTCGTAAGTTGGCCACAAAAAGGTACTTTAAGTCATTAATTCAAAATTGACAAAAATGTATTCCCCAAACGTTAGGAAAATTTAGGAAGGGACATTACAGATGCACATGAATATATATGTTTTTATTTAAAATATGAATACTTAATGTGTTTTTGGTAAACCAGTTTTTTTTCTTCTGGTTTTTTACCGGTTCCAATCCGGGTCCACAAGGTTTTTCGGTTCAATCACCGGTTCGGTTATGATAACGTTGATTTGGATATTCCCGAGGAAGCAGCCTATGATGATCATGATGTGTCATCATAGATTATTTAATTTTACTATTTAGATTAGAGATTGACGAGTTCTTAACTCTAGAGGCCATTTAGAGCTTCATGTTTTATGTGTCATGTATCATGGAACTTTATGTAACTCGATGTGAATTTCCTATTTGGACATTCAGATGCGGTAGAAATCAACAAACTTGCCTATTTGGTATGTCTCTTTAGATTTCCACTGTTGTGTATGGATTCTCTCTCTCTCTCACACAAATATTTATTTTTCTGAGTTGACTTTAAGTTTTGTGACTAAGTCCAACTTGGCTCGAAGGAAGGGCTTGACGAGGCTGATCTGTTTCCAAGTCATGCACCTTTGGACCAAACTTCAATTGGAAATAACTATTTCATATGACATCACCACATGGCCCACAACAGTTAGCTTTCAACAGATGTTGGTGCCGAATAATTGATATATATGATCATTGAGACTAATGCTGTAATGTGCTACTTTAATTAGATCAATTTTTTACCAAGGCCACAAACTGGATTAGCTCAAGTCTCAAGTGAAGGTTTACTGGCCCTTTAGTCCATTGGTTGGTTTATGAGCCTGAAGCTCTCTTGTAACAGAGACTTGAATTATTTATTGTCTAAACCAATGCATACATATGCGGTCTTTGCATACATAATAATGATTATTATCCTAGCTTATGCCCTATTGATATTATTCAAAGTAGCTCCTAGGGGGGTAGCTCAATTGGCGTTCGCCATGATATGAATTCTTTGTGAAGTGTGTGGTTTGAGGTTCAAATCCCCCCTGAAAGTCTTGTGGGCAGTGCGTGCCCATGCATGGGTTCACCTAGAGGTATAGTGGTAGCAGTCGGAATTGACCTTGTGTCACGCACGTACAAGTCTGGCCCAGTTGCCGATTCCTTCAAACAAACAAAAAAAGTAGAAAAAGAAGAAAAAAAACAAATATTATTCAAAGTAGGTATTCTAGAACAGCTTCTTTCAGTACAGATGTGTCGAGAGGATGCTAGAGGATCATTGGTGGATAGTGTGCTGACTGAGTAAAAGGAGATGACTATTCTATCTATTAAAAGTTATTTTTCTCAAGTACAAAGTTCGAGTTCTTGCTAAAATGTTCCAAGTTTTGTGTGTCAGACAATCACTGTTTTTCGAGTTGAACCACTTTAATATTTAAATTCTGTAGTAGCGCTTGAGAATCTCACTTTGGTAGTTTTCATTAGAGACAATGGATTGTCTTTGGAAGTTTGCAATATGATATAGGCATGTTACAATGATATTTTATGTTTAATTTTGCAGATTGGCTTCTAGTGTTCTAATAAGTTGATTCATAGATCTGAGAATATGGCAGTGGTTACATATACAGAAATAGTGGGTATCATGCTCTGCAGTCTGAACTAGTCTTCCTTCAAAAGCCACAGATCTTGTCAACATGTTTCATGTATTCCATAATCTCTTTCGACACCAAGATAAAAATCTAGTAGACCGTTGGGTTGTTCATATAAATGAGAAAAGAGATGACAGTGGAAAATACTCTAATAATATTGTCTCAACCACTAAGTATACATGGTATTCTTTCTTTCCTAAAGGACTATTTGAGTAGTTTCGAAGAGTTGCAAATATTTATTTTGCATTTCATGTAGCCATTACTCTCACACTAGTCTCACCAGTCAATAGATATTCAGCAATTTTACCTTTTGTTTTTGTCATTGGAGTGGCTATGACTAAAGAAGCAATTGAAGATGTATGTCGTGGCAAGGCTGATAAGGATGTCAATAACTGCCTTGTACAAGTGTTGGAGAAAAATGGAGAGTTCAAACCACGTCGCTGGAAGGATGTGAAGGTTGGAAACATTGTAAAGGTCAACCGTGATGAGTTTTTCCCAGCTGATCTTCTTTTTATATCCTCAAGTGATTCTGATGGAATATGCTACGTTGAGACCATGAACTTAGATGGGGAGACAAATCTAAAACTGAGGAAATGTCTTGATGAAACCAGGAACTTCACCAGCAGTTCCATGTTTCAAGAATTTAATGCTATTGTTGAGTGTGAGCTACCAAATCCCTCTATTTATACTTTTGTGGGAAATCTCTTATGGAAAAACATGGTACTAAATCTCAATCCTATGCAAGTCCTATTACGTGGTTCAAAGTTGAAGAATACTTCTTTTTTATATGGAGCAGTCTTGTTTACTGGGCATGAAACTAAGATCATCATGAACTCAACAGACCCACCCTTAAAACACAGTAGGATAGAGAAGCGCTTAGACAAATTGGTTATATTCCAGCTATTCCTTCTTATTATACTGTCACTTGTTAGCAGTTGTGCATTTTCTATCTTGCTGTCCAAGGACTACAAGAACCAAACATATTTGTGACCTGATGATGCACATGGCAAGAACAGTATAGAGTCTGCTCGATTTAATAAGGACAATTCTTTTGTTGCCGGAGTTTTGCAGTTCTTTACAAGTTTTGTGCTGTATGGTAAGTTTCACAAACCTCTAGTTTCAAAATGAAATGAAAATGATTCTAAATTATACTCTAATTTTGATGTAATAAATTTCACTATTACCTTTTCAGAGGAAGCCGTGAGGTCTGCAAGGGAGTAACTATGTAATCTTCCTTTTTGACAGAGACTATTATATGGGAAAAATATATGATAATTGTAGAGTATGTTAAATATACAGAATTTTTAAATAACTCTAGCAGTGTACAAAGAAACAAGACTCATATATTTTTTTTATGTTATCAAGTGAATTGAAACTTCATGTGATTTATCATCCAATAATTAAAGTATTAAGTGTAAATTACGAAGTGTTAATACCTCCAAGCTCTGGCTTAGTAAGTGTTGCACTTTGCTACTCCAAAATACCTTTTTCCAATTGCCTTTCCCTTTCATTCCTATATATTAGCCATAAGAGGACAGTTGGGTCAGTGAATGCAGGGTAGTGTTATAGCCCCGGCAGGGTTTGATTCCTAGAAAAAGTCACTGGTGTTATCCTGCAAGGGAGCTGTTGATAAGAAGTTGAGTTGTCATGTCCATTAAATTGGGCTGGGTGATTACATGCCAAAAATGTGTAAACGGATTCCCACCTCTTGATAGGTGATGGATACTTGACACAAAGTGAAAAGAAGCTTCCTGAGACTTTTGCTCCTATATATTACAATCTTGCTGTTACCAATACCTATGCATTACCACTACACAATGCAGCATAAGTCGGACCCAAAAAAAGATGAAAGAAATGTAATGAGGAATAAGGGGGGAGTACAACATTCAACCCTTAGTATATGTAATCAAACCTTGACCAAACATAGTGTGTTTCTAAAGTATTCCATGATTCAGAGATTTGTTAAAAAGTCTAATTTTTGTATAAGAGTAACTCAAACTAGCACTGTGCTTGTAAGAGTCAAACTTAGCATCTTTTGTGATGATGTCAAGTCCATATGTGAGTGGCTCTTGCTCACCAACAATATATTGATACTTTTGTACTTAGCAGCCCCATTGACCTTGTTACCACAAAACCTAGCAGGGCCCTAAGGGGGGAAACCTACGGGACAACTACTAGACTAAGTGACAACAATACGACAATGGCCCACTATCACCACAACCAAGGACCCCTGCTATTTATAGACTGATCTCCTCCACTCTGATCTCCTGCAACCACATGTACATATTCAGAAAACAATGCAAGAGCAAACCATGATTAATTGGTCATCAAATGGAATTTAGAGTTATGTTCTAATACCTTATTCATAAACATTTCTACCAGGCATGGCAGTTTGAGTTTTAAACATTTCTTATTCATAAACATTTCTACCTTATTCGTGGAATTGTAAGTTTGAGTTTTATAATCTACACAATTCAAGTGCCCCAGAGCTTTTCAGGGCATTGAATCTATTTATACATTCAAAAACACATTTTAAACAACAAAAATTGTCTCCAGTCTCATGCTTGTTGTGAATAATGGTGGCTAATGCTGCATAGAGAGATGCTGTATACATGTTGCCTACTTGCTTTGGCAATAAAGTTGATGGTTGAATTTTTGCATCATACAATGGCTTCGCAAGCTGCTGAGAAACCTGGAAATACCAAAGCAAATAGGTATCCTAAAGAAGCAGGAAACTTAAATAATTTTTGAGAAATATATAGGTAAAGATAAAAAGGTTATCATTCTTCTGCATATAAAAGGAGAGTAAGGAACATGAACAAACCTTTTCTAGGTCACGACTATTGTAGCTATCTTCTTCAGACAAGCTAGCAAAGGGTTCTAGCTTCTCTTGTGCATCCTTTCCAACAGACCTAACACATAGAAAGCACTAAAACACTTAGTTTGTTGTTTTGCATGATCATAAATCAAATCTTCCAAAAGCCTCACAACACACATTGGTGACTATGATAGAAACCAGACAAGATGCATCATTTTCATTGTATTAAACATATCTAATAATTTGTAAATTTGACCTTCACAAGCAACCCAAACGAAGCTATATTTACATATGAAACAGTTGTACTCATTTTAAGGGGATTGATTCTTTAAACCAACATAAACTTCTCAGGCACAAAATAAATGAGGCTTTCAGTCCCAGTTAAGAGCTAGTCATATAAATGCATAAATACTGGTCTAGATTCAAAAACCTTGATTTTCTTAAAGAAACATAAAAGACCCTTCATTCCTTGATTTGCTTGGAAATCATAAAAGACAATACTTTCCTTTTCAATATCTACAATTTTTGCTGCATTATGACGAAATTTCTTTAATGAATAGGTAATTTATATGTTGTTCTACAAGCTTTGCAAAACACATTATGTTTCAAATATTCAAAGAACACATAAAACAAAAGTGACATGTACCAAACAGAAAAAATTACATAATTGCACACAAACAGAAAAATGCATAAGCACAATGAAATACAAATATTCGATCCTTGGTTTTGAATAATTAAAAAAACAAAGCAGTTAAAGGTCAACTGGAGGAAAGACTCTAAATTGCAGTACTTGCAAAGTCGCAAGAAAATTGAAGCAGCTTGAAATCTTGATTTCATCAACAACCTAGTTTTCCTGGATACTCACCACTTCTCACATACTAAGATCATAGAAAATCGCCAGGCAAACAGATAATAGCAAGAGAATAAGAAGCCGGTGGAAATCTTAATACTGCCAAATATCCCAGATCGTAGATCATATCATATGGTTTTCTTTTCCTACAATACCCATGTGCTGAAAAATGAACGACAACACAATGAATTTCTAGGATGCTGAAGTGGCATCTCCAAATGGAAGTTCAAGACAGTTATTTGAAGAGTATGAAGCTTCCTAACAAACAAGGACAGTAAGATGTATCACAAAATATTTTGCTTTAATAACCAGTCTTTTTCCATCTGATATGTAAGAGGACACCAATGAAACAAACCATTGATACCAAACAGGGATGGGACATGAGCTAAGGAAAGATGTCCTTGAACTTGTTAAAGGGAAATAGATAAATCTACGTACACAACTATAGGCGCAATAAATCACAACCAAGTTCTGTAAAAATTAGATTATAAAATGCTGGTTTAACTCTAGGAAATAGCTTGTCCAGAGGTCCAAGCTCTACAGAGGACACAAGTTGAAGTCTGTTTCTCACTTATATTCGACTTCTTCATTTTGGCAACCAACAATAATCACAATTTTTATTTCAAATATTGTAAACTGAATGGGGACTCAATTCGAATTTGTAGAGATTCAAAACCAACCTGGCATGTCTTGAGAAATCATTGAACAACAGGCGAGCAAAGCTCTTTTGTACAAGCTGCATCACATATAACAAAGCTTATTCAACAGAAGTTATATGCTTACTTTCAATGCTTTAAGTACATTGCAATATATTAAGGACTAAAATCCATAATATGCTTCCATTTGCGATTGAAGATGATACTTTCATATCTAAATATAGGAAAATACCTTATTGTATGGAGAATGAAATGCAATATAATCTGCATCTAGAAGAGAAAATTGTCTTCCTTCTTCCTTTTCAAACCTGGAAAAGGCAAACATGAAACCTCAACATGAGCCAACCAAAACTGTCATATGCCCTTCATAAACTTCCACATGAAACTGGAATGTAAAAATGTGATGCAGAAACTCACTTATTACAAAACCGTTTGTAGCATGAATCCAATGCCATGAAATAACAAGTTTGTGAAAGCTTCCCATCTACAACCTGATTCACCAACATTTCATTTTAAATTCATACAAAAAAAGATTAAGGAATCTTTGGATATCTCATATCTTATGTTTTCAACTATATATTTTCTAAAAAATAAACTGCCAATGGATATGAAGGACACACATAAAGATCAAAAGACCTACATTAGACTTGTTTTGCAAGATAACAAGGGCATATTATTCACATCTACTAAGGTACAGAAATGTTTAATTGCCAATATCGTCAAAAAATGAAATTACCCAATTCATATATCTTGCTTGTTCTTTGCAAATTGGGCTTTGTGCTTCCAAATCTGAATGGGGAATCCATTCCTCAATTCAAATTTGTATTCTCAAAAACTCATTTTTCTTATAGTTTATGACATATAATTTATAATTTTACTCTTTTTATGAATATGCTTCAATGTGAGAAGGTTATAGGCTTTATTTTATTGGGTTCAAAGCTATCAAGGACCTTTGCCAAGACAGTAGGGAAGCTAAAAACGAGGACAATGCAAATGAAATTTCGCAAATCCACAAGAGGTCTATCATTTTAATTTCTAATCACTGTAACTGCACACCAAATCAGATTCATCATATTTGTCTTAGCTTAATTGCCTCATTAGAACTTTCTGATTGAGTTGTGTATTTGAGGATGTTTAGCTTCTAGCTGTCATTGATTAGAAACAACAAGAAACACAATTGTTTAGCATCTCTGGGATTCCGAGAGAATAAGAAATAAAACCTAAAATGGACAAGCATTTCTCTAACTCGAAATGTATTTACCCCAGTGAAACTAGTTAGAGTTGTAGAATATTAACAATAGGCTTAAACACCAAAAACTGCATGGATGTAGGATTGATGTTTGGCTTGAAAATCTGAGAGCTTTGGTATGTGCTACTTTTATTAGACCAGAAATGCAACAAGCAGAAACAGATAAAAGAATTTAAAAAAAAAACAGAGGTAAGCTTGAACTAAAATAGCACTTAGATTGGAAGCTTCTATCTCTATTCTACATGGTGAATCAACATAGCAAACAATAAAATAGCTCATGTAACAGGAAAGAGTGACATATTAAAAACACAAGAGTAAAGAAGCGAACCGGATATTCACTAGCCAGATTAGGCTTATAAAAGTCATAGACATGAGCCATATGTGTTCCCCTGTATTTGCTCTCAATTGCTATTGGAGCATTAGGTCCCATCAGCATTGCAACAACAGCTGCTCCTCCAGTAGGTCATGTTGCCCCTTCAGCATAGACCTTAAACAAGAAAAGAAAATGTAAATCTTCTAATATAGTAAGAAATGCTTCTAGTACAATCCTAATGAATAACAAAATCATAACAAGAGTATAAAAAATGCCAACTCAATGAATTTCCATTAAAATTTAAAATCAAAGCATCATTTTGTCTGTCGATGGTCGCCTCAGTTCTGTATTGTCTATTCATGAGTTTATACACTATTTCAAACCTCTTACAACTAGCTTCCTTTAGGACCACTGCTCAAATATAAAATAGATCTCTTCTAATGTGAATGCAAATATTTGCATAAATAATAATTGGTAGCTAATATTTGATTTGAAATAAAAGATCATTTCCAGAATATTTTCAAAATATCATATACACTGTAAAAATTTGGAAGTGTAGATAATCCGATCCCCTTCCTAAAACTCTAAGCAAAGATACCAGCACCTTTTTCCAGCAAGGCAATATCCTACATAACTTCTTTTGGTGGGTATTATAATATCGATGCAATCATGATTCTGTTTTAAACACTGGTAAGAGCTGATCTGGATAAAGAAAAGTAACAATGACTATTCATGCAAGCATATAATCAATGAAATCTAAAGCACTGAATATTCTAAATACCACCGAACAATTTCTTAACAACTCTGGTTATTCTGTATGAAGCTCCAATGTCGGGTTATGCCTATAAGTATATTTCAGTAATGCATGCATTCCATAAAAGTATAATTTCAAATGTCCTAAGCATATATTCTTCAAACTGCAAGAAAACCCATAATAGAGAGAACAGCTCATACTACACTGTCTGTAGCTACAACAAGACCATATCTTCCATCCCAAGAACTACTTTCAATCCAGTTAATACAGTTAAACAGGGCTGCAGTTCCTCCATAGCATGCATTTGTTGAGTCCACACCTTCAATTTCAGTATTACCACACTTCTGTAAAATTTACAAAACAAGGAAAATTAGCACTGGAATGACTATTTACAGGGAAAAAATCGTTTAAAAAATAAAAAATTGAAGGGAAGATCAGTGCCATATTTAAAATTTACTTTCTTCTATGATGATACCATCAGATCTATATCAAATGAGACATACAAATATGATAATGACTATAAATCCAAGCATATGATCTGTTGGATATGAGGGGTCCATCTTCCTTGATATGAGATGAACCTTTTTTCAGGGTGAAGATGTCCAAAGATATATTTTTTTTGATTCAAGAATCAAAACCAATTGAAGTAGCTTTCATTGTAAAAATATAATCTTGGATGATTTGAACCCAACATTGATGCTGAGGAAATTTCTAGTGTGTTTGATCTTAATTTTATATGAAATCTACCATTATGCTTGTGGCAAATATGAGTACTCATGAATAATGTATTTTTTCAGTGCCTCAAGCAAAACAGTTGAGATTTCATAAGCTAATCAATCACCACTACAAACTCAACCCTAGTAAGCCTATTGTGCTAAAATGGATTTGTAAGTAAGATTCACACAACCCAGGAAAGTTGGGATAGGGCAGCAACAAATGTTAGGTTTTTAAATTTTCAATAAGAAAATTAGAAGAAAATTTTGAATTTGAGAAAAAGACTGTAATAATTGTGACAAGGTAATCTATTGTCTTATTTGCTGTAATTTTATAGAAGGCAATTTATTTTCACCCTAACCTTGTTGCTGTGGTAATGGCTAGTCTCATAGATCTGGAACAATCTTAGTTTTCATTTCATTAGGACTGACTAGTATATGACACAAGCACACATCATAATAAGGAATGTCTGAGTAGTGTTGTTGAGTATCTGCAGAACTAGCTGGACATAAAAACCAATGCATCTCTCTCAAATGATGATTGCTTGAAAAGATGGATTTCTTTAAGACAGGCCAACTTTAAGGAGATGTCCAAGTCTTCAAAGAATAAAAAAAACATTTCAACAAAATTTGAGCAGATAATGGTATATTACATTAAACCTACAAAAGAGGGAAAGGTTTGAGATTACTAAGGCAGCCCATCATTTTAGATATGGGATAATCCTCACAAAAAACAATTCAACAAAATCTGAATAGAATATGGAATGTCGCTTGGAAACTAGAAGGAAGAGAAAATGACTTGCAACCATTACAATAGTCATTCTTTAGGGAGATGTGTAAGTCCTTGTAGAATGAATAACATCTGAACAAAAGCCAAACAGAAGATGGGGTATTAAATTGAACCTTGACAAGTATAATGAAAGATTTGGGACCATTTAAAATATAGGCTGTCTTCACCTAAGTAGCAATTTGTTCTTCCTTTCTTCTCCAAGGTTTAAAAGTGAAATATGAAGAAACCAGAAAATCATTAATTGCAAAATCCATATTCAAAATGAATTTTCCTACCTTAAATGTGCAACAAACATGTTCTAACAATATGTTTTAAAAATAATCTGACTGCGGAAAAAATATAGAAATAAATTGAAGTTGATGGAAGCTAAGATCCCATGATTTACTTTTGTTGAGCATACTGACATTGGAAGGTTGAAAACCTGCATATCTCTAAACTGTCTTTTCGAAGACAAAGATGGAAGTCATGTAGGCTTTTAATTATCATCGTTGTGAATTCCATAAAGCAGCCGTAAAGCTATTTTGATAATGAGTTTAGTGAATTGGGGAAAAAACCTCAAAAATATGCATCAACCATGTCTTTATTGACTTGCTCTTGTCAATAACAGTTTCGCTGCCAACTCCCAAATGACCAATTTGTTTTGGATCAATTTTATATTTTTCCAAAAGTGACGTTGCCGCTGTCAAACTGCAAGCATTCATATGAGGAATCAGCTCATAAAAATCGGTAGGAAGAAAAATATGTGATATCAAACAAGCGTGAGATAATCTCTATCTTATGGAAATATTATTCTACTACCATACACGAACAAAATGTAGACTGGCCTCAAAATATGCCTGCATGAAACAGTGAATGAACTGAAATTCAACGGTATTAGGCAGTGACAAAATCTGTAAAGTTATTGTCAAATATCATACAATATTTCAAGAAATATTGTTCTTACCTCATAGAAATAACGTCTTTCAAGTCAGTGCAGAAAGTCATGCAGTCTTGTCCAAGGTCCATGGTCCTTCAAAACCAGATCTCTCCTTGTGGCATCGCCCCAAGGTGTGGGCACTAGACAAGACCACAATTTCCTTATCCCTCAACCCCATGTGACCAAAAACATCGCTCAGATGATCAAGTCCTTTTGTAGCATCAGCAAGGCGACCTTCTTCTAGAGGCTCAGGCTCGTCTTCTCTTCCCGGATGGAATGGAATGTCAGGTCCTCCGGTCACTTCAACAGCCACCACACCAGCCAACTGATAAAGACCAACATAGGTGATTATGGGGAACTATTCCTTGATTGACTCCAGGAGCCTCACAGAAATGTCCAGACCGTTGTTAGCACCATGGGAAAGCTCGGCCCCGTATCTGATCATCCCGAAAGGCCCTCCGGTCTTGGTCTTGACATCGTAAGTCCCAGCGTTGTGCCATGTGATTCGAACCATGATCGGCGCATAGTTCTTCTCTGCAATGAGACCATGGAGCTTCCTCTTGGCTTTGTCAATGGCAGCCTTGTACACCTCACTTACGGTGGTACTCCTCGCTTACGGCGGGATAAGCCTTCACCATGGTTTCTTAACCTGCAAATGAAAAATCCAGCAGGAAATCAAGCCTTCACCATGATTTCTACCTTGTTCTAGCCTAAAATGTAGCGAAAATTAATATTTCAAGAACAAACTGCCAACGCTTGGGCCGCCCTAAAATACAAATACAGGGCGAACTTGATATTCAAGGAACGGAGAGGGCGAAATACCTATAACCAGTCTCCCATAACCAGTACCATTTGTAGAAATCGGGCGATCTGAAGAAAATTTTACAAACAAACATGGAGAAATCGGGCGATCTGAACAAAATTTTACAAACAAACAAGGCAAATAGGGCTGGGAAGGTTTATCCGCCCTATTTTTTGATGGGCTAAAATATAATAATAAATTATTTTTTGGATATTTTTTGGGCTAATTATTGAAACTATTGAAAATTAATGTAATTTAAAAACTCGCCCCTTCAAAATAGGAAATCCCTTAAATTTCTCCCATGGGCTAAAATTCGCCCCTAAAATTTTCCCTGGCCCTAATCTGCTGCATTGAATTTTCAGTTGTTGCATGCATTGACTTTTTTGCGTTGACCTTGCATTGACTAGCGTTGTCTTGCGATGAGTTGTCTTTGAGGGCTATGCGTGTGACACATGGAAGATTGGTTGACCGAGAAAGACTTTGCTGGTTGAAGCATCTTGTTAACTTCTGTAACACAACAATATCTCATATCTTTGTTGGACAAAAGGAATTGTAAGTTTGATCTATATTTGGCTTGTCTTCTATTGATCTATTATTGTGTTCTATCAGCATTTTACTTTCATGTTTATGCGATTGATATTTTGTATCGGGCCTAAGAAAGATTGAAGCAAAAATGCATCAAGCATAGAACACCATGGTTATCTAAATTCAACATGGTATCAACACTGAGGTGAAGACAAAGTCCAAGTGTCCAAGCTGGTGTTAGAAGCAATCTCTGAGGGAAGAAATCCAATCAAGAACAAATGGCCTCCTCAACCTACAATTTTTCAAGGCTGATGAATAATTGACTGATAAGTCTGATTATCATGCATGGAAGATGTCCTTGGATTTGGTGCTAGAAGACCAATATGTCATGGACTATGTGCAGGGGAAGATTCAATAGCCTCCATCAAATGCAGCTGCTGCCACAAAGACAAAGTATAGAAAAGGGGAAATCAAAGCAAAGATGATTATCCGAGATTCTATTCATAAGCACTTGGTTGCTTACATTTATGAGTTGAAGACATCTAAGGAGATGTATGACAAGCTGGTGAGCATGTTTTGGGCTAGTAATGCTAATCAAATCCTCTTCTTCAAGAATCAATTGAAGAATATCAAGAAGGGTAAGGATGAATCTATTCAATCCTACGTTATGAGGCTCACTGAAATAAGGAATAACCTCCTAGATATTGGGGAAGCAATATCTGATCAAGAGATGGTTCTTATTTCACTTGGAGGTCTCCCTCGTGATTGGCATGTATTCAATACCACTATTCTTAATAATAATGTGATTCCTAATTTTGATGAAATATTGACGAGATGCACTCAAGAGGAAACAATAATGATGGAGTATGCCTCTAATGGTAATGGAAGTGACCCTACTGCCTTCGCCACTCATGCAAAGAAGAAGAACCGTGGTGGCTCGAGAAATCAAAACCACGGTAGAGCGGGGCCCAAAGGAAGGAAGGGAAGATGTTACACTTGTAACAAGTCTGGTCACTATCCAAGAGAGTGTCTTAATAGAAGGGATTCTCCTAGGGATGATGACAACAACAAATCAAAAAGGAATGGTAGGAACAACAGGTTCCAAGGAAAAAGGAAGGCTCCCCCTGATCGTAGTGGAAATGGGCAATCTTTCAAGAGGTCAAGAAATTCTAGGTACGATGAGTCTAATGTTGTTGATAATAAGAAAAATGAATTTATTCTTGTATCTGCCCTCTGTGCTGCATCTCCACCCGACACCCTGGATGTTTGGTTGATTGATAGTGGTGCTTCAAGGCACCTCACTAGTTATAAAGAAGTCGTTTTTGATTTGGTTGAAAATGATACTAATCTGGAAATTATCCTTAGAGATAATGCCACCTATCCCATGAAAGGGATAGGGACTGTGACCCTCCATCTATCTCAAGGTCAAGTCCTCTAATTACAAGATGTGTTGTATGTACCTGATTTAAAGAATGTTGTATCCATTTCGACACTGGAAGACAAAGGGTTCAAGGTGGCATTCGTTGATGGAAAGGTACGTATCTGGAAGAAGAACTTCAAGGAAGCTCTTTCTATTGGTTTTAGAGTTGATATACTCTACCAGGTTGGAGGAAGTCCACTTGGGGCTATGACATGTGATACAACTCTTCAAACAGAGTTATGGCACCGGAGGTTTGCACACCTTCATTACAAAGCCCTTCCCGAAGCAAGGAAGGTGGCGACAGGGATGCCCGAATTTAGAGATGATCATGAAGGTATATGTCAAGGTTGTGCCAAAGGGAAGCATACAAGGGGACCTTCCCCTCAAGTGTCACAAAGACAACTGATATATTGTATTTGATACATTCTAACTTATCTGGTATGATGCCCGTGACATCCTTGGGAGGATGTTCCTATTACATGACTTTTACAAATGACTTCTCTCGCAAGACCTGGATATATTTTTTGAAGAAGAAGGACGAAGCATTCAAATGGTTCTGTACCTTCAAGGCCTTGGTGGAAAATCAAACCGAGAAGAAAATCAAAGTTTTGAGGACCGACAATGGGACCGAGTATGATTCAAATGAGTTTAATGACTTTTGTAGAGAAGTTGGCATTAAGAGGGAGACCACAACTGCATACACTCCTGAGCAAAATGGTGTTGCTGAAAGAAAGAACATGATCATTGTGGAAGCTGCCCACGCCATGCTATGTGACCAAGGTCTTTCGAAGTTTCTATGGGGAGAAGCTGCGAACACTATTGTGTATGTTCAAAATAGATGCTAACATTCCGCTCTGGACTCCAAAACTCCCGAAGAAGTCTTCTCTCGTAAGAAATTTGAGCTTCATAGAAAGCCTAAGTAGAACTTGACTACGATCTGGGCTACTAGCTTCCAGAACTGTTAATGTTTTCAGCCGTTCACGGATGCCATTCATTAGTGGAAAATCTCGTGCATGTTCATCATTTGCAACTTCAGTAATACCTGCAAAAAATTTCAATAAATAGTTGTTATGTGATAGCTTCATTCTTAGGATGATTCATGTTTATTTTTTGTCCATATAAAACTGCTTGTTACTGAATCATTGAAATATATATATATATATATATATATATACTATGAAAGGACAACGACAAACAATGTCAGGAAACTCCAATATTTACCTCTCTTGACCCTTTCCAGAGCAGGGAAAACAATTTAGTCTTCCATTTGAGCATGTTCCTGCATCAAATCCACAAGTTGTGCGTAGTTTTTCGACAATATTTTTATTTGCATGGAAATACTTCCCTTAACAGGATCTATAACCTTAAACCCCTCTTTCTTGGACACAACTAATTCATCTGTAGAGCGAACGATCTTCTCCATGTGGCACATAATGCTCTTATGTTGCTGAACTGTCAATGTCACGAGTGAAGGGGGTGCCCTTTCAGCCAAGGTTTTGGAAATAGAACTCAGTAGCAAGTCCATGTCGATTTGAATTGGGCGATAAAAGGGAAAGGCCAACATTTTTCTGCGATAATTCTGCAGAGAGAATGTACTAGACTGATTTCAATTCCTCTGAAATGCTGCAATGGGACTACCAGATAAAGAAATGGGATAAGATATACATCTGCCATACTAAAAACATTACCAAAGAAATAAGGTCCCCTGTTACTGTATTCCATAATTCCCACATTCAATCTTGCAAATGATGTTACAAGCTTCCTCTGTACTTCCTGCCGTGCCAGTGGATTGCTATCATAAATAAGTTCTAGAATATTGGTGAGAAAATATCTCGAATATGAACAACCCAATCTAAACTTATATCAGCCATGGGTCCCTCCGGAACTAGACATGGATTCGGAAACTTTTCTTCAATGTACTACGAAATGGCATCAGAAGAGCCAAAAATAGTGTCCAACCCATACTGAAGGATTGGCAACTTTACATTTGGTCTTATGGAAGCAAGAAATTCCAACTTCTTGTCTCTCACGTCATCGTCAGAAGTTAGCCACACAACATGCACATCAACACCTTTACACTGCAAAGCAATTGAAATACGTGATGGTCTTTTGCAGACTGGGATGGCACAGCTACAATACCATCACCCGTGGGAATTTGCTTTGTAAAACAGGAACCCATCTCAAACCAACCTGGGATATGATGGAAATAATGGGAATCGGGATTGGAGATAATATGCCAGAGTTAGTGAAACTGAGACTGTTGCCGCTGTAGTCTGTCAACTATGAAAGATTATTAGAGAAGTAGTGCCAACATTCTGAAACTAGGAACAACACCCTTGGATTTGTCTACAGAACAACTAAACATATCTACAATCTCTGTTTACATCAAGTCTTGGATATGTTCATCATTACTTCTAGCATCCTGTTGACAGATGAAACTTGCAGCACCCAGAGAGATCATTTCTTTGGTTGGTGTGCAGAACTTATAACATTTTGATCCTACTTGTGGTACTACAATCAAATACTCATGGAAATAGAGAAAGTTATAAAGTTATGAATCTAGACTTGTTTTCATTTTATGAAAAGTTGATTTTTATTGTGAGTTCGTGACATTCATGAGGATTCAAACATTACTCTACAATTGTTAGATAACCACCTTATTCAGTTATGCGGAAAAGAGGAAAGGATTCAACTGGTATGACACATGATCAACTGGCAACTGTTGTAGAGAAAACACGATTACTAGAAGAATCATCTGATCACAAGCTTGTCTTGGAACATTTGACTTGGGTTTGTCATATAATCCCAATCACCTTTATTATAATTCATTGGAATTTGGTTGGCTTCGTTGCCTTTTGTGTCTATACCTGTGGTTTTGTATTGAGATTATTTGGGCTTGCTGTCAGTGTTTTTCACTTCTGAGAATGCTTTGTTTTTGTTTTGCTCTAATTATGTGTTGAACATTTTTTAAAAATCAATGCTTCTTATATAATTTCAAGGATTGTCATAACTCCTCAGATAATTCTTTAAAGGGTGCTAGCTCATTGGAAGAGCACCTGCCATGCAGGAGGTTGGTGGTTCGATTCCACTGCACCCTAACATGAATTATTCAATGATATTGTTGATTTTTTTAATTAAATATTTTTATATTGATTTATTTTAATGGTGAGATATTTTGTTGGAGTCATTGTTTTATATTGTCTCTAGAAAGACAATAGATAGGATTAAAGACATTGTCTCCATAAAGACAAATATGTCTTTAATTCCAACTATTGTCTTTGGAGAGACAAAAATGAAATTGTCTCAAGTTAAGACAATTTACCCAAAAAATGTCTTAAAACCCCCCTTTATGTTGTAGTGCAACTATTGTATCTGGAGAGACAAAAATTCTTGTGTTATATATTGTTTTTATAGAGACAATATTTTAAGACAATTTAATTTTAAGACGATTTAATTTGAGACACCCGCTTAAAGACAATATTTAAGACAATACACAAGTTTTATTTTGTGACATTTTACCCAAAAATTGTCTTAAAACCCCCCTTTATGTTGTAGTATTTTGTTCTTTGAAGAAATATTTAGCTTTTCAAAGTAGGAAGATAGATTGTCTATCATCTTTTCTGTAGTTTGAAAACCAAAATCAATTCTTTTTTCCATGTTTTTAAATTGTTCTTCAATTTTTTTATTTTGTTTCTCTAACAAATATTTCTAATACAGATGCAGAATATTGTACATCGGTCAAATTTCTATTTACAAAATTGATAGATACTTGGATAGAATCAAGTTGTTCTCTTTGTTCACCAATTTCTGCTAAATTTATTTCTAGTCCTTTCCAAATAGTGCATGTCCAATTTACTTGTTCACTAAACTAACCCTTTGTATTCTTCATCTATCTCAATGGTTGTTTCGATTTTAATACTAAAGAAATTGCTTTAACTAATTTTTTATTTTTTTTAATTATTCCTCTCTTAGTGATTCTTCTAAGATTATTCTTTTATATGGAAAAAAATGGAACTAGATTCCATTTTACTGCCATTACAAGCTGTCCACTTATGTTTTCTTTTTGAAGATTCTGTCCAACGTATTCGTACGATTAATGATGGCCGATTAACTTGGCAAAATGATTTGATTACTCGACTTGGGATCGTAGATGATGTAATTATTAAATTCGTTGAACGTTAGTCGTACAAATGATTCTTAATCTTGAATGACCGATTACTTGGCAAAACGCTTTAGTGGGAATCTTCAATGTTCTAATTATTCAGGTAATTTAATTTAATGGATTGGGAGTTTACGTCTGGAGACGGAAGAGACCCACATTGTGGGAGTCAATAAAAATACCTTACCCACTGCGAACAAGTGAAGAACATAAAGAGTGTTTCATCGACTCATTAACTTACTCTTTTACTTAACAACGCAAACAATTTTCAAATTCCAAACCTGGTTCGAATAATTCATGAAATTAAATTCTTAATGTTATCAACCCAACGTACTCGTAATCTTAATGATGACTGATTGATTAGAAACCACTTTTATGTGTCTATTTGGGATGTTAATGTTCTAATTATTCACATAAGTGAATTCGTTGATAATCAAATTCATTGAACTTTGTCAGCTCAACGTATTCTCAGAGGATTCCTCCAACGGAGAATGAAGCTTGATGTTTGTAAGATTTTCTGATCATGATATCATTTGACTGAGATACACAAACTCTTACACGAATTCGTACACGAACCTTCAAACAAGTCCAACGCAAAACACTCTCTTCTAACGGCCTCCTGCCTATACGAGCAAACTGTGCTCGAGGAATCTAAGTGAACCTTCGATGAACCTCAGATGAACCTCTCTCAATCATAAGATAAAACACAACAATGATAATATGGAAAAAAAAATTATTCTTTTATTGATATTTAGAATGGATGATACAGACTGATGATTGATGTTTTACAATTTAGATACTCAAGCTCTTAACCAGATATTGATTGCATGGGAATTTAATAAGCATATTATCTTGAGACAAAATAAAACTCAGAGGCTTCTTGGCCTTTTGCAGACTCTGTCTGTGAACTAGATTTCTACAAAACTGAACAGAAGAACATACTCAATACCTATGAAAACCCAGCCACTTTAGGTTCTCGCTAGGATTATTAATCTTGATGCGTAGGCTTCTCATACCTTAAGATTTATAGAGTTCTTTCGTGATGCAAGCAGATCGAACCTAAGTTCGTAGATGTAGAGCAAGAAATTACTCTTAACTCTCTAGACTCCTCTAACTCTCTAGTTCTTAATTCTCCAATGCCCATATGAGATTTCATCCTCTTATTTATAGGAAATGAGGGAATCTCTCCTGATGTGGTCGGCTGACATTACTTTTTTGTACAATGATTCAATGGCCGACATTACTTTTTTGTACAATGATCCATCATAATTTTGAGATGTGGATCAAATTCCACCAGAAGTCAGAGAAGTTCTCTGATTCTAAAAATCATACGGATAATTTAGACAATGAAGATATTATTGGCATCTCACAGAACCATTCATACTACAGAAAATTTACACAGTGAAGATATTATCGGAATCTTACAGAACCGGTCACACTCATAGTCAGGTGACTAGAAATTATTTACACAGAGGATAATTTTTAGAAAAATTCCCCGAGCAACACAAAATTTACACTATTATGTTCCGAGCAAATTTGTACCTGGAAACCTTTTTCGGGTGTATTTTCCATTGGTGTCCCATTCCTTGGTGTATATTCATCTTACAATCATTAGCTTACCCAATACAATTTGGTGTTTAATTTTTGTCATTACGGCCCATTGGTGATGTTTGGCCATAAAATACCCAAGATTTCTTTCTTCAAAGTACTTTCTTAGATATTTTATGGTTTTGCATGGGAGATGATAATAGTTGAAGCAATCAATACAATCACTTTGAAAATCTCTCTCAAAACTTTTTGGATCCATGGCCATATTATTTATGCCAAACCAATACCACCATTCTTTAAGCCAATCTGGTTGATGTAATAGTTGTGTGATGAATACTGATCCAAATTTTAGCAGAGTGTAGTGTATTTCATCAGACTAGTCTCTAGTAGAAATCAGGATTTCTGGTCCTGTTTATTACATAATATTTGTGAAAGACATTTGTTTTGGATCTTCTTTCATTCCATATAATAGAGAGATTCTTGAAAGTTTCAGACAAAGCTTCCTCTGCTAAGTGCGCTGAAAGTACAAAATGCTTATAAACCATGTCATGAATCCACCTGCTAGATTTTGGATAAATTTTTCTTTTAGGTACTAGATGTTGTAGATCAATATGAGGCTGGAGATTTGCATCTAGGAATTTTGTGTTTCTCAGTTAGCAAGTAAGTTTCCATGATTCACAATATTCTTGCCAAGGGGTTTTATCAGGGATATTTCTAAGAATTTCATTTTGGGTATTAAGATCCCATTCAGTGACAATAATCATTAGGTGTGTTTCTTCTTGTAAATTCTCTCTGCTTAGAAAATCAGGAAGACAATTTTTGCTACCTTTGATGTGTTCAATTTCAAAGTCAAAATTTCAGAACAAAGCTTGCCAACTAGCAAATTTTGATTCTCCGGGATTTTTTATATCTTTTGTTAATACCTTTTTCATTGTTGTTGCATCTGTACTTAAGAGGAACTTTTTGTTTACTAAATGTATGTCAAATTTATCAATACAGTTCCATGCAGCTTTCACCTCCTTTTTAATTGTGGAGTAATTCTTTTCTGTAGAGCTCCATACCCCATAAGAAAGTTGGATGATCTGCTCTTGTTCTTTTATTTGTTGTTTCAATACTCCTCCCCATCCAATATCACTGACATCTGTTTCAACAATCTTAAAAAGACTCTCAGAAGATAAGTAAAGAATAGGGATTGTTTTTACCTTTTCCTTTATCCTTCTGATTGCATCAGTATGTGCTCATTCCATGCTGCTGGATTCTTTTGGAGTCTTTGATTTAGCAATCTTCTACCTTGGGCACAATTTTTATGGAAATTGCTAACATAATTTAAATATCCCAAAAATATTTGAAGCTGAGTCTTATCAATGATTACATTTGGGAATTTATGAACAAAGACTACATTCATATGCCCCAAAAACTTTACCTTGGTTTGAAATATTTCCATTTTCTTTTTACTTAGCACCAACCCACTATTTCTGACTAATTTCTTGAATCTACACACATGCTTGAAATGTTCTTCAAGAGAATTTGAAAAAATCAACACATCCTCAATGTATACAATGAGCCGATCAAAATAAGGCCTAAATACTTGGTCCATGACTTTCTGAAATTTAGAGGGAGCATGCTTGAGTCTAAATGGCATAACATTCCATCCATAGTGCCTTGAGGGAACACTGAAGGTTGTCTTGAATCTGTCTTCTTCATTGATTGCGACCTACCAGGATCCAGATTTCATGTCAATCTTTGAAAATATTTTTGCTCCAACAAAATTTCCTATAAGGTTTCCCTTATGAGGAATTGGATATGTGTCATCTGACATGACATTGTTTAGAAGTCTGTAATTTATTACCAATCTAGGAATTCCCCTAATCTGCTCTGAATGCTTATTTACATAAAATCCATAGAAATTCCAAGAATAGTTCAATTCTCTGATCAATTTCCTTTTTAGAAGGTCCTAAATTTCTTTTTGGCACAATCTTCTATATTCTTCATTCATTGTAATTTCTCTACTTTTACATGGTCTTCTTGTGTATTCTGGCTTGTAAGGTAGCTCAAAAAAATGTTGTTTTCTGTGCCAAAATGCATTTGGTTCTTCTGCACAAAATTATTCTTCTAAGTGATTTCTTAGCTCAGAAATTTTTTCAATGACTTTTGGGTTTTCCAATTGATATTCAATTCTAAGGTGGGCTTTTAGTTCTTTCAATTCTCCTATCTTTTCTTTGTTTCTGTGTATTTCTTGCATTTCATGGACCATGGTTGATATTCCGGGGGTGGGTATGAAAGGAAATGTTATTGCACACAAATATCCTTCATTTTCTAGAACAGAGATGAAAAACCCATCTTTTCCATTTTCCATCCTTGTAGAGCCATGTGGTTCTACTGCTGCTAAGAAAGGGGTTCCCAATATGCAGTCTATTGGTATATTACCCACAGAAAATTTTACATTCATGCAATAATGATGAAATCATGTTGTTGCTTTTGGGAATTCATAATTGAGTTCTTGTTTTCCTAACCTAGTTACTTCTCTTTTTGCAGGAATAATCTTTTTATTGAGGACGTTTATGTTTGCTCATGTGTCTATTAATGCTCTAAGATAAAAAAAAATCATTCTAAATTTTGATACTAATCAAAACATGATATTGTTGATGCTGTATGGCCATGATTCTCATGTTGCTTAGTCCCAGATAATTTTCTGGCCTTGTTTAAAAAATTTCAACATTTGGGTTTTTCTGAGGAAATTTTTTTTCTTCTTGCATTTTTCATTTTTCTATTTTGGATACTTGTTCTTTTAACTCTACTATTTCTCTTTTTAATTTCTGGATTTCTTGGTTAATCTCATTGAGAGTAAGAGCTCTTTATTTTGACTGTTGTTGACTTATTTGAAAAGATTTTGTGTTCTTTCCATATGATGCATCTACAAAGAGGGATTTTGAGGTAGTACCTTGTGAAGTTGAGCTCTAGTTTTTTACTATCGTTTGTAGGAATGTCTCCATTAATCTCTCCTTCATTTCTCCTTCTGGAAGAATTTTGATACCTGCAAGAACCTTTGCTTCTTCATCATCAACAATGTTCATCATACAATGTTTTTATTTTTGTGCAGGTTCTTTCTCTTCTTCTGATGTGTACTCTGTGTCTGATTCTGGCATGCTGCAATCACAATCTTCAGAGTCTGTGCATTTAAATATTTCATCATGAAAATTTATTTCTTCCTCTGAGGATTCTGAGTCTGAATAACTAAAACTAGAAGTCTCTAAAGAATCACAACATTTTTGTCTCAACATATGGACTTCTTCTTTAAAATGGATATTAGGACAATTTTCCGATCTGTGATTCTTTGACCCACATTTATAGCACTGGATATGGATAAGGGGTTTCTTTTCTTCTCTCTAGGATTTTGTCTATTGGAGCTTCTTTGCAAGCTCTTGCATTTTCTTTCCTCTGTTTAGTTTTGAGCTTTCCCCTTGAGGACATTTGTTTGAAGTATGTCCTTGATTCCCACATAGCCAACATGTGAGCTTGTTCCAAGTTTCTTGCTTGTAAGTTCTGAGATGAATGTCTTTAGGACTGTAGTAGTGGGACTTTGGAGTTGTCTTGTAGTAGCCTGTTCTAGAATATCTTTTGGGTTTAGAAGGCTACCTGAATCTTTCTTTATTTTTCATATTTTTCTTTATGATTTTCTTTTTCTTTTTCTTTGTACAATAGGATCATCTAAATATAATCCATACTTATTGCAGATTGATTTGTTATCTTGCAGCCTAGACAATTTCTGCAAAGATTTATTTACTTTCATATTTGTACACAATCTTACTAAAGCTTTCGTGATGATGCAGTAGATTTCTCCCCAAGTGTGAGCATCATATGGGGTCTGGAAGACTTCTTGGTTTTGGATTAATCTACAAATTTGGAAGGAAGTGCAGCCAAATACACTTGTTTCCAGAGTAGATTTTTTGTATCTTCAACTTCATAAATCCTCTGTACCCAATCTCTGTGGAAGTCTTCATACTGAGACATCTTTTTGCATTTAAGATTCATAAGAATCATTGCATGTTTATTTGATTTTCAGTGTCAGGCCCACACCAATGCTCAAGAATCATAAAAGTGAGTGCTCCTATCATATTATTCCAAGGTTTTCCCTCAAATGTATGTACAACATCACCAACCTCATCCTTCACTACTTCTTCGACCATTTATCAACTAATGCTGGGGAAGATTCTACTTGCCACCATCTCTGAAGGGTACCAGTAAAACATTGAATTAAAGTTTTATGGGCTTCTACTTCATTTTTTCTTCTCATGCACATCAACTAATACTCAGTAAACATCTGATCTATCATTTGCCTAATTTTTCCAACACTCAGATTATGAATGTTCCATTCCTTATGTGCTTCTGGATGGAATGTCTATGTTTCTGGCATTTTTCCTTTTCCACTGAGGTTCGGAGCAGGATACTGACTAGATAATGGTTCATAAATAGGAAAAATATAAGGATTAGAAGACTCTAGTTTCTCATCATCCTTTTCTTTTGGAAACAAAAAAGTGAATTTTTCTGTAGGCTTTTCAGCATGATGGATTGGCACATTGTGGTTGAAAAGCATAGAAGTGGAGTTGTTTTTGTCCTTTGAAGAAATATTTAGCTTTTCAAAGCAAGAAGACAGATTGTCTATCATCTCTTCTGTAGTTTGAAAACCAAAATCAATTCTTTTTTCCATGTTTTTAAATTGTTCTTCAATTTTTTTATTTTGTTTCTCTAACAAATCCTTCTAATACAGTTGCAGAATATTGTACATCGATCAAATTTCTATTTACAGAATTGACAGATACTTGAATAGATTCAAGCTATTCTCTTTGTTCACCAATTTTTGCTAAATTTATTTCAATCCTTTCAAAACAATGTATGTCCAATTTACTTATTCACTAATCCTTTATATTCTTGCATTATTTAAATACTAAAATAATTGCTTTAACTACTTTTAAAATTATTCCTCTCTTCCTAATTCTTCTAAGATTATTCTTTTATATGGAAAAAAGTGGAACTAGATTTCATTTTACTACCATCACAAGCTGTCCGCTTTTTGAGGATTCTGTCCAACGGATTCGCACCATTAACGATGGCCGATTACTTGGCAAAATGATTTGATTACTCGAGTTGGTATCGTAGATGTTGTAATTATTAAATTCGTTGAACGTTATCAACACAATGTATTCGTACTCTTAATGATGACCCATTACTCGTTGGGATAATCATTGTTTTCATTGTTCATGTAATCAATTAGTCGTACAAATGATTCTTACTCTTGAATATGATGACCGATTACTTGGCAAAACGCCTTAGTGGAAATCTATTGAGCGTAGTCTGAAAAGTTCACGTTTTCACCCAATGATTTTTAGAAAATCTGGTAAAAATTTGCCCAGAATCTTGTTTACAGTTGTTAAACTTTAATATTTTATGTGCCCTAGAAGTTTTTGATAGTGCTGAATCCATTTCCAGCATCAAAAATAGATTCTAAACACTCCAAGTACCTGATTTTTCAAATTTTAATTGACCGGATTCCGACAATTTTCTACCATCCTGACTATTTCACAGACTTGGTAGACAACTTCATCTTCAATGTTCTAATTATTCCGGTAATTTAATTCGTTGAACTTTATTATACCAACGTGTTCTCTTAATGATGACAGATTTATTTGGCAAAACGATTTGAGTAAGACAGATTACTCGGCAAAAAGGTTAGCTTACTCGTTGAATAGTAGATCCAGTCAAGTCAACCTTAGTCCAGCGTGGCAGGTTGTTCTGTGGATTTAAGTCTTTAAATCAGCCTTGGTCATGGTCAAGGGCAGCGCGTTGTTCTATGGATTTCAAGTCTTTAAATCAGCGTCAGTGAAACGTGGCGCTGTTATGTGGATTTCAAGTCTCTAAATCAAAAGCAGGTCATTGTTGTCGCTGCAGCCTACCCCTGGCCCAGTCGTTTCGGACTTTAGTGCAGGTGAGCGTCCCTGATGCAGGACGAAATGGGCCAAGCTTATTTTCTGGTTCCAATTGTGAACAGTATACACACCACATTAAATGGCAAATAGTCCAAAAAATAAAGCTAGCCTGGAATTTAATGGAAATTTGCTTGGCGATTTGCAACTTGCAAAACCCTCAATTCCAACCCTTCCATGATGGTTGTTGAAGCAATAAGTGATTGAAAAGTATACACGAAATGTACAACGAAATTAGACATTGAATCTATCACAAGGCTCTGAAAGCATATTTTGGTGGTATATGTCACCAGCATCGAATGTACATCGAAATTAAATGGCAAATAGTCCAAAAAAATAAAGCTAGCCTGGAATTTGATGGAAAAATAATTTAATGGACATAATAATTTAATTAAAAACTTTTTGACTAAATATTTATCAAAAACTATAAACTATATAATTGTTAAATAATCTAATTTTTAATTTTTTATAAATTTAATATTATATATTAAAATAATAGTTTTTACATAAATTTACTAATCCAATGTAAAAAAATATAACAATTAAAGAAATTCTCAGCATTTAATCTGTCTTACCTATTTTAAAATATATACATGTATTAATATCAGCATAAATTTATCTTAAATATTGATCTAACATGAGTTGTGAGAAATCAAATTTCTTGTACAAAATACAGTGTATTTTTTTTTTTCAATGTTTAAATTGTATTTTTGAATGTTGTATAAAGTATATATAGAAACAATTAAAAGTTTAACTATAATTTTAATTTTTTTTTTTAATTGTTCAACCATAAAAATTTATTTTTTTCCAATTGAAATATTTTTTTAAAGTATTTTATTCTCACATTTTTTTTACTTTAATTACTTTACAACATATTCATGTTTCTTTATTATAGCTAGCTGAAACTATTTCTCTATTTAAAACATAATTTATTTTTATTTTTATTTTAAAAAAACATTTGTAAACTAAACATTTTTTTTACTTTAATTACTTTACAACATATTCATATTTCTTTATTATAGCTAACTGAAACTATTTCTCTATTTAAAACATAATTTATTTTTATTTTTATTTTAAAAAAATATTTATAAACTAAACAAAATAAAAAAAATTAACAAACTTACACAACCCTTTATATTAAATTATAAAATAAACCTCTAAACTCAATAAACAGCTCAATGAACCGCTAAACTCAATAATTAAAATTACAAAATATACAAATATCACTACCATATCTTTGTCACCGTATCGCCATATGTATTTAATTACAACCTCTCCAATTTTTGTCGCCAAGTTCACCCTGGTGTATTATGGCCGGAGGGTTCTCGTATTCCGTGGGTTATGGGGCCATAACAAAATAAAAAATAAAAACAAAAAAACAAAAAAATGGAATCGCTTGTCTGACATATCTTGGTATCCATAATCCGAGGCTTTTACCTAAACTGTTCGATAAATTACTAAAAATCTGATTGGGTAGAGGTGACAATTTTGAGTTGTTTTTTTCAATTAAAAAATTTGATTGTGAGAATGGTAAATTATATTTTAGGGTGGAAATGGATTTTATATGATAAAAAAATTATTTAAAGCACTCAAAATTTTTGAAGTTTAATATTTATAATTAAATTTTCAAAAAAATTCTTAAATTTTATCAAAATTTTACTAAATTTTCCATTATTTTTCTACAAAAATTTAAGCAACTAATCTATAAAATTTACATACTGCAGTTTACAATTAACCGTGTGGAACTGTGGGTTATGGGCAGCTAACTTCACAATGAAACAAACCGAAATCACAAACGCAACATAATATATGTCGCATAACGCCTAAAACCTTTACAACAGGCAAAACATTAGTTCCAGGGTTTCACATCACAACAGGCACAAAATAACATTTACCACCATTCGCCATAACCCTTATTTCTTTGCATCGCAAGTAAAATAACATACCTGCTATGTCTTAAAACTTAAAACCTCTGGTTTGCTATATTGCCATTTGTTGTACGGAGTTGATCTGCAACGAGATCTATCAGTCCTCACTGCTCTGCCGTGGCTCTGCCATTCTTCGAATCACATCTTCCAACTGATCATGCGACGGAATCTCGTCATTTCATCTTCCCCTTTTCAGATCTGGGATCTGATCATAACTGTTCATCGTTCTTCTTCACGCCTTTGTTCAGGAATTTCTGAGATTTAAGAAAACACGCTGTCGTAGCCCTTTGCGACCAAGCGTTGCTCCATTCTCCTTTCCGCAACAATTCATGAACACACTTACGTGACTGTAAGGTATGCTATTGTTTGCTCGGTTTTGGACATTGACATTTCCTCTCCTCTACAATTGCTGATTTAATACACAGAGTCCCAATCCTCCATAACAATCACTACTCGGATCACATCTTACTGGTCAATCCACTCTGAAAACTCTACAACAGTTCTAATTAAACAACACAGTATGCCACAATCCATACAATCACACAAGATTTATAAGCCAAGGCTAAAACAAACCATAATAATTACAAATTATACAATCTTCATTGAAATTTAACGATGTTACAATACTACGGCTTTTGCGAGCCCTGAAAAACACACATTAAAATGACTTCTCTCTCTTCATAATCTCACTCCCTTAACTAGCCAATTTAGGTCAACCTACAGCGAACCTCTAATCTCTCCAATCCTCAATCTCTCAATATTCCCTAAAGCTTCTCTCAATTCCATTTTTTATTCAACCAAATCCTACATTAAGCCTCTATATCCCTAAAATCCGCACTCTTCCTAGAATTTCTCTCATCTCTAAGATCTCTACAACTTACTAAATATTCTTCATTAATCAAATTACATTTAAATTTCAACTAACTTAGGAAAATAACAAAATAATTAGGGAAACCCACTCCTTTTAGTAAATGTGTGATAAGACTCTTAAATCTTATGAACTTTGAAAAATGCTCCTCCATCAAGCTGTCTAACCATTTTAAGTTTTAAGTTTTAGTATTTTAAGATGATAATTTTGGTTTCAGAAATGCTATTTAATTATTTTAAGTTTTAGTTAAATGTCTATATATATGTGGGGTTAAATTTCAAGTATAAATAAATTTAGTGTTTTTATTAAAAAAACACAAAAGGCATTGTAAAAAGTTGGTTTTAACCTAGAAGAAAATAATTCTAACATTTGAAGAACATTGGGAACAGTCAGATTATTAAAACTATATGCTCGACCAAGAAAAATTAAAATACAGTGAACGATTGATTGATATTAATGGCATTGCGGTACTCGTCTTTCCTGAGGTTGAGGACAATTTTTCTTTTAAATATTGACGGACTTATTTATAAAGTAAAATTGTACTTTGCAGAGGGTATATGGCACCAGAGTATGCTATGCATGGGCAACTGTCTGCTAAAGCTGATGTATATAGTTTTGGGATTCTTCTTCTGGAGCTTATCAGTGGAAAACGGAACTTGGATTTAAGCTTACCACTTGAAATGCAGATGCTTTTACAATGGGTAAGATAACGTTTCCATTATATTTCTAATTGACCCAAAAAATCATTATTGATCATTTAGATTTAATATTATTGATTTTATGTAATTAACCCAAAAAAATCATTTATTTATATTATAAATCATAAGTCTTAAATTTAATATGACTAATCATATTCAGCATATGCATAATCCACATCAATAAATTTCTACAATTCATCATAAACTAAGAATCCGTGTATATATTTTCTCAATTTCACGATCTGTTGTGATTATGCAGACATGGGGATTATATGCACGAGGAAATGAAACCTGCAGCGATCAGACAGAAGTCTTGAGATGTGCCCATGTTGCGCTGCTGTGTACACAGGCCAACCCATTACTCCGTCCATCGATGTCTACAGTGAACTTGATGCTTTCAACGGGGGCTATGACGTTACCCGATCCCACGAAACCTGCTTTTGTGAGTTCTGTGGCTGCAGCCTCCAACAATCCCGGCTCTTCACATCATGGATCGTCACATACATCTGCAGCCACTGCATCATCTTCATCGCACAGTCTTGTAGCATCTAACGCCACCGTTTCAATTTCTGAGTTGGAACCCAGGTAAAGAGCGGTTTGTGAACCGGAGTTATTCATGGTTTTGTCGATACAAGTTTAATACCGCGTTCCAAAGTACGCTGATATTTATTTATGATATTTATTTATGCTTTTTATGCAGTTTGTTTTTTACCCATGAAATTCTGGAAAGATTTTAAGAAAATTTGACAGGAATTTTTGTAAATCCACATTATAACTATCAAACTTTAATATTTTGGGTGTCATTTTCATTATCAAAATCATGATTCAAACTCTAAGATTTCTTAATTTTTTAAGCTCGAATTCCGGCCAAGCAATTCCTCCATCTTATCAAACAACTCTGCAATTCCTCCATCTGATGAGACAACTCCTTTATTTATTGTAAAATTGAACAAAAAAAACACATTAAAAACACATCCAACTGCAAATAAGAAGAGTGACAATAGAATCTAATTTAATCGCAGATTTTCATATATGAATTTGTGGGAACTTATTTATTTTGAATATATTATGAATGTGTTATACCATTTTTGTATCAATGTCTTTTGTTTATAATTTGTCTCGCCCAAAAGTACACGAATATTTGAACGACAAATTTTCATTTAACAAAAAAAACCTAATAACTTATACCATACCCAATGGGCATGGGCATTTGAGAAGTTATGTAATAATACCTTTAAGTTTGTAGCATTCATTATTAACTCTCTAGTTTTCAATCCCCAGTGATGAAGAATGACTCAAATGAGTAAATGTCAAATAGATTTTCAAGAATTAAAATAAAAACTAGAAACGCATAGTTCTTAATTGTTATTTGCAATGATATATAAAAAAAAATAAAAAATAATGGCAATTCGACATTTTGGAAATTTTTGGAATGGAAATGGAAGCATTTTGTGTTTAAATAATTAAAAAAATAGAAAGATGTTAGTTTTCAAAAATTAAGTTGTTTGATGCTAATATCAAGGATTTCTTTAACAACATAATCAATAGCTATATCAAAAATTACACATTGCTTGATCTTCCATACTATCCCAATTCCATTTAATTAAATCTAATATATGCACTCTAAAAATAGTTTAAAAACCTTACACCTTAGTCCAAATCTATTAGAATATTATTGTGGTGCTTGTCACTTTTATTTGCATAAATATTAAACATTAATATTTCAATTTGGGTTCATAAATTCCTGAAATGCAAATGTTGTATGTGTACAATTAGATTATTTGTAATATGATCTATATAAACTATGTAATACTTATTCTATTGAAGATTTGCATCTAAAATACAAATTGAGGCATTTGATGTTTGGAAAATTAAGAAAACGAAAGGTGATTAGTTTTTAGAAAATTAAGAAAATTAAAAGTGATTAGTTTTAGAAAATTATGTTGATCCATGTGAACGTTGAGGATTTTCCTCTAAGCTTGATAACAACCATGATAAGTAACCATATCAAAAATTTCACTTTTCTTCATCTTCCATGATATCCCGTTTACATTCAACCAAATCCAATGCACTCTAAAAGTAGTAAAAAATCCTTACCCCTTAGTTAAAACCTATTAGGCTATTGGTATGCTGCTTTATTTACTTAATTTATTTACAATATTAGACATTTGGTCTCTCAACTATGTCTAATATACATATTATAAATCCAGAAATGAAAATATTATGTTAAAAATAGATTATATTAATGATTCACCTAAAATTAAAAATGTTTTCTTATTAATGAAAATTTTCTTTATTGATATCTCTATAAAAACCTCGAGGTAGGGCAACAATATTACAAACAATTTCAAGAAGTGAGATCACTCCACAAGCTTATATGTTTCATAATACAATAATCTCAATATCCCTCAATGGACAATGTTTGGCCTCAGTATAGGGTTTCATACACCATGGCCATACATATAATAATATGGGGCTTATTTATTATTTTTAAATCATTGTGGTCCCTTTAACAATGTATTAACTACCTTTATTTATTAATTATGGCCCATGTATTTATCATTTTTACATTACATTATTTCCTTGTGTACCTTCCTCAATACTCCATATGACCCCCCAGAGGTATACCCCATATTATCCACCCTAGGTATACTACATTCCACCCCCTTAAACATGTTTTGTCCCTGAAAATATGAGAAACATGTTTTGTCCTTAAAATAAAAACATAATAAAAGATGAGAAACGTATAGTTCTTAATTGTTATTTGCAATGATATATATAACTAGCAATTGCACCAAATGTTGCAAAGGAAACGCCGTAAGGTAATTCAAGGCAATTTGAAAACAATCGTGACATATAAAGAATCATTCAAGATAAAATATTATATGGATATTAAATACTAAATTTTGTTAAAAAATGAGCCTATCTAAATAATTGAAAAAAAAACTAAATAAAACTATATTTCGAATAATTATAAATGCATAAAACTTATAACTTCTCATTTTATCAAAACTTAAATAAAACAATAACAATAAATTTATATTACTGAATAATTAAGAAAAAAAACAATAGTAATTAAACAAAAAATTATCCCATTATATCATAAATTGACATCATCAAAATATTACTCTATCAAATTTCTTGCATTATCTGCCATAGCTACTCGCAACTGTTTGTGTGTTTGTACCAGAATGGTGAAATCAAAGATTCCGCAGACTCTAGAAATATGCCCTAACAATGCTTATGAATTCTACGCATGGCCAGGATTGCTGAAAACCAGGCTCGCCAGGCACAGTTGGGAGTCCAAAAACAGGCAGGAGATGAGGAAGAATTCTTAAAGAGAAGCCAGACTGAGGAAAAATACCCAAACAATGCCTATGAAACTGTACGCATGGCCAGGATTGCGGAGAACCAGGCTCGCCTGGCACCGTTAGGGATCCAAAAGCAGGCAAGTGATCTGAAAGCATTGTTAAAGGTCTCAAAATCCGCGGGAAAATTCAAAAACCATTCCGCTCAGAAATCACTGTTTGGAAACAAAACTGCAATTCGCCGTTCAGAGCGTTTGAAAACTAGAACTTCTTCTACCCCAAGCACTGATTGCAAAATTCTTCGATCTCCCATTTCGCATATGAAAGCAGAGGGTTTATTTCAGTCAAATAATGAGAAGAATCATCCCAACCGAACCAGAAATTTGGCACATTGTAGATTTGAAGAAAATGGTAAGAGAAGGCCGGAAAATGCACATTTACCCAAATATTCCCGGGCTGATCTTCTGCTGTGTCCCGATCTATTGACCCAGCGTTGTAACAACAAAAACAGAGGGAGTATTTATGACTCCATTGTTGGCATTTGTTGTCATTTTTGCAGGCAGAAAAAGCTCTGCGAGGAAGATGATTGTGAACGTTGTGGTACTCGGGAAGTTACAAAGGTTTGCATTGGCAAAACAGAATGCTCAATATCCTCGAGCACGTTGAGTCAAATGAGCCATAGACGGAGCGAGATGGGCATGTAGTTGCCAACATCCAACTCCGACAAATCTCCATCATCCAACGCGCGAGCCAAAACTAATTTCGCAACTGTTGCAACCGACTATTCCAATCAACGATTAATATTGATTCAATCTTCTAACAAAGATCGAACGGTAAATATTTATGACAGACAGACAACCAGCAAAGTTGTTTTCAAATAAATTACGGCATAAATATAAGTGATGATGTAGAAATGAAACGAAGCGTACTCTAGGATAAAATTTCAGAATATGACATCAAACAAGCGGCTGGAAGGTTTATTGATATTATTATTATTATTACGATGTTCGAGAAGATATTAACATATTAACACAGACGCATCAGAAAGATAGAACTGAAATTCTACATTGAGTTTAGTTTTTCAGTTGATCTTCACATCTTTTGGAAGACCTGTCGACTGTCTGCTCACCAAGTTTAGTCAACTTTTTCTTGTGGGAGAGCTCGGTGCAGAAGAACTCGATGTATGGCTTTATTGTTGTGTTGCTATATTTTAAGGGTATATAAACACTAAATTTTCTAAATATGAAATTATGCAAACTCTAACTATAATATTTATGGTTAACTATTTCATGCAAACTCACAATCGACTTTTCTTCTAATATTAAACTCAACTTGGATCTTTCTAACTCTGCATGGGGAAGTAATTGTTTTAGTTGATCTTCGCATCATTTGGAAGATCTGTGGACAGTGTCTGCTCGGCAAGTTTAGCCAACTTATTTTGGCGGGCGACCTCGATGTGTCGGCTCATCTTTCTGGAGTACATCTGAGCGAAAGTGATGGGCTCTTCCATGAAACACTTCTCGCCTTCCGCCTCCTTGACGACCCCATCCAACGGGTACACGATGGCCTCCTGCGCTGGATTCTGAAACGTCGCAATAGACAGCCTGCTGCTGTTCGAATTCACAACCGCTTGATGGTCCGCGCACTTGAACTTGCCATTGCTCAGATACTACAATATCAATATGATTTAATGGTTAAACCATTAAATATTATTAATAAAAGATTGAGTTTGTGTCTATTGCAGATTGAGTGTTTAAAGGAATTTGCTTCCTAAACATTAAATGCAAAGAATATGAAATCGAAATTAAAATACCAAAAAAAACCAACTGAAACTACACATATGTCAGATATAAGTGATGAGTGATTCGATGCGACTTACATGCATGTGATCTCCCAAATTGACGATGAAGGCTCCTTTAATGGGCTCCACGGTTATCCAATTTTTGCCGTCGTCTTTGGTAGCTTGCAGGCCTCCAACTTGGTCTTGGAGGAGAAGAGTGATGGTTCCCGGATCGGTGTGCCTCTTCAGCCCCAATGTCATGTCTGGTTCTGGGCATTTTGGATAGAAGTTTACCATCACTTTCTGGTCCATCTCCACGCAAGCATTGGTCACTGCTTCAGTTTCCAATCCCAGTGCTTCTGATATTATCCCCAACAGTTTGGATGCCAAACCCATCAGGAATTCGCTGTATTTCTCTACAATCTCCCTGCAAATACACAACAATTTAGTTTGTGTCTATTGCAGATTGAGTGTTTAAAGGAATTTGCTTCCTAAACATTAAATGCAAAGAATATGAAATCGAAATTAAAATACCAAAAAAAACCAACTGAAACTACACATAGATATAAGTGATGAGTGATTCGGTGCGACTTACATGCATGTGATCTCCCAAATTGATGACGAAGGCTCCTTTAATGGGCTCCACGGTTATCCAATTCTTGCCGTCGTCTTTGGTAGCTTGCAGGCCTCCAACTTGGTCTTGGAGGAGAAGAGTGATGGTTCCCGGATCGGTGTGCCTCTTCAGCCCCAATGTCATGTCTGGTTCTGGGCATTTTGGATAGAAGTTTACCACCACTTTCTGGTCCATCTCCACGCAAGCATTGGTCACTGCTTCAGTTTCCAATCCCAGTGCTTCTGATATTATCCCCAACAGTTTGGATGCCAAACCCATCAGGAATTCGTTGTATTTCTCTACAATCTCCCTGCAAATACACAACAATTTAGTTTGTGTCTATTGCAGATTGAGTGTTTAAAGGAATTTGCTTCCTAAACATTAAATGCAAAGAATATGAAATCGAAATTAAAATACCAAAAAAAACCAACTGAAACTACACATAGATATAAGTGATGAGTGATTCGATGCGATTTACATGCATGTGATCTCCCAAATTGACGACGAAGGCTCCTTTAATGGGCTCCACGGTTATCCAATTTTTGCCGTCGTCTTTGGTAGCTTGCAGGCCTCCAACTTGGTCTTGGAGGAGAAGAGTGATGGTTCCCGGATCGGTGTGCCTCTTCAGCCCCAATGTCATGTCTGGTTCTGGGCATTTTGGATAGAAGTTTACCACCACTTTCTGGTCCATCTCCACGCAAGCATTGGTCACTGCTTCAGTTTCCAATCCTAGTGCTTCTGATATTATCCCCAACAGTTTGGATGCCAAACCCATCAGGAATTCGCTGTATTTCTCTACAATCTCCCTGCAAATACACAAGAATTTAATGTTCAATTCATATGAAAAAAGAAGAAGGATGAAATCAATTTATATGGGGGGATGCAGGGGATGGATGTGGGCACCTCCAGCCTTCGGGCTTAACAGGCCACATGATGTAATCACGCTGGTGAAGGGGATAAGAGAAGTAAATAAAAATCTCTCTCCAGTCTTGGACACTTTCGCCCTGAAGATGGCTGCTCACCACAAATCCTTCACGTTTCCCACCTCTCATGTCGTGTTTGAGCTTCTCCTCTGGTGAGAGGGCGAAAAACTCCCTAGAGAGCTGAGTAATGGACTCCACGAGCTCCTGGGGAACACCATGATCAACAACCTGGAATATTCCCCATTCAGAACATGCCTTGCTCACCTCGTCTCTCACGCGGCCCCTCTCCTCCCCAGCGATTCCTGAGAGAGAAATGACAGGAACGTCTTTGCTGAATTGGTTGTAGGGCACCTTGGGGCGCTCGTCCTCGTCTCGGATGAAGATGGATTGCAGAGACTTCGGCGGTTCCGCCGTTACAAGGAAATTGGGTCGTTCGCTAGCCACCACGTCTGCTGCGGGCGCCATTGTTTAGTGCCATCATCCAACGCGCGAGCCAAAACTAATTTCGCAACTGTTGCAACCGACTATTCCAATCAACGATTAATATTGATTCAATCGTCAACAAAGATCGAACGGTAAATATTTATGACAGACAGACAACCAGCAAAGTTGTTTTCAAATAAATACGCCTTACGGCGTAAAAAGAAAAATAATGGCAATTGGACATTTTGGAAATTTTTGAAATGGAAATGGAAGCATTTTGTGTTTAAATAATTAAAAAAATAGAAAGAGTTAGTTTTCAAAAATTAAGTTGTTTAATGTTAATATTAAGGATTTCCTTAACAACATAATCAATAGCTATATCAAAAATTACACATTGCTTGATCTCCCATACTATCCCAATTTCATTTAATTAAATCTAATATATGCACTCTAAAAATAGTTTAAAAACCTTACACCTTAGTCCAAATCTATTAGAATATTATTGTGGTGCTTCTCACTTTTATTTGTATAAATATTAAACATTAATATTTCAATTTGGGTTCATAAACCCTTGAAATGCAAATGTTGTATGTGTACAATTAGATTATTTGTAATATGATCTATATAAACTATGTAATACTTATTCTATTGAAGATTTGCATCTAAAATACAAATTGAGGCATTTGATGTTTGGACAATTAAGAAAACAAAAGGTGATTAGTTTTAGAAAATTAAGAAAATGAAAAGTCATTAGTTTTAGAAAATTATGTTGATCCATGTGAACGTTGAGGATTTTCCTCTAAGCTTGATAACAACCATGATAAGTAACCATATCAAAAATTTCACTTTTCTTCATCTTCCATGATGTCTCGTTTACATTCAACCAAATCCAATGCACTCTAAAAGTAGTAAAAAATCCTTACCCCTTAGTTAAAACCTATTAGGCTATTGGTGCGTTGCTTGTCATTTAATTTATTTGCATGATATTAGATATTAATCTCTCAACTAAGGTTCATAAATTTGTGAAATGCAAATATTATGTACAAAATTAGATTATATTAATGTAATCTACCTAAACTAAAATGCTTCTTTATTAATGAAAATTCTTCTTTATTGATATCTTCAGAAAAACCCTTGAGGTAGGGCAACACCATACAAACACTCCTTAAGGAAGGAGATCACTCCACAAGCCATATGCTTGTCAATACAATAATCCTTGACATCCCTCAATGGAGAGTCTTTAGCCTCTATATAGGTTTCATACATACAATACCATGGGTAATTACCATGGGTCATACATATAATACCATGGGCTTATCACATTATTTCCTAACTACTTGTGGTCCCTTGAAGAATGTGGGTTAACGACTTTATTTATTAATTATGGCCCATGTATTTATCATCCTTACATTACATTATTTCCTTTTGTACCTTCCTCAATACCCCATATGATCCCCCATAGGTATACCCCATATTATCCACCCTAGGTATACTACATTCCATCCCCCTTAAACATGTTTTGTCCCTGAAACATGAGAAGAACACAAATAATAAGATATACTGAAAAATGTAGTCCACTGGTACCATGCACATGCATCTAGCCATCCCAGAGAAAGGTGAGCATTCAATCTAGTTGCTAACTCGCTCGCTTGATATGGATGTTGGTTCTGGTGGTTCCTCTGTGTTGATGTGTCATGGGTGGATCATCGCATCTCTCTATCTATCGTCATGGGTTCTTTTCCTTGTTGCTAATTCGTTTCCATCTAGTTGGTTATTTTCTTGCTAGGAGATGTGGATGGTGATGTGTTCAAGCTTTAATTGATGGATTAGCTTTGTTCCATGGATCCTGAGTGGTATCGGGTTCCTTTTGTGGTACCTCCATTATTGGTGTCAGAGTGGCATCTGGTGCTTTTTCTGGTACTTGGTTTGATGTCTATGTTTGGCTATCGATCATCAAGGACTCATCATTTGATGTGTCAGTGTCATTATGGCTTTGTGCTTCTGCCTCTCCAGTCTCTGCCTAGTTCCTAATGGAAATATCCTACAATGTAATTTTCTTCCTTTTATACCAGAGCTTCAGGAATTTCTTTTGCACATCAATATTGAAAGTACCAGCGGATTTTATACAAGGGTATCCCAAAACAACATCCACATTATCCATATCTAAAGTATAAAAATCAGAATGAAACACATACTTATCCATAGAAATCTTCAAATCTTTATAAATTTTAACATCGTCATTATCAACCTATGTTTTTGCAATATGTTTTGTTGGAACTTGAATTTTTTTTCCACATAAACATTGATAAAATTATGTTTGCAACTAGGATTGATAGACACGATGATTTTCTCTTTCCAAATACAACCATGAACATGTAATAAGGATATACCAACAGAAAATAGCCCATGATTTTTCTTATTATCATTCTTTCGAGCATGAGACCATTTTTCCAAAAGGATTTTTTCAAGTTCAATTTCGAGCAGGAATACTCATTGGATGCAAAATTTAATTCCCCATCCAAGGAATACCCATGTTGTATACTTTTGATGTACTTTGCTACATGAAAAATCAGAAATACATGAAAAACGTGATTGCAATCCAACGAGTACTCCCGCTCGAAATTTGAGTAAACCCTTAGGGAGATAAGTTGAAAATACGAGTTGAAAAAGTAGTATTATTTTATTATTTTTTAATCTTTTTATTTTTTTACTCCAAAAATGGTGAATCGTCTCCCATTGTTGACATCATCATCTTGAATCCTATTGGTTATCATAAAGTTTATTTTGGTTGTACATTTTTCTTAGGATGCCCATTTTAGACCTCAAAATTCCCCTAATGCATAAATGAGTACATAAGGGAAATATTTTGAAAAGGATGTCAAGAGGTGTTGGAACTAGGAGCCAATGTTGAAACAAAGGGGAGAGAATAAGAAGAGCTCTCCTCATATGAGTCCTCAATCATCGTGAAGTGTTTGATGCACTGTCTAAGAAGGTTGCTTTAAGAGTATTCAAGGCCCCACTAAGCAATCTTGGGAGGGATCATGTGGGGATTCCTATGTCGAGAAGGACCATTACTCCTTACAATCAAGGCTAGGGGGAGAAACTCTGAATAGAGGACTGCTGACTTAACATGGGAAGAAGCATGCTTTCTCTTTGAAAAAAAAGAGTTTTTGGGTTGAGATGATGGATGATGCCATTAAGTCCCTTTAGGTCAATTACATAGCTCTCGCAACAGCCTTAGAGGACAAGTATTGCACTGTTGTTCCCCTGCCAAGCCAAGTTAATAGAACACCATCAACTCTAATTCCTTCCTTTGTCCTTCAATCACCCCTTTAAGTCCTCGCTCACCATAGTGAATCGATATACTTCATCAATCTATCTTGAATAGAAACCATAGAAATACTAGCTTATGGGCATGGGCAGTGGGTGGAAAAGGAAGTGGACATTTGGATCTGAACATAGGCAGTGGCAGTAGTAGAAAGAATGAATGATTCCTATTCCTTGGTCTAATCAATATTTATGTGCACCAGCTCATCTAATGAGAAACCTGAATAACGATTTCCTACTCTCGACCACCTGTCATCCACTTTCGAATCACTTACCCTTTACATTGTTACCTCTCACTAATTAATTCATTTGTTTGAGTTTTCCCTGCCTACTTTTAGACAAGAATTGGGGGTAACATGAACAACTTGAAAAAGAAAAAACGATAGCATATCCATGGGATCAAATAGATTCATAGCAGAACTTCAGTATACCTTGTCTTTAATATGTTCACAACTGAGACCAACTACCTACAGGGCCAACCTAAGCACTTAGAATGTGTTCTGTCTTTCTTCCTCCTTCTTATCTCATGCCTGTACGAAGGAATGGTTTACCCTTAAGAACATAAATAAATACCATTCAGGACCAACCCTCAATGAACTAAAGTCAAGGTTGTTACCTCGAAGGCTCTTTCAAACACAAGAAATAAAGGCCTCAGACATTTATTTACCCTCAAACACTTAAGCTTAAATGGGTTGTTTAGTTTGACCTCTTATGTTGGCCTTCAATGTTGACATCATTATGTATCCTGCATTCTCTCTTTTCATCGATTAGTGTTTTAGTTTAATTTACTTCATGATTGGAGTTGTATGCATCATGTTCATCGTTATCACCTTAAGAACGCTCTTGTTAGAGCATTAATTCTATGGGTGCGAGCTCTGCATGGAGGAGATAGGTTTCTCCTCTCCTCTATCTAGAATGCAATTGAACAAATTAGAGGAGAGGAGGAGTTTTGCACATTTTTACAACACTTAGAGAAGATTTACATCTTGGTTGAGCAATAGGAGCATGAAAAATAATTTCCTCTAGGTGAGGATAAGTCTCTGGATGCCTTGGGGTTGAAGGGTGGAGATGGTTTTCTTTATATTCTTGTGGCAGCCTGGGGTGGAGTCTTAGTCCTTGGAATAGTGGTAAGAGAAAGTTCTTACGTCCCATTTTCTTGTTCATCTAGTTTTTGGCAGTGGGTTTTGGAATCCTTTTATTGGGTGGAACCATTGTGTTACATGTATTTAGGGTGGAGATGGAGCTCTTGGATCCCCTGGAATTTATGTAAGATTCCAAACAAATAAAATTTGGATAGATCTAAAACATCTTAGTGTTCTCATTTAATACAATCTTTCATCAAGAACCAGAACACAAGAATTGCAGCCATTTTATTTATATTATTCATTGAAATTAAAATACATGCCCATACCATAAAATCCTGCAAATGGCATGCACAGCTACTTGACAATGACAAATATAAGAAACTGAAGCCCACTTGTGAATCCTGGATGGATCCACCATATAAACATCACCGCGGGGTTTTCGTCCTGGGATCAATGCTAGAACTTTCCAGGCCAGGTTCTCAACCCAAACATAATAAGATAGATAATCCAGAATGATTCTAAATGCCTAGCTTCTCTCCCCTTTTATAGGCTTGATGGACTTTCTAGAGACCTTATTTTATTATTTTTCTCGGAAACCAACAACAAATACCATGGGTTAATACCATGAGAAAATACCACGGTAAGTACCATGGATCGATTCTACCCACTTTGACTGGATCAAGAAAGGGAATATTACAAATCCTCCCACCCAAAGATTTCTTGTCCTCAAGCGATCCACTTCTATCCACAACAGAAGCAATTGTACATTGATAACAGGATCCCATACAATCTGATGTGCCCTCCATGTTGAATGGTCTCGAATGGATCCTTCGATACCTGGATCCCAAACAATCCTCTGACCAATCCTTTCCTCAATGGATTCTCCTGGATCCCAATACCACCTAAATCTTGGGACCTGTAGGTTATGGTACCATTTCAACTCTCCATCGTTGCCTACACCAAATGGTCCAAGCTGTAATTTTCCCTTGGCTATGGGTATCCTCCAAATAATCAACCCATCAATAGAATACCAACTTATAATCTCTCGCCAATCCATACTTGGGAAAGAATGAATATCTGCAAATCTAATATGTTGATGTTGTTCGATGCTCGATTCATGCTGCTCTACTTGGTTACCTAACGTGATGTATTTGGAGAACTCTTCCCCGCTCTTCTCAATGTATAAGGGTGGGTTGTTGATGTTGCAAGCTTTATCTATGTATTCTTGTAGAGCACTGCTAAGGAACTCCCAATTGTACTCCTCATGCAGCCTTGTGAGGGATTTGAGTTGTTCCTCAAAGCTAGACAACTTGGTCGATGATTTGGCACATTTCCCTATGAGTTCCTCAATTTTTCTATTCTCCTGTAAGACAGTGTCTCGGACTATCCAGACTCTTTGCTTCAACAACATAATATCTGTCTTGAAATTCATGATCCTCTCCTGAAAGTATTTCACTGGAAATTCTAGTGCCCTACTGAATGTCTTTGTATTTGACTGCACTGGATGCCCCACGACCACATCTTCAACTTGAGCCTTTGACCAAATCTCTAGGAATGGTCCATTTTGCACATTATGTTTGTCATGTTGCTCCTCGTGATCATACTCATCATGTCGGTTCACTATGGCTGGATCCTCACTCAAATCTCTGAGGTCTCCTTCATCTGTGGAGACAATATGTTCATCCCTTTCAACTATCGAACATAGATGCATTGGTGGAATTTTATGTATACTTGATTGTTCATATTCTTTATGGATATTCGCCTAGAAATCTACAAACTCCATTGTATAGGAGTCTACCTCATTGATACCATTAGGTAGAATTCCCTCATGCACTTCCAAATGCTTGTCATCCTGCAAGCCTCCCTGAATAATGTCACACTGTTGCTCACCATCTTGAAGATCAATAGACCCGGCTACAAAATACTCCCCATGATCTGAAGGAATCTCCTCTTGTTCTGTCTTTGTTGCCTCTTTATCACCTTGACATGTATGGTCAAGTGCCCAAACTCCCTTACATACAAAGCATAAGCCTTTCCTCCTTAGTTCATTCTTACTGTCTCCACAAATCTTTGTTAGTTCCTCCTTGGTTAACTTCTTTCTAAGTAGTTTGATGCTTTGTTTGATCAATCCCTTAGCTAGTTCATAAGTAGCAGGTGATACAATTAGTTCTTTCCTCCAAATGGCCAGCAACTTGGATCTTAATTGTTCGCAGATGGCCCCGTCTTCTCCTAAGATCGGAGACATGAACTTTTGCATGTTTGTTTTGATGAAGTTTGGATGAGACGTTGTAATTCCATTGTAGAAGTATTGGAGCATCTGAAGGATTAAATCATCACACTCTAAATCCAGCATACGCATACCAAATCTGAATTTTGCCATGCGTTCCAAAATTGTGTACTTCTAGAAAAAAGTAAGAATGGTGGTGTTGTCCAACCCTTGGAGTGCTTCTACCATTACATGAAAAGTCCTCCTCATGATGTCATCATTGTAGGGCAATAGTGGTGCTGTTAAGGCTATGATTTTACTGAGACAAGAGGCGACCGCGAGTCTAACCTTTTCACAAGCATGCTCCAAGAACCTAGGTTGTATCAAAGCAAGCATGGATGGCTTCAAGGCCCAACTTGACCCTTCCCATTCTGATTTATCTATCAAGCTCAAAGCCATATTTAATGTGTCTAGTTGTAAAAGAACATCTTTTGACTTTGTACCCTTCAATTTTGATCCAAGATCAAAGAGACACTTATTTTTTATATCTTCCTTCCGGTTATCTTTTGACTGCTGAAGGATAACATGGACCTTTCGAGAGAAGGGTCTTTTGTTCTGATCTTGCTTCTGATTTGTATGTTGTTGCCATCTTTGATCCACAGAAGTATTGTAGCCCAGAGAACCGACTGATATATCATTATGTTTATTTTTGTGGCGTTTCCAAAAATAAAATGACGACATTGGCATCAATGGATCTCAATACTTAGCTAATGAGAAACCTAGGAATGATCCCTGTCTAGAAATAGCTTTCCAGCCTTTCAACAATGACCATATTTGTAAGAAAGATATGAATCTTCCATACACATGAATAAATATCATGGGTACATTTATAATATTCCATACAAATGAATAAATATCATCGACGCATTTATTCATAAGAGGCTATATACAAGATATAAATGATTTTGTCAATCATGCCTTCAAATATTTTCACAAATTTAACCCACAGAAATATAAATGATTTTCCCTTCACTTATGTCTCCCAATAAAATATAATTTACTAAAAAATAAAAATCCAACTAGGGTGATAAATATCACCTAAGTGAGAAATGTTGGCTAGGGTGAAAAATAAATTTCATCGAAGTTGCTTGCATAAAACTCTCAGGCTGGCAGGATGCACAACTCTTATACCACTGTAAGATTCCAAACAATAAAAATTTGGATAGATCTAAAACATCTTAGTGTTCTCATTTAATACAATCTTTCATCAAGAACCAGAACACAAGAATTGCAGCCATTTTATTTATATTATTCATTGAAAGTAAAATACATGCCCATACCATAAAATCCTGCAAATGGCATGCACAACTGCTTGACAATGACAAATATAAGAAACTGAAGCCCACTTGTGAATCCTGGATGGGTCCACCACATAAACATCACCGCGGGGTTTTCGTCCCGGGATCAATGCTAGAACTGGCCAGGCCAGGTTCTCAACCCAAACAAAATAAGATAGATAATCCATAATTATTCTAAATGCCTAGCTTCTCTCCCCTTTTATAGGCTTGATGGACTTTCTAGAGACCTTATTTTATTATTTTTCTCGGAAACCAACAACAAATACCATGGGTCAATACCATGAGAAAATACCATGGTAAGTACCATGGATCGATTCTATCCACTTTGACTAGATCAAGAAAGGGAATATTACAATTTATTAGTTATTTCATAGCTAAAGGGTAGAGTTAGTAGGCCTTTGGATTCCCATTTCATTTTGTTGACTACTAATTAGTTGATGGGTGGATGTGGGAGAATATTTGGAACCCCTATCTCAACCAAAAATTGGTTTTTAATACCTTCAACAAAAGTACCACAGTGTTTGAAATATGGCTTGGGGGTGATAGCGACAAGTGAGAAATAATTGCAACTCATCTATGGTTGGGTTAAGAGTTGTTTTCCTTAACTCAGTTTTCAAACTTCAATTTCATTCCAAGACAACTTTATGTATATGTAACATGTCCCATTAAATGTATGTTTAGTTTGTTGGAAAAATCTTTGTTAAGAAAATCTTTGTATTGGTTTCTTGAATGGTACTTGGTTCACTTGTGATTGAAGAGAATGAGGGTTTTTCAACTAGTTCATTAAAAATTCATAAATATTATTTTATTTAACAAATTAGATTAATAATCCTTTATTAATCTAATCTCCTTTATGCATGAAAGATATATGGGTGAATGCATGAAGACGGGTTACACTTTTGGGCAAAATGTGGTGATGAAATTTCAAGTTTTTACTCTTTTATCGAATTGAAGCCCTCAAAATTCATATAAGTGTTGTGAAATTTGATTCAGAGTAAAAAGACAATTTGTGGAAAATTATGTTGTTGTCCTAATGATATTTTTGCAAAAAAATCTAGTGTTGTATAATCTGTCAAATCTCCATTAAATAAAATTTTGTCCTTGTAAATGTTCACACATCTTCACAGGTATGTGTGTGTTCACAAAGCATAATGTTGTCTAAACTGTGTAATTTAAAAAAATAAAAATATAACAGTCAAGGGATGCCACAATTGAGAACACCCAATAGAGGAACCCTCATGTAAAGGATCCTCTCTTGGGGGTTGTGCTCTCATGGGAATCGAGGTCTTGCAATCCTAGTGTTTTTCTTTTCTTGTTTGATGGTCAATAGCGAAGGGGTCTTGATTGAGGAAGACTCATCCTATGTCCTATCTGGTGGGTCCTTTTCATATTGTTCTTTTGCAGGTAGTGGAAATAATTGTAGTCGCAACAAGTTTTCTCTCCGAGTCTTTGTGATGTCAGCAAGAAAAATAATTAGGTGTAGAAGGGAAGGAGGTAGAAGAGCTCATCCAAGGAAATAAGGGGACAAGACTATCTTCCCATGACTCAATGACCACTTCAATGTCATTTTGCTAGATACTCGAAAAGAAATTCGTGAAATTGATTCTAAAGTGGGGGAGGAAAGGTAATCCCTTTCAGATTCCGAGCTTTTGGAGGACATTTCAGTTGGGCTTCCTGACTCTAGGAACACCAAGGGAAGGAGGAACCAATACCTAAACTTTGTGGCTCTTCATTGGCAAATGAAGATCTTTTTGGGCCTGCAATTGAGAGATAAGCAAGTGGAGGAATTGGCAAATGAATACCTTTTTGGGCATGCTATTGAGAGACAAGAAAGTGGAGAAATATAATATGTATCCTTCCCTAGAGGATATCAAGAGGATGCTCAGGAATCAAAGGTTTTTCTTGGATAGGATTGACTCCCACCTGACGAATGTGGAGAGTCATATTTCCTGTGATTCAGATGATGGGGACTTGATGGATCTTCCTGCGTCCAATGCAAGGGTTCTAGCAAATATTTCGTCTTCGGAAAATGACCAATGAGCATGGATGGTGGGTGTGGCAATATGGTGGTTTCTTGTGGTTCTCGGTGTGTTTTATGCAATGTACCTGTTATCCTTTTGGTTTGTGAGTTGTGTTGGCTTAGGTTGGTCACAACGCTGCGTTTCATGAGACGAATTTGGCTCGCTTTGTTGGACACTATTTTATTTCTTTTGCAGTCTTTGTTATCTAAAAATGGTTGGACATGGCACCTCTGTTTATTTTTTATGTCTGTGGTGGTTATGTGCCAGCTTTACTACGCACTTGTCACTTCTTTTGGCAAATTTTTTGTGTTTGGATAAGGATGGGTGTGACACTCCTATTCCTAACTCCCTATCCGTGCACTAGTCATGGACTTTTGTAAGGTCTCATATAAATTTCTCATGGGCTTTTCTTTGTGTGAAAGTTGTAAGTGACTACCATTAATGGGAAATACTATTTATATCTATGTCTAGAATAAGAGACAAACCATCTAGATTTTCTTTTATTTGAATGTTAATTTTTTATCACTATAAAATTTATATTAAGTTTAGTTTAATTAATGATTCCAAAATAGTTTAAAAAAAAATGATTTAAAATTTAATTCAAATGATAATTAATTTTTGTTATTTTAGAACTTCAAAAATAAAATATATAAAAAAACACTATAAATAATATTATTAAAAATTTGATTTAATTTAATAAAAATAATTATTACTTAAAAAATGATTTAATATAATATAAATAATTACAATCTATTATTAAAAATTTATAGATATTATTTTAGTTAACAATTTAGATTAATAATCCTTTTCAAACGCGACTGTCTACATTGTATTGTGGCGTATATCGTACATGTATATACGGTGGCAACTAGGTGAAGGCAGAACGGCGAGCCTTATTTTAGCTGCTATTCGCCCATTAATGCTCCCGACATACCAATGCTATGCCATCACCATGCTCCATGGTCATGCGAGCCATCTCTGCAAACGATTGTGAATTCGATAAGACGGTGTGGAAATTCGGGACTCGAAAAATATGGAAAAGTGGACGCAGATTACGAGGTGGTGGCCGCGTGCCCGGACGACCACAACAACCCGTCAGAGCAGTCAATGGTGCCGTCAATGGTCGTCGCTGGCTGGCTGGCTGATTCCACAAAAATTTAAAGGCGCCCTGAACTTTGATCAAGTACAGGGAAATAAGTGTGTTTTGACCATGCAACTTGCCACAATCCCCCAAACTGCGGCCCATAAATTTTGATTTTGAATTTTAAATTCTCTGCGCAAATTTTGAATTTTAAAATCTTACAAATAGTATGACCAGACTAGGTAAGACAGAATTACGGGTGTTTTATCTAACAATATTGGATTTGTTTTCACACATCAACTTTAGCCGAATTTGTAATATCATATGTCGTAAATATTTTAGCCAAATTTGTATTATCATATATCATAAAGATTTTCAATTTATATCTAAGTGGCATTTTACTCAGAGTTGCTTTGGCTCAACCTTACAATCTATTCATTAGAATTCTTTGATGATGTGAGAATGGATTGTGTCGGATGAAAATACATAAGTGATGTATGACTGAGTGTATCCATCGTGTTAGATGTGAACAATGTTGGTTCCTCAATACACCTTTTCTTCTTTATTTTTCAATTTTCTTTATATTTTTATTTATTGCAAATTTTATTTATTCATTGATAAAAATATATTGATAAAAAAATACATCTGCAGCCACTGCATCATCTTCATCGCACAGTCTTGTAGCATCTAACGCCACCGTTTCAATTTCTGAGTTGGAACCCAGGTAAAGAGCGGTTTGTGAACCGGAGTTATTCATGGTTTTGTCGATACAAGTTTAATACCGCGTTCCAAAGTAACGAGGTTCTCGTTGAAAGTAGTACTTTCATATTTATTTATGCTTTTTATGGAGTGGTTTTTATGCAGTGGTTTAACTAGACTGTTTTTTCGCCATGAAAAGTATGGAAATTCTGGTAAGATTTTAAGAAAATTTGCCAGGAATTTTTGTAAATTTACTTTATAACTATCGAACTTTAATATTTTGGGTGTTCTAGAAGTTTTTGATGCTGTGGAATCCATTTCCACTATCAAAATTATGATTCAAACACCGTTACTGTAAGATTTTTTAATTTTTTTAAACTCGAATTCTGGCCAATTTTAACCGTCTAGGCAATTCCTCCATCTCGTCAAACAGCTCTACAATTCCTCCATCTCGTAAAACAACTCCTTTATTTATTGTAAGGTTTGACTAAAAACACATAAAAACACATCCAACCAATGAAATCTAATTTAATCGCATATTTTCATATATGAACTTGTGGGAAATTCTATTGAATATATTTTGAATGTGTTATACCATTTTTTTTTGTATCAATGTCTTCTGTTTATAACTTGTCTTGCTCAAAAGTACAAGAATATTAGAACTACGAATTTTCATTTAACAAAAAAACCTAATACCTACCCTAACTACCATACCCAATGAGCATTTGAGAAGTTATGTAATAATACCTTTAAGTTTGTAGCATTCATTATCAACTTTCTAGTTTTCAATCCCTAGTGATGAAGAATGCCTCAAATGAGTAAATGTCAAATAGATTTTCAAGAATTAAAATAAAAACATAATAAAAGATGAGAAACGTATAGTTCATAATTGTTATTTGCAATGATATATAAAAAAACATAAAAAAATAATGGCAATTTGACATTTTGGAAATTTTTGAAATGGAAATGGAAGCATTTTGTGTTTAAATAATTAAAAAAATAGAAAGATGTTAGTTTTCAAAAATTAAGTTGTTTGATGTTAATATTAAGGATTTCCTTAACAACATAATCAATAGCTATATCAAAATTACACATTGCTTGATTTCCCATACTATCCCAATTCCATTTAATTAAATCCAATATATGCACTCTAAAAATAGTTTAAAAACCTTACACCTTAGTCCAAATCTATTAGAATATTATTGTGGTGTTTGTCACTTTTATTTGCATAAATATTAAACATTAATATTTCAATTTGGGTTCATAAACTCCTGAAATGCAAATGTTGTATGTGTACAATTAGATTATTTGTAATATGATCTATATAAACTATGTAATACTTATTCTATTGAAAATTTGCATCTAAAATACAAATTGAGGCATTTGATGTTTGGACAATTAAGAAAACGAAAGGTGATTAGTTTTAGAAAATTAAGAAAATGAAAAGTGATTAGTTTTAGAAAATTATGTGTATCCATGTGAACGTTGAGGATTTTCCTCTAAGCTTGATAACAACCATGATAAGTAACCATATCAAAAATTTCACTTTTCTTCATCTTCCATGATGTCTCGTTTACATTCAACCAAATCCAATGCACTCTACAAGTAGTAAAAAAATCCTTACCCCTTAGTTAAAACCTATTAGGCTATTGGTGCGTTGCTTGTCATTTAATTTATTTACATAATATTAGACATTAATCTCTCAACTAAGGTTCATAAACTTGTGAAATGCAAATATTATGTACAAAATTAGATTATATTAATGTGATCTACCTAAACTAAAATGCTTCTTTATTAATGAAAATTCTTCTTTGTTGATATCTTCAGAAAAACCCTTGAGGTAGGGCAACACCATACAAACACTCCTTAAGGAAGGAGATCACTCCACAAGCCATATGCTTGTCAATACAATAATCCTTGACATCCCTCAATGGAGAGTCTTTAGCCTCTATATAGGTTTCATACATACAATACCATGGGTAATTACCATGGGTCATACATATAATACCATGGGCTTATCACATTATTTCCTAACTACTTGTGGTCCCTTGAATAATGTGGGTTAACCACTTTATTTATTAATTATGGCCCATGTATTTATCATCTTTACATTACATTATTTCCTTGTGTACCTTCCTCAATACCCCATATGATCCCCCATAGGTATATCCCATATTATCCACTCTAGGTATGCTACATTCCACCCCCCCTTAAACATTTTTTGTCCCTGAAACATGAGAAGAACACAAATAATAAGATATACTGAAAAATGTAGTCCATTGGTACCATGCACATGCATCTAGCCATCCCAGAGAAAGGTGAGCATTCAATCTAGTCGCTAACTCGCTCGCTTGATATGGATGTTGGTTCTGGTGGTTCCTCTGTGTTGATGTGTCATGGGTGGATTATCGCATCTCTATATCTATCGTCATGGGTTCTTTTCCTTGTTTCTAATTCATTTCCATCTAGTTGGTTATTTTCTTGCTAGGAGATGTGGATGGTGATATGTTGAAGCTTTAACTGATGGATTAGCTTTGTTCCATGGATCCTGAGTGGTATCAGGTTCCTTTTGTGGTACCTCCATTATTGGTGTCTGATTGGCATCTGGTGCTTTTTCTGGTACTTGGTTTGATGTCTATGTTTGGCTATCGACCATCAAGGGCTCATCATCTGATGTGTCAGTGTCATTATGGCTTTGTGCTTTTGCCTCCCCAATCTCTGCCTAGTTTCTAATGGAAATATCCTACAGTGTAATTTTCTTCCTTTTATACCAGAGCTTCAGCAATTTCTTTTGCACATCAATATTGACAGTACCAACGGATTCCATCCAAGGGTATCTCAAAACAACATCCACATTATCCATATCTAAAGTATAAAAATAAAAATGAAACACATACTTATCCATAGAAATCTTCAAATCTTTATAAATTTTAACATCATCATTATCAACCTATGTTTTTTCAATATGTTTTGCTGGAACTTGAATTTTTTTTCCACATAAACATTGATAAAATTATGTTTGCAACTAGGATTGATAGACACAATGATTTTCTCTTTCCGAATACAACCATGAACATGTAATAAGGATATACCAATAGAAAATAGCCCATGATTTTTCTTATTATCATTCTTTCAAGCATGAGACCATTTTTCCAAAAGGATTTTTTCAAGTTCGTCACCCGGAAGTAGCCTCACTAACTTGTCAAGTGAGTACCACCATTTAGCAGCCTCATCTTTCATGTCAGGCTCTAGACTGATTCTCCAAAAGCCTTGGGATTGAGACTTATGATATTGTATAAATTCTTCAATAGTCCAGCCACCATCTTTTCTTGTAAAATATATCTTTCTAGAACCCACAAAAATAGAGTGAGGGTTTTTAGAAATTACTTATTGTTGGGAGAAAATAAAAAATCGACACAACTTGGTCAATATAGCTTAGAATCCTTATTATAACATGTTTTCTGAAATGAAATGGTCATTCTGAATCTTCCCATGTTGTTGAAATCTCAATCTAGGCAATCTAGAAACTCAGATCCGCACTACAACTGTCTCGTTGTTACACAAATTTCTATAAAAAAAATAAAAATAAAAATTAAAAAATTAAAAATTAAAAATTAAAAAAAAAACTGATTTTAAACCAACTATACCTCCGCCATCTGAACTCCGATTCAACTGATTTTTTTTTTGAATTTGTTTGATTTTTAAAGAGGATCTTAGGTTTATAATATTTCTTCCCAAATTCTGCACAAAAACTGCAAAGAAATATAGGAGAGCCGCCGTCCATGGATTGCCACTAGAAAAAATTTCTTGAACACAACTAAATTTAAATCATCGATATCTCCCTCATCCGGACTCCAATTCAACTGATTTTTTTCAAAATTGGGTATTTTTTCGCAAGGAATTCATATATTCTCTTTTTTAAAGAAAATTTTGCATCAAAATGTTCATATCTGTTCTGCAAATTCGCCTTCCAAAAATTTCTTACAAAAAAGTTTTAAAAAATCTTCCCAACTCTGCCCAAGAAAGTGCTCTGATACCACTTGTAATGGATTTGACCTAAAAATTAATTCTTTGATAGAATAAACCCAAGAGTCAATACAATATATTTCTAGAATAATTTTTTTTCTTTATTGTTATCTTCAGAAAAACCCTTGAGGTAGGGAAACACCATACAAATACTCCTAAAGGAAGAAGATCACTCCAAAAGTGGTATTCTTGTCAATAAAATAATCCTTGAAAAACCTCAATGGAGAGTCTCTAGCCTCTATATAGGCTTCATACATTCAATACCATGAGTAATTACGATGGGTCATACATCCAATATGATGGACTTATCACATTATTTCCTAATTGCTTGTGGTCCCTTCCATAATGTGGGTTAACCACTTTATTTATTAATTATGGCCCATGTATTTATCATCCTTACATTACATTATTTCCTTGGGTACTTCCCTTGGTACCCCATATCATCCCCCCTTGGTATACCCCATATTATCCCCCCTAGGTATACTATAACTACAAAAATATTCTTTGCGGGTATTCATTTGCATATGTGATTTCCTTGCTAGATATGGCATGCATGGTATTGCACGTGGTTCTTTTATGTCTTAGCATGGGGTTTTCCAGGTGCAACAATGTTTTCAGCCCAACCTTTCCATTTTCTTATAGCTTTGATGAGATGGGTTTCTCATACTTCAGTTGAGATGGATTGCAAGATGGATTCGAAGCTGAGGGGGGTGGATATTTGAAATGAAAAACACATGGCCTAATGGTCCCTGAACTAGATTGTGGATCACGATAAAGTGACTGGCCTAGTAACCCCTGAGGCAGACCGTGAGTTGTAGTAAAACCATATTGTGTGCCTCGGTGGGCCTAGGAATCCTTGTTGGTGAATGATGGGATATACATTAAAGCCAAGAGGTGGATTTCTCTTCGTTGGGCCTGGTAGTCTCAGGATGGGATTTACACTAAAACTTGGAGAGTATGTCTCGGTTTAGGGATTAGTGATCCCTTGTTCAGACTATGGATTATGTTAAAGTCTGAGTGATTAGGATGCACTCAAATTCCTCACTGTGTAGGCGGAGAACCCTAGTAGCATTCACACTTGTTTAGTTTTTTTTGGTTGGTTATGAGTCCCAAATTCATTCTTGGAATATGGCATGGGGGTGATTGGATGAAGTAAGACTTGGCTTAGCCAATCTATGGTCGGTGGAACATGGAAGTCACATCTTCGGTTGGTTTTTACATTCAGTATTGAAGAGATAATTCCTTTGGTATTTGGTATGCAAATGTACTGGTTTCTATGTGGATTATATTTTTGTTGTATCCATGATATTTATGTTGTTATTGTGCGGGCTATAAGCATATATGCTATCAGTGATGATGTATGAATCTATCCATGTTTTTACTTGTAAATGAATGCACAATGTATCGATGGTCAAATAGTTTGTATTTTAGCTAATGATGTAAAGGAGCAATGCTTCTTAGCGATTCTCAGATAAGTATGACACCTTGATGCTTAAATCTGTTTTTTACACCTGTAGATTCATTGTTTGAGACATGTTTGACAAAATTTTTGTCATGTATAGGAGGGGTCTAGATGAGCTCTTGTTGATGTGATTACTTATGTAACATTTTTCTAATGTTATTTATCATCACCTAAGTTTTTATGAAGTTCTGGGAAGTGAATGGGGCTCTAGGCCTAAAAAGGTGGATCAAATATCGGACTTGTAGGCACAGAACTGGGCATTTGGGGCCCTAGCCACAAGCATGCAGTGTTGTGCCTGGGGATATAGCCTTATGGCCACATGAATGCAGTCTTATGCATGCGGCTATGGCTCAAAAGGCTCAAAATGTCATTGTGACCCAGGAGTAAGAGGCCTGAAGAATCGGGTTGCCTCCTAGGGGTGTTGTAGATACTGTACAAGGTCTATTTGATGTGTTTCCATCGGTTCCACTTCCTTAAGGTAACCTAAGAGGTTGAATCTCATTATAGTGGCCTCTCGTCGCATGTTTACCCCAGTTGGCCGATTACTTGGGTAGATGTGGTATGAGGGTGTTACGGAGTGGTATCAGAGCATGGTTGCACTCTCCTTGGGTGGTGTTTGGTTTTTGTTATCTTTGGGTATATCTGATACCACATAGTGGTATTAGAGCGTGGTTGTGCTCTCCTTGAGTGGTGTTTGGTTTCTATTCTCTTTGTGTATATATGATACCACATAGTGGTATGAGAGCATGGTTCAAGCATTGGACTGGATGGGCGGTGTGTTGATCATGCTTTTCGTTTGGTTGCATATGTGTTTCTCATACCTATGGTGTATGTGCTTATTGCATCCATGTTGTGTTGGCCATGGTGGAAATGGTGTTGCCATGGAATTGATGATGGTGTTGTTGTCAACATGTTGTCATGAGTGTATGACTAGTTATCATTTGTTCTTGCTTATGCATTGTTTGTGCATGCTTGCTTACATGTTGCCACATGTTGTGTGTGCATTGATATTTTATGCTAAGTCACATATTGATCATGCTTGTGTCATAGGGGAATTTTGAGGTCTAAAATGGGCCTCCTAAGGAAATTATAAAATAATAGTGGAAATAATAAAATAATATTATATTACATCATCAAAATTTCTAGGGAGAAAAGAGAAAACTACTTTTTCAACTTATCTCCCTGTGCGTTTACTCAAATTTCGAGCGGAAACACTTGTTGGATGCAAAAATTTATTTCTGGTCCAAGGATTACCCATGTTGCATACTTTCTATGGATGCTACTACACGAAAAACTATAAATACATGAAAAACGTGATTTCAATCATGTTTTTTCATGTATTTCTCATTTTTTGTGTAGAAGAGTCCATTGAAAGTATGCAACATGGGTACTCCTTGGATGAGGGATTAAATTTTGCATCCAACGAACACTCCCGATCTAAATTTGAGTAAAACCTTAGGGAGATAAGTTGAAAAAATAGTTTTATTATTTTATTATTTTTTAATATTTTTACCTTTATACCTAAAAATGGTGAATCATCCCACATTGTTGACATCATCATCTTAAATCCTATTGTTTCTTATAAAGTTTATTTTGGTTGTACATTTTTCTTAGGAGGGCCATTTTAGACCTCAAAATTTCTGTAATGGTTGTCCGTGTATGCTTGCTTATGTGATGCTATATGTGGAACATGCATTGGTCATTCATGCTTGGCTATACATGTCAAGTGGGTGAATGTGGTCAAGTTTGCATTGGTTTGATTTATGTTGTTGTGCATAAGGTCATCTTGATGATATTGGTATGTTATGATGCTAATGTGTTGGTTAAGATAGAGCAAGAGATGCAAACCCTCAAAGTGAAGTTGCAACATTGGACCTCGAGGAAAGCGCAAATCATCATATAAGTTTGTATGCTTGGCATGCATGTATGTGATTCATGGTTGTTGTAAGAATTAGTGTTACTTATATGTTTTTCATTCTATTACTATTATGGTTAAATATGTGATAAATTTCATTTTATCAGTGTAGTAATTTGCACCATGATTATGTGTATGCCTTTCATCCTATTGATTTTATCATTTACACACATGATAGATGTTAGTTATTTAGTGTGATCATATGTACATGTGTTGGTTAGTCAAGCATGGTATTAACTTGATAACTATGTTATATTTTGTTGATGAATATGTTATATGTTAACTTGTAGTTAGCTTGATGATTAGGTTACATGTTGTTGAGGAGCATGTTATATATTAACTTGTAGCTAGCTCAATGATTATTTTATATGTTGTTGATGAGCATGTTATATCTTAACTTATTGTTTTTATATCCACTACAAGAAAAAAAGGACATTGGTGAGGGGCAAAAAATGTCACCATAAGCTCATTGGTGAGGGTCAAAAGAGCCTTTGTCACCAAAAACTTAACGTCACCAATGGTGGCACCGCCAAAAGTATAAGTGTTGTGGTGACATTCAAGGTCTGTCACCAAAAATAATTTATAATGACGAATAGTGACCATCACCATTTCATATGAGCAATGGTGATGGAAAATAACCTATGTCACCAAAAAACTGAACGTCACCAAAGGTGGCGTCGCTAAAAGTATTTGTTGTGGTGGCATTCAAGGTACGTCATGAATATTGATTACAATGATGAATAGTGATCGTCACCATTTAATATGAATAACAATGATTTTTTTTATGGACATTTCATGGTCGTCACTATTGGTGCATATATATGGCAACGTTCGTTGGCCGTCATCATTTCATATTTGGTGAGGGTAAAAAAATGTCATCATAAGCTCATTGGTGACATCAAGGTCTGTCACAAATAATGACGATAATGACAAATAATGGCCCTCACCATTTTATATCAACAACAACGATTTATGATGACAGACATTTCTTGGTCGTCACTATTGATGCGTATATATGGTGGCGTTCGTTGACTGTCACCATTTCATATTTCGGTGAGGGTCAAAAAATGTCACCATAAGCTCATTGGTGATGGTCAAAAGAGCCTTCATCACCAAAAATTGATCGTCGCCATTCCATATAAATGTTAGGGCACAATGGAATCGAACCACCAACCTCATGCTTGTAAAGCAGGTGCTCTTCCATTGAGCTAGCACCCTTTAAAGAATTATAATTTTGAAAATTATATCTTGAAACTTTATATATTGTAAATTCTACAAATTTTGATAAATTAAAGTCTCGAAAATCTTTTACTAAACAAAAAAAACTTCATCAAAGTTGTAGGTCTCTACCTAATGGTTATGCAAGTTATGAAATGTGGGTGGAGGGAAAAATAGTTACGTATAAGAGACTCAATATGTTTAGTTGAATACTCAATTAGAATTGAAACTATAAAGACATTTATAGCCTAGAAATTACCTGTAACTCGCAAATGCGCCAAATATTGCAAAGGAAGTGTCATAAGTGGATAACATATGAAAGAAGAGATGCAATATGTTACAGGTTGAATGAAAGAAAAAACTCAAAGTTGTTGTTGTTGGGTGACTTTTTATAATTGTTATCTTTTTCTTTCCTTTATCACGTAAATATTCAAATCAAAAATTATAAATGAGATTCAATGATATTTTAGACTTTTAAAATAAATAAATATGGATACCCACAGGAACCACAAAAGGGAAAATTATATATATATATATATATATATATATATATATATATATATATATATATATATATATATATATATATATATATATATATATATATATATCTAATTTTCCCCATGGCCTCCTGTAGATCCATGTTACATTTGCACAAAGTATATATATATATATATATATATATATATATATATATATATATATATATATATATATATATATATATCCCCTTCACATAAATCGACATACGATTTGGAATTTTACAAGTCCGCACTCAAAACATGACAACAACCAACAAATAAAAAAATTTGAAACTTATCATAGTAAGAGTATCTCTTTTCAGCAGTGAAAAACAAACAATATTACAGTAATTGGTTCACTTTAAGACTCCAAAACATTGGAAAAAAAGGTGCTCAATTATCTACCAGTACAAAATGGACTTAATTCTAATGAAGCAAAAGGGTTGATACTAAATCACAAATAAAAATTACCAACATGAATGTAAATATTTTTTTTCAAGATCTTTCCAATAGTTCAGACAGAAAATGCCCCCCATCAGTGTTTGTAAGTGAATTTATGACCTGGATAATTTAATATTCCATTTTTAACCCTTGGATTATAAAATAATAAATCATGTATTATTTGCAATGCAGTGGTTTATGAGAATTGTGTCAATCCAAGAGGGTTGAATTGTAAGGACCCCATACTATAGAATGTGAACATGCTTTGAAATTTTTGTTAGCTCGAAGCCCAAGGAAAAGGCCCCACTATTGAATGGTCATGAGTCCAAATGGCAGGCAGGATAGGTTTTGATGTTATGCTTAACTGTTATAAAACCAAAGTATAATAAATAATATAATAACCTCCAAAAAGATTGCTTGAGGAGCAACACAGGAGTTGAATCCAAGGGTGGAAGAGTAAAGGGAGTCCTTGGGAAGGTAATATATGTTACTTAATGTCCAAAAAATGACCAAAATTACATCAACAAGACTGCTCAATTCGTAAGTGGCAGTACAAAGTGGGATTTCAAAGGCCACCCCTATAAAATCAAGAATCGGCCCTACTTAAAAATATCTAAGAATGACTATCACAATGCTAAGAAGAAGAAATACAAAGCTATAGAGCCAAGTATAGGGTAATCCTCAATGCATCGAATGCCCACTGCCAAACAGAGGGTATTCCTCTAATGTCGAAAGGGAAGCTATCCTACCATCTCAAGCTACGGATAGAAATTTGGGTAAAAGAGATGGATTTGGTGTGGGGGATGTCTCTCTGTATGGAAAATATGGCCCTCTACATGGAGCTGGTAGAAGGGAGTTGCCTATAAATATAGCATGAGCTATCTTGAAACCCTATACAACAACATCACATGGGATTTCTTGTCAAGGGTTGGGTTGCCTCTTATAACCCAATATATCATTGTTGCCATGTGCCTCTTGCAGACGTTCTATCTTTTAACTATGTTATATTAAAAGCTCTTTCACCTACCCTGTTGATCATATTTTCACAGTCCAAACTCAAAATTTTATATGGAAGACACATGATCCGCATGCATGGGAGACATAATATATAATTTTTCTTAGAGAGGTTCTTTCCTTATCATTCTTACATTCTTCCTCATGTTGAGAGAACACATGCCTCCATATCTGAAATTCCATATAACCAACACAAGAAGCCAATGTGAGTTTGTGCAAAGCTAGAGGGGTTGTGGCAGAAGTGGAAGGAAGGCATTATGTTTGAAGAGAGAGTTGTAGAGTAAGCAACATGGAATCACATTACTCACTTGTTTAAATCAATGTTAACTAGAAATGAGCTAAGGTATATTTTAAATCACATTATCCACTTGTCTGATTCATCACTGCAATGAGACAATGTATATGAATTTCAAGGATTCCCAAAGAGAAACTAGTAGCTCAAAGTATTTATGCCAACACTGTGGAACTAGAGGGGATGGATTCAATGGAGATCATAACCTTGTGTTGTGTTTTTCTAAGTGGAAGAGGTTTGTCATTGTTTGAACGTTAGGTAAGATATCTAAATAAGATTTCAATGAGGGAAAGAATTTTTGGTGTTTGGTTGTGGTTATTATTTTTAGCATTGTGGGTTGGGATGGATGAGAAATAAATCCAACTACCATCCTTCATCCCTGTGGTCTCATAACCCAGTTTGGGAGTGGCATTTACAGAAGATTCCAGTGGTTGGGCAGTTGATCACTCATTTGTCACCAATTTGATGGATATATTCATGGCAAATCTGAGGGATTATAATCATTATCATGCCAGTTTGTCAGCAAATAATACCACTAGACCTCCACGGGGATATTTGTGTTTTTAGCATAATTTCCAAACACACCCATCGCTTTGATTTTAAAAAATTTATCCGCAACCATTATGAAGTAAAATAATAAGTGGTGTCACTAGATGGTGTAAAAAGCAGAAGTTTGGAAACAATTGTAGAACCATATGACATTATATGGGTTAATGGTTCAATTATATGTTATCCTTGAAGACTTGTGTTTGTATTTTCTAAAAAACTATATACCTCCTCACACAAACTTTCAACAAAATCTTATGAATATTTAACAAAAACCCAAGCCACTTGGAGATGGAATGAGTCCCTATTATGGCCAATTTATCGATTCTCTAATGTCCCAGAAATATACTCTTTTAAGGGGTGACCACCCGCGAACCACCAACTATCTCAAAACTTTTCATACGATTTGGCTTGAAATATTATTTTTCTTATGGAATTATGATATCATTGTTTTGGGAAACTAATGAACTAGTTTAGATCTGCATGTTGTCTCTTCAATATAAAGTTATAAACAAGTGACTTAAGTAAATATTCAAGACACTGCATGAAATCGAGGATTTGTAAATCCATGGCTTCAAATTACATCATCAACATGAGACCCAAATTTGATGAAGTCAATCTTGAGCTCAAGGCTCAAATTTTGGCCAATCCTACTTTTGATTACACTAAGGACACACATCAATGGGTCAAGAAGTCATTGTCATCATGCCTACAATAAAAAACCCTAGATAAATGAACATGATAGAAAAACGGGTCACATCAATGGGTCAAGAAGTCATTTTCATCATGTCTACAATAACAAACCCTAGATAAATGAACATGATAGCAAAATGGGTCAATGACCAATCCAAGGCCACATTAGGGCTAATAGTTACAAATGTAACCACAGAGAGAATATTTTTATTGGCTATATCTGGAATTTCAGGCTAAATGAGGTGCTACCATAGCTTTTGAAGAGTCTTCACTTGCCAAACACTAGGGCAAGAAAGCCTCTCATCTCTAGTATGGTATTTGTATAACTACTATAATTGTGATACTATCTAACATGAATCTTCAAACAAGGGGTATCCATAACAGATATTCACGTCTTTATGAGATCCCTTTCAAAGGAACCCCTCCATATTATCCACAAATTTTGTTTATATATTAAACTCATGGAAATAATTAAGGGAGGGGATCTCCCCAAGCCATTAAACATTGTTCTGTACAAGGTTTATGGTAACATTGTTTTTTTCCAACTAATGAAATAGTTTATAATTTCATGTTCTCTATTTTTTGGGATTAATATAAGCAACTAGGGAGTTAATAAAAATTTCAAGATAGCTCATGAAATCAAGCGTTTGTAAATCCATTGCTTCAAATGTCGGTTTAAACGTGGGAATCAAGTTTGACAAAGTCTATCTTGAGCTCAAGGCTCAAATTATGGATGATCTTGCATTTTATACATTAAAAACACTCATGAATGGGTCAATTAGACATTGAATGAGTGATCTGTCATCATTCTTGCAATAGTTAACACTAATTAAATGAACACAACAATAAAAAGAGTCAATGGATGAGCTAGGACCACATTAGTATTAGCAATTAAAGCTATAACTAGAGAGTGCATGTGGTCACGGACTATATCCATGGAATTTCAAGTCAAATGAGGTGCCACCGTCGCTTTTTAAGAGTCGTAACTTACACAAACACTAAATAATACTTTCAGCTCCAATATGGTCTTCATTCGACTAATACCATTGCACTATTATCTAACACGAATCTTAAAACACAAGTGGGAGTCACTGTAGATCTTCAAGTCTTTATGAGGTCTCATTTAGGGGAATCATTCTATTTTCATATGAAACCCATGGGTTCTGTCTTTATATTGAATTCATGGATGCAACAAAGAGAGTGATCACTCCAAGCCATTAGAAACAACTCTATGCAAGAAGGCAACTCCTTGATAGTTTCTTTCCTGTGGATTTTGGCATAAGCAAGGATGCTATTGTGATTTTTGTTTCAAGCCTTATTGGAGGATCCCTATGCAGAAATATTCCCTCCTCCTCCCAATCCCATCAATTCAAGGATGAGGTGAAGCCTAGGCTTTCTATTCCCTCAAAGACAAAGGGGCCCCTAAATCTTTCCTTCATAGTGGAGAAATCAAAGGACATTCTAGTGCTGGAACTTGAAGTGCTAGATCCATAGGTATATGCCCACAAATTTTTTTATTGAAGGGATACCACTCTTTTTCATTTTAATTGGCTTTGGCCATCTATAAAAATGCTTCATGTGTGGAAAAATTAAACCTAGATTACGAACAATGAGCTCTTCCTCCATTCCAAGTGTTACTTCATTGTAATTTTTAAGGCCATGGTGGATAGAAAAAAATGTGTTCAATCTAGGACCCTATTTCTTGGGGGAAATTAACCTCTCCTTTCATCCCTAGTTCTCAAAGTTTGATCCAAACACCATTATTATTACAGCAACTCCGGTCTAGGTAAGAGTTTCAAACCTCCTTTTCCCTTATGGCATCCTATTTTTCTTGCAACTATTAGGAACTCCCTGGGTCATTTTACTAAAGTTAATGGAGTTCATATTGTCATGGGCTCAACATCCTTTCCCATATCTGTGTAGTGCTCAACCTAAGTTGTGGGTTTCCCAACTAGATGTTGATATAATGGGTTGATATCACTTTTATCGAAATGTTATGCATTGAAAGCACATCATTTAGATGTAGATCATGCAAACAAACCGTACACCTCCAAGAATCCTATTCATCTTCACCAACATCTTCTACATCCAATGGACATAGGAAAAATCCCAAAGGATGGTAAGTAATAGAGGGAAATATATGTGCTCCAACAAAGAAAATGACTCATATGAAAGAAAAGGGACCTATACTAGTTCCCCTTGGTAGTGGTGGGGATACACACTCAACTTTGGTGCCATCAAATCTCTTTTGAGGTTTAAAGCACCTTCGTGAATCGAAAAAGGCAAAGCTTAGTCCTAACCACCTTGAGTTCATGATTCCCTTTCACAAATCAATATATCACAATGCCACTAACCCATGTCAACATAACTGGGTGGATCAATATTAGAAAGAAAAAGAAACAAAGAAAAAGTGATCCTCATAAGACAATTCACAACACCTAGTGACCATGTAACTTCTTCAACTCTCTATAAACGAGTCAAGTTGTGTTCATCTATGTTCTCTGCATTTATATATATGTTTCAATATTATGTTCACATTTATGGGATATTGAGGCATGACAAATAAAGAATAAAATCTTGTAGCTTCCACATTTGGCCAGTGTGAGTACCACTTTCTTTGTATTCACTTTTCATCCTGAGAAGAAAAGAGCAAAGCATAAGTCTTTCCTTCTAGTTGGGTTCATCCTATATTGGGTTTTCCTAGGGTATATCTTGTATTCAATGTATAAATGGTGTCCAATTGTTTATCTCTTTCATTTAAATTTTAGCTGATTCTCAGTCATTTTTGTGTTAAAGCTAATGATATGAAGTCCACAATCTTGAGTAGAATACTGCATAGTAAAATATTGTAGAATATTATAAAATTTGTTATGAAGATCCGGTGGAACATCCATGACAGTGTACAAATCAGAAATGGACTAAGAACCCAATGGCATGCATTAACTCCATTCATTCTTTATTCTTTCCATAGATAAATAACATCAAAGTTGAAACTGCATATCAAAATGCACACTTGCATTTCTGACCCAAATGACAAAAACCTACAAAGCCTCCAAACTAAACAGAGTCAGCTCCACAAAAAATGAGATTAATCGCACTAATATCAAATGGAAATCAATATACACTAGCACAGGCACATCTAAAATTGTGTCCAATATGCACATCAATGTTCCAAAGCTCAATGTTGAATATCTCAAATTTCAATATTCAATACATCAGTCATTTCCATGAACTGAAGATATGCAATATTGATTATATCGAAACCATAACTAGATGGACTAGAGATATTATATTTGATGCACTTAACACATAGTATAGATTAAATGTCATTACAAGCAAATAAAATATTGACAGACCCACCCAACCCAAGCAAGATGTAGAGCATCTCACATCTTTCGGTACAAACACAAACAACTATTCATCCAATTACCACATACTTTATTCTTGTGGTAAGGATATGAATCAAAGTAAAATAAGAATTAGAAGGAGAAAAAAACATACCTTTAGTCTCTCTCCGCAAGTGTGTGTTCTAAAAGTACAATATATTCAATGTCAACAGTTGATGCATTTTCCAAATAATCCTAGCCCAGAAAAAAATGGGCAAACAAATCAATATCACATTCCAAGCATAAGAAATCTCAAAGCAATCTCAAATTAAGCATCTGAAAAATTTCCTTTCATAGTGCAAAAAATAATAACAGTAAGTTGAAGCAAATCATTGGTGACAGAATCACAGATCCATGTTCCTGGATACAATGGATTATCCCATTAAGTCCCTTGGATTACAAGTCAGAAAGTAGCACCGAATACATCATACATCAACAGGTTTTTATCTAGAGCTCTTATGTGTTTGGACAAACAATCAGAAATTTAATACAATTCATGTGAAGGAACAATTAAAGAAAATTCAAAGCACACTTCAAATTCAACAATGAAAACTCAAAAGCAAAAGAGCACAACATAATCTCTAAAGAAGGTTTCATGATGATCACCAAAAGATGAATCTTTGCAAAATATTTGGCTCTTAAAGAAAACCATGAGAATATGGGCTATGATAGATCATGGGAAGCTAAGACATTAAATATATGGGATGTTGGATATCATTGAATTAATTTATGAGTAGTGATGATAAAGAGGCGAATAAATGACACCTACCTGCCCCTTTTGTAAACAAAGGGCAAAAAATTACAGCTAGATATGCTTGGAAAAAGGAGGGCATGGTTGCCTCTACAGTGACAACTGAGAAAATGAAACATGGAAACCATATGCACAACAGGTTGCATGCGTAAATGATAATAATATATGTTGGAAAATGGCATTGATATGTTTGAGACAAAAATAACTGACAAATAAGTGAGGATTGTTCATAAAGAAATTCGAAACTGAATCCACTAGTTAGAAATTCTCCCCCACCAAAGAATTCTTCAAGAACAACTGAATTCTACATTTTGTATCAAGATTATCAAATTTCAGTTGTGCATAATTTTTTTTCCAGTGATCGTAACATAGTAATACCCACACAAATGTTCAAAATGTAGAGCATATATACATAGATTTTTTGTTTCTGCTTGAGGGCTGCACATACCGTGGCTAGGGTTCGAAGCCCATACTGCAAATGGAGTGATCAGGATAATCATACACTGCAAATGCACATATTGTTCTGGGGTTCGAAGCCCATTATAGATTTTAAATATTAGAGATGGCAACATCAACTTCACAAATGGCTACTACCATCAATAGAATATTGGATCTCTCCACTACTTTCTCTGATGGATTGATAGATAAAATCATGGAGGAAAATCTTAAAGATGTTGATCTCAATGTTAGAGCTCAGGCACTCAATGCCCTACTTCAAAATCGTCAACTTCGGGTTTTCAAGCAGGATGATTTCATAGTTTATGAGCAACAGACAGAAAGAAGAATCTGTAAGGTTTAAGGGCCTCTCATCTGAAGATATGCTCATATACCAAGTCATAAAAAATGTTGGAAATATGGGTAAATGGACAAAATATATGAAAAGAAAAAAAAATTGTAGTAGCCACGGGTTAACAAAGCATTGAAAAATCCGGAAGCTTGTGGCTTAATAAAAGGGGTGAAGTGTGTTTCTCACCAAGAAAAGAAGGTGTATATGCTAGCAGAATTGACACCTTCAAAGGAGATAACTGGAGGTGCATGGTATACAGGCCTAAACTTTGATACGAAGCTCACTAACATTGTTATAGTACAAAATAGTTTTCATTCCACATCCTATCCAAATACAATTTGCAGGCTATAATACCGTGCCCCAAGGAAATTTTCTGGTTCACACCAGGCTTCTTGAAAATGCTCTCACTGATTTTGCGGGAATGTCGATATTCATTTGTGCTTGTATTGAAAATATTTACATCAAACATGTGAATACTCACTTTTGGGCTCATCATATCTCTAAAATAAGCAAATGCCAACTGATCCCGAGGATTGAAGACCTCTAATTCATTGAACAAAAGGCAGGAAAGGTTTGTTGGAAGGTTATTCTTTCCCAATATGGGTGTAGTATCTCGCACATCTGTCACATCAACAATAACATGTGGAAAATCAATTACAGTGATCAAGAATCATGCTATATAGGTAACATTTCTGAAATCATGGATAAAAAGTAACAATGCTAAGCTCTCATACCACTACTATAGGGAAGCTCTTTAGAGCTCCAAGGCTGCAAACCATCAACACGGTAATGGTCCATTTGATATCTCAGAGCTTCTTTACTCCATTTTCCCCATCTGACTGTAAAATTGGCTTTCTCAATGGTATGAATATTGCAATAATTCTTGGACATAGCAATATCAGCATTGTGATTTATAAGGATATTTTTCAAAATTAAAAAGGGATCAACAACAAGTTGCAGCTTGGCATCCATCCAAATGTTGTAAACACAGTTTGGGAAAAGCCTACGGGGAAGATATTTGGGTATGATGCCATTCATTAAATATTCCTTGTATGGAAACTCTCTGACCAAAGCTATGCGGCAAATTCCAATTCTATGAGACTCATCTGGCTTGATCTGGTACCTAGAAAGCTCTGTGAGAGTTGTATTGTCCATAAACATAAAGAAATACACATTTTATGTTGTGATTTTCCTTACATGCATGGGTTGCCAAATCATGTTGTAACCTCCAAATATAGATGAAATAACCACCAAACCCCTGCATAGCTCCATGACCTTTTGGTCTTCTTCATATAAAACGAACCCACTGCAATGGAATTGAATTCTGAAGGAACATCAGAGGAACATCATCCTAGGGATTTCCAAGGGACTGGCTTATCTTCCCAACGACATCGAGCCTGCAATTTATCACAGAGACATCAAACCCACTAAAATTATGTTGGATGAGGAAATGAATGCCCATATTGCTAATTTTGGCTTGGCCAGGATTATTATTAAAGTAGGAGAATCCCATGTGACGAAAAAAGTAGTAAGGACGCATGGCTACTTGGCCCCTGAATACACTTTCTATGGCCAACTTACAGACAAAAGTGATGTGTACAGCTTTGGGGTTCTACTGTTGGAGATAATGAGTTGCATAAAGGCTCTCGACACCACTTCTGAGTCGGACCCCAATTATCTCTTCGCGGATTGGGCAATGACCCTGGTGAACCAAGGCAGGACTAGTGAAATAGTAGATAAGAGTATTCATCAGAGCTGGGAGGAGGACGTGATGTAGAGCTTCATTTTGGTGGGTATATTGTACTCGCATGTTATGGGGCACTAAGACCTCGAATGGTGGAAGTCGTGAAGATGCTGGAGGAGGAGGGCTATATTCCTGAACTCCCGGACAGTCCTGTGTCGCTTACGCTGTAGCGTCCATCTTCTACAAACTAAAATAGTTCATTAATCCTTGTTTCTGATAGCATTTCCTGGCTTGCCTTTAGCTCGATGGATATTTTGAATGTCGATAAGCACATGCCTATGTAATTTTCTTTTCTTCCATTGATTCCATCTAAATGGATATGGGTACAAAGATATTGAAATCCTTTTGGGAACCAAATTTGAATTGGTGAAAATCCTGGTGACATGAAGTTTTTCAACCCCCCTACTTTACTATCTCGAATCATCTTTGTTGACCATCCCGGTACAGGGTTTCAATGTCTCCACTAAAATTAAGGCAAAAAAAATTCTGGAAGTTGAGGGATTGCAATCCATCATAGGGAGGTTTGTGGGGTAATTTTTATTGCAACAAACTACTAATGCCTACAGAATCATATTAGGTTTATTTACAATATAAATCTGGTCATATTATTTATCAAACAGGTTAACAGAGTCTTATAGGTTATTGAATTTCAACATTAGGGTTGGATCAAACCGTCAGTAGTCAATATGTATAGTTTATAGAAACATTTATGGGATATCTAATATTTCAGAATAACTATGTTCCTCCACTGGGTGATTGACAAAACCACAGGGAAATTCCATTGCTTCAGAATAAATAAAATACCTTTTCCTTTCTTTGACATCCAGATTTCCTCCAAAGGTGACTGGCATTGATTTTGAATTCGGTTTTCCATGATCGTTCTTGAATTTCAGAGCAGATTTATCGATTAACACCCCTTGCTGAAACTTATGAACAACATCAGAGGCTTCCATTAACAAAGAAACTTAGTTTGGGCTTCTTATTTTTGCATAAAATGCACTTCTTAAATCTATGATTATCTTAAATATTGGGGTATCTAAATAACTGAAAACTGCAATTATAGGTTGTAAGATCAATTTGATAGGGGTGTATCTTTCCTCTGAAATTATTTCTCCGCTCCACATTCTAAGGGATGGTCAAAGACTTGCCATGGAACCTCTGTCTCCAACTTAATTTCAACAACACGTTTCGAGCTTTGCGGCCTCCTGAACGTTGTAATAATTCCTAGGAAAATGTTTGGCAAACATTCCAGGCAATTGAAGGATGAATTAGAGTTTGAATCTACTAGAGGAATGAAATATTTGTAGTATAAATTATTTGAGAAGATCACCGTGATAAGGCATGTGATAGGAATTACAGTGTTTGCAATTCATCTTGCATCAGGGTGTAGCCACTATTGAGAGTGTTACTGATTTTGTGAGAAAATGAGGGATATCAAAGGTGGAATTGAAGGTTGAAGAGCTCAAGAAAATGGTGATGTGGAAGAAGCGATAAGCACTGGAACCAGAGACTTTGTTGTTATTCCCATAAAAAACAAGCGTTGTAATAGATGTTCCCAAGCTCGAATTCAGGAGTCGTCAGCATTTATGAACATTCCTTATGGAGTTTGTTGTGTCTTGCGAGAGTGCACAACTGATGGTTTGATTTCTGATTTCCATGGCATAGCAGCTACATTATATAGGAATAATTGCTTAAATCCTTACCCTCTCATAGACCTCTCAACATATGGAGGACGAGGGGCCTTCTTCTTCTTCTTGAAACTGAAAAATCGATTCGTCATCTTTGCTCGAGTCTAACTCTTCGATGCACTCAGTATCGATGAGAGGGTGTTAAGGCTCCCCTCCTCTAGCTCTAGTCTATTTTTTTGGTAACTGAATGTTATCTGTGTTTTGTTTCCCACCAATCCTCCATGAGAATACTCTCTTAAAATTTAAATGGAGTGGGAAAATGATTTTTGGATGAGTAAAAGAATTTTAATGGGGTAATTTTATTATTATTATTATTATATATATATATATATATATATATATATATATATTAATTTCTTAAAAGTTATTCAAATATTGTAAATATTTTAATATTTTTCAAAAGAAAGGTGGAAACTATGTTGAGTTTGTAAATTACTTTATCTTTTTATGTTTTTTTATTTTTTTCATTGTATATGATTAATCTAGATTCATATTAACTTCGAATCTATCAAGTGTATAGAGGGATAAAATATAAAGAGGTTTGCACCTTAAGAGATTGATTCCTCCCTCTTGGACCTTGGTAGATCTAGAGTTAAGATAGATCTAGATTAGTTTAATTATTAATTTTATGTTTTTAATTTTTATTTTATTTTGATGGACTCAAAATGTTAAAGAGGATATGACAACATCTTTACCATAGGAGAAGAATTCAACACTGGAGAAACCCTAGAGGCCCACAGAAAAATTGTAGGCGGAGAAAGGGTCGTGGAGTTTCAAGCTAGAGTAGGGCATAGTTTTGACAAAGAGTGAACAAGATCTGGATAATGTCAAGCTCTCATATTCTTGTCAAAATGAAAAATAAGATTAAATGGTAACCATGAGTTTTTTTATCACATGATACATATTTTGTACAGAGATGGTCGCCATGATAAACCCTTTAAAGACACGTAACTACTCGTCAAATATTATTTTCAAATGAGATGTTGATTGCTTACTATTGGACCCACATGGAGGAGGAAGAGTTGGTGGATTACGAACTAGACGAGGGGGTTTTTCAAAAAAATTGGTCTAGTCCCAAGGATTTTATCCATTCAAATTTCAAATTCAACTTAGAAGGTCACCATACTGTGGTTTTTGGGCCTACCAAATCTTTAGAAAGAAAAGTTAAGAATTCAATAGGCAACTATCTAGTGGTTCGAAGGCCCTAACCCCTGCTTCAGCCATGCACTATTCGAGTCCTTTAGTTTCGGCCACCGAGCACCTGAGGAAGTTTTTCAAGGGCTAAATAACTCTTCTTGGGGGCTTTGGCTCTAAGTTTAACTTCCCTATTGTCCCAGATATTGGAAGAAGACATACAATTTGTTACTGCTTCCTTAGGGTTTTCAGAATTTTTAGAACACAATGGGGGTTCTTCACTCTCAAAAGCCTCTATGGATTGTTTTCCTATATATCCTTCATCTCAAGTGCCATCAACCTCACCCTCCTTTGGTGAACTAGTGAAGGAGAGCCTTGGCTCGAAGACAGAAGAAGGTCAAACTAACATCATGAATGGTCTTGGGTTTTTCATGGAGAAACACTCTTGTGAATAAGGAGTTATGATTCAAAAGGAGTCTGAGGAAGTAAGGAAGATGAAAATCCATTGTAGTGTCAAGAAGAATAACACAGTCCTCCTTTCTCTAGTTTTTGGATTCAACATCACCATTCAAAAGACTGAGGAAATGTCCTAAAAATCCTTGGCGGGGAAAGTAAGGGGTTGAAAATTCATGTCCTCAACCCTAAAAGTGTTGGATGACAAGGAAATGTTGCTTATTGTAAAATTTCCTCCAAAGGTGTCGTTGTTAGCCCGAGGTTGGATTCATTTGTGCTTCAAAGATGTAGGAAACACCTAGAAGGTACAACAAATGGTTTAGAAAATTTACTAATATCCTATCCTTTTCAATTTCTAGATGCCCCTCTTCGATGCAAAGTAGGAGAGACTAGATATGGCCCCAATCTATGTTCATCTTCCAAGTCTCCCTCCTAACTCTTGGGACGCCCTAATTTTCAAAGATATAGGTAACTCATTGAGATCTTATCTAGCCCATGAATCTACATATTTAGAGATGGGAATTAAGACATACACCCATATTTTGGTTAATATGGACTTTAGATAAGGGCTCATAGAAGGCATGGATATCAGCATTGGGGTGGAGTGTATTCAGATATTGGATTATGAAGGAATACCTTTTAGGTGTAACTAGGGCCATAGGTATGGGCACATTGCTAAAAACTATGAGCTTCCCTTTTCTACGTAGGACTATCCAAATAGAGGCAAGGACATATTAGGTTAGAAAAATATTTTGGATTAGAGGTTTTGGGCACCAAGGAAAATCTAGATGGTGCAACTCCTCTTTGAAAAACATCCTCCAAGCTATTGGTGACAATTGTTAGGAGATGGTGTTTATATTGTCAGTTGTCTAGAATCCATACTAAAGGGGTGGAGTTTCATTTCCTTGGATGCTAATGGAAGGTTGGGGGGTTTAGTAGTTGGATGGAAAGCCATAAATATTTGGGTATCCAATTCTTTGGGTTTGGATTTTGGTTTTTCCATTGAGGACAGAAAGGGAGAAGTGAAGGGAGATATGGATAGGGAGGTAGGGAGAAGGAAAGAAAGGGAGGGAGGGAGCGATCGAGAGGGAGAGAAATGGAGAGCTAGAGACTAATAATTACGCACACTATTTTTTTGTCTTTATTAGAATGAAGGTTTGAGATTGTATTTTGTGGAGGAAAAGGAGAGAGGAAACCCTAATTTTGGGCGATGAAATGGTTATGGTAGAAACGAATATTTTGAATGAAACATTTATTTTCATGTTATAAAATTCCACCTGTGTAAGCAAACTACAAATTATGTTCAAACCAAGTAGTAAAAATCTAGAATCTTTATTAAATGTAAAATCATTTTATTGTTGAGAACTATCTAGGCTAGGAATGAAACTCCAACACCTTCCATTAACTAATTTTCAGTACACACTTCACTAGAGGCCTCTTTTATACTCAATTTAATATCAATTTTATTCTTAAACTCTAGGACTACCAAAAAATTCCCTCGCTCTATGCTTTACTAGATTACTCTTATATATTTGTAGCTTATTTATCATGTAGGAACCTCTAGGACATATGAATCCAACACATGACCCAACCCCTAGAAAAATAAATTTTATGCTTCCTAAAAATTGACCTTAACAAACTCAATGGATTCCTTTAGTGAAAGAATAAATTGGCACCAAAGTTCTATGGATTATATCAAATTCATAAGAATATTATATGAGATGTTTTCACCTTTAATCTGCTAGAGAGAAGTCTAATTCATGATGCATTTCAGGTTTCATGCTTAATGAAGAAAATGGGTGGCCATTGTCCAGTCTAGACTGTGGGGATTATGATAAGTGGATGGACAAAACAATTTTAGATAAAGGGAGACTTTGGGCTAGACACAAAACTATTTTTTCAATGATTTTTTTGGGTTCCCAAGTCGCAACATAAGTAAGGCTATCTATGAGGACATGACAACTAGGGAGTTCTAAGGTGTGCAGGGAATATCAAGAAGTGCTAACATATTCTAGAAATTTCTAAGGCATGTTAGTAATTCCAAGATGTGCTAGGTGCTAGGGTGTGGTGCCAATGCATGCTAGGGAGTGCTAGGGAAACAAAAGGGAGGACTAGTTTCAATTGCATGGAAATGAATGAATATGAGTGTCTGATAGGGAGTGTTAGAAAGTTCTAGGTGTCCTAAGGAGGGAGTGACAAGGTATGTTAAGTAGTGCCAAGGCATGCTATAGTGCTAGGAAATCATGCGAAGATGTGCCAATTTATAGGGTGTGCCAAGGAGTGTTATGGAGCGCGCTAGAGAAACACAAGGGAGCACTATGTCATAATGCATTTAAATGAATGAATAAGAGTGTGTGACAGGGAGTTTAAAATAGTTCCAAGTGTGCTAAGGTGGAGTGAAAACGCATGCTTGGCAATGCTAAGGAATGTTAGATTGCTAGGGTAGCATGCGGCCAAGATGTGCCAATGCATGCAAGGAAGTGTTAACTGGGAGTGCCAGGGAAAAACAAGGGAGAACTACATCAAGAGGTATGGAAGTGAACAAATGATATTTTGCGATTAGAAGTGTTAGTGAGTTCCAAGTGTTCTAAGGAGGGAGTGACAAGGTATGCTAGGCAGTGTTAAGGCATGCTAGAGGCCAAGGCGACATGCCAAGAATTCCTAGGTTCTAGGGTGTACCAACACATGCCAATGAGTGTTAAGGAATGTTATGGAAACAAAAGGGATCATTAGGTAAAAATGCATGGAAATGAATGAATACGAGTTTGTGGCTGGGAGTGTCAATGAGCTCTAGGTGCGCTAAGGAGAGAGTGACAAGGTATGCTAGGAAGCGCCCAGGAATTCTAGAGTGCTAGGGTGGCATGCCAAGATGTGTCAGGTGTTAGGGTGTGCCAATGTGTGCTAGGGAGTGTTAGGGAGTGTCAGGGAAACAAAAGGAATCACTAGATCAAAATTCATGGAAATTAATGAATAAGAATGTGTGACAGGGAGTGTCAATGTGTTCTAGGTGTGCTAAGGAGGGAGTGACAAGGTTATATGCTAGGAAGTGCCAAGGTATGCATGGGATGCTAACATGTGCTAAAGCATGCCAAGGAATGTAGGGGATGGTAACACGTGCCACATAGTGCCAAGGGATTGTTAGACGTGTCAGGTGTTATGACATGTCAAGATGTAAACTATGTTGCTTAATTGTTTTACGACCACGGTTGGATGTGAACCTTGTCTTTGTAACTTGTTAAGTTTTATGAGTTGAGATTAAACATGAGTAGCCTAAGATGAGTTATAGGAATTTCTTAGGTGAACAAGGCATAAAATATTTGTAGTAATTGTAGCTTGGTCAAGTTGTTTTAGTCGAGGAAATATTTGGTTGGGTTCCCATGTTGCAAAAAAATTAAGGGTAGTTGTGAGGGCATGATAGCTAATGAGTGCCAATGTGTGCTAAGGAATGAAAAGGAGTGCTAACACATGCCAGATAGTGTGAATGCATGTCGAGGATTGTTAGGGAGTGTCATGGAATCACAAGGGATAACTAGGTAAAAATTCATGGAAATGAATGAATAAGAGTATGTGCCAGGGAGTGTCAGTGAATTCCAAGTGTCCCACTGAGGACGAAGTGTGTTAGGAGAATTTTATAATAGGACTTGTAGGAGCAAGCCTATGATTTTTATAAGGGGTTGGACAAAGAAGTTTTAGACAAAGCAAGACTTTGGGTTAGGGACAACATTATTTTTTCAATGACTTGGTTGGTTTCCCAAGTCACAAAAAAAGTAAGGCTATATATAAGGGCATAACAACTAGGGAGTGCCAACGTGTGCTAGGGAATGCCAAGAAGTGCTAACACATGCAAGATAGTTCTAAGGCATGTTAGGCATGCCAAGACATGCCAAGTGCTAAGGCATGACAAGATGTGCCAGGTGCTAGGGTGTTGTACCAATGCATTATAGGGAGTGTTAGGGAGTTCTAGGAAACACAAAGGAGAACTAGTTTCAATTTCATGGAAATGAATGAAAAGAGTATGTGGTAGGGAGTGTTAGCAATTTCCAAGGTGCTAAGGAGGGAGTGATAAGGTATGATAGGTAGTGCCAAGGCATGCTAGAGTTCTAGGGAAGCATGCCAGGATGTGCCAAGTGCCAAGGTGTGCCAATGCATGTTAAGGAGTGTTAGTGAGTGCTAGGGAAACACAAGGGATAACTAGGTAAAAATGCATGGAAATGAATGAATTATAAGAGTGTGTGAGAGGGAGTTTCGACGAGTTCTAGGTGTGTTAAGGAGGGAGTGACATGTTATGTTAGGCAGTGCTAAGGCATGCTAAAGTGCTAGGGAAGCATGCATTAAAGATGTTCCAGGTGCCAGGGTGTGCCAACACGTGCTAGGAAGTGTTACAAAATGCCAGGGAAATATAAGGGAGCACTAGTTCAAAATAATGCATGGAAATGAATGAGTAATATTTTATGAGAGGAAGTGTCAGTGAGTTCCAGGTGTGTTATAGAGGGTGTGACAATAAATTATAGGAAGTGTTATGACATGATAGAGGCCAGGAAAACATGCCAAGATGTGCTAGGTGCTAGGGTGTGCCATTGCATGCTAGGGAGTGTTAGGGAGTGCCACAGAAACACAAGGGAGAAATAGTTTCAAATTCATGGAAATGAATGAATAAGAGTGTGTGATAGGGAGTGTCATCGATTTATAGGTGTGTTAAGGAGGGAGTGACAAGGTATGCTAGGTAGTGCCAAGGAATGCTAGACTGCCAAGGTGACATGCCAAGATGTGTCAGGTATCAGGGTGTGTCAATGCATTGTAGGGAGTGTTAGGGAGTGCCATGGAAACACAAGGGGGAACTAGTTCAAAATGCATGGAAATGAAGTTCGAATAAGAGTGAGTGATAGGGAGTGTCAGTGCGTTTGAGGTGTGTTGAGGGAGTGACTAGGTTATATGCTAGGCAGTGCCAAGGCATGCTAGAGTGCCACAACATGTCACATAGTGGTAGGGTGTGCTAGGGAGTTCCAAAGCTTTACAAGGAATTTAGGGGGTGCCAACACATGCCACATAGTGCTAAGGTATTATTATATGTTCCAAGTGATATGGCATGTCAAGATATAAACTATGTTGCTCAGTTGTTCTATAGCCACGGTTGGACATGAGCCTTGACTTGGTAACTTGTAAATTGTTAAGTGGGGTGAAACTAGCTCCAAAAATAGAAGAAAAGAGATATCAATGCCCTAGAAATAAGCCACTTCGAGGGGGCAACCTCCAATACATTACATTAATGAACAATTCTTGGATGATACAAATTACAAAACCTCCTTTCTATTAATAGGAGTCCATGGGGCCATAATGTAATCCTAGTGAGGCCACAATGTAATCCTAGCCGACCTAACAATAATAATTTAAGGGCACAATAATAACAATATGGGGGTTACAAGGTACAATAATAACAATAAGGGGGTTACACTAACAACAATAAGGGACTATACTAGTAATATAGGGACCTAACATGCCCCTCTCCTTCAAAAAAGTGTTGTCCTCAACATTTGAGTAGCTCTGGGTGCTTCTGTATAAAATTCTCATCCTCCCATGTAGAATCTTCAGTGGGTAAGTTCTTCCACTTGATGAGATACTCTGAAATTGATCGATTCCGTAGTTGTCGAGTTCTTGTTTCCGTGACTGCTTCAGGTTCCAACATGATTTTTCCTTCCTCGTCAAGTTCTGGTAATATTGTTTGAACTGGAAGATTTTCACCTATAACCTTCTTTAAGCATGAAACATGGAAAATTGGATGTACTCGCGAAGAAGCAGGAAGCTCCAATTTGTATGCCATAGTACCAATCTTTTGCAACACCTTGTAAGGACCATAGTGCTTTGGCGATAATTTATTATCCTTCTTAGCTTGCTTGAGGGACATTTGTTTATATGGTTGTAGCCGTAAAAATACCCAATCTCCTATACCAAAACTTCTCTCGCTGCGATGTTGATCTGCCTGTTGTTTCATTCGATTTTGTGCCAAATTCGGGTTATCCTTTAAGAGTTGGAGAACTTCTTGCTGATGCTCGATGTGATCTTCCACTGCTTGAACCTTCGAATTTTCTCTTAAAGATGATGTGATGGATGGTGGATGATATCCATAAAGTGCCATAAATGGGGTCATTTTTGCTGCAGTATGGAAGGAAGTGTTATAACACCATTCAGCGAGAGGTAACCACTTGACCCATTGTGTTTTTTTATCAGATACAAAACAGCGAAGATATCCTTCCAAACATTTATTTACTATCTCAGTTTGACCATTATATTGAGGATGATAAGATGAGCTATGAGCTAATTGAATACCCAAACAAGAAAATAACTCCGTCCAAAAATTTCCAGTAAAAATGGGATCTCTGTCGCTCACAATAACCCTTGGATTTCCATGTAGCTTTTGAATTGTGTCCATAAATGTAGTAGCAACTGTACTTGCTTTAAATGGATGAGATAATACACAAAAGTGTGCATACTTGGTAAGTCTATCAACTACCACCATGATGACACTCTTTCCTTCAGACTTAGGTAAACCTGTGATAAAATCCATTGAAATCTCCTCCCAACGTTGACTTGGAATGGATAAAGGTTGTAGAAGTCCCGGGGTCTTAATTGTTTCCACTTTATTCTGCTGGCAAACCAAACATTCCGCCACAAAATTTTGAATATCAGATTTAATGCCATCCCAAAAAAATTCTTTCTTCACCCTGTGGTAAGTTTTTAAAAATCCTGAGTGTCCTCCTAAAGGAGAAGTGTGCAATTCCAGAAGAATCTTTTGTTTTAGTTGGGAATTATTACAAAGATATAAGTGATATTTGTACCATAAGGAACCATTTTTCCAACTAAATGTATCGGATGTATTAGGATCTTGCTGCAACTTTTGAATGAGTGTCCATACATCTTTGTCCTTCTTCCATTCATCTCTTGCTTCGGTTATCCAATCTGGTTGGATAATAGAAATGGCACAAAGCAATGCTTCCACCTCTTCATTCTTTCTTGAGAGTGCATCTGCAACAACATTAAGCTTCCTTTTTTGTAGATTATTTCAAAGTCATAACCCAACATCTTTGTGACCCATTTTTGCTGCTCTTCTGAAGATAGTCTTTGTTCCAAAAAGTGTTTAAGACTAGCATGATCAGTTTTTACCTTGAAGTGTCTTCCCATTAGGTAAGTTCGCCATTTCTTTAGTGCATGCAGTATTGCTAACATTTCCTTCTCATAAATAGGTTTCTGTAAATACTTTCCTTTGATTGGACGACTTTCAAAAGCAATGGGTCTTCCTTCCTGCATTAAAACGGCACCAATTCCATTTCCTGAGGCATCACATTCCACAATAAAGGTTTTTGTGAAGTCTGGCGTAGCTAAGACCGGTGCTAGGCACATTGCCTCTTTAAGATGTTCAAAGGCTTTAGTTGCTTTAGGAGTCCATGAAAATGCATCTTTCTTCAATAATGTTGTTAGAGGTGCTGCTATTCTCCCATAATTCTTAACAAACTTGCAATAATACCTTGTTAACCCGAGAAATCCTCGCAACTGCTTTATGGTTGTGGGGACTTTCCATTCCTTAATAGCTTTAATTTTGTTAGGGTCTACCTTAACACCCTCGTGAGATACAATATGACCCAGATATTCCACCTCTTGTACTCCAAAGAAACATTTGGATGTTTTGCATATAATTGTTTCTCCTGCAATAGTTTGAGCACCCTGTCAACATGTTCAACATGATCCTTCCAAGACCTGCTATAGATTAGTATATCATCAAAAAATACTAGCACAAATTTTCTAAGGAAGGGTTTGAAAATGGAATTCATCAACCCTTGAAATGTAGAAGGTACATTGGTAAGGCCAAAAGGCATGACCAAAAAATTATAATGACCCTCATGAGTTAGAAATGTTGTTTTTGGAATATCTTCAGTCTTCATTCTAATTTGATGATATCCTGAATGAAGATCCAACTTGGTAAAATAAATTGCTCCATGTAATTCATCCAATAATTCATCAATCACAGGAATGGGAAATTTATCTTTAATGGTGAGCTTATTGAGCTCCTCATAATCCAGACACATGCACCATGATCCATCCTTCTTGTGTACCAATACTACAGGAGCAGAGAAAGAACTTTGACTAGGTTGAATTATACCCGCCTCTAACATTTCTACAATCATACGTTCAATTTCGTTCTTTTGGACATAAGGATATCTATAAGGCCTGATGTTTGGAGGAACACTTCCTGTAATCAAATGAATAGCATGATCATGATCACGAATAGGTGGGAGTCCTTTGGTGATCCAGATTTATGTAGGAACGCAACAGAATACAGAAATAATCATAACCATAGAAATACAACGGAAATAAGGCTTCATTTCATTAATATCAAATTACAGAAATATGCTTACAAACATGATGGAAATAAAATAGCTAGAGTGATGGTAGCGAATCTCTGAGAAGATATGTGGCGACTACAGACCTCTGAACTGTATTACAATGAGGCTCGAGGGCCTATTTATTATGGAGAAACAATGGAGAATTCTAAACGTCCAAAAACCTAACCCTAGGAGATGAAGCACCAAAACTATGGGCCCCGTTTGGGAAAATTGTTGTTTCAACTTCCTAAGGACGTAACCTCAACATACTATCTCCATTTGGGGCTTCAAAATGGCTTCGGAAGTTCAAGACTCGAAAAATTACTAAAAATAATAAGTTGTGAAAAAAAAAAAAACTAAAAGAGACAATGGTGGGGCCCCAAGTGGAATAGGCAGGTGGCCACCAATATCCACCTGGATCATTCCTCCCCCCTTAAGAAGCAATGTTCCCCATTGCATTGAGTTCCTCCATGAGATGAGGAAACTTCTGTTGAACTTGGTCCCTGGTGAACCACTTGCCTTGGTGCAGGAGTTGGCCAACTTTGACAACCCGATACAGTTGGATCTTCTGTCGGTGAGTTTTCTTTATTTGCATGTCCATGATACAGTCTTTGGTGGCCTGTTCCATGCAGTCTGGGTTTAACTCTTTTGGTGTGAGTTCTTCTGCAATGTCAGAGGTGTCCAATAGAGGTTGGAAGTAGGGATGAAGGCGGTCTACATTGAATACTGGGTGCAGACCAAGGAATGGTGGAATACTGAGCTCGAAGGCATTGTTCCCTACAGCCTTGGTGATGGTGTACGACCCATATCGGAGCGAGCGAATCTTATGGTGGGGTCCAGTGAGACGCTCCTTCTACAAATGTAGCCACACTTTTTCACCCACCTGGAAGTTGTGTGGCACCCGATGTTGATCATGTCGTTGCTTGTACATAGCATTGGATCTCTCCAATATGTCATGAACCTGTTGGCGGATGTGCTGAATGCGCTCGAGGAAGTTGTTTGCTTTTTCAGCTTCAGACTAGACATGAGTCGAATCGGCATGAGTATTTGCAAATGGCATGGCTACATCAATGGGACATAGTGGCTGGAATCCCAAGCCCACCTGAAAGGGGCTGTGGCCAGTTGAGTTGTGGAGAGCCCAGTTATAACTGTGTTTTACATAGGGAAGGCTCTCATCCCATGTGCGTGGATGCTTTGAATTGTACATGCATAGAATGTGTACAATCATCATGTTGACGACCTCTGTCTGGCCATCACTTTGGGGATGGAAAGCCATGGACTTGGTGAGCTTGGTGTCCAAAATTGACCAGAGGCTGGACCAGAATGTGTTGAGGAACCTGCTGTCGCGACCTGATATGATAGACTGTGGGATCCCAAAGTGCACCCACACTTGTTCAAAGAAGAGTTTAGCAGTGGCTTCTGCTGTGATATTCTTCTTGCAGGCCTCCATAATGGCCATCTTTGAGAATCTGTCGATGACCACGAAAAGACAGTCATTTCCATGCTTAGTAGAAGGAAGGCCTGACATGTAATCCATGGAGATGGATTCCCAAGGTCGACTAGGGGTAGGTAGCGGAGTATAGAGCCCTTGCTTCTTGATGGTCGGTTTGGCAATGGCGCAAGCAGTGCAGGATCTAATGTACTTCCCGACATCTTGTCGAACGTTCGGCCAATAGAAATACTTTTGCAGTACTGCCACTGTTTTCTCGACCCCAAAATGCCCATCGAATCGACTGTAGTGCACTTCCCATATCATCTTGGCACGCTCGCTTGAAGGAACACAAAGGTGTCCTAGGTGACATAATAGTGCATCTTGGAGATGAAAATTTGGAACTTGCATACCCCCCAAGAGTGCCTTGTATGTGGAGCTGAATTCTGGATCACTCTTGTAGAGAAGTAGCCAATCAGAAGTCTCATGCCCACAAGAGTTGAGAACGGTGGTTATGGCCACGATCGGTGGTCGGCTGAGGAAATTTGCAACATTATTGGTGCTACCCTTCTTTTACTTGATGTTCAAATGAAATTGTTGCAGATATGTGGACCACTTCTGATGGTGATCATTCTGAAACTTCTCTTGTGTCTGTATGAACTGCAAGGGCCAGTGGTCTGTGTGGATGATTGTCTCCTTCTCCAAAATATAATGCTTCCATTGTCGACAAGCCTGCACAATGGAATACATTTCTTTTTCATAAGTGGGATACTTTCGAACTATGTCAGACAATGTCTCACTGTGATATGCCACTGGATGCCCCTGTTGAGTAAGAACTGCCCCAATAGCATAGTCAGATGCATATGTCTCGATCTCAAATGGTTGTTGCAAGTCTGGTAATGTGAGCACTGGGGCAGAACAAAGGCGATGTTTCAATTCTACGAACGCCTTCTGTTGAGATTTCGACCAACAGAATTTTTCTTTCGCTCCTCCCTTAGTGACTTGACTCAAGGGCCAAGTGATATGAGAGAATCCCAACACGAACCTGCAGTAGAAATTAACAAGACCCAAAAAGCTGCTAAGCTCTGTTAAGGTGGTTGGGGTTGGCCAATCCCGAATGACTTGGATCTTGGCTAGATCCACATGCACCCCCCTTTCATCAATAATGTATCCCAGATATTGAACCTGGATCATGCCAAAAGTGCACTTCTCCAAATTGGCACACAACTTGTGTTGCCGCAGTGTTTAGAGGACTTCTCGAATGTGGTGGAGGTGCTCTTCCCAAGTCTGGCTGAAGATAAGAATGTCATCCAAGTATACCACTACAAATGAGTTGGTGAATGGACGCAAGATGTCATCCATCAACCTCATGAAGGTTACGGGAGCATTTTTCAATCCGAAAGGCATGACGAGCCATTCGAAAAGGCCCTCCTTGGCTTTGAAGGTAGTCTTCCACACATCATAGGGTTCGATTGGTACCTGGTGATACCCAAACTTCAAGTCGATCTTGCTGAAATATTTTTCCCCTTTGAGTTGGTCCAGAAGGTCATCAATCTGTGGGATCGGGTACCTATTCCGGACAGTGATCTTGTTCAGCGCCCGATAATAAATACAGAGTCTCCAAGTCCCATCCTTCTTCTATACCAACACAATCGGGCTCCCACAGGGCGATGAACTTGGCCGGATGTGACCTTTCTGCAGCAGCTCCTGAATCTACCTCTTGATTTCATCATTCTCGAGAACAGAGCGCCTATAGATCGGTCAATTGGGTAGCAGCGCACCTAGGGTCAGGTCAATGGGGTGCTTGACCTGACAGTGTAGAGGCACCCCTGTGGATGAGGTGAAGATGTCCCCGTACTCCTCCACAACCTTCTCCATTTGTTGTTGTCGTGCAGAGGAGCCATGTCTGGAGGTCGTGGCCACAGTCTTCTTCTTGCCCTGGGGGTGGATCATCAGAAAAACAAATTTCCTAGGCTGGGAAATGAGCTTACTGCACTGTTTTGCAGTAACCAAAGAGATAGTGGGAGGCGGTGGTACCTCTGGTATCCTGTACAATTTATTTCCCAAATTAACAATAACAGCGCAGGGTAGGGACTCATACATAGCATGTCACTTCCACAAGTATGCTTGGCCTAATAATAGATCAGAAACATCAATAGGAGCAATGTCACACAATACCTCATTCGTGAAGGGCTTGATGCTATAGGGAAGGCGGCACTGCTCGCTGATGCGGAGATCCCGTCTTTGGTGAAGCCACCTGATGGTGTATGGTTGTGGGTGCGTTGTGGTCGGCAAGCCCAACCGCTTCATGACATCTGCTGAAATGAGGTTATTTTGGCTCCCATTGTCGAAAATGAACCGTAGTGGGGAACCCTTTACCCACATCTGGGAGTGGAAGAGACGCTCTGCCTCCTCTGGATCTTCTAGTTCCTCCTTCTGGATCTTCGTAGTGGCAACAGTGGCGTTGGGCTCCGCATCAATAATCTGCTTCCCTTTGTCATTCACCTTGTCAAGTTCTGATTCAGAGTCGGAGCATGCATATGATTCAGAAGCCCTCATCTCGGCCACCAGCGAATTCTTGGCCCAACACTCACTTGTGTTGTGAGTGGAGCTCTTATGGAACTCACACTACTTTCCCGTGTCCTTCTTTGGCTTCGCAGTGTTGTTCTTTGCTTGTGTCTTTGGCAGGTTGTATTGGACCGACATGCCTTGGCTTTGTCCTTTTTTTTGCGGTTTGGGGGCACCTTTCCCTTGCTTTTGATTCGCAGATCCAAAGTCTCGCTTCTTCTATTTTAACTTTTGCTCAATCTTGGCAGCATACCGGTATGCTGCACCAAGCGAGGAGATGTTGAGGAACTCCATTTCCTCCTGAATGTATTTGTGCAGAAAACCGCAATACTTTAGCACCAAATGTTTATCTGAATCTTTGATACCCAACTTTGTGCGCAGGGTATGGAACAAATTCATTAGCTCATGCACATCTTAATCCCTTTGTTGCCGCAACGTGGTCCATTGTATGTACTTGTCCTCATAGCTCCCCACAGGATAGTATTATTCCTTGATGGCATCTCGGAAAGAATTGCAAGTGGGTACGACTGAGAACAGAGAGGGTTCTGTCTCATCTGTTTTCTCACAGTAGGTTTTCCACCAGTCCTTGACATGGGGGGTAGCTTTGAGGAGTGAAAAAATAATCTTCTCCCAGTCAGAAAAATCATGAACTGAGAAATATCCTTCTAATAGATTCAATCATCTATCTACGGCATCTACATCTATTTGACCCTCAAATATGGGAATGTCAAAGTTTACTTGTACCTTAAAGGGATTCGTGCTTCCAGAGTGGCTGTTGGATGCAGATGCGCCGCCGGTGGGCAGTCGTTCAAGGATCTGGGCAAATTTATCCATCATTGCGTTCCTTTGTTTTTCGAGGGCCTCCTCGAGCAATATTTTGATAAGATCTCCTGCTCCCTCATCTTTCTTTTCGTCCCCCATGGGTGTCCGTCGGGGTTTGCGAGGCTAATCTTGCAAAGGTTCCACTAGATCGAGCCCTAACTCCTTATACCCTGACCTCGTTGGGGACATGCAAATAAGGATCGATAAAAAACAGACCGCTTTGATACCACTGATCCAGATTTATGCAGGAACGCAACAGAATACATAAATAATCATAAACATAGAAATACAACGGAAATAAGGCTTCATTTCATTAATATCAAATCACAGAAATATGCTTACAAACATGATGGAAATAAAATAGCTAAGGTGCTGGTAACGAATCTCTGAGAAGAGATGTGGCAACTACAGACCTCTGAATTGTATTACAATGAGGCTCGAGGGCCTATTTATTATGGAGAAACAATGGAGAATTCTAAACGTCCAAAAACCTAACCCTAGGAGATGAAGCGCCAAAACTATGGGCCCCGTTTGGGTAAATTGGTGTTTCAACTTCCCAGGGACTTAACCTCGGCATACTATCTCCGTTTGGGGATTCAAAACGGCTTCGAAAGTCCAGGACTCGAAAAACTGCTAAAAATATTAAGTTGTGAAAAAAAAAAAAACTGAAAGAGACAATGGTGGGGCCCCAAGTGGAATAGGCGGGTGGCCACCAATATCCACCTGGATCATTTGGGAGTTTCAAACACCTTGGAATGATTGTCCAAGACTTGTTGGAGATTTGCAGAAATAGATGATTTTGATGTTGGAACTTCTAGTGAGCATAATTGTGCAATTACGCCTCGTTGTTCTTTCTTTAGAAGCTCTGTCATGACATTAGAGCTTATTATCTTTCCTGGCTTCCCTGCAATACCCTGTAATTCGACTTCCTTTCCTTCTGAAAAAAATTTCAAGAAAGTTCTTGAAAATTAAAAGCTACCGTCCCCAAAGATTGTAACCATTGTACTCCTAGTACAACATCAGCACCTCCCATAGGAATGGAAAGCATTGGACTAATCAATACATATTCCCCCGTGGTTAGCTTTATATTATGGCATTTTCCAGAGCAATTTATAGTTCCTCCATTTGCAACCATCACTTGACATTCTAGTGCCGGGTATAGGAAACAATTCAATTCCTTGGCTACCTTACAATGAATAAAATTATGGGTGCTACCTGGTCAATCAACACTATTACCTTTTTCTTCTTAATATTTCCTTCTATCTTGAGAGTTTGAGGAGTGGTAATTCCTGCCAATGCATTACACAATATGGTCGGACTCATTTCTTCCTCTTCTAGGGCTTGTTCCTGGTGTATATCCTCTTCTTGTTCATTTTCTTCTTCCTCTTCACAATCTATGTAAAATAATTTCTTCTCAGCACACTTATGACCTTTAATGTATTTGCTATCACAACTGTAGCAAAGCCCTTTTGCTCTTTTTTCTTCCAATTTTTGTGGTGTCAACCTTGTAGGTTGTGGAAATCTAGGCGTAGCAACACTTCCTTCTTTATAGAAGTGAGTGGTAGGCTTCCTTGTCGCCATAATTTTACATTCAATTTTCTTGCCAACCTGAATGCCTTCTCCAATGAATCAGGTTCCAAAACACGAACTTCATGTTGGATGTTATCCTTTAAAGTACCTATGAAGAGATCAATCTTGTGTTCCTATGGAATATCAGTTACCCTTATATTCAATTTTTGGAAGTCCTCAATGTGCTCCCCCACTAAACCCTTTTGTTTGAGATTTATCAATTGGCTAAAGAAGGTGTTGCTCTTTGTATCCTTATAATGTGCTATCATTTCCTCCGTAAAAATTGACCAAGTGACAATTTTTTTACGGGAGCAAAGCCATTGATACCATACAAATGTATTTTGTTCTAAATGTAAAGTTGCAATGCGTACCTTTTGTGTGTTTTGCACATTATGGAGATCAAAATATTGGTCCATCTATAGTATCCATGTTACAGGATCCTTTCCATCAAACTTCCTCATATCCATTTTTGGAATATGGTGGTTCTTCCCGCCAACATTAGAGTTTATGAAATCACGATTAACATTTATTTTGTTCTCATCATGAGTTTCCTCTACTATCTTTTCACCATTAGGAAACATTTATTGTATAAACTTTTGTCAAACCTTCCATGTCTTTGCTTTTAGATCATTCTTCATGTTTTCCATGTTGTCTTTCATTTTCATCGATCTTAGCTTCCACATATCAATATCTTAGATTCCATGCCATCTATCTTAGATTCCACGTCTTTCTTCAAACCATCCATATTCGCTTCCACACCTTTCTTCAAAACATCCATTTCATTTTTTGTTGCTCTTTGTGAGAACAAAAATTGGTGCACTTGCTCTTGTAATTTTGATAGATCATGTTGCAGTTCTTCATCTTCATGAGTCATAGTAGAGCCTTCTGAAGGCTTAATGGGTGTTGAATTATTCTTACGGCGCATTTTTTTTTTAACCCAATACTGGTATATATTCTACAATATGCCCTTGGAATCAATTCAAATTGATTCTTCAAACAAGACTTTTGCAATTCGTAAAAAAAAATACACACCTTTTTCTTGCTTTTGAGGAGCTCGATATTGAAATTCGATTATCGTTGTGATTGTGGCTCTTCAATATTTGAAATTGGGCATAAGGTAGCCTTCTAAATTATCTTTCGAATGCCACAGGTTTGACTTGATTTGGATTCTCCAAGACAAAGCTATGTCCAATCTCCCACAATGATCTAATTATGGATTGGTTCAGTAGAGCGAACTTGTACGACTTGCCACGTGTCACTGTTTCGTCTTTTAGCTCTAAAATTGATTGCAAAGAAACTAAAGTCCATGTCATTGCGACCAATTTTTACAACACTCCAATCCGATGCTCAGAGAGAGAGTTATGAATATTTTCCCACGATCACCTCTTTGAAATGAAATTCAGGAGCCTGAAAAAGCACTACCTTCCATAGATCATATCTCTGAAAATATTACGAACCAAGCTCTGAAATTTTTTGACGTGTTTCCTCAGGATTTCAGCTTCGCGCCCTAAAAATTTTAGATTCTGAACCTTCGTAGAAAAAAATTTATAGCGCAAATTCCACGATGACCTGTTTATATTAAATTGATGAGCCTGCAAAAAGACCTAACTTCCACAGATCATATCTCCAAAAATATTGCGAACCAAGCTCTGAAATTTTTTGACGATGTTCCTCAGGATTTCGGCTTCGCACCCTAAAAATTTCAGCTTCTGAAACTTCGTAGAAAAAAATTTATAGCGAAAATGCCACGATGACCTGTTTGGAGCAGCGAAACCCTAGAATCCAAAGCTCTAATACCAAATGTTGTGTAACCAGCTCCAAAAATAGAAAAAAAGAGATATCAACGCCTTAGAAATGAGCCACTTTGAGGGGGCAACCTCCAATACATTACATAAATGAACAATTCTTGGATGATACAATTTACAAAACCTCCTTTCTATATATGGGAGTCCATGGGGCCATAATGTAATCCTAGTGGGCCACAATGTAATCCTAGCCGACCTAACAATAATAATTTAAGGGCACAATAATAACAATATGGGGGTTACAAGGGTACAATAATAATAATAAGGGGGTTACACTAACAACAATAAGGGACTATACTAGTAATATAGGGACCTAACAAGTGGGTTAAGTTGAAATTGTACATGAGTAGCCTAAGATGAGTTATAGTCAATTTTAGGTGAAAAAGGCATAGTCTAGTTGTAGTAACCGTACCTTGGTCAAGTTTTTGTAGTTGAGATAAGACTTGGTTGGGTTCCTAAGTCCCAAAATAATTAAGGGTAGTTGTGAGAGTGTTAGGTCCTTGTAATTTGTCAGATTGGCAAGACCAAATAGACAAGGGTAACATCAAACCAACTTTGGAGTCCTAGGACCTAACCTTCCTGGACTCAGAGAGGGGTCTCTCTATATTTGATAAAAGATATGACTTGATTGATTTAGGACGTTGATTTTAGGCTAGTTATAATGATAGGGTTTGTTTGTTTTGTTTTGTTTCATTTGGTTGAGTTGCTTGCTAAGTAGAACAGATAGAGTAAGAGAAATCCAAACCATTGGGCTTGTAGGTTTTAACCCTGTATAGAAATTATCTACAA
>CM076570.1:1034720384-1035318282 GCA_034641835.2 Pinus albicaulis | reverse complement strand
GCACCGATTCAGGGTCTCATTCTCACATGAGGTTCACTATGAGTTTTTTTTGTCAAGATAGTATTTTACCCTGCTCATTTACAGATAGGACCTTTGTCCTGAGGCTTCTAGTGTTCAACATTAGCACGCAGCTTGTCTATTGTTTAATTTCATTGGTTAGCTTTTATCGCCGCTCTCGGGTTTCCAATAAACCTAAGCTTTTTCTCTGTAATGGAGACTCTCTGTCACTTATCGGTAGAGACATCAATTAAGGGTTCCATTTTTCCTTATCTCAATACCCTATGTTTCATAATTTTTAACTATCCTTTCTTCGACTTTTCTGTTTTTAAATGTATGCTTACTTATCTACTGTCGCGGTTTTCTTTCTCTGGTAATGTTGACATTTATATGTATAAATTTATATTACAAACATTCCTACCTTTTCCATGCCTTCTTGGGTTCTCTGCTCAGTATTCATGTACAAAGATGTGAAATTATATAACAGTTTACATGCATAAAATGTCTTGGAACCCTTCTATGTTTATAATGTATTCTTTGGTTCTATGCTAGTGTTTTAAGTACAAGTGTACAAAGTTTGGCAATAACTTAACATTACTTGACTAGCAATTTGATCGCATTATACGTAATTTGATAGTTGATTTTAAAATTTTCATTATAATGAATCAAGTCTGCCCCCACAATGTGTCGATTTCATGGTTGGTCTTTACGTTGTCATTACAATGGGTCGAGTTAACCTACACTACGTGCCAATTTGATGGTTGATTTTTAAATTTTTGTTGCAATGTATCAAGTCGTCTTAGGCTAAGATTTTAAAATCACTATACATTTAACATTTAAAAAATAAATTACCCTTTGTATAATAACTCTTTCGTTCAGGTGCTCATATTTAAAGGTTTTTTAGTCATAAAATTTTTCCATAATATCATGCTTGAAATATTTTGAAAACTTGTTTTTTTCATAGTTATAATCTTTGGTTTTAATTCCATGGTTGAAAATTTGTCAAGATTTTAATGTTTTTATAAATCATTATATTTTAATTTTAATGATATTGTTGAAAACAGTGATAATTAATTTTTCTTTAGCACCATGACTGAAAATTGTTGGAACTTTAATGGTTTTCAAAGACATGATATTTTATTTTTAATGTCACGGTTTTTCAAATATATGATATTTTATCTTTAATGTCATGCTTGAAAATCATTGGAACTTAAAAAAATTTCGAAGTCATAATATTTTATCTTTAACATCATGATTAAAAAATGTTGAAAATTTACCATGAAAAAAAATTCATTACTCCAGCGTCAACGCTTTTCGTTTTCAAGGTATCTTTTGCACAAACAAACAAACAAACAAAAATTGGTTTTTACTACCATTTTAAAAAAATGTTTGAAATTTAGCCCAAAGAAGGAAAAAAAATGATTTTTTCATGTTTTTTTGGTGTTTTTGGCTAGATTTCTCGTTTCAGGGAATAGTTCTCATTTGATCGATAACTTTTTTAGGTAAGAATCTGTGCAAAATGAAGAATGTGCAAAGGACGAGATAATAATTTAACTATGAAAATAAACTTTGATTTTCAATGTAATAACAATTCACATTTTCCAATTACATTTGTGCAAATTTTCTTAATATAAAGATTGACATTGGTGAGTGATCTGACACTAACACTACTATGTTATTGCTCTTTCCAATGATGTTGCCTCACCAAGGACTATGCATTCGCCCTACGGTGTTGACTCTGAATTATTTGGCTATTTCAGTTTTTGTTTTTTACAATAAAAATTTTGATTCCACTTTTGTACTTCGTGTAATGAAAACTTTCATTGTTCGAAGGATGTGCATACGATTAGGTATGTGCGAGAGAACGAGAACGTCGAGGTAACTTTATTGTTGGCGTGTAATTATTTAACTATGAAAAAATCATGAATTAATTTTATTATGATTCATTGTGCGGAGATTGCTTCTGTGAAGCTTTCAATGTGTGGAGCTTTTACTGTGGAGAGGACGGGGGATCGGCAAGAGAACAGGGGTGCAAATGGAACTTTATTCTACAAGAATGAAATTAATTTTAAACTATTTTCCATTAAATTTTTTTACAAATTTAGTTGTGCGAAAGAGCAGTTACATAGAGCTATGAATATGTGCATAATGAAGGATGTGTGGAGGACCGTGTATATGCGGGAGAAAAGGGGTGCAGAGGGAACTATATTTCGTGGACACGTAATTAATTTATCTATGAACAAAAACTTTAATTCATAATGTAATAATATTTCACATCACTACACATATACAAATTTGCTTAATATAGAGATTTATTAAGGTAGGGATATTTTGGTTTACATTTTGTACAATAAAAGTTTTGATTTTGCTTTCGTACTCTACATAATGAAAACATTTTTTTTTCTTCGTCATTGCGTATGATTAAAATGTTTATCCTTAATACGGTAAAAACATTAATTATTGAACATACATGTCTCTACATAGCCTTTCTGGTGCAAATAGTTTCTCCTTCATGTGCACATTACAAAATTAGTCTCTATTAAGCAAAGACACAAAACATTGTGAATACATAAGGATGTGCAGAGGATGAGGTATGTGTGGGAGAACGGGTGCAAACAAGAAATTTAAAACTACTCTTTTGCACTTAAAACTTTTACAGATTTAGTTGCACGAGAGAGAAGTTGCATAAAGTTATGAATCTTTGTGAAATGAAGAATGTGCAAAGTATGGAGTATGAATTCTCATGCAATGAAAGATGTGTGGAGGATGGGGTATGTATGGGAGAACTGGTTTGTAGAGGAAAAAAAAAATTCGGAGGCAAAAAAAATAATTTTAGACACATTTCCATTTAATTGGTAGAATTAGAAAGAGCGATTTGTAAACTAGAAATAACGAATATTTCAGTTTTACTAGCTAGTGACTATAGCATTGGCCTCGATGTGAAAGTGCATTGCATATGTATTATTTGATTGTAACAAAAAGTTTCATCCGCAACGTTTGGTTTTTCAGATAAATTTCGCTTCGGAAATTTTCGTTAGCTAGCCAAGATTTGAAGTATTTGTTATGTACAAAATAAAATTTGAGAGCCTTTTCGATGGCAAAACCCTTTCCGCTATTTATATAATTGACCTTGTTGATGAGCACCTTGTTACAAATGCCCTTGCTTTTCTCATGCTTTCTTTGCATTATTACTTTTCTCTTTCACAATGACCACTAGCATGTTGATATTGTCAAAATTCAATAGAATTCGCTAACATAATTCATCTTGAAGTACACAAAAATTGATGGCATTCTCAAATTCATAATAAAAATCAGTAACTAGAGCTCTTGTGGACCACACTATTATTAACCCAAATAGCAATGCAATTGCATAAATTCTAGCATCATTGGAAAAAGTGGTGGGGAATTTCTTTAGTTAGTGCTCTGACATTGAGAGCAAGACAAGAGTTGCTAGTGTGTTTATCTTGTATTATTTCATTTTAAGCTCCTTTCCATTGAAAACTTTTACATATTTAATCATGTGGGACAATAGTTTCATAGAATTGTGAATCTATGAGGAATGAATAAAGTATAGAGGATGACGTATGTGCGGGATAACGGGGGTGCAGAGGGAACTTTATTTTTCAAACATTAAATTAATTTAACTAGGAGTATAAACTTTTTTTTTGTAAATTGAGTAGTACCTTTCATTCATTCATCAAAAAGGGCATATTACAGTAGATAATTTCTTCTGATGCCTCAACCTGCCCAATGGGAAACCAGGTATGTTGGCCATTGGAAGGCATTATAAGCCAACCAAAACTGAAATGTTTTTACTCTATCATATGCCGCTATATAATTCGAACTGTCTACAGCCTTTAAAAAATTATCCTACTAAGGCTACAACCCTCTATGTACTTCATAAAAATATACAAAATCAAATCAATAAACAGGCATGGAAAAAAACTAGCTAGTCCTCTCAGGACTCAATGGGCGTCGGGTCTTTGACACTAGACCTAGACATTTCTGATTGCTTAGGCTTCCTAAGAAGTTGTTCAATTCTTATCAAACAAGCATTATGCTGTTGAATTTCCTGCAAAGAAGGATCTACCTGCATGAAATCAGTAGTGTACATGATGGGTTTGGCCACCAAATGTTTCATCTGCAAATAAAGATGAAGGGTTTGCTGATACTGAAATACCTTGCCTCTGGTGTTTCCCGAGTCAGGAACAATGATTTCCCCATCCAAATATGTTTCTTCTTCTTACGCTTGGTGGGTGAGGGCCTCTTCCCACTTCATGATTACCTTCCTAACTTGCCTCGGAATCTCTTGAACATATGTCGAGCGACACCTCTGATGTGCTTGGCCTGAGGTTTTTGGCCTGACCTCCTAAGAACCTAGGAGGAGGCCACTCCTTTCTCTTTCTAAGCCCCTCGCTTCCAGGTCTGGCTTTGGCAATCCCCCCATGCTTCCTCCTTGATGCTCTTTTCCTGCACCATTTCAATCTTCTGTCGTGTAGCAGTGCGATAAGCTAATGAACTGAATGCCTTTGCACCCCCAGTTGAGGTCCTAAATTCTCGCCTGGGACATGTTTCCTTGGTTTTTTGGGCACCACAACCTGAGACGCTGAGTCTCGTCACTCTTGTCGGCTCCAAACCAAATGACTTGCTCCCGCAGAAGAATGGCCTCCAAATAACAAAGCCAGAGTATAAGCTCCCGGCGGATCTGCCATTCCTCCATCTCCTAACTTGCCTTATGATGACACCTTCAAGAGTCACGTACCATGTCTCACACGCGGCCTTCTTCGCCTCTGTCGCTTGGCCGCCTGCCACTAGCCAGCCCTCTCTACAGGTCGTAAGGCATTTCCTTAATTGTTGTAATCCTGATCCACTTGGGGATCTACGACCTGATCGCACCCCAATCGGGGGGCTAGGAACATAAACTTTAAATAAACATAAAACAAGAAACATTAGTATTTCATTTTACATTAGAAACATTAATTTACCTAGGGTTGTGTTGCGATGTTGCATGCATTGAAGCATCCCTCTAATGAATCTGAATGATGGCCCCTTTAGAGGCAGCTTCGAAGGGAGGTCATCCTCCCTCTCATCCCCACCCTGATCCTGATACTTAGGCTTTCAAGAGCCCCATCAACTCTCTTGGGACTCCTCAAGAGTACCGCTCCATCCCTCGTAAAGTCGCTCTCTCTTTAGTAAAGTGAAGCTTGGTGGGTCAATTCACTAGCCTCTGGCCTTCTCCAAAAAAAGTTCAGAAATGGGTTGAGCGAAATTGGCCTGCAAAAACCCAAGGTCATATCTCCATTCACTTTTGCAGAAGATGATTCTTCACATTCTACTTTGAATCCAAGGAAGATCGGGATCTAACCTTCAGAAATGATCCATGCTTTCTAGATTCAAGGGGTTTATATTTATATATATGGACTTCAAACTTCGATATAGAAATTGACATTCCTAATGTCGTTCCAGTGTGGGTGTGTCTTCCTCATATACCTCTACACTACTATGGATATGACTCCATCAGATAAATTGCAACGCATTCAGAAATTATATAGATAGAAGTGAACCAAGAGAAAACTTGCATGCATGCGCTCAAATTTGTGTGGAAGTTGATTTGGGTAAAGGAATTTCGAGGTATTCAATATTAAGGTAGATAAATGGACACACATCCAAAAACTAGACTATGAACATCTCCCCTTAAAATGTAAGGTATGTTGTGAATACGATCATTTCACTGATAAATTCACTAAGTGAGTTACAAAAGATCCAGTTGAAAACCAAGAAGCACATTGGGAAACTGTTAAATGCAATAATACAGGGAATTCTAATAAATATTCTAAGAATTCACGTTTATCCCAAACTATATCTAAACCTTCTAAAGGCCAACCTTTTATCCCCTCTCTTCCTCTGTAATATGGAGACTTGCAACCCCTCCTCAATAACCCATTTTCTTCACTCGCTAACGAAGTCGATTGTAGATCATGAAGAGGGATAAATTTTGGAGTAGTGTCATATTTTCTTCTCTCCATCACCCCCATCTACCCTCTCTCACCCCCCCCCCCCCAAATCCCTCCTTCCTCCCTCATTCTCCCTCTTCTAGCCTCTCATAGTCCCTCACTTACTCCCCTTACCACCTCTTATACATGGATTATCACCACGAACAAATAAAAGGAATCATTGGCCTCATTTGATAACCCCAAAAATTCTGGTAGGAAATAAAATAAGGAAATTCGAGATGAAGCAGCTCAAAAGGATATGGTGATGGGGATCCAACAACCAATGGATCCTCACATCGACAAAGGAGCAGGAAGCAAGGACATGCAAACACAGGCAAGGAAAGGCAAAGGTCATGTAGTTTCACCTCATAATAAATAATGATTTTTGTCTCCTAGAATCCCATAGGTCTTGGGCACATGTATAAAGTAAATGTAGTCAAATATCTAATCAGATCTAAAGCCCCTGAATTTTTTCTAATCCAGGAGACCAAACTATATGAAGAATAAATGGAAAATATAGTTGAAAGAAAAAAAAAAAAATTTAATGGAGTTGCAATTAGTGCAAGAGGAGCATCTGGCGAGATTTTCACTATGTGGAATCATACAAATATAGATATCAAAGGAATCCAAAAAAATCATCATTGTATCAAAAAAAATTATTCAAACAAAAATACAGTGAAATCCACAACAATATACAATGTTTACGCCCTTATGCACTATAGAGATAAAGAGATTCATTGGCCATATCTAGCAGATTAGTTAGCAGTAGAAGATAACCAAAATTTTATTATTGGAGGAGATTTTAACTTGGTAATGAGTGTATGAGAAAAGCATGGGGACACCTTCCACCCAAATCCAAGCAGAGATAAACTAGAATCCATAATAGAGGAGAAGAATTTGATAGACATTCTTCCAAAGAACAACAAATTTACGTGGAGCAATATAAGGACAGGATCTGACAACATTAAGGAAATATTAGATCGTTTTCTAATCCACATAAGCCTCACAACAAGAACAGGATCAATGACTTCAAAAATTCTTTCATTTGTAGCATCTGATCACAAGAAAAATTCATTAACATTCGGGGAGAGTGTCAATTCAGAACCTCTTCCATTTCATTTCAATCCTCAATGGGCAGAAATTGAAGAGGCCAACCAATTGGTGCAGTTCACTTGGACAATGAGAATTAATGGCTCTCTTGGATACATATGGGAGTCGAAGCTCAAGTTGGTTAGAATAACTCTCAAAGAATGAGATAAAGCATATTTCAAGGATCCATTACATAGAAAAATCGAGTTGCAAAGAGAATTGGAGAAAGTTCAAGTTAAACTAGAGAATGGAGAAGACGCCAAGGAGTTTCAAATCAAGGAGAAAGAAATATATTGGGAACTATACCAAACAAACATAAAAGAAGAAGAAAGTTATAGGATCAAATCTGGGAGTTTGTGGTTACAAGTCAGGGATAGGAACACAAATTTTTTCCATAATCAAACTAAATCCATAAGAATAAAGAACCAAATTGAAGTTATTAATGTAGAAGGAAATGCAACACTTGGAGGGCACGTAGATATTAAGGAAGAGGCGAGTCAACATTTCAAAATATTTCTAACAGCATATCCAGATCCAAAAAAATTTCAAAGATATTTTGAGAGCCACACCAAAAATGGTCTCTGAGGAGGACAATGCAGCCTTACTCAAACCAGTGGAGGAAGAGGAATTGAAAAAAACAATATGGAGCATGCATCCTGATCAAGCACCAAGATTAGACAAAATCACCATTGCCTTCTATCATTCATTTTGGGACCTCATCAAGAAATATTTTCTCAAGATGATTCGATGAGTTTGATTCAAGAGAAAAACTGGAGGTAACAAAAAATCCACCTTTCTTGCTCTTATGCCAAAATAAACTAGGCCTACCTCCTTTAATTGCTTCAGGCCAATTTCTTTATACAATGCTTCCTACAAAATTATAACCAAGACTCTTTAAAATCGTATTAAAATACTCATCACTCATATAATCTCTGAAAATCAAGGGGGGTTTCTTCCCAATCAGCAAATTGTAGACAACATTCTCTTAGTCCAAGAATCCATTCATTCGATCATTTCCCGAGAAGATGAAGGATTCATCCTAAAGTTAGATATGGAAAATGCATTTGATAGAGTTCGACACTCCTTTATTTTTATTGTTCTAGACAATTTGGGTTTTGACAACAACTTCATTGACCTCATTAGAGCTTTCATTCATAAGCCCTAGATTACTCCCTTAATCAATGGAAGACCTGGTCAATTTTTTTCAAAGCATTAGGGGTCTTAGACAAGGATTCCCAATATCTCCTTTCGTATTCATTATAAGGGTTGAAACCCTCAGTAGGAAGCTAGAGAAAGAAAGGCAAAGTGGAATTCTTATAGGAATTCAATACAGTAGAAGAACTAAAAGCATGAATCACTCTCAATTTTCCAATGATACGTTATTTATTGGAGGAGCCTCTTGCATTGTCACTAGAAGATTCAAAGCCATTTTATATCAATTTTTGGAAGCCTCTAACAGCCTTCTCGATAATCGGAAAAGCAACACATATGGCTGGAACACACCAATCGGAACTCTCCAACGAATTTCTCAAATTTTTGGCATCCCCTTTAAAGTGGACTGGTTTTTTTTCAAATATTTGGGCATGCCAATCTCTAAAAACCCAATGAAATCAAAAGTCTGGATATAGGTGATAGACAAAATGAAGAAAAATTTCCAATAATGGGGAATACAATGGCTCAATTTGGCAGGCATGGTAACTTTAATCAAATCATTATTGTCAGCCCCACCTTTATACCAATTAACAATAGTGCGGGATCCGACAGCAATACAAAAGAAAATTGAGTTGATAATTCGAAAGTTTCAATGATAGGCAGGTAAGACAGAAACAAAAAAGTTTAGCTTGATAAGTTGTAAAAAGGTGATTATGCCTTATGACAAGGGGTGAATCACCATAAGACATTCGAGCATAACGAATTTAGAGTTGGGAGCAAAAATTATATGGATATTAGTATCTGGGGTGTTATCACTAAACCGGATCTCCGAAGGCTGAGAAGGAGACCAGAAAAATTAACCACAGACCGCTTTGCCCTAGTAACTAGCCCTACTAGGCAAGAGAGGGCTCTCTCCGCGAGATCACAGCCAAATTGACTGGATGATGAGGATTTTAGGCTAGGTATAGTAAGCTCTAGGGTTTGATTGATTGATTTAAGGTGTTGGATGGTGAATTAGGTCTAGGAAGAACTAGGTCAGGGCACTAAGAATCATAATTGCAGAGATATGATGGGGAAAGGTAGGCACGCACTTTAGCACTTTCAGGTATCTTGAAGAGTGTGATTAGACTGGTAGGGTTTCAAAAAGAGCATGGAAATCATGAATTCTTTTCTATCAGAAGAAAATGAAACACAACTATGATAATTCCTCCAAAACAGAGCATCAAATAATGAATTCTGCTTATCTAACTTAGGAATCAATCACATTGAGAAATGGACATGAAAATGGAAATAATAATAAATTCAAACATATGAAAAAATAAGAGGCAACACTGCTAAAACACATACCACAGGAATCCCACCAAAATAGCTACAACTATGTCTATTAGTTCCTACCAAAAATGATTGATTACACTAGTGTTCAAAGATCAATTACACAGCATCCAACCCTTGCAATGAGAAATAAAATGAAATATATAGACCAAAACATCTTCTCCTCACTCTCAAGGGTCGAATCCATGACTTGTGGAGCTATTCCCCAAAATCCTCCACTGGAATCCTAATGACTAAGGAGGTCAACAAACTCATCCCTATCTTTGATGAAACTGATTCACTTGACCCCAAATTAAAATTTTACTTGATGTATCTAACTCTAGTAACTATAAAAGACATAATTATATTTTATTTTTATATTTACATCAGTAAAACTCCTTGGAATCCATCAATCAACTGAGAAAAAGTGAAAATTCTGAAGAAAACAAGAGACTACAAAAAGTGCAACGTGTGTGCAAAAAGCACAGTGTGCCCTGGAAAAAACACAATGTGGAGTTTCCAATTGACTTTTGACTGCCATGTTGAAGTCCAAATTGAGCCCAAGATAACTCATTGGAAAGCTCTTCCTGTCTAGTTGTCAAAAATGCCCTCAAGAACTGAAAATGATGGAGTTAAGCTCCTCAAAATTTAAATCTCCCACAACTGGTCAAAAAGCACAGTGTGAGGTTGAAAATAGTGGCAGAAAGGTATTTTTTAGGTGGTTTTTGGGATTTTCCACTTGTCAAAAGCTCATATTTTGAAGTGCCATTAGTAAAAATGTGATGTAGAGGTCATTCTCTATCCAACCATGCATAGTTTTCATCATTTAGAGGTTCCCAAAAAAAGCGCAGCGTGGCCCACGTTGCACTTTTTGCAGGCTGACTCTGCAAAAAACTTGTAAAATTTGACCAAAATGCCCAAAACATCAAAAACTTTCCCAAAAACTCTCAAAATTGTTGAATAAAGTCCTGATGAAGTATGTCAAGCTAACAAGGACGCATCAGCAAGCAAGTCAAGTTTACCCTTCTCCTTTTGGCTGATTAGGGTCTCCTTGAGCTTATCCTGCAATTGCTTAGCCTTAACATTGCAAATATTGTTTCTGGTATGGTAGTGGTCATCCATGTGCCTCAACATCTGATTGTCCTTGTTGGCCTTGTGAATAAGCTTCTCCAGGTGTCTGTTTACTCTGTCAAGCCAAACTTCCTTATTCTCATTAATTTCCATGGCAATCCTCTCCTCAAAGGTGAGTTCCTCATGTTATTTTCTTGCTCCAATGCTCTTTTAAAGCCCCTTGTTTTTTGTCTCTTCTTGGTGATATGAGCCTCATCCTCATCAAACTCATCATGTCACATCATTGCTTTTCCATTGGCATCTTGCCTCTTAGCCTTCAACAAGTCCATTTCCAAGAGTACTTGTTTTTCACTCAATTGTTTGTTCTCTTGCTCAAGGAAGGAGATAACAAATTGTGCCCTTGCCAAATTCTCTTGCAGCTCTTTGATTTTGGCATATTTCTCTTTTATGACCAGGTTTAGGGTTTTATGTTCATCTTGGACCTCCAAGTCCATAATCTCAATGTCATGGTGAAGGGCTTCCTTCTCTTGGACAACTCCCTCCTGCTGCTTATGATATCCTGTTGTGTAACAATTCTTGGATGATACAATTTACAAAACCTCCTTTCTATATATAGGAGTCCATGGGACCATAATGTAATCCTAGCCGACCTAACAATAATAATGTAAGGGCACAATAATAACAATATGGGGGTTACAGGGGTACAATAATAAAAATAAGGGGGGCTACACTAACATAATAAGGGGCTACACTATTAATATAGGGACTTAACATGCCCCTCTCCTTCAAACAAGTGTTGTCCTCAACGCTTGATTATTTCTTGATGCTTCTGTATAAAATTCTCATCCTCACATGTGAAATATTTTATAGGAAAGTTCTTGCACTTGCTAAGATACTCTGAAATTGATTGTACTTGTCGAGTTCTTGTTTCTATGACTGCTTCATAACTTATTTCGATGTGATGTTGATCTTCCTGTTGTTTCATTAGATTCTGCACCAAAGTTGGGTTATCCTTTGAGAGTTGGAGAACTTGTTGATATGAACATGATCTTTTTTCATTAATTTATCATCCATATTTCATTTGATCTGTTAAACCATCCAACTTTGCCTCCATTACCTTTAAACCATCTATTTCATCTTGATTGATCTTAGTAGGAATTGAAACTTGTTGCACTTGATCATATTAATTTTGATATCTCATATTGCAATTCTTCCTCCTCATGCGTCATAGTATGAGTAAACTGAGGGCTTAATGGGTATGGAATTATTTTTGGAGGCATAATAGAACCCATTCTTGACAAAAATTCTTCAATATGCCCTTGGAGACCAATTCAACTTAGATTCTTCAAACAAGACTTATACTGATTAAACAATACACACCTTTTTCTTTCTTTTTAGAAGACTCGATATTGAAGTGTATTATCTGTGATTTTTAGCTCTTCTATATCTGAGGTATGATGGTAGTATCCTACGAGATTATATTTTTAATGCCACAGGTCTGACCTGATTTGGATTCTCCAAGACAAAGTTATGTCCAATCTCCCACAATGACCTAATTATGGACTGGTTCAGTAGAGCGAACTTGTACGACTTGCCACATGTCACTGTTTCATCCTTCATCTCTAAAATTGATATCAAAGAAACTACAGTCCGTGTAATTGAGACCAATTTTTATGGCACTCCAATCCGATGCCCGGAGAGAGTTATTGAAATTTTCCCACGATCACCTCTTTGAGATGAAACTAAGGAGCTTGAAAAAGCACTTTGCACTTGCTGGAGATCTGTGTCACACTAAGAAAATATTTGTGAACCAAGTTCTGAAATTTTTGATGACTTTCTGATTTGACTTGTACGATATGATTGAGACTTTGAACCTTCGTAGAGAAAACGATTATAGCACAAATGCCGATGACACATGCAGGAGCACAAAAAATGCCTAAACCTACGAGGATGATATCTCAGAAAATGTGCCGAACCAAGCTCTAAATTTTTGAATAAGCTTCTCGAGTTTGATACTTCTAAGAAATTTCCAGCTTAAAAAACCGTGAAAAAGTTATAGCGAAAATTCCACGATGACTGTTTGGGCAATGAAACCCTAGATCCAAAGCTCACGATACAAATATTTTGTGTAACCAGCTCCAAAAATAGAAGAAAATAGATATAAACGCCTTAGAAATGAGCCACTTCGAGGGGGCAACCTCCAATACATTACATAAATGAACAATTCTTGGATGATACAATTTACAAAACCTCCTTTCTATATATAGGAGTCCATGAGGCCATAATGTAATCCTAGTGGGCCACAATGTAATCCTAGCCGACCTAACAATAATAATGTAAGGGCACAATAATAACAATATGGGGGTTACAGGGGTACAATAATAACAATAAGGGGGGCTACACTAACATAATAAGGGGCTATACTATTGAATATAGGGACTTAACATATCCCTATTTTGTTGATGTAGAAGGCAAGGCCCCTTCCACAATTTGTGGAGCAAACACTTGCCTATGTCCTCTCTAATAGGTTTTGACCTCTTTGTCCTTTTCACCTTTATTCACTGTAGCCCTGCTAGACAACCTCATTTGCTTTTGAGAAATTGATGATGATGGTGGAATAGGTCTAGCAGGCTCATTTGGTGGTGATGTGAGACCTCTGCCTCAATGAAAGTCTCTCGTGCAATTTTCAACTGTTTGAGGTGATGAAGAACAATAATTTTGATGAGTGAATGATGGAAGAGATTGTTCATTTGAAGCTCATACTCTCTATTCTGCACTATGTAGGTCATCTTGTCAATGCTCGTGTACAAATAATAGGGAATGTTGAGCAATTTCACCCTAGTGAAATGCATGAGTAACCTGATGTGGTAGTTGTACATCTTGGAGAATCTGCCCTCACAAGTGAAATATTTCATGATGATATTCATCATGGGAGAAAACCTATTAAGAAACTGACCAAAAGAGAAGATTTTCTTGATGTTTTCTTTGTATGGTGCTTTGAGGTAAGGTTCATACAATTGGAAATCCATATCCTGAGTTTTGAACCACTTTTCACCTACATTAGGTATCCATGTTGCTGCTGCAATAATGTCTCTAGAAATGGTGAATTTCACCCCTGCAATGGTGACTTGGTATTTTTGTAGGTTTGTGATGAAGATCCTAGTCAAATTAGGATGGCTCTGCACTCTTTGGACCATTTCACAAAACTCAAAAAAACCTACATGTTGAAAGCATTTAACTGCTATGGGTGATGACATCAATTCCCTAGTGTCTAATGGCTCAAGCCTTAAGATTCTCCCTCCTTTATTGTAGGTCTTCTTCTATTCTTCTATGGTGTTTCTCTCTTCCTCCATAATGTTCAGTTTTTCTTAGAAACCCTAGGGGAGAAGGGGAAGGAAAAGGGAGTGGGATGATAGGGTTAAGGAGTTGGGATAGGTGAGGGAAAATTTAGGGAAGGGTGTAAGGGAGTTAGGAACCTTAGGGAAGTGATGGGGAGTTGAAATGACAAGGGGGATGGAGTAGGGAATTCAATTACAAGGATGTATTCTAGTTGCCTAGAAAAGCGCAGCGTAGGGGTATGGTTTTAGGAAATATGACTTAGGAGTGGGGAATGAATGGATGTGAGGGTAGTGGGGGATGAATTAGAGTGTGAGAGAGGTAAAAGGGTCTAGGGGAAAACAAATTAACTTTGAAAACTTGAAAACTATGGTTCAACCACTAAAACATAGCATGGATAGCAATTTGGGGTTTTCACACCAAAATTATGAAAGTGAGCTGATAGGAGGGGTTTGCAAGATGCAACTTACTTGAAGATGGGTGAAGAAACCTTTAATTTTTTCTTAGAACCCTTGCAAACAAGTTTTGAGGCTGTAGCTACTTCACAGAGAAAAGCACAGCGTCCTTAAGAAAAGCGCAACATGCTCACTGCAAAAAGCGCAGCGTGCTCACTGCAAAAAGCGTAGTGCCTTGAGGAAAAGCGAAATGATGGGCCAAGAACTCGATTTTTGAGGCAAAATTTGGTCTTTTGAGTTGTGCAAGTTGAGAGCTCAATGTTGAAGAGTGAGAATGAATGAATTTTGGTCTTTGAGGGTCTTTTATACTTGGATAAATATCATTAAATGGACATGGACACACATTTCCTTTTTTCAAAATCAACCTTACATTGCTTTTTACCTTTAACCTTTGAACTTTATCTTTTGAAGTCTTAGGAACACTGAATTTATTCTTGGAACCTTGATCATTTTCTAATGGAACTTTGAGTATTTGCAGCTACTTAGAACTCTGAAGTACTTATTACAAATTAGGAACATAAATTTACATTTTTCTTTCAAATCAAATTTACTGATGAAATTTCTTTATTTTCACTCCTTCACTTGCTGGACTTTATGCATGGAATGATGATTTGATGACCTTGGAACCCTAAGACCTAATGGAGACTCTGGACTGAATGAAACCATGATGAAAATGAATGTAATGACGATGCCAACTCATGAATGATGGTACACTCAGCTAATAGGTGAAATGAGCCAGCAACTAGTAAAGTTTTGGAAGGAATCAAATCAGACCTAGATCTACATCCAGTGACCAAATTTTTGCATGATGACCTAATGGAATGACAAAATTTTGAGAATGGGACCCTAACAAGACATGATAATATTCTATTTGATCACTAGTGTCAAGATGCAAAAACTGACACTAACATGGGGAATCATCATGGTGGAAGTAGGTATTAGAGAAGAAATACATAAGCACCCCTCATTTCAAACTCCTCCAAACTCAGATCCCTAGCAAGCCTTGCTCTCAAATTCGAAAGCTTTTTAAAAAAAATACCTTTCATCCAAGCCAATACGCCCAAAATCCCAAGGGTGGGGCAAGATATTAATATATGGGAAGACAATATAATGGGTAAGCGTAGTCTCTCTTCTTTTCCAAATCTTCATCTCCTCAAGACCTGGTTCCTTGGAAAATGCATAACAAATCTTAACCAAATATCATATTGGAATCAGTATGAAAATTCATCGGAGGGTTGGAAAAAACAGGAAATTCCCCCATATTTGAATCCCCAATGGCTCCTTATTCTTCAATATCTCAATGGAGAAGCTTCAATCCATTATAGAAAGCTTTATGGTTTTAACTGGAATCCTACTAGAAAGGATTATTCAGTAAAACGTGGATATGAAAAACTTTAGGGAGACCAGGAAGAACAGCTTATCTGGCCTCTATGGAAAATTGTCTGGAAAAATGAAAGCCTACCTAAAATCAATATTCTTACGTGGGTGTTACTTAAAGGAAAAATTATCACATCAGACAATTTGAAAAAGAGAGTCATCGAAGGCCCCTCAATCTACCCATTCTTCTTGAGAAATTAGGGAACAATCAATTATCTCTTCTTATCATGTGAATTTTCAAAAAGTTGTTGGCAAGCATCTGTGAACCATCTCCATATCCAGGTAAATGTTTATCTTGATATTTCGAATTATTTGGTAAATGGAAATCCATTTATCCCAATTCATTTAAAAACAAGAATCTGATTAAACGATTCTAGTCAAGTCTCCCATCATTCCTCTGTTGGCAGCTACGGCTCGCCAGAAACGTGTATTCCAAAACAAAAGAACCAAACAGTGGGAAAATAATGCTCAAGGTTTGGAGTATATCCACAAAATCTATTCTCACTAAATGAAACTAAAAAATTAGCAGTCGTCTTCTACAACCTGATGAATTACTATGGTTCAACTTTGTATTGGATATACTCCCCCCCAACATGCATTCCCCAGTAAGAAGTCGAATTACAACATTCAACTGGAAATTCAGACGAAAAGGAGAAGAATTTAATGCAGAACTTAAGAACTTAATCGTCCAAGTTTGTTCTTTGATGGGGAATCTAAATTTAACCTTGGTCATTCCAAAGAAAGGGGCTTAATTTTGGACCACAAGGGCGAGGAAACAATCACTTATGAATAGGGCCTGGGAAGAGAAATAAATAATAGGTTCAACGCCTTTGATTTTCTTCTGGGAGCTCAACTTCTTCATGATTGAAATCTTAGGAACCCAACAGTAATTGGGGATGCAGCTATCCTCATTCAACATTTGGAAAAGAACTCCAGAACTACCAACACTGACCTGGAGCAAATTTTCACCTGTATCCATCATCATACAAAAAAAATGGGTAATGTATCATACTTTCATGTATTGAGAGAAGATAATAGTAAAAATGATGTATTAGCTAAAAATGCATGTTTTGGATCTCAAGGTGAATTCAGGGTCAACTGTGAAGCCAGTATCAAGAATATCCCATAACATCTCATTCATCTCAAGACTCAACATTAGTATAGCCTTGGCCTATCTGAAACAATCCCTTCAAGCTGTCAGAATAATCTTTGCTCTCGATCAAATGAGTATCCTCAAAGGAAAAAGTGATCTCTTTTATGCACAACAACATATCTCTGTGTATCCCCTTCGTATGATCCCTGTACTCTTAGCATCTTCTCACCCGATATTATCCAAAGTTCATGAGTCGGTGACTCGATATTCTTGTCCCCGGATTCATAATTATAAATTGATCTTCCCCTCCATTTTCCATTGTGTATTCTCCTCCCTGTTACTCGTCATCTCTTGTGTCCCATTTCATGTTATGCCTCCCATTCTCCCCTCCCACATTGTTCCTCTTCTCTGCTTCCCTTATCCTCGTACCTCCCTTTCTCCATGGTGTTGCCCCCTGAATGTCGTCACTGCAAAACTCTTAGAAATGCACTGGACCAGGTCAAACATCTGCAGGACAAATGGAATGGCAGATGATCATCAAAAAATGGATTTCTATACTATCAGTCTACGGCAATTAATTAATCGCTCAATAATATCAACAATATTTTCTCACGTGTTGAACAAGCATTATCCTCCTTCCGTGAAATGGTGTAGAAGAATATTGAAAACACCTCTAATTCCAATATCCATAGCAACTCTCCCGATCAAAAGGAAGATACATCTATCAACCAAGAACACAAAGGATAGTTTGCTCATCTCAACAAGAATCAATGATTTATATTCTCAAATGAATTGGTTGTCTTTCCTTGTTGGTTTTGTATATCAATAGACATCTAATGAAATGTAAATGCATCTATCTTTTGCAACAATTTATTAGAGTTTATGCAGGCAGTGTAATAGGATATATAGGATATAGTTCATCATATGTATCAGTAGGAACTATAAGTCTGGAGGATCTAGCTTTGCAATCATCTTCTTATCAGTGAGAATTATGTATCAAGGCATATACCCATACCTTTTCAAATGAATATAAGATAACCAATCTTGTTATTAAAAAAATAAAAATAAAAACATTAGTTTACACCAACAACTTTACTAGAAACTATTAATAACTAATATGAAAAAACATCCTTTTTGATATTCTTTAAAACTTTTGATTAATAAGAAAGTTTCAATTTCATAAAACTTAAAAATATATCATACCAAAGGGTTTTGTCCTTCAAATCAAAGTCTATATGGAATCAATAATTTTAAAAAATTTCAACCTCCAATAGGCTCCCAACGCAAAAATGTAGCTCCTTCCGAGCCACTCAGTCCTTTTTCTATCACCATGGGTTCAGGGACATTTGAGCATTCCCTGCATCCAAAAAATAATTTTTTTTTAGCATTAAAAATAAACATACAAAGTCTTGCATCATTGACCAAAGTGTTCATTTTCTCATCTAACAAGATTTTTTATTCTTTCACAGCGCACCATATGCCCATATTCTCATCACATAACATCATAATCGAATGGATTTTTAACAAAATTTAAGTACATTCATCTTGACTGAGGCCTTTAAGAATTTAGCAACCCAGAGGTGATCAATTCCTATGTCTGTCGCTAAGATTTTCCTACTTCGTGTAGCTCTGCCTTCTCATTTCCTTCGCAGAAATTGGCATGACATCGACCTTTTTACCTTGTTTGTGATACCCAAAGGATTGGTGTAAAGAGTGGCCTTAACTACCTAGAAATGTAAGGGTTATTAATCGACACTGCTCATCCCACCCATGTATGCATGTGTATCAAACCTCGATCCACTATTTCATTCCCCATTGCAGGGGCTATTAGGATCGCAGGGCCTTCCCATAATCGCAGCGCTCTCCCATAACCCTTGTCAATTTAACTTAACTTGTTTAACAATGACTTCTTGTGTAAACCATCCTCCTTAGCGGAAGGAGCCCTTTGTTTTTCAAGCCTCCACTGATAGATTAATTTCCCTATTTCCCTTTTTCCATTTTGGCTTTGTCGATGTTTTCTCTTCTTCCATATTTGCATCATACTAGACCAAAAAATAATATAAGCTCTTCCTTGTTGCACGCTCCTCATTGTATCCACTCCTTTAACTTCTCTCTATGAATAGTGTGGCTTTATCTATCTCTTGCGCCATTCTTACGCTCCTCTTCTTGTCACAATTGTGGATTGTTCTACTATGTTGAACTCTCATAGAATAAAATTTCCTCTATCAATACTTTTGCTAGCTTCCCTCCCTTGTCTAGTGTTTTATAACTCTCGCAGACTTGCAGCATTTTATCTTTCCCATAGACAATGATTACATTGGCTTCACCATTAGTACTTGAAAATTCATATCGCTACACTTTTGTGTGGAACGTGTGTGAAATATTTTTCAATTCAATTAGAAAAGGATGGCATACACGTGCAACCTCTCAAATTTATACCAATTATTACTAGCATAATTCTCCTTGAATCATATCATCCTAATACCCAATGAGTTGAAATGGTCATCGGCGAGTTGTTTTTTGCTGCAAGCATGTGATTCGGGGATAATATCGACTACTTTCTTTCAATTTGACAGTCATCACCATAGAAATTATGGAAATTCCTTCATCTTCGCGCGTGATTCCAGTTACATTTTTTACTGTCATCATGAATCTTTCCTAAGCTTTTAGCTAAATAAAATTGTTGTATGTTTTCAATATTGCATCGAAGGCATTGGGACCATAAAATATCTAGTTGGAAATTTGTATGTTTGTGATAGACTATATATATAGGGACATGTCATAAATCCATCATTGTGCTACCTTGCTTATTAATGTATTAGCAACTTACATTTATAATTATAGCAAGTAGAAGAGTGGTGTCTATGGCTGCAATTAGAGGAAGAATATAAAATTTGCATGGTCTCAAAGAATCAAAAGACTGGTGAACATTATTTATGGGTGTCAAACCATAGGTAATAGAAGAGATGACATGCTTTGTATAGCTTCTTCCATTGATACATTGTGCAGAGTGATAAATATTAAGTGGCTTCGACCATTTAAAAATTATTATTATGGAAGGAAGGTGTGCCAGTGAACTGAGCAGAGGGAGAGTGCATGTGAAGGTGCAGAACTTTGTGACAAAATGATTTTGTTTGTTATCATGCACACTTGTTCTCAAGTGCATATCACAATTCAAAAGGTCTAAGTTTTATGAATCTTTTGTAACATAATTTTGACAAATAAAGTGTCCATAGTTTCATTGGTTAGGTGTTCATCATGCATCTTTTTGTGTCATTCATGTTTCCAATGCATATTCTATTACTTCTGGGGGGCACTCGTTATGAATGGTTTTTCCCAAAGTTCTCGGAATCGATAGTCAAGAGTGTTGTTCTGAGTATTGTGTTTTTCTCGTTAGTGTAAGAATCATGCACATAAGTTGTTTTCAAAAACAAGCACATATTTTATGATATATATATCAAGTATGTTGTGGTTCATTTTTTCTGTGATTCTATATCTTGTTCTTACATAAGCGTTTTACACGAATCAATATGGATATGCATGTGTTATTAATGTGTGTATTTTATGTTATCTTATGGCTTTATTGTGTTTAGCTATGTCATGTTGTTTGTTTTTATGTACAATGTTTATGTTGTGGTTATCGTGGAGCAATAGATCATAGTGAATTTGAAAATGTTTGAAGCGTGATTGCTAAAGCATCAATGGAGAAGTGTTTGTTTACTATAAAAAGAGATTGTACAGATTTAATTCTAAGGAAACATAATATATTTCATTTAAACAATTTTGCATATGTTTTAGGATATTGCATATTTGATAGTATGCGACTCTATTGCATTCTAGATACACGTCAATAGAGTTTAATGAAGGAACGATAGAAAATTTTACGAATTGTTTACATGAACGGAATTTTGAAGCGATATTGTCTTATGAATGTGAATTGAATATAGATGAACTCATACAAATGCATGTGTTTACTTAAAAATGATGAAAAATCAACTTCAAATTATATGGTTGCGGAAGAACAAGGACTTTGGGGGGACATATTTTGTATACATTAGTTATCGAATTGCCTAAAAAAATTTATAAGACTTTGGTCAAAAACATGAATGAAAATCTATTTGTATTTTAATTCAAATTTATGCAAAGAAAGTTACAACATATAGTTCCATGATGAAAACCCAATTTTCGAACATTTCAAACTAATTATGTATAATAAAAAACGTTCAATAAGAATTGATCATGAACATATAATAAATATAACAATGCACAAAAAATTTTAACATAAATGGACGCAGAGAGAGGAAACCATGACTAGACATATGTTTAAGCTATTTTCCAGGTTCAAGGGTATTTACAGTGAAAGATGTTTTCAAACAATATGCCAATTGACGGAGAATGAATATGATGTTCCCTTTTATGATGCATAATTGCACAGACTTTTTGCAATGTAATCATGCATAATGATTCATTTGCATTAAAAAACATAGAAAAATACACGAACGAGGATGCAATTATGCAATTTCTTGGAAAAGTAGATTGGCAGGGATACATTATAAAATTAACAATGCCATATGAAAAAGGGAAGATAGATGGTAGTCATTTTGTTTATGATTAGATACAATATATCTTGAATATAATTATATATATATGGTCTACTGATACTCTGTTGTTGTAGCTGCATTTTGTGTGTTTGAGAAATATGCAACAATATTGCATATTATGCAATTTGGAATGAGTGTAGGCTATTTTCATTATGAACCTCTAAAAGAGATAGTACAAACAAGGGTATTCAAGGCTGGACAAATACTTTCAAAAACAAGGGTTCAAGAAAGGAGGAGTATGTAGGGTACCGCAATTTGTACATAAAGGCTAATGAAAATGAACTCTTAATTGTAGTAGTGTATGTAGATGACATCATGTTTGGTAGCAATAAAGATGAGTTAGCAAAAGGATTTGCTAAAGAAATTAAATCAGAATTTGAGATGTTTATGATTGGAGAGCTCACCTTCTATTTAGGACTTCAAATTCAACAAAAGAACACAGGAATATTCATTTCGAAAGAAAAATACTTAAGAGAAATGTTGAAAAGGTTTCAAATGGAATACTGCAAACCTATGTCAACTCCCATGATCATTGGATGCAAACTTTGTGCTAATGATGGATCTGCAGATGTAGATCAAAAACTTTACAGATCCATGATAAGAAGTCTGCTATACCTAACTACTTCTAGACCAGACATTATGTTGGCAGTAGGTCTTGTGGCAAGATATCAAGAAGCACCAAAATAAAATCACTTACTTGCAATCAAGAGAATATTTAGATATCTGCGAGGAACCGCACATTATGGCCTATGATATCCAAAAGGAAAAAGCTTCACATTGGAAGCATACACAGATGTAGATTGGGCCAGCTGTGCGGATGACAGGAAAAGCACAAGTGGAGGTGCATTTTATTTGGGAAAAAGTCTAATGGCATGGCTAAGCAAGAAGCAAACTTATATCTCTCTATCTACAGCAAAAGCAGAATACATAGCAGCAGCAGCATGTTGCACACAAGTAATGTGGATGAAACAAACTCTCCAAGACATGAAGGTAAGCATTGATGAACCCATTTCTATCAAATGTGACAATGCAAGTGCAATAAGTATATCAAAAAATCTTGTACTTCATTCAAAAACAAAGCACATCCCAATAAAGTACCACTTCCTCAGAGAACAAGTAGCACAGAAATTGGTGAAGTTGGAATACGTACCAACAAAGGAACAAACAGCAGACATATTCACAAAACCTCTTGTTAAAGAACCATTCGAATATCTAAGAGACAAACTAGGGGTAGTGTTTGCAGATGTTACTCTCTAATATGATTGAAAACAAAAATAATAATAATAATAATAATAATAAGGGTTGCATACAAGAAACAGGATTAGTGCAGAAGACAAGTGATAGTCAATATCAGACAAGAAAGCATCATTCCAGGGGGAGAGTAGTCAATAAATTGTCATAAAAGAGCTAGAACAATGGAACAGTGCATGGAACAGGTCCTCAAAATCAGAGGAAATGAAAAAATCAAAACTACATTGGGAAATGTGCAACCCTTTGTCATTGATGTCAAAGGGGGAGGAAAAGAAAGCAAAAGAAGAAAGGGTTTTTTGAAAAGCAAGCAGAGGAAGTCCTGAAGGAAGCATTGGAGTATTGCCATCAATGCCAAAGGGGGAGACTGTTGGAAATATTGTCATTGATGGCAAATGAGCACAAAGGAGCAGCACCAAGACAAGGGAGCAGATTAGATTTAGATAGAATTGTTGCAGAGAAAGAAAGTAAAGTGGCAGAGGCTACAAGAGGAGGGTTTAGACAGGAAGTAGTTTTTTTGAACAGGTAGAGTTTTGTTTTGTAAGCCTACGAGCAAATTAGACAGAAAGGCCACTGATTAGAATATTAGGCCAGAAAATAACTCAAATGTAAATATTTACTGTTAATACAAAGAACAAGCTCCAAATTCATATGTTATATACATTGAATGCTTGATTCAGTTTTAACTTGTGTTAAATTCAAGGTTTGGCACATTATATGTGTGCAGATGAATCGGACATATTTAAAGGAATTCCGAGACTGTGAGTTTAAATATTTGAACATTCAACTTGAAATTGAATTATGGATGGATTACATATGATTGAGCATCGATCACAGAATGGATCGATGCCTTTAAAGATAAATTTAGCCATTCAAATTGATGTCAATTGCACATAGTGTAGAGACAGAGTTCCTAGGTGAATTAGGCAACAGGAAGTTGAATGATTTGTAACTAACCTAATGAATGAATAGTGAACCGAAAGTGATGGAACCGTGAATTGATAAAATAGTGGAGAATGCGCAAGAGTAAAGTGGAACCAAGAACTGAGATGGCATGGAAACGGGAAGAGAAGGCATAGTAGAACAATAAATTTGAAGAGTGGAACTGTGAGCCAATAGCGAAGATGGAATAGTGAAGTGGTTTCGCAAAACAACAATGGTTTTATCGCACCACTTTTAGGAGGGTAAGCGTTAAAAGGGCGACACGTCGCAAAGCAATACCACCTATTTCGCGTTAGTTTGGAAGGATAAGTTGTCGGGCTTAATTTTATGCGATAGTTGTCCGATCGAAGGAGGCAAAGATCTTACGGTGTTCGCATCAGAATTTGTGCAGAGGTTAACAAAAGGTGTGGACCCGACAGTGAAAAAGGTACGTTTAAAATAGCATAGGTTTAAAACCTTAAACATCGTGTTTGATGGAATGCGACTGATGTTGGATGGGAAGCGGATAGATCACAGGAAAATATGCATTGACAATTGTTGTGGGACCCAACATGCATACATTGGTAATTATTTTTAACCAAAGTATAATTCAAATTATATAGAGAGAATGTTTATCATGATTTATAACCATAGTTTTTTTTTGAAAGGTGAGATTGACCGTCAGGAAATCTGTGGGCCCGGATATATTGTTATGTTGATACCTTGTGTTTAAACCAAAGTATGGAAGGTCAAGTTATATTGTATTTATGACTTATGTTAAGTCGAGTAATAAACCTTGAGAATTTGTGATGGATGGAGGACCATCGGATTGAGAGACCGAGTGCGATGATCGTCATATCTGACGCAGATTAAATCGACGGTCGATATTAGAACGGTCAACGGAGTGAACTGACGTGTCTGATCGTCAGTGTACAACTGTGGGTCTAGATAAATATGATGTCGACATTGTTTTAACCAAGGTAAGAACATTATTTAAGCACGTCGACATATTGCAAAATCCATAAGTCGGAAGTATAATTAAATGTTTTAATTGTATGGATAAGTATATAGTTTATAACCATAGGTCAAGAGAAGACGGAAAGGTAAGTTGGTAAATGTGGGCCCGAAAGTTTATATATTAATATTGTGTTGACACTTTGGGTTTTAACATGTTTTGATTAATGCGAATAAAATATGGGTTTATACCCACAACAGATATAAGGAGATAATTTCCCGCATAAAGGGATTTTAATTTTTCGCATCAAGATATGTGAATGAAAGTTTAAACCTTGGTTTAAGAAAAGGTTTCATTATATTTGGAATGGAAAATTCCTGAGCATAAATGAGATACGCATTTGATGTATGCAAAGTGTGGGTAAATGCAGCACAAAAGGCACAGGTAACGGAAGAAACGGGCAGTTATACAGCAGAACGGTAATATAACAACAGAAATTGAAAAGACAGTGACAGCAGTTGAAAGGACAAATGCTCAGCAAGGGCTGAGTGAGATATAATTGTTGTAATTGTAAATGTAAATGAATTAATTATTTTTACTATATGTGATGCAAAGGCAAGTCTCCGAAGGATAATTTAAAAATTAAAAAATAAAAATAAAAATAAAATAAAATAAAATAAACCTCCCCTGTAATACTGAATTGAGTACATAGTATTGTAACATCCTGTAGTGTTGAGCGAGAAAATGAGAAGTTGGAATGCAAAAAGTCATACCTATTCATTTCATATTCCCATATGGAATGCAAACAACTATGAGGAGATCTCTATAAATGATGTTATAGTAATATGCTTAAGAAGATTAGAGAGTGAGCAGCATAAGGGAAGAGAGTGGAAGAAGAAGAAGGATAAAAAAGAGAAGTTGTAAAGATCCAGAAATGGGATAAGGTAGATATGAAAGTTGGAGGACAGCAGTGAAGAAGGAATAGAACAGAGCTGATATCCAGGTAAACCAGCATGTGTTTTCATAGTTGTGTGAGGAAGTTGGCACTTCCATATCAAGTTGTAGCTTGATAGATGTCCAGTTGTAGCTGGCTGAGGTAGGAGCCTCTTGTAGGCTGGAGCCTACAGAAAATCAGTGGTGAGAGACAGTTGGAGCTTCCTTGCAAGTTGTAACTTGCAGAATTGAGGTGGTAGCCACTTGTAGGTTGAAGCTTACAAAAAATCAATGGTGAGAGGGAGTTGGAGCTTGCCTTTGCATCACAACAATAATAAGATGTGGTTTTCTCCCTTATGGGTTTCCACTTATATCTGTTTTCCATGTGCATGATGATTATGTGTTGATGTTCTGTAATTTATCTGCTTAATACTTGCTGCACACATATTAATGTTGTTGTTTCATTATATATTAAGTAGAACCATGAAATGAAGATGTAAATAAATGTAAAATAAAGTGTAAAAGACCATGAAGTGTTAAATTGATTCCCCCCCCCCCTTTTCAGCTGAACTAAGGGTCCAACATGGGTTAGTGCTTGTTTTGCAGAAGGTCATAAACAATACAGAAAATTTCTAGAGAATTTATTACTTCTGGTAATTGTTTTGTCACATTGCAAAATGCAAAAAAATTTGAAGATTGAGAAAGTGAAGCTTCATAACAAAAAGATTTTTGGTAAAACAGAAATGCATGTTGATTTGTTTGGAGTTCCAACCACATCGGTCATGAAACTGCATCAAAATACCAGTGATGTGCTTGCACGGTCCGTTATCCAACAAGAAGCAAAAGACTTTAGACTAAAAACAAGAATAAAGAACCTAGAAGATGCTCTAAATCTAGGTTCTTTGTTGCTGACTCCAATGGCAATATGGACAACACCGTTGGCAAATTATGTGCTCGGCACATCACATAGATTTGTTAAACCTATCAATGTCTTTAATGCTTTGAAAACATACATTATCAATAATATATGCGAAAGATTCCAAATGATAAAAATGCATGGCAAACAACTTTTGACTTGGAGTATTTAGTTCAAAGAACTAAGTAATTTGTCGAATGCATTGAACATGATCTCAAAGGAGACAAGTATTATGTAAACAATGAATTATTTTCTTTTAGTCAAAGACTTGATTTACTTTATGATCCCAAAAAAAGGGAAAGGAACTACCAAAGACTAATCAGATGAAGTAGATCAAAGTTGTATGGTATCAGAGAATCAAAAGATTGGAGAATATTATTTTTGAATGTGAAAACATAGAGAATCGACAAGCAAATTACCATGTCAAGGTTGTACAGATTGTGCAGGATCTGAATGGTCCACATATCACATGTGACTCCGAATTAATTTTGAGAGAAACACTTATTGTTGAATTAGACAAGCTAAAATAGTCAAAAGGAACATAATTCAATAATATAGTTGATTTCAGTATGTTGAAAAATAGAAAATGGCTAATTACTTTTATTAATGTTAATAAAAGGAACTTTTCTTTAGTTGCACAATTGCAAGGAGAAGCCAGGGAAATTAAGGAGATATTCAGTGAACATGTCAAACAAGAAATTACGGTTACTCCTATGAAACATTGCATCCAGGAAAAGCTAAATAAATTTCTTTAATAAGCCAAAAATCCGAAAAAAAAAAATTAACAATTAAACAATCAAAATCTATGTTTTTGCATATTATGAGTCTTCTTAAATCTTGGAATATTTGTTTTCTTGTTTACTAGTGATTAAATGTTAAAGTTTGTTATATATGTTATCATAAACTAAGCCGACTTCTAGATGCAATTTCTTGCTTTTATTTTCAAATTCCTTTCTCATATTGTGGTTCACAAGAGTCCAATTCATTTGCTTTTACAGCTAGGTATAAATATTTTGATAATAACTTTAGGGATCAAACGCTACTCTTTGCACCTAAAACTTTCAAAGTGGTTTACATAAGGTTTTACATTTGCACATGCCTTTCTTTTTCCATATAATTTTGTTTCAGAATTATATTATCATTTATTATGTGTATTTAATTCATTAGGGAACAATTGTTGTATTTTTTCGAAATTCAAGTGTTGAAAGTTAAAGAGACAAAAAAGTGAAATGGTCGTCGTGAATATGCTAGTGAGTTGGGATATCATAGAAGTCCCATTATGGATATAATAACTATGATGAATAGCCATGTAGTATTATTATTACTGCAATTGTATTCATTATAGTTTAAAATTGATTGCTTTGTGTGAATGTTGAGACTATTTACCAATTTTGTAGACAATTTTGAGGTGATAGTTCTTTTATTGATCATAATGAAAATGAATATTCAATAACAGTTTTTGGTTGTCAGAAATTTGTTTCATATTTGATGTTTATTTTAATCATAACTATGGTAATTGGAATATGGATCTAGATACAATTCTTTTTATAGTAACTATTTTCGTTATTGTTAAAAACCGTACAAACAGTGATTATTTTGTTCTAATTTTGAATTACTTTACCATTTTTTTGCAATGTTGTTAAATGATGTTTTCGCAAAATTTTCCAAGGATATGGTTTGTGTTCTCCGTTATTATTAAAGAATTTTCAAGTACAAACTGTGATCACTCTATTATAATTATGAATTTGTTCACCAATTTCGTGAAGTGCTTTGAAATGATTTTTTTTTTGCAAAAAAAATCAAGCACATGTTTTGTGTTGATACTTGTATACATTATTTTGTTTTGCATAGACTTTAGCTAATACAGTTAATCATTTATACTTATTCGGTATCTGATGCACACATAAACCAAACATTTCATGACACAAATTCTACTTAATTGACTCATTCATAGTATGGTTCACATATTTGTTTTACCACACAAGTCCTCTTCCTCACAGAGATTGAAAACACGGTTCACTTAATATTGGATTATACAAGTTCAATTGAAAATTGTGAAATCACTAATGCAGTTAGTATTTGGTAAATGTGGATAACAAAATTTGTTTTTAATTTGAATATTGTCATGCAACTTTGGCCAATCATTGCAAATTGCTCTGTTGAAACAGCCATGGGTTAAAATTTCATGCAATAAAGTTAATAAAGGAAAAATAATACCAAGGTAATAAATAGGACATGTGCTCCAAGTTGAATGTTGGGAAAAACATCCTAGTGGATATTCATATCAGTTTATTATGGCTAACGAAATTGACAAAGGATTTGGATAGGAAAAGTCGCAATAATTGGCTTTTTATTTATGAAATAAAGTAAAATAGGAGAAATGGAAGATGAAAGGTCACAAATTTGCATGGGAGGGAAATTGAAGGAAAAATGAAGGGAAATGAAGAAAATATAGACCTCAATGATAAAAAGGATTTTAAGGATACTTTAACAACCTTTTGTCAGTTTTAGCTTAGATCTATCTCTATTCTCTCATACTATTACACACTTGGAGAATTCTTGGAGCACTTTAGCATTGGATAAAGGAAAGAAAAAAAAAGGACAAGAAGGCAAAGGAAATCAAGGGACAAGCAAGGAAAATTTGGATCAAGCAACTTCAATAGGAAGACTTGCAGGTAACAGGTTGCGTGTGTGATTTCCCAGTTGGTTTTTGAATGCATGGTACATGCGTGTATTTGGTTCTCTTGTTGTCATTGGCATGGGTTTTGTGAGATGTGACAGTGGTTTTTAGCCTTGTCTTTCCATTTCCGGGTAGCCATGATGTGATATAGCTTTGGATTATTGGATGGTTTTGGAACTAGGTAAGGTGGTCTCAGGAAAACTCCCATAGGACCTAGGAATCCCTTAACCGATTTTGGCGGGATTGCGATAAAGCCTAAGGGTGGAGACTAGAAAATTCCTCAAGGTACAGAAAGCTTCCTAAGGTAACCTTTTCAAACCAATCTTGCAGATTGAAGGCTAGCCCCTTCAATCCAGAGAGGGATCTCTTTGATAAAATAATCATTAAGTTTACCAACTAGTTGTGTCTTCACAATGGATAGATCTTGAGTAGGGTTGTGCTAAAATAGGGTTTGGTTAGGATGAAGCAATTAATCCATTGGGAAATGGGGTTAACAAATCAGGTTTTTAAATGCAGCTCCCAAGATATCGAATGTATGAATCAAGAGGGACAAAGGCATGATAGATAACAAATTGTAGACATCAAACATCATCTGAATGGTAGTAGAAGTAGAAAATAATCCACTATAGCAGGGCATGAAACATGAATCCTGCAAACTTTAGGAGAAAGAGTGCAGATGTCCAAACCATATAAACCAGAGCATTAACTAATGAATTTTGTCACATAATATTATTTAAACATCAGAAGATAGCAGATAAATGACATCACATAGAAAGGAAACTATCACATGAGAAAAACTGACTAAGCATACCATCACAGAAATATTTGTGTCATGAACATAGTATCCTAGTCTTCTTGGCACTTGAAAAACATTAGAGGAAATTTCGGCCTAAAAGTGCCCATGAAATTTTCATGTAATTTTCGTGTCATAATATGTAAACCAATGGCTTTAATTTAAAAAGAGATACATGTAAATATTTTGGAGGGAAAAGAAGAAAAACAACTTTTTTTAATTGTATTTTTTACTTATCTCCTTATAGGTTTACTCAAATTTCAGTGTAGACACCTGTTGGATGCAAAATTAAATTCCACATCCAACGAATACCCATTATGCATACTTTTGAGTAGACCCACATTAATAAAAATTGCAGATACGTTAAAAACGTGTTTCAACACGTTTTTTAATGTATCTATAATTTTTATGAAGGTGGGTCTTCTCAAAAGTATGCATAATAAGTACTCATTGGATGTGGAATTTAATTCCGCATCTAATGAGTGTCTACATATGAAATTTGAGTAAACCTATCCAAAAATACAATTAAAAAGTAGTTTTTTTCTTTTCCCTCCAAAATTCATAACTCTTATTTTATTATTTTAACTATTATTTTATTATTTTTCCTTAGGAGGCACGTTTAGGCTGAAATTTCCTCTAATGTGAATAATTTAATCATACACAACAAAAAAGAGTATTTTGTTTCAGATTCCAACATTTTTTCCTTCTTTTTGATGTATTATATAGGAAAAATACACAAAAGTTCAGATCCACAAAGTTTGGTAGCATAACTGTAAAATATTTACAATATTTGATAGTTTAATTTGCAAAACATAATTAAAAACTTATTCTACTTGTTGGATACCTAATCCTATATGGGTAGGTGTGGAACCCGAATGGACAGAAGGAGTCCAAGTGACCTTCGAATGTGGAATCCAAGAGTCACACCATTGTATTATAAATATACATCATATTAATGGTAATAGAAACTCACGCCTATTTTCCTACTAGTGTGTGTGTTTACCATGCATGTGTTTAACATGGTATCAGAGCGAGCGATTGCTGGCCTGCTCAAATCAGCTAAATTCTAGCTGCATTCTCTGCAATGTCTACATTCCAAAATAGAAAATGTGCAGTCTTTGTTGGTGACTCTATCCTCTGGACGCTCAACCTGCATCTTTGTTATTTTCCTACGCACTATCCTCTCTTATATATCATAAACGTCTCTGGAAATATTCTGGCAATATTTTGCACTTCTAACAACCGAGAAACGTACCCTGCCAGTTGGTTAGAACACTCTCCAAAATATTTATGCGTGCCCTAGTCTCCTCGCACATTTTCTTCATGAGTCGTCACTGTCTGGCCCTCAACGCTGCTCTACCGCCTAGCTCCCTCACCCCTCCCCCCCCCCCTTTCTTCTGGTGTAAGTGACTACAGCGGTTGTTATTCTTAACAGAATGGTGGAAGTGCCAAAACTTCTCTATATTATTGGAAGACCAGCCGAATAAGCATGTAAAAATCATCATCCCGCCGACCCTTCCACTCCGTCGACTCCCTCACACCTGCACGAGCTCCCTCACACCTCTCGTGGCTCCCACCTCTACTCTCGCCGCCTCACACCTGCGACTATGCCCTCCCTCCACACAGTGGCCTCCCACTGCACACTCCCTCCACACTGCAGCGCTCCTCCCTCCTACCTTTGCGCTCCTCCTTCACATATCTCCCCTCCATACGCACCTCCTTCCATCGTCCTATGAGCTCCCCTCCCTCCACAACACTCTCCTCCCTGATCCCTCCTCTGCCCTCCCTCCTCCCCGCTCCCTCCCATCGACTCACACCTACGCCCTCTGTGGCATCTGCCTCATGTGGTTCCCTACACCACTGTCGGCCTGCCCTCTCTCCATCACACCTGCACCACTACCTTTCCAACTCCTTCGTCGCACTCCGCCCTCGTAGCTTCTGAACATGGTATGAATTTATGTAAGAATGTGAGAGTTAGTTGCAACACTCTATAAAAACTTTGACTGGATACCTTGTTGCACATGCCTTGTCCTACTACCAAGCTAGTTATTGATATGAGCAGAGGGTGTTTATTTAAAAATCGGGTTTTCATTTCTGTTGTGTAAAATCATCAGGAGTTGCTACATTGTTGTAGGTTTTGCATCAAATTAGACCAAAACCTAATCCCTTATCGAATACTGCAAGTAATTATGAACCACCACCATCAGTATTGCGGCATCTAGTATCAACATCACTCCACAGGGGGGAAAGTAATGGTGTTGTGAATATCATATGTTACTCACGATTGATTAAATCGATGCTAGTGTTGTTTCCTCTCCACAACGTAACTACGATATATATGTTCACTGCAGCTATATTTTCACTTGGCATAACATTTGGAAGGGAGTGGCTACCACTGCGCAATGGGAAGAGGGTCGACATTGCAAATGCATTGAAGCCCATTGCTTGAAGCCTGAGATTTTATTGTGCATTGTGAGTTGCATATGCTGGTTGTGAAAGCTGGATGATGGTAAATGTTGCTCCTATGCATTGAACTGGAAAGGGATACAAACATTTCTTCTTGGTAATTGGGCATTTATTGTATGCATTGATTCCTTGCTATTGACTCCTCGCTAATGACTATTGCATAAGTGCGTATGGTTCTTAAAAAAAATGTTTTTAAATGAGCATATATATGCATTAAATTTTTGTGGGCCTTAAGATATATATTGATATATGTTGAAAGTATATAGTGATATATGTTGAAATTTTATCCTAATCGTTGCTCCAAATCCTACCATCAAGACTTCATATTGTTTGTAGAAGAAGTTGGTATATAGTGATAGAATTGAAGCTCACACTCTTTATTCGCTAGCTGTTTAAAAAAAATGGCTAAACTTGAAATAATATTAGAGTTATTGAGAACACTAATCGTATCCACTGACGGCACAGTCAAAATCAGTAAAGACACTCTTTTTGACATCCAAAGCTATCTACATAATGCACAAGAAAAGATAGATTTTTTGCAGCTTGAGTGACATCTTCAACAAGATGAGTTACAACAACATAAGTATCATGACACCCATCAACAACAAGCAAATGGTCAAGTCGGTAACATTGAGGTTGACTCCCATCATGTTCCTTGTACAAGAGTAGATTTTCATACAAAAGCAAGCATCCAGCCTGCACTTCCCAAACCCATCATCAGACCTTGGGAAGAGCTTGTCCATAACAAGCACATAATAGGTCTTGGATATGACAAGGAGTTGTCCTTTCATATTCCGGACTACTCCAAGCCCGTCAAATTTCTGAGTGTCGGATTTTTTCATGATAGCGCACCTTTAGTTGTTCCAGATCTTGCTCCTCTTCCACATCAGCAACAACAAATTGAAAAATGCCAACACTGTGATCGAGTTGGCCATATGAAAGATCATTGTTCGATCTTCACCCATGCAAGCACTATGGTCGGCACACCCATTCTTCACACAGATACTTCAAAAACAAGCCTCCTACAAGAACAAAGATTCATCTTGGATGGATTGCTTCTTGGCAATGGGCATCAACAACCAACAAGATGTTTCAGTCATATGTCATAACTTGTTCTAGAATATTGAACAATCTTGCAGTTGATTTTTCGCCATCATCTCACCTTGTACCTGACAAGGGGGAAAATGATGGTCATCTACAAGCTTCGAAGCCACATCAAGCAAGCCTGAGCCACAATCTCTCATTCCATATTTAGAGTTGTAGCCAGAGGCATAGTAGTTCAAGCAAGCCTGAGCCACAACCTGTCATTCCAGATTTGGATTTGTAGCCAGAGACAGCAGTTCAAGCGAGCCTGAGCCAAAATCTCTCATTTCAAATTCAAAGTTGTAGCCAGAGACACAGATGCCCATGAGCATTCCTTTGGTTGGTGGACAGTCTTAAACCATCTATGCGAGGTTGATATTATTCCTCTTCAAAGAATTCGGGGCACTTCCTCTAACAAAAGATTTAAGCTTCTTGCCAGTTTTGGAAGAATTCCAGGAAATGCATCAAGCATTCCAGTGTTGGTGGTCATCCTTAAACCATCACAAGTTGTAGACCTCCCTTATTCTAGGTTGAAGGTCTCCCTATTCAAAATATGAGGGACACTTCCTCTAGCAGAAGCCCTCAACTTCTTGCCAGATTTGGAAGAGTTCCGAGAACTGCACTAAGCATTCCAGTGTTGGTGGTCATCCTTAAACCACCTCATGCCAACATTTCAGAGAGTTGATTCAGCCTAAGTGCTGCCATGCATACTTTGCAGATTTGTATTACAACTCTCTTCTTGGACTGACACATACCCCTTCGGATTAAGGGGGGGGGGATATTGGACACCTAATCCTATATGGGTAGGTGTGGAAGCCGAATGGACAAAAGGAGTCCAAGTAACCTTGGAATGTGGAATCCAAGAGTCACACCATGTATTATAAATATACATCATATTAATGGTAATAGCAACTCACGCCTATTTTCCTACTTGTGTGTGTGTTTACCATGTGTGTGTTTAACACTACTAGCTATTTGAATTCTATTCAACATGTAAACATTGGTCAAAGCTTTTGAAATTTTTGTACGCATCCTCTGATATTATTTTGGTAAAAAGACAATTCATAGCTAGTTTGTAGGATATGGAATTGTTCACATCTTTGTAGGCTTCCTATCTGGAACTGTAACTCGCAATCCTCTCTTGTAGCAAACCAGATACATGAACCTGTGAAATCTGTTGAAATCGTGCAACTGTATTGTGTAACAGTTTACACTCTTCAAGGCCTTTCTCTCTTATGTTGACTCATATTTTGTGTTCTTATTTATATACAAAAATTTATGACATATTTTCATAATATATTGAAGATAACTAATTGTCAAAAAGATAAATTGGAGCCTGCCAAAATGTTGAGGTCAAACTAGGGTTTTTCTATCAGCGAAATTAAGGTTTCATTCTCATCATTTCCAATGAGGTAAGTTTATCATTATTCTATAACTTCTGTAGCCTGAGCAAGGAGTTTTAACTTATCTTGACTTCTTGTCATCCTTCTATTACTTGTATCTATGTTTCTGCTATATTTGGAGTTTCTTTCACTTTTTTCCTGCATAATATGTTTTACCCTATCCTGTAACCTTTTTATTGCCCTTTGAAGACTCGGCATTTTCCTCTTCATCAATTATCACTAGTTCCTTTAGCTTAGGACTAAGATTTCCTTTAAAATTCAGTCTTAATTTATTTGTAGGAAGAGTATGGGTTTCCTGTAGTAAAACCCTAGGTGTTGTTCTAGTGTCTTCAACCCCTATCTCCATACTGTGTTTCTCTTTCACATATTTTACTACGTTATGCTTTGCCTTCTCTTCTTCTAACATTTGCTTTTATTGTGTTCTTGTTATCTTCTAGTAGACTCTAACCTCTGGTTGATTTACAAGGTTTTCATTATGTTCTTCAACACGTATATGACTAGGCTCTCCCTTAGTTTCTGGAACTAGTGTTTCAGATCTTGTTGCAACCCTAACTTTTCTTTGTCTTCTGGGTGTAGATTCACTGAATTTGTTCTCAACTGCTCTATTTGCTTATTCAAATCATGTATGTATAGTATTGATTAATCTGTGATGAAATATATCATGAGGTAATAGCTCTGCCCTAGTTCTAGCCTTAGCGACCATTTTAAACAAACTTTGATGCAAAAAATAAGGTAGACTCATCTTCCCAAATATAGCTAAATGAGATAAAAATTTCATATGGTAAAGGTAGATTTCGAAATACATGCATTCACATGTGAAGAATAATTTCACAATCCTTAGGGGAGTATACCATTCCAGCTTCAGCATCTCAGCATCTTCTAAGGTATTCCCACACTCCAATTAAGGTTCTGATATTCTTTCTTCAAGAAGAAATTGAGGTTCATATTTTGCATCATTTCTTTCTTGAACCAATTCTCACCCTCAGTAGGAAAACCCATCGCTTCTGTTATTGAATCTTCAGTAACTACAAACTTCATGCCTCTTATTCAAGCTATATTTCCATTGAAGGAGTGAATAAATTCATAACACTAGCTCAAATTATAACCATCAAACCAGTAGAAAATAGGCTCCCATCCTACGTCTCTGAATAGAGGTGAAACTTCATCACACACTTTGAACCATAATCCATCTGGTTCAAACCTTCTTACATAGCTTGATTTTCCCATTGCTTGACTGATAAAAAATTCAAACTTTCCCACACGTTGTAAAAATTGTTAACCAATTCATTGTATGTTTCCAGCCAATCACCTGGTTTTTATGAAAATAATTGATTTGCACAGACTTAGGGTTTTAACACTTTTCCTCTCCAAACCTCCTTTCACATTCTGAAACCTCCTAAAACTATCACATCAAGTCATATCATATATTTGTATCAAAGATATTTGAAGTATTTAAAATGACCCAAATAAAAGATATAAACTTTTATTTTTTCAAAATTTTGCAGGATCTATGAGAATATTTTGTAGTGTGACCATGTAGGCGCTACGAAAACACTTCATAGCACGGCCTTGTAGGCGCTACGAAAATATTTTGTAGCGCCATTTATTTTTTTGGCATCCAATTGGTGCAAGACTAGGGGAAAAACTTTGGTATGGCAAAAATCACTTTTTAAACATGTTTCTTAATCCTTATGCCACCTTTTTACACCAAAATTTCACCTAACCCTGTACTTAAGCCCACTTTGTTTTAAAAAGTCTTAACTGATTCTCAACATACCTTAACCCCTTTTTGAAAGTACAAACTAAGTGCTAACAACATCCAATCTTGTTTTGGGCCCAGTAGTCCCTTTATCGGTTTTGGTGGGATTGCGGTAAATCCTGAGGGTGGAGGTGGTTTAATCTCAGGGAAGCCCTCATTGTTTTTGTATTGGTTTGCTTATATGATGTCTTCACTGGTTTTGGAAGGATTTCGGGAGCATGAGGGTGGAAGTGGTTTAATCTCCAGGAAGCCATGGTTGTTTTGTCTTAAGTCCTACATTCATGCTTGGAATATGGCACAGTGGTGATTAGCTGAAAGAAATATTTACTGGAATTGCATATGTTAATAAGATCTATTTTCCTCTATTATTTCACAAGTACTTGTACTTTTTATTATGTGGCTTTTATGGATGTTATATCATGGTTATTATTCTGGTTATATGTTGGTTATAAGCATGGGTCAATAACAAGTTTTAGTTGTTAGTCATTAGTAATTTTTACTATCTGTACATGACTAAATATTGATTCTAGATTTCTAAAAACAAAATTCCCTGAATATTGTGAGTTTTAAAAATCTCACTGCCTTCATTATCCCTATAGAAAAAATTTCACTATTCTACCATTTTTCCATTCCATGGTCACCCTGCCACTCTTAAAGGACTCCTTATGGGCTTGTGCCACTAATCTCCATCCTTTTTTCCCACCTATAACCTCATTACTCTGTTTTTCCCTTGTCCATAACTCCATTTTCCATCTAGGTTTTCCTGTAGGCCAATTCATTACCATGCTCCCTAGGTCCCTCAAGCATTGATGGTCTCAAAACTATCTCTGTAAGCTCTTTAGATAAATCAAGTACATTGGATTTTGGATCTTCAATACACCACTTTTTCAATACTCTGTTTTTATACTTGAAGCCTCCAAAGCCAATTCTCAGTCAAGGTCAGGTCAAAGAACCCCCCACTAGGTCAGTTAGGGTTTCATATGGTCCAAGGCCATCATTTCCAAAGAGGACTATCATTCAGTTTCAGAGTCTACACATAAGTTAATGGACAAGCTTGACACTTAGCAGAAAGTTGGTAAGGTAGGAGGTCTACTCCTCAATGAAGACATCTTGCAGCAAGGAAGACGGGAAAACTAGGGTTTTACACTTGACAATCCAACAGATTGTCAACACAGTAATCAATTGCAGAAATGGCAGAGAGAAGGTAAAGGAGGAGTTGAACTCTATGATGACAGCAAAGGAAGGTTTTGAAAATATTGTCTTGTGTTTGAATTCCTAAGGTTGTCAATAGTGAATTTAGCATGCTTCAAGGATAAAAAGGAAGAGCCACTTCAAGGTTCTCATGACACCTGCTAAGTGAAAGTGATTAAAGAACATAAATAAGCCAAAGAAAGTCAACCTTGTGACTTAAGAAAAACCTACAGAGCAAGGACGTAAAGAGTATCAGTAAGAAAGGTAAAATCAGTGTTTTCAGGCACCTGCAATCAAAAATGTCAATGAAGGTAAAGGATGAGATGGACTCCATGATAGGAACCGAGGAAGGTTTTTTGAGTTGTTGCTATGTTAAAACAAACATGTCAAAAATCCAGGATCAAAAGACAAGCAAAGGTCATAACTCCTGCAAACTACAAGAAAAAAGGCAAAAGAAGGCTCTGAAGATGTTGGCATGTAAAATCCTCCCAAAGGTGTTTGATGAACTGGTTATGCCTCAAAGAGCAAAAGGAGGTTCAAATTCATCATCTCAGTCACTTGTATACAAGCAGTGTAAAACTACCAGCCAAGGTAAGAAAGCTAAATTTCATGGTGTTGATCACACAAGATTTTGAAAATATCACTGTGCAAACATCAGAGGATCAACTTCATCATATCAGTCACCCACATGCAAACAGTGTCCAAAGGTTAGTGAGTAAAGGTGAGAAAGACAAGTTGAATATTGTAATGAAAACACATAAAGCTTTGAAGATACTACTGTGTCCAACCCTCCCAAGGCTGCCAAGGTGAAGGTGTTATGCCTCAAGGAGTAAAAGTAGGGTCAAGCCCATCTAAACACTTCAGATAAATCATTTTTTACTTGCAGAGAAATTAAATTTTTAAGGAGAAAAGAGTTTGTCAATTTTCAAGTTAAATTTGGAAAAAATTGTCTGGCGCTACGCGCTCAGATTGGCATTGCGCGCCTGGAGTCGGACGCTGCCCGCCTGGCTTTTTGTTCTTGTGTATTTTACACAAACGTTGCGCGCCTGTCAAGGCACTGCGCCTTTGCCCAATTTGCCCGACTCGCCCACAACAATTGCCTCCAGCGCTACGCCCTTGGCCTAGGCGTTGCGCGCTTGGCCAGGAGGACCATACTACACCCTGCAGACACTCAACTCAACTCAAAACATTTTCAAGCTGCCACCAAGGGTTTTTCAAGCAAAAAACTAAATTGTAAGTGGATGCTCTACCTTATTCTCCAAGATTTTTGATGGTTTGCAAACTAAAGGAATGGAACCTGAAGGGAAAAACCCTAGATTTGGACTTAAAAACATTGTTTAGATACTCTTTCATCTGCGTACAAAAGGAATTCAGTTATAAACAGAGAGATTTCACTACTAGAGGTTGCTTATTCACCTAAGATGTTCCTACACTCATCCCACTCATAACACTTAGCCTCTTACATTGCAAAAACATTGACATTACATGCCCTCTTTCCTATTAGTTTTACATCAGTGCAGGGGGTGTCAAAGCAGAGTTCAAACAAGCAGTTGAGGTTGTCATTAGGGTTTTTCCTCTCACTCAACCTAATACACATATACCCTCATCTTCTCAGCCTCCTATCCCTGCTCCTTCATCACCTCCTGCTAATCATGCTTCTCCATCCACTCACATTCCCTCATGACTCATCCACCTCACCATCCACACATACTCCACCTCAGGACAACTCTCCTTCATTACCCTCTCACAATGCATCAGACAATGAGGGAAATGATAATGAGCAATCAAATGAAAATGAGGGAAAGGGAAATAATTAATCAAGCAATGAAGAGGAAGGCAATGAGCCAAGTAGTGATGAGGCACAAACCAGTGGATCATATGAAGGCAGGGAAGCACATGTCAGTGAAGAGCACAGTAAAACTCACAGTAGTAAGGCAAATGTTAATGAAGCAAATACAAGTGAAGCAGAAACCAATGATGAATCAAGCTATGAAGAAAGCAGTGAAGAAAGAAACAAAAAGGTCAGAGGTAAATGAAACAGAGATCAGCAGCAATGATGATGGCAATAGGTCAAGAAGCTCGTACATCAGTGAGACAGATGTAAAAAATGAATCAAGCAATGAAGAAGAAGGCAGTGAGGAGGAAGATGCCAATAAGGAAGGAAACAGGGAAGAATCAAGCAAAGAAAAATCAATCAGTAAGGCAGATATTAGTGAGGAAATAGCAGTGAGGCAAATAAGGCTTATGAAAGATATGATGGAACCAATAAGGCTAAAGACAATGGAAACCTTGAAAACCTGGCTAATCTATACCTACAAGCATCCCAAACACCATGAGCAAGACAATTTCAAATTTTTGCAAGTTTTTTGGAGATTTTGGTTTTTAACTGATTTAAAGTGCCAAGGGGCGCTGCGCTCTTTTTTGGGGCTTTTTCTTGAGTGGTTTACATTTTTTGGTTCATCTTGCCAAGTACATCACACACACAAAATTTCAGATCATTTGGAGCAGATTTGGTCCTCCAAAAGGGTCAAAAACACCCAAAAAACCACCTTTTTGCCCTATTTTCAGGGTTGGAGTTGCACCTTGAGCAGTCTTGGGATATTTTGTTTTTGGGATGGTAAATGGACACCAAATGAAAAAATAAAGGCAGTTTTGGAAAGTAGACTTGAAAAGCTTTCCAACGAGCTATCACGGAGCTCATTCTGACACCGAGAAGGCCTTTAAAACTCAGTTGAAAGGTGACCTATTTTTCCGGTGCAGGCATTGCACCCTTGGACCTCAATGTTGCGCCATTGCCTGCAAAGTCAACAAAACACACTAGAAGATATTTTGGAGTTATTGAGGAGCCTCAAAGTCATTTTTTTCCAAAGTTAGGTGTTAGAAGTTCTTTTTCATTTATTGCTTTAGATATTTTGTGCCTTGGGCCTTGCATGGTCTTAATGGAAAAATTTGGCATTTATGATGTATTTATGACATTTTAGAAACCCTAGTTAGGGTTTTGGTCCTCCTTGCTTGTTAAATACAACATTGAGGCCTCATTGTACATGTTGGTTGGTTGTTGAGCATAATATGATACAGACTTTGAGTTTATTGGTGAAATTGGCTTTGGTGTCTTGTGATGGCTTTGGACTGAGCATCTATGGATTGAGCACATTCTTAGGATTCATGAGCTCTATTGGATGGTGATGTATTCCACCTTTGTATTTGTTTTCTTCAGTTCTCATTATGTTCATAATTATAGGACAGAAATTAGAGAATAGGATATGCTTTCTTGGCACCCTACTTCTGCCTGCCTCCTTTGATCTCTATGTTTTCTTCCTTGAAGTTTAAATTAAAGAATCCTTAAAAGCTCTTTAGTTTTACTCAAATGTTATGTTAAAAGTTCTATTTGTTGAAAGTAATGTTCAAAGAATCCTTAACTGCTCTCTAAAGTTTACTTATCTGTTGTTTGAGGTCTGCTTAATACTGTTTGGTTGGAGTCCTTTATTGCTCTTCAAGTTTTACTATGCTATCATACTCAAAGCTTTTTCTTGTTCTTAGTATGTTAAAGGATCATTTATTTCCCCTTAACCTACTATATTCACAACTCAATCTTCATTTCACTCACACAAAAACTACTTAGATCCATTTGGCCCTGTTAACTTGCCCTATGAAATAGCCTTGACCTATTTTTTCACTTTTCAAGACCTTTGCAGACTCCATAGCCCAATGGATTGATTCTCTCTTACTCTACCTATTCTCCTTGACAACCTATCCAACCAAACAAACAAACAAGCAAACCATAATCCCTATAACTAGCCTAAAATCAAACAAGCTAAATCTTCCACACAAACATAGAGAGAGCCCTCTCTGAGTCCAGGAAAGTTAGGTCCTAGGACTCCAAAGACTGGTTTGATGTTACCCCTGTACATTTGGTCTTTCCAATCTAACAAATTACAAGAACCTAACATAATGGCGATCACAGTGGGACCTCTGAGTCAATAACATCTAAGTATTCCTTAGTACCTCAGAAAACCCACAAACATCTTTAGATTGGTATTTAGTTGTCGATGGTAGACAACAAGAACATCCTTAAAACAATAAGCATCATCCACCTAGTGACTCCACTGGTCTTTAGTAGCCCTGTTGACCCCACTATTCATCATAGATTCCCCTAGGAATGCATTAATCATGTTGATGGTGGACAGCAAAGTTGAAACCCTCCACCTGGCGACTCCACAACTCTTGATAGACCTAAAGACTCCACTAGTAGAAGACTCTAGACTGGTTGAAAAGATACAGTGAACCTTTTGATTGACAAAGATGGATCCAAGGATATAACAGAGATATGCTCCAATGAACAGAGATCACATCCTTGGGTTCCCACACAAAATGCCTCAGATAGAGTGGGTTTCAAACCTGCCTATGTTTCAAGATGAAAAATTTGATGACCCCTTGTTACATCTCATAAAATTTCATATACATGTATGGAGGTTAAAGATTGAATGGCATTAGGACTACCTCATGAAAATGTTCATGGGGACATTAGAAGGGAAAGCTAGAGAATGTTATGAAGGCCTAGACCCTGGTATTTTGTTTTCCTTAAAGGATTTCCACAAGGTATTTTATGAGCATTATAAAGAAAACTGTCCATCTTTATCATTAGCTGAAAATTGTTGTGATCAATCTAAAGATCTCATACAACACCTTGTAAATATCAATGAAGATTTGTAAAATTGGCATCCTGAGGATCTATTCGAAGAAATTCATGCATTTCATACTCAAGATAACTATTATAATAGCCAAGAAGAGTTGGTTAAGGATGAAATCAATCAGGAAATAAAGGAAGAAAATCCACAGGATCCCTCTAAAAGCACAAGTGATGATTCACCATCTCTTCTAGGTAAGGCTCAAAAAGACATTCAGCCTCAGAATCAGCCTTCACAAGAGAAAGAGAATTGTTGTAGTGTTATCCAAAGAAAGAGAAAGATGCCTCCTCTTTTGACTGAAGAGGAAATAAATCAGATTCTAAGCATGAAGCCAGCCTCTAAACCTTCATGTGAGCAGAGCATTTCTATTCACTTTCCTACTAACCCTAGCTACCACAGATCAGAAAAGGGATTTGTAGATCAATTCAAGAAGAAACAATCTGATAATCCAATATGTTTGATTGGTGTCATTACTTATATTGATGATTGTCCAAAGTTTGATCAGTATGATGATGGTCATGTTCTCCAAACAGAAGTTAATCTTGCAGAGCAATCAGCAGTTGGTTTGTGGGAAGAAGTTCAGTTTCATCCACTTGAAAACAGTAATCAACCAATACATATCAGCTATGACACTGATGAGGAAAATCTGGAAATCTTGGAAGTAAGTGAAGGATCTCTGACTCTTTGTTCTACTTCATTTGAGTCCATCAGAAATAACTTTGATGTGATTGGAAATCAGCAGTCTTTCAGTTTTGATGTTGAGGTTGAGATAGATAATGAACTTCTTGAGCAAGTTGTTAATGAGAAGCCTTTTCTGAAATGGATGAGGAAATCATTGGTGACATAGAATCCTCCTTAGCTCCAGATCTGCAACCACCAAATTCCATTGAGTTTCAAATTGCAGATGAAGGCTTGGAAATTGATAAACACAGGAGAGTTGCTCTGCTGCCTTCTCAAGAAGATTTATTGCCAAAGAGTACTCCTGCTCATCAACATGATGGCCTTCACACAGAAAATAGCCCACTCAATCAGAACACAGTAGGTTTGCTAGAAGACAACATAGCAATATATGAAGAGGCTGACAGTACAGATGATCATGAGGAAGAGGTGGAGTTTCTTGTTCAAAAGAATCCCAAGCATGGCCAAGTGGACGAAATAGTGGTCCAGAATTTATTTCTCAAAATCTCCAAGCCAGGTATTGTTTCAAGATCCCTTTGCTGTTTTCTTAGAAGCATCTAAAAAGGGAACATGCTATGTCAAGAGCAGTTTGTTGCAAAATATAAAGGAGATCTTGAGCATTGTTGTTCAAAAGCAAGTGAGGGGAATGGGCTTATTGTTGTTTCAGCACACTCAAAGAGCTGAACATAGACCACTCATGGAATCATTTACTTGATTGGTTATATTGGAAAAGTGAGTTCACCAAATAAATATGTATCATATGTAAATAAGCTCAGCACTTTGAGCATATTTTTAGCTTTAGTTTCAGATTGTTTTGTCAGAAAAATGAAAACACAAAAACAAAGAAAAGAAGAAAAAGAGGGCAGATGAAAAGAAGAGGTACAACCCCATACCAAAAAAAGAGTATTGCTGAAAGTGTGCAAAGCCTGAATGCCACTACTGTTGAGAGAAGAAATTATTGTTCAGACATCTAGCCTAATCATGACTGAACCTGTTTTAAATTTCTGTTGATAGGTTAGTGAAAGAAGACATGTCAAAACATTTAAGCTTGAATTGTTAGTAGATTATATTAGGAAAAGATGTTGGTTCCCAAAGCATAAATCTGAACCAAAGAAAATGAGAGGGATGCATAACAAATTCAGAATCACAACCCTCATGTTTTCTAGTTTTTTATTGTACAAAAATAATATCTGTGTGCAGCTTGTCCAAATGCCACATCGCATGGCAAATCAGATTGCTTAATCCTGGTTTGATCATGTTTTAAATTTCATGTCAGTAGGTTAGAGAATAAAATCTGCCAAACAGCTCAATCTTGGCAGATGAGTAGACTAGGTAGAGAATAAGAGAGTTCATTAGCCTAATCTGAACTCTTGGAAGTCATAAGGATACAAGTAGATATTAAAATGAGTATAATACGCGACATTAAATTTGATAAATGAGATTTGGTATTGTATATTGACTTTGAAGTGCAGAGAAGTTGATTTTGCGACATTCTATATTTTCTTTGAACTTTTCCACACTCACTCTTTGCACCCAAACAAAGCTTTGCACTCTCGCATGTGTTCCGAGAAAAAATCTAGAGTACAAAATATTTAGTGCGGAAAAGTTAATTTTGTGGGAGTACGAAGAAATCACTATTTCGCACTTCTACACATTCACACATTCCCGATCATAACATTAAAACAGACCCGAATCATCCAATACACTAAAAGATTTAATCGACAATAGTCAAATTATTCAACCAAAAAGTATAAGGTAATGTTAAGATTACTTGAAAATGCAAGCAACAAGAATTGTACCATTACTAGATTGCTTCACAATGTAGACAAAGAAAAAATTCATTGTAAACTCCATTAATTAGCAACAGTGTCACTAAAAATTGATTCATCAATTACCCTGCATAACCAAGTTATAATATTGCCTTACTAGTTATAGAATTTGCAAATTTGATAAATCAATAAAACAATGTAAGAAATGAAACTGCAAGAAACCAAACACAATACTCATAATGAAAAGACAACAACACTTTCGCACAATCACACATCACTTGTGCGTCTTTCGTATCTTTTTCACTTGTGTAACTAGAAATTAGCTTTAAGTTATGATAATACAATTTGACTATTGTCAGGCAACTCTCTAAGTTTGCATCATGCGCACTTCTATGTGTCTGCATATTTGCGCTTCCAATCTTAACATCGTATTGGCAAGGGAGCTTTAGTTAACCAAAATAGAATGATTTTTAGGTTATTAATAAAATAGTATGTTGATAATGATTTCTAAAGCATGTCAAACAGAGAAATTATTTACGATAAGAAATTTATATTTTTGCTAGATTGACGTTTTCATTGTGCCGAGTGTCGAGGTGGAGTAGAAGGTTTTATTATGTAGTAGCACTAGCTATAATAGCAACAATGTCAATGTTAATGTTCTAAAAGCCCTTTTCGCAGCTTTGCACTCATTATTACTCGTTTTATGCATCTCTGGAGTTGTAGTCGTCCAACAATATGTCTTAGCATTTCATTATGTAAAATTGGAAAATTGATATTGAGAAAACACTGATCAATATTATATATTGTAGAAATTTCAAGTTTCCCACCCCGGTTTTCAGTTTTTCTCCTTATTACTCCAAAATAGTTAAATGCCCTTTCCCATATCCATACATTTAACAAACTGGAAAATAAATTTTGCTGAAAACACAAATTCTGGAAATTTTTCAGAATGCTGGAAAATGTAGAATTAAAAATCAGCAAGCATAAAAACAGTCATTCACACATTTTGACACAGATATTTTTGGTCAACATGACCCTGGAAAAACCCCCTACAACTCTTGGGGAAAACCAGTTCGAAAGCTCCTCCTTATTTCTGGAAAATGCTTTTTACAGTGAGAAATATTCAGCAAAAAAATCAGCAAACAGACTTTTACAACTTATCTCGTTTTCCGTGCTTAACCACCGCCTCGGAAAGTGTGCAAACAGAAAAACAGGAACAGCAATAAATGCTGTACGGATTTCCTCGATTTTCGTGCCAAATAACAGCCTTAAATGCTGCTGTATGGCCTGCCTAGAAAAGCGTGCAAGCTGTCCAAAAATCTGTTATACGATTTTTGCCTCGAAATGCGTGCCAAAGGTATAGCCACTTGCTGTACGGCCTCCCTCAAATCTGCTCCTCGAAATCTGTGCAAATCTCTTGTGCAAATCTGCTGTATGGCCTGCTGTATGGCCCTCCTGCATCAAAAATCGTGCCAAAATCTGCCTTGCTGTATGCTAAATCTGTTGTACTATCTTGCTGAAATGCTGCCTTGGAATGCGTGCCAAGCCACTGTCTCCTTCTCCTCACTGCCCAGAAATCTCCCTTGCTCTCTTGCTCTCCTTCTCTCAATCTGCTCATGAAAGAATGAATGACATTTTCCTCCTTTTCCTCCTTTAAGCTAACCCTAAGTGACTTTTGGGGAATCCCTAAATCCAATGGTTGAGATAGATTGAGATCTAGGGCTGAGATTAAATGCTCATTTAAATCTCACTTTCTATTTTTTAATTCACCCCACTTTAATAAAGACCCACTTAGTCATTTATTTCCAAAGTCACTTTTCCCTTTCTAATTTTACATTGACTTTATTAAAGTCACTTTAAAATTAGACTTTAGTAACTTTATCACTTAAAGTCACTTTTAAATTAGATTTGACTTTATAACTTTATAAAGTCACTTCAGTAACTTTATCACTTAAAGTCACTTTTAAATTAGATTTGACTTTATAACTTTATACAGTCACTTTAGGAGAAAAATTAAATTCTTTTTGGACACTTTTCCCTAAGCCAAAGATCAAAGCCTTAGGGAACCACCTGTCCTTCGGTACCAAATTTCAACATATATAAGTTCACTTGTGTGGATTATACCTTTGTACATGTACGAAGGAAGCTTTCACTATAAAAAATACGAAAATAGGAGAGGAGCACAATGCAACTGTTATGAAACCAGCTCCAAAAATAAAATAAAAGAGAGATCAACGCCTTAGAAATCAGTCATTTCGAGGGGGCAACCTCCTTTTGCATTACATAAATGAACAATTCTTGGATGATTCAAAGGACAAAACCTCTTTTCTATATATAGGATTCCATGGGGTCACAATATAATCCTAGCCGATCTAACAATAATATTGTAAGGGCACAGCAATAACAATAGTGGAGGCTTTATAGGGCACAATAATAACAATATGGAGACTACAGGGTACAACAACAACAATAAGGGGGCTACACTAACAACAATAAGGGACTACACAAGTAATATAGGGACCTAACAGCAACAAAAGAATAAAGGGTGAGCTAAAAGTGGAGAGTGCGAAGATTTTCTAGTTGTGAGAACTTTTGAATATCCGCACTTACTTTGTATCAAGACTCAAGTTTGAATATTGGTGGAAAAAAAAAATTCATCTTCATATGCATTTTATGGGACACAATAATAATAGTGCATTTTTATGGGACGCAATAATAACAATATGGGGACTACAGGGGTACAACAATAACAATAAGGGGGCTACACTAACAACAATAAGGGACTACACTAGTAATATAGGGAGCTAACATGCCCCTTTCCTTTAAAAAATTGTTGTCCTCAACACTTAATTAGATCTGGATGCTTCTGTATAAACTTATCATCCTCCCATGTGGAATCTTCAGTGGGTAAGTTCTTCCACTTGATGAGACACTCTGAAATTGATCGATTTCGTAGCTGTCAAGTTCTTGTTTCTGTGATTGCTTCAGATTCCAATACGATTTTTCCTTCGTCATCAAGTTCTGGCAATATTGTTTGAACTAGAAGTTTGTCACCTATAACCTTCTTTAAGCATGAAACATGGAAAACTAGGTGCACTCGAGAAGAAGCAGGAAGCTCCAATTTGTATGTCATAATACCAATCTTTTGCAACACCTTGTAAGGACCATAGTACTTTGGCGATAATTTATTATCCTTCTTAGCTTGCTTGAGGGACATTTGTTTGTATGCTTGTAGCTGTAGAAATACTCAGTCTCCTACATCAAAACATCTCTCGCTACAATGTTGATATGTCTGTTGTTTCATTTGATTGTGCCAAATTTAGGTTATCATTTAAGAGTTGGGGAACTTGTTGTTGTTGCTCGATGTGATCTTCCACTGCTTGAACCTTATATTTTTTTCTTAAAGATGATGTGATGGACGGTGGATGATATCCATAAAGTGCCATAAATGGGGTCACTTTTTCTGCAGTATGAAAGGAAGTGTTATACCACCATTCAGCCAGAGATAACCACTTGTTGTTTATCATATACAAAACAACGAAGATATCCTTCCAAACATCTGTTCATTATCTTAGTTTGCCCGTCGGATTGAGGATGATAAGATGAGTTATGGGCTAGTTGAGTACCCAAACAAGAAAATAATTTCGTCCAAAAAATTTCAGTGAAAATGGGATCTTTGTCGCTTACAATAATATTTAGGTTTCCATGTAGCTTTTATATTGTTTCCATAAATGCAATAGCAATTGTACTTGCTTTAAATGGATGAGATAATACACAAAAGTGTGCATACTTGGTAAGTCTATCAACTACCACCATGATGACACTCTTTCCTTCGGACTTAGGTAAACCTGTGATAAAATCCATAGAAACATCCTCCCAACGTTGAATTGGAATGGGTAAAGGTTGTAGCAGATCCGGGTCTTAATTGTCTCAACTTTATTTTGCTGGCAAACCAAACATTCTGCCACAAAATTTTGAATATCAGATTTAAGGCCATCCCAAAAAAAATATTTCTTCAACCTGTGGTAAGTTTTTAAAAATCCTGAGTGTCCTCTGATCAGAAAGGTGTGCAATTCCAAAAGAATATTTTGTTTTAGTTGGGAATTCTTGCAACGATATAAGTGATATTTGTACCATAAGGAATCATTTTTCCAACTAAATGTATCAGATGTACTGGGGTCTTGCTACAATTTTTGAATGAGTATCCACACTTCTTCATCATTCTTCCATTCATCCCTTGCTTCGGTTATCCAATATAATTGGATAATAGAAATGGCACAAACCAATGATTCCACCTCCTCATCCTTTCTTGAGAGTGCATCTGCAACAACAACATTTAGCTTCCCTTTTTTGTAAATGATTTCAAAGTCATAACCCAACATCTTTGTTACCATTTTTTGCTGCTCTTTTGAATATAGTCTTTGTTCCAAAAATTAAGACTATCATGATCAGTTTTTACCTTGAAGTGTCTTCCCATTAGATAAGGTCGTCATTTATTTAGTGCATGTAGTATTTCCCACATTTCCTTCTCATAAATAGCTTTCTATAAATACTTTCATTTGATTGGACGAATTTCAAAAGCAATGAGTCTTCCTTCTTGTATTAAAACGGCACCAATTCCATTTCATGAGGCATCACATTCCACAATAAAGGTTTTTGTGAAGTCTGGCGTAGCTAAGACTAGTGTTAGGCACATTGCCTCTTTAAGATGTTCAAAGCCCTTAATAGCTTCAGGAGTCCATGAAAATGCATCTTTCTTCAATAATGTTGTTAGAGATGCTGCTATTCTCCCATAATTCTTAACAAACTTGCAATAATATGTTGTTAACACGAGAAATCCTAGCAACTGCTTTATGGTTGTGGGGACTTTCCAATCCTTAATGGCTTTAATTTTGTTAGGGTCTACCTTAACACCCTATTTGATACAATATGAGCTAGATATTCCACCTCTTGTACTCCAAAGAAACATTTGGAGGTTTTTGCATATAATTTTTTCTCCTCCAATAGTTTGAGCACCCTGTCAACATGTTAAACATGATCCTTCCAAGACCTGTTGTAGATTGATATATCATCAAAAAATACCAACACAAATTTTCAAAGGAAGGGTTTAAAAATGGAATTCATCAACCCTTGAAATGTAGAAGGTGCATTGGTAAGGCCAAAAGGCATGACCAAAAATTCATAATGACCCTCATGAGTTCCAAATGTTGTTTTCATAAGATCTTCAGTCTTCATTCTAATTTGATGATATCCTTAACGAAGATACAACTTGGTAAAATAAATTGCTCTATGTAATTCATCAATCACAGGAATGGGAAATTTACCTTTAATAGTAAACTTATTGAGCTCCCTATAATTTGGACACATGTGCCATGATCCATCCTTCTTGTGCACCAATACTACTGGAGTAGAGAAAGAGATTTGACTAGGTTGAATTATACTAGCTTCTAACATTTCTGCAATCGTGCGTTCAATTTCGCTCTTTTGTACATAAAGATATCTGTAAGGTCTGATGTTTAGAGGAACACTTCCTGGAATCAAATGAATAGCATGATCATGATCACGAATAGGTGGGAGTCCTTCGGGAGTTTCAAACACCTTGGAATGATTGTCCAAGACTTTTTGGAGATCTTGAGAAATAGATGATTTTGATGTTGGAACTTCTAGTGAGCATAATTGTGAAATTACGCCTCGTTGTTTTTTATTAAGCAGCTTTGTCATGACATTAGAGCTTATTATCTTTCTCGGCTTCCCTACGATACCTCATAATTCAACTTCCTTTCCTTCCAAAAAAAAATTCAAGAAAAGTTTTTTAAAATTAAAAGTTATCGTTCCCAGACATTGTAACCATTGTACTCCTAGTACAACATCAGCACCTCCCAATGGAATGGAAAGCATTGGACTATTCAATACATATTCTCGCATGGTTATCTTGATATTATGGAATTTTTCAAAGAAATTTATAGTCCCTCCATTTGCAACCATCACTTGACACTCTGGTGCTCGATATAGTAAGAAATTCAATTCCTTGGCTACCTTACAATGAATAAAATTATGGGTACTACCTGAATCAATCAACACTATTACATTTTTCTTCTTGATATTTCCTTCTATCTTAAGAGTTTGAGGAGTGGTAATTCCTGCCAATGCATTACAAGATATGGTCACACTCATTTATTCTTTCTCTAGGGTTGGTTCCTGGTGTATATCCTCTTCTTTTGAAGCTCTTGTTCACTTTCTTCCTCCTCTTCACAATCTATAAAAAATAATTTCCTCTCAGCACACTTATGACCTTCAGTGTATTTGCTATCACAATTGTAGCAAAGCCCTTTTTCTCTTTTTTCTTCCAATTGTTGTGGTGTAAACCTTTTAGGTTGTGGAAGTTTAGGAGTAGCAACACTTCCATATTTATAGATGTGAGTGGTAGGCTTCCTTGTCGCCATAAATTTACTTTAAATTTGTCTTGCCAACCTGAATGCCTTCTCCAATGAATCAGGTTCCCAAAGGCGAACCTCATGTTGGGATGTTATCCTTTAAAGTCCCTATGAAGACATCAATCCTGTGTTCCTCTGGAATATCATTTACCCTTATATTCAATTTTTGAAAGTCCTCAATGTGCTCCATTATTGAACCCTTTTGTTTGAGACTTATCAATTGGCTAAAGAAGGTGTTTTTCTTTCTATCATCATAATGTGTTATCATTTCCTTTGTAAAAATTGATCAAGTGAAAAAAAAAATTACGAGAGCAAAGCCATCGATACCATACAAATGTATTTTGTTCTAAATGTAAAGTTGTAATGCGTATCTTTTGTGTGGTTTGCACATTATGGAGATCAAAATATTGCTACATCTGTAGTATCCATGTTACGAGATCCTTGCCATCAAACTTCCTCATATTGATCTTTGGAATATGGTGGGTCTTCAATCCAACATTAAAGTTTATGAAATCATGATTAACATTTATTTTGTTCTCATCATGAGTTTTGTGTACTACCTTTTCACCACTAGGAATCATTTCTTGTATCAACTTTGTCAAACCTTCCATGTCTTTTTTTATATCATTCTTCATGTCTTCCATGTTGTCTTTCAGTTTTTCATCTATCTTAGCTTCCATGTCATCCATCTTAGCTCCCATGCCATCCATGTCATTCTTCAAACCATACTAGCTACCATGCCTTTCTTCAAACCATCCATATTAGCTTCCACGCATTTCTTCAAAACTTCCATTTCATTTTTTGTTGCTCTTTGGGAGAGCGAAATTTGGTGCACTTGGTATTGTAATTTTTATATATCATGTTTCACTTCTTCCTCTTCATGAGTCATAGTAGAGACTTATAAGGGCTTAATGGGTGTAGAATTTTTTTAGGGGCCATTTTAGAACCCAATACTGATAACTATGCTTCAATATGCCCTTGGAATCACTTCAAACTGATTTTTCAAACAAGACTTATGTAATTTGAAAAAAACATACACATGTTTTTCTTTCTTTTGAGGAGCTTGATATTGAAACTGATGTATCTCTGGAATTTCGGATCCCCAAGATCTTATCTTTGGTCCTTTAGTAGCCCTTTGAATCTTCTTTCCAATGCCATAGGTTTAACCTGATTTGGACTTTTCAATTCAAGGTTATGCCTAATCTCCCGCAATGACCTAATTATGGACTACTTCAGTGGAGCGAACTTGTACGGTGTGCCACGTGTCACTATTTCCTCCTTCGGCTCTAAAATTGATATACAGTAAACTACAGTCTGTGTAATTTCGACCATTTTTTACAAAATTCCAATCTGATACTCAGAGAGAGAGTTATGATTATTTTCCCAAGGTCCCCTCTTTGAGATGAAATTCTGGAGCATGTGAAAACCCTAACTTCCACAAATCATATCTCCAAAAATATTGTGAACCAAGATCTAAAAATTTTACACGGTTTTCATCAGGATTTCTTCACAAATGGATTTTTTATTTAGCTTTTGAACCTTCATAGAAAAAAAGTTATAGCGAAAATTCCACGATAGTCGATTTGAAGCAGCAAAACCCTAGAATCCAAAAATCTGATACCAAATGTTATCAAACCAGCTCCAAAAATAGAAGAAAAGAGAGATTGGCGCCTTCGAAATCAGACACTTCGAGGGGGAAACTTCCTTTACATTACATAATGAAAGATTCTTGGATGATTCAAATGACAAAACCTCATTTCTATATATAGGAGTCCACGGGGTCACAATATAATCCTAACCGATCTAACAATAATGTTGTAAGGGCACAACAATAACAATAGTGGGGTTTTATGGGGCATGATAATAAAAATTTGGGGACTACAGGAGTACAACAATAACAATAAGGGGGCTACACTAACAACAATAAAGGACTACACAAGTAATATAGGGACCTAACAGCAACAAAAGCAGAAAGGGTGAGCTAAAAGTGGGGAGTGAGAAGATTTTCTAGTTGTGAGAACTTTTGAATCTCCGCACTTACTTTGTATCAAGACTCAAGTCTGAATATTGGTGGAAAAAAAAAATTCATCTTCGTATGCATTTCCTTGTCGTAGACTTTTCGATACATCTATTTTCCACAAAGAAATTATTGTGGATACACATAAGTTTTGCACTTTACACAAACATTAAGTTGTTCGCATATTATTTCCACACATTTTGAGTCCATATTAAACTTTTATGCTAATTGATAATGCTTAACCAAATTTACATTTTTGTATATGCGCCTTGGGAGCGGGGGGGTGTGCTACACAAATCTCGGATTAATATTATTATGTTTCCTTGTGCAGAGTTTTTACTATGCAGAGGATGGGGTATGTGCGGAAGAACGAGGGTGCTTAGGGAACTTTATTCCATAAACGCATAATTAATTTAATTATGAACAAAAGCTTTAATTTGTAATGTAATAGGCATAATTAGAAAGAGAGGTTTGCAAACTAAAAAAATGAATATTTCACATTTTCCTATTACATATCATATAAGATATGTTAGGCTTGATATACACATTAATTAAGGTAGGGTTATTTTGCACATGTTGTTCAACACATCACAACATATTTTAGGCGGTCCTATCCATAATCAAAGACATTTTTGTAAAATATGTGTTTGAATTAATCGTATACAACGTACTCAGTATTTCTCACTAGAGATTCTTGCATTAGTCAATAAAAAGTCCGATGAACCTAAAATTCAAGTAATGTTAAATATTTAATTGCTTTGTTTTTAATTTAATTAATTTCATTACACGGAGTGCGAAAATACGCAGGCAGATTTCATCGTGCTTATTATGTATTTTGTATAATCAAAATGTAACACTAATTATTGCTATATACATCGAATTCCAATATGGGCTTATTGCTATAAGCATTGAACTCCAATGTAGGTTGAAGCACTATGTTACACGAATTATCATTTTACTATGAAAGGTAAAGTGCTTTTAATGTCTGAAGTAATGACTGTGCGCAAAAGGATTATGTGTGAGAGCCTTTAAGTCATGCATTTCACAACTCCGCACACATTTCCTGATGGCACAAATTAATGCCATGTTTGGCAATATGCTTTAATGTCTATTAGACAATTAATTAAGGGCTTTCAATACAAGATTAAATGTAAAATGTTTTGGCATTTTTTCAGCTAATTGATGGGTAATATGTCCATTGTGTACCAGGCATCGAGTATCTGCCAAAGCAAATTTCAAAAATGACAATTGATGCCACATACATAACATTAACATAGCCATGAAATCATCTTGTGTTAGAGCTAAGTGATAGGGACTGCGCACAATATTTTGGTATTGTTTTATTAACATCCTATACAACAATGGATGTCACGATGACAATGAATTCATATTTATTTTAGTTTGTAAATTCATGCTACTTAGTACATGCATATTAACAATAGTAAATTAATAGTAATTAGAAAAATAAAAAGAATGAAAATATTTTTAAATTTCGAGATTTATTTCACCACTTGTTGTGAACGTACACTCTGGTATTTTCGATTTCTATTTATTGAAAGTGTTAAGCATTTCGAAAAATCTATAGATCGAATTTGAACATGGTAACGAATAAGAAAAATAACGTTAAATTTGAAGACGCAAAGCAAAAAATGCTAATCGTCTTCCAAAATTATTTGATTTCAGACAAATAGACAAACACATTGAACATAAAACCACTGACATAGACTATTAATTCATGATTGATAGCATTATTTGGCGAAATTTTTTCTCATGAATCATGGGAAAATGTGTATGCATCCAACTAAAATGCGTCATAACAATTAGCTTTGTACTGTGATCTTGAAAATCGTGGCAGATTATTCATAAATCAAATTTGGTTCGACGTTTTTCATACTTCGATATCAAAATAAAGTGAATCGACATTGATTTAGTGGTGGGAGCAACTTAGCCAATAAATAAATTTGTGGAAGAGGTAGTTGAGTACATCTGCGCATAATATTTATTTGTGATTATTTACAGTTATTGTTGATAGTTTCTTTTTCCAAGGAAATATCCAAGTAGATCCACTCAAAGGGATCACATCGCGTCGACTTATCAGCAGAGCCTAACCCTGAGGGCATCGAGGAGAATTGACATAGTGACCTCCCATTAGCAAGGTGCTTTAGCTATGGAACTCAACCAATTAAGCTAACCCTTGGGACTTATTTATTGTTAATACTTTCTAAGATAATTGTCATAATCACAAATAATTCATACTTATTTTATATCACAAATTCATGTTTCTAATGACACGCATTTCAATGATATTAAGACGAGCAAAATGCAGAGTAAGTAGACAAGATGGTTTTGGAATATCTAGATTTATTTCCATTAATTCCCATAAATGTTGGCTTTGATATTTTCAATTTTTATTTATTGAGAGTGTCATATGTAGTAGTTTCCACGCGACAAATACTAACAGCCGGTAATTAGGATTGGAGTAGAAAATTGGAAAGTTAAGCGAGATTGAGAACAAAAATAAGTAGTAGACAAACGAAGTAAGCTATTTTCGCTCATACAATCAACTAAATTGCTTATATAGATGAGAACTTTCACTACTTGTTTCCTTATCAGCTTTATCTGAATCTGTCAATGACAAAAGAAAAGAAACAATGGCATTTGCAATATCGAAATGAAAACTGTTGTAGTGAACAAGTTCTTGAAATTGTGCGAAACAAATACTTTCCTGGGCTCACAACTGGGCGAACTCAACATTTTTCAGCAATTCATTTTCCCAATCTCAATTTCTCAATTTCTTTCATATATTTCTCTTAAAGGTATTTCTTTCTTTACACAATCATCTAGGGATTTCTATTGGCTCTTTTCGCACCTTATGAACACAGGAACTCCAACAAATGTTCCAAAATTCATTTTCTATTTGCTTTGTTAGTGATACAAGATGGATTGTATAATCGCAATCTAATTTTCAATTAAGCTACTTTGCAATTAGTCGGATTGTCTAGCAATAATAGATTCATTATGATGTCATGTCTTTGACGATTTACCCTAATAACCTAAATCGCATCTGCACACAAAACTAATGCAAATTTTTCATCTCATAATGTGCAAGCAAATAGTTTGTTTAAATCTTTGTCTAATTCAAAATATGTTTACACAACATATCATTTACAAGACTTACATAGAATCAAATATCAAATATCAACAATGGATGCTGCAAAATTTCTCAAGAAACCAGCATTAACAAGGAAGAAAAACATAGGAAAAGAGGCCTAAATCCTACACAACAATATCTAATTTCCACAACTGGTATTGGTGCAACCTCATCCTCGAGTCTAAGAAAGAGAAACGCTTATGGCATTGGAAAATCGGTTCATGGTGAGCTATCAAGTCGTCGAGATGACAATGAGTGTCTTCATAGATTCTTTCCAGACAACGTGCATGCGGTTCAACAACCAAATCCAAAATTTCAGCAAATAGAGAAGGCATTCAAGGAGATATTCAATGAAAAATTTAAATAGTTTCGGTCTTCATAATTTTCATTGTACTTGTGTCAATATGTATATCTTATGTAATAAGAAAAAAATAAAGAAAATTTATTATTTTAAAGCATGGGTTTCATGATTCTTTTTATTGGTCTTCGAGGTAAAGCATGTTCTTCATGCTTCTAAGGTTTTTCATGTCATAATATTTATTGGCATGAGTCAAGAGATTCAATTTCATGTATATAAGACCGATCTGGGCAAGATGTACCATGTAAAAAAAAATATTTCGAGTCAAGATAGTCAAAATAAGCCTCCTAGCACAAGTAGATCTTACCAGATAAAAGTCGTCCCTGCCAGAGACAAGTCGTACATAAGAGGGTTATTCGACCTCCACAAATCAATATAAATAGAAGTTGATAGACCCCATTTGGCAACAAATTCAATTTGAAATCAAGAGGTTTGACTCGAGGTGCGAAATTCAAGAAGGAAGTCTAGAAAGGCAAGGACAAAAGAATTTGTAGCAAGAAGGAAGAAAATTCAAGTTTTTGGTCAACGTTTTGCCCTAATTTCTCTCACACGTGTGAATACACTGATCCGTTGTAGGGACCAAAGTTACAGACATACTACAGACCCGAAATATTGAATCTAGGGACTGAAATTTTGTGTTTGGTGCAGTTCTAGAAGAGTTTGACTCTTGTTGATTTCATTTGACTTTGACCTAATTGGAAGGGCTTCTTGGAGGGATGACTTGGTGCTAGGAGGAGGTCTTGGTATTGAGGTTTGGGTATTGGATTTCTCATTTGAAGCATATTTTATAATAAGAGAATAGTCTTTATGGGTTTCCCTTAGCTTGGAGCCTAATATTTGTGTCTATTGTCTTTATTCTTTTGCACTAGATAATTGTTGGATGAAGATTATCTAATAAAGAAACATAAGAATATAAATAAATTTCAAAGGAAATTATCAAGGTTAAGGATAAATTGAATTAATAGTTGTCGTATTGCAGTCTCCAACATGGTTTCAAAGCTAAGGTGAACAAGAAAAGGCAACTAAAACGATACAAAAAAGAGTTCGCTTGTCAATGGGAATCATTTGTAGAAGGAAGGTTACTACATTGAAGAAGACCCCATCATCAAGTTCTCACTAAAGAAAGAACAAAGTTCTTTTTGGAAGTTCTCTAGTATACTTCATCATCTTAAAAAAAAAGAGGAAGCAACAAGAAGTCTTGGGATCATCATTCACTCTTTGAAGGTTTTTGAAGACATCATTGTTGAAGGCATCATGGAAGATATTATTCTAATGCATCTTTTGAAGTCTCCTTATAGGTCTTGAAAGCATCAATATAGTTGGAAACATCATCTATAAGGAGGAATATTGGTTGAAAAATTAGCATTATATTGTTTTCTATGTCTCAATCTATAGATAGCAAGACTACATTTTGCAAGGAAAGAAAAAAAATAATTGGATCAACAAACTTCCTAGCATGGAAGAATAGGATTGACTTGGCACTCATAGAGAACGAAGTCGTGGAGTATATCCTTGGAGAAGTAGTTGTACTATACAAAGACAAGACTCAAGAGTTATAAAAGTACAAGAAGGGAGAAGTAAGGGCACAAAGAATCTTTTTCGAATACATTAAAGATCATCGTGTTCCCTTTGTTGATGATTTGAAGACACTATACGCTATGTATGATAAGTTGGTAAAGTTGTACTCTATACGTACACAAGGTCAAAAAATTTCCTTAAGGAATGAACTATACAATAAGGAAATCAAAGGATGAAGACATGGCCACTTATCTTATGAATATCTCACAAATAAGAGACCAGTTGCAAGGGCTTGGGGAGACTGTTACAGAATCTGAGATGACAATTTGTGTACAAAATGATTTTCCACCTAATTGGAGTAGTTTTGCAACTAGCATCTACTCAAAGAAAGATACCACACATTTTGATGAATTATGGGCTCAATGTATCTTGGAAGAATCCAAGATCAAGACCAAGTATGATACTAAATCTAATGAAAGGCCTCAAGCCTTCATTGTCAGAACCAAGAAGTTGAAGAAAGGGAAGTTTGGAAAGTCCAATAAGAAACCAGACATGTCCAAAATTCAATGAAAATATAAGATGACTAAAGCAGAGACTTTCCTTACTCGTTTCTGAGCTGATTTCAATCACTTTTCGACTTGTCTTAATGTACTTGTTGAATAGCATCTACTACTCTTCGGCCACACCACGGGCTCTCCACACGTAGCTTTACGAATTCTCTCTCTCAGCCTTACTGATACACTTAAGAACTCGAACAAAGATCAAAAGTTTTTCAGATAAAATAAGAAAACATCAAGCTTTATTCACACTGTAGAAAATCAATTACAGAGATAAGGTTCTCAACCTTAGATTACACATTCACTCTTCAGACTCGTGCACACTGATTCATACACTTGTGTCCTTATATGACACTTGAGTCTGTTTATATAGCCTATTGCTAAGAATCTAAAAAATCATAGAAAAGAAATAAAGGAGGAATTATTGAGGTTCTTGTCGGATATTACTATTCCAGACGGTGTCTACCCAATATTCCAGAGTACAATAATGCAAAAATAAAAACAAACTACCATGGCCCTTTCGGACTACGGTCACTATCGAAATCATCGTTAGAAGAGGATATTTTGTTTAACTCAGCTTCCTCCATCCACTTTAAATATTCTGTCTCCCAATCATTATCGCTGGGGTCTTGAGCATCTTGATATAGGTCTACATATAGTGTCGGCTTTTCTTCTGTATTTACTTTTTTCTTTTCCTTTTGCTAATGTCGTTGTTGTAGATGATTCTGCTTTTGAAGATGCTTTAGTTGTAGATGATTGTCCTATCTCCCACTTTATCTTGTCGATGAAAACATGAAAATTCTTTTGAGGAAAAACAACTGGTTATCTGATTTTTTCCATCAGTTAATGAATGCCATTGGATTTATTTCAATATCTAGGAAGGAATCCTTTTTAAATTTAGAAAAGAAAGGCATTGGCTGAACGGCCAATTCAATCCCATCTAATAATTCCCACTTAAATATTTGAAACATACTAGTGGAGGTTTCTATGGCATGTTGTATCCAAAGTCTGCAATTATTGCTGATCTCATCTCTCTTCTGTCAATCTAACTCAATATCATAGAGGAGCATACTTTAGTGGATAACATTAAACTGACCAAACAAACAACATCATTGGTCCAATTACCTGTTATAACACTAATGGTTATTAGAGCCTTTTGATTGACTGAGAATTTTATCACCTTATTTTCTCCTTGTATTTCATCAAACTTTTGTAACATCAAAATATTTTTGAATAATCTGGCATTACTGAACTCTTTTAGCCAAAGAGTTACTTTCTTTATCTCATCTTCATTATTTTCAATACCGAAAAATAAACCTTTTCAAAACTAAAAACTTGTGCAAAAGGATTAGGAGAAATGACTTTTCTAAACTCAAGACTCTGAAAGTCCCAAGGTGATGAAAATGTTCTGAGATATTGCAAAGTTCTTTCTATGCATTGAGAAGTTTTGATCATTCTTCTCTTTCTGCAATATCCATCTTTTATCTCCCAGTCTACAAATGTTTCAAAATTTTCATACTGTGGAAAGGTATCTGTTCCTGCAAAGTTTTCGTCATTTCATTGAAGAAATGCAACTTCAAGATTTTCAAATAAATCAGGAATCCTTAATGACAACAGAAACTTTCCAACCCCATTGTTCCTATTTATTTCCTCTAGATCTAACATTTTTGCAGAAGTAAAGACTGCTAATGAAAAATCTATTCCACCAATCATCTGATAATAATTCAAGACTCTCAATGTCCAAATCATTGATTCAGTATACTGTATAGACCATATATCATCAAGGGTTTTAAAATAGATTTTTACCTTCATATTTGGTAAGGGATAAACCTTTACCAGTTCTGCATCTAACCCCAGAATGATTCCAACATTCTTTGATTGCCAGGCTTTGCATTTCTGAATCCACTGATTTCTTCTGAGTCTCATTCCAACAACCTTTTTAATTTCTTCAGTGACTGAGCTGAGATGTTGTTCAAGAATTTTGAATCTATACACAAAAGTAGCAAAATTATCATCCTCAGAAGTATTACCAAGAATTGCAAATAGTTCAATTCTTTCAAACTGTCTATAAGCTTTATTTATTTTTCTGGTAAGAGAGTTTCCTAAATAATTTGAAATTCCAGGCACGCATTCAACATCAAAATCGTATTGCTGAAACCATATTTGCCAAGATAACAGTCTTCCTCTTGCTAGTTGTCTCGAGATCTTAGCTGATAAAAAAAATTTGAAGTTCATGGAATCAGTCCTTATTAAAAATCTAGTTGGTGCCAAATATAGTTCAAACCTTTGGATGCCATTGAAGATGGCAAGTGTTTCTTTTTCTGCAATAAAATAATTTTTCTGATGAGGTAAAAATTCACCAGATGCATATGCACATAAATCTTCTTCTTCTCCCCTTTTTTTCAAAAAGCACGGCCACCCAAAATTCATCAGAGGCATCTATTTGGAGAATGAGTAAACCATCACCAGGGGGCTTTAGCTTTGGGAGATTTTGACATTCAACTTTGAGCAATTTGACTGCATTTGTTGCTTCTTCAGACCAACCAGAATTCAAATGTTTTCTGATAGGAGTAGTCTTGGAAGATAATCTAGGAATATATTTATGGACATAATTTAGGACTCCTAGAAAACGCTGAATAGTCTTTGTATCTTTTAATTCATCGGGAAATTCAGATAATTTAGTTAGAACATGCCACTGCATTTGAATTTTCCCATTCAGTATATGAATTCCTAAGAAATCAATATTGTCTTGAAACAGAACCATCTTTTTCTTAGACAACACTATACCATGATTCTGTACTTCTTTTAGAAAAATTTCTAAACGTTCAAGATGAGAGGCCATATCTTGACTGTGAATTAGAATATCATCAATATATGTCACTATGAAATCATACCTGCCAAAAATGAAATCCATTCTTCTCTGGAAGAAAGCTGGAGCATTCTTTAATCCAAACGGAACTACCTTCCATTGATCAAATCCTGCGGGGCATGTAAACGCAGTTTTATGACGATCATCTTCTTTAATTTGGATTTGATAATACCCAGACTTCATGTCAAACTTGTTGAAGACTTTACTATTTTGAATCTTTTGCATAATGCTTTCTTGATCAGGAAAAGGATAATTAAAGCTCTGAGTTATGGCATTCAATGGTTTATAATTTATAACCATTCGAGCTTTACCTCTCACAATTTCTGAATGATTCCTCACTAAAAATGCAGAACAAGAATAATGGGATATGCTGGGTTCAATTAACTGCGAACTCAGCAATTCTTCAGTTTGCTTCTTTATTTCTTGTTCATCAATAGGAGTGCATGGGATGAGTTTTCCTTTGACTCCATTATCATGTAGAGTCACTATTTCTTGTTTTGGGCTTTCAACACTCCAAAACTTCTGAGGATCATTTGAGCAACTTTTCAACAATCTTTCAAAAATAAAAAATTGAGTTGGATACCAATTGGGATTTATATTTGCCTTTTGCTTGTGCTTCAAATCAATCTTGTCTTCATAAATCTGCAGTACCTCTTGCCAATTGTTAGAATCATTTTGTGGCTTTCTAGCACCTGCTTTTCTTTGGCTATTTTCTTTCCTGACTTTTAAATCTGTTATCTTCAATCTTGGTACTGATATATCTTTCTTTTTCATATTCAGAATCACCTTGTCTTCACTTATAGTAACAGGTAACACAGAGTTAATAAAAGGCATACCCAAAAATAAACTTGGAGATGGGTCATAATGTTGTATGGAAGATATCTTAACAATACTCCCCCCAACTTTTAAAGAGATATTGTCAACATAATGGGTGAGATTCACAGTTCCACCAACAGTTTCTGAAACTAAAATGTTTTGCAAAGGTTTCCATAAACCTTTAAACATAGATGGTCTAGCCAAATTATTCGAACCACCAGTGTCAATAAAAGCATCTACATTAATCCAATCTCCTCTAACCTGTACTTGCATTGGAATGTACAACAGGTTCTTTGTTTTGACCATTTTCTTGAGAAGATTACTTTCTACAACTGAATCATATTTTGGAATAGGTAATGAAGAATAAGCAGCTACTTGTTTTTCATACGGGCAAAAAGAATTCAATTTCTTTAAAGGAGAAACTGGGCGTTTACCTTTGTCAGGTATTTCTTTAGAAGACCAATCTAAAGAAACAATCTTATGATTCTTCTGTATCAGTTTCCTCTTCAGTTTCTTCAGTAGGACTTTCTTCATCGCTATATTTATCACTGAAATGAAGATCTTCTTGATCTGAAAATTCATCATCTGAACAATTTGAACATCTGTTCATTTTCTGAGCAATTTTGGGAAGAGATTCACTGTCTGATAAAGAAGCATCTATTAAAATATATACATCTGATACTTCATGTTGAGAATCTACAATGGACCAGTTATCTACAAAATCATCAATTTCTATACAGGCTTTCAGCTTATTTGAAGAGTTTTTTGGACACTCCCTTGCAAAATGTCCTTCTCGTTTACATACAAAACAAGAATTATCTTTCCTTAGTTGTCTGCGCTTCTTCAAATATTTGAATCTTTTGAAAGGTTTCTTTGGATTGGCAACTTTATTTGGTTTAAATCTTCCATACCTTTTTTATTTTCTTCTTATGAAAGGTGTCCGGGGCAAAACAGCTTTGCAAACATCAGCACTGGGAGTGACATCTTGTGCTTTATTTTGCCAACAGAGATACTTTACCTTTTCTTAACAACTGAACAAAAGATCAATCCAGTAAATCTGATCTATTGTCTTACCTTAAACTTCTAGGTCTTTCATGATCAGATCACCTAAGTTACCAGGTAATTTTGATAAAAATGAAATTCTCTAAGTAGATTCAATTGTAAGATTTCCTTTATAAATCTTAGACATATAATATTGCCCAAATTGGTCTAAGAATTTCAAATCTTTTAATTCCATCCTAGCCAGATCAATTATAATATGTTTTTTCTCATTAGCAGGTTCAAGCACAAACTGAGTTTTTAACAACAGTTCAAGAGTAGCTAATCCAGCAGCAGCTACTGCTAATCTTTCTTGTTCTGATACAGGCAAAAATAATTCAATTTCTTTAATAAAGAAACTGGGCGTTTACCTTTGTCAGGTATTTCTTTAGAAGACCAATCTAAAGAAACAATCTTCTGATTCTTCTGTATCAGTTTCCTCTTCAGTTTCTTCAGTAGGACTTTCTTCATCGTTATATTTATCACTGAAATGAAGATCTTCTTGATCTGAAAATTCATCATCTGAACAATTTGAACATCTGTTCATTTTCTGAGCAATTTCGGGAAGAGATTCACTGTCTGATAAAGAAGCATCTATTAAAATATATACATCTGATACTTCATGTTGAGAATCTACAATGGACCAGTTATCTACAAAATCATCAATTTCTATACAGGCTTTCAGCTTATTTGAAGAGTTTTTTGGACACTCCCTTGCAAAATGTCCTTCTCGTTTACATACAAAACAAGAATTATCTTTCCTTAGTTGTCTGCGCTTCTTCAAATATTTGAATCTTTTGAAAGGTTTCTTTGGATTGGCAACTTTATTTGGTTTAAATCTTCCATACCTTTTTTATTTTCTTCTTATGAAAGGTGTCCGGGGCAAAACAGCTTTGCAAACATCAGCACTGGGAGTGACATCTTGTGCTTTATTTTGCCAACAGAGATACTTTACCTTTTCTTAACAACTGAACAAAAGATCAATCCAGTAAATCTGATCTATTGTCTTACCTTAAACTTCTAGGTCTTTCATGATCAGATCACCTAAGTTACCAGGTAATTTTGATAAAAATGAAATTCTCTAAGTAGATTCAATTGTAAGATTTCCTTTATAAATCTTAGACATATAATATTGCCCAAATTGGTCTAAGAATTTCAAATCTTTTAATTCCATCCTAGCCAGATCAATTATAATCTGTTTTTTCTCATTAGCAGGTTCAAGCACAAAATGAGTTTTTAACAACAGTTCAAGAGTAGCTAATCCAGCAGCAGCTACTGCTAATCTTTCTTATTCTGATACAGGCAAAAATAATTCAATTTCTTTAATAAAGAAACTGGGCGTTTACCTTTGTCAGGTATTTCTTTAGGAGACCAATCTAAAGAAACTGTATCTTCTGATTCTTCTGTATCAGTTTCTTCAGTAGCACTTTCTTCATCGCTATATTCATCACTGAAATGAAGATCTTCTTGATCTGAAAATTCATCATCTGAACAGTTTGAACATCTATTCATTTTCTGAGCAATTTCGGGAAGAGATTCATTGTCTAATAAAGAAGCATCTGTTAAAATATATACATCTGATACTTCATCTTGAGAATCTACAATGGACCATTTATCTACAAAATCATCAATTTCTATACAGGCTTTCAGCTTATTTGAAGAGTTTTTTGGACACTTCCTTGCAAAATGTCCTTCTTGTTTACATATAAAACAAGCATTATCTTTCCTTGGTTGCCTGCGCTTCTTCAAATATTTGAATCTTTTGAAAGGTTTCTTTGGATTGGCAACTTTCTTTGGTTTAAATCTTCCATACCTTTTTTATTTTCTTCTTTTGAAAGGTGTCTAGGGCAAAACAGCTCTGCAAACATCAGCACTGGGAGTGACATCTTGTGCTTTCTATTGCCAACAGAAATACTTTACCTTTTCTTGACAACTGAACGGAAGATCAATCCAGTAAATCTGATCTATTGTCTTACCTTGAACTTCTAGATCTTTCATGATCAGATCACCTAAGTTACCAGGTAATTTTGATAAAAATGAAATTTTCTAAGTAGAGTCATTTGTAAGATATGCTTTATAAATCTTAGACATATAATCTTGCCCAAATTGGTCTAAGAATTTCAAATCTTTTAATTCCATCCAAGCCAGAGCAGTTATAATCTGTTTTTCTCATCAACAGGTTCAGGCACAAACTGAGTTTTTAACAATAGTTCAAGAGTAGCTAATCCAGCAGCAGCTACTACTAATCTTTCTTGTTCTGGTGGTCCCATCCACCAGTCATAGACTATACCTGCCATTCTCTTTTCTGCTAGGACAAAGATAGATTCATTATCTAATCTTGTTGTAACTTGCATTTGATATAATGCACCAATCCATATTCTTATTGACTCTGTTGGGTTTGTGGAATTATCCAAATCTAAAACATACCCACTAGAATTGGTTGCAAATAGGTCTTCTTCAACTCTAGGGTACTTTGGAACTTCTCTAAAAACGTGAGCTTTCTGAATTGACGACAAAATAAAAGACGGAAACTTGGAAGCAGCATTTTCTAATGTGATTACTTCAGCTTTAGACATTGGAAGTTTAAAAGTCTTTTCTTTTGATTCATTAGACATTTCTGACGCAGATTTCTTTTTTGAAGCTTTTAAACTAGGTTCTGGTTCACTAACTTCTAGATTTTCTTCTGTATCCCAAAAATTAGGAGCATTCATGTCCACTGAAAATCTAGGACCTTTTGTTTCTTTATGCTTCTTTTTCTCTTTTCTTTTTAATCTAGCTTCTTTCTCAGCTTTTTCTTCCTGTTGCTCTTCATAGAGCAATTTTAAATTAGCCATGATTAATTCATTTTGATTTCCCAAATCATCTAAGACTTCCTCTGCATGAGAACACCAAGTGGCAAAAATATTTCAGGTCGGTATGTTCAAATAGTTGCTCTGTGTCTATTCTCTAATGATGAAATTAAGAAATTCCGTCAGTATGCAAAAGACAAGAAATACTCCTATCTTCATTTCGAAGGAATCTGAATTGGTTTGGCTCCACTTTTTAGGCATGGTTTGAATACACCTTCCATTGCTGAAGTATTTCATACTAGGCATCAAACATATGATCATGCAAGAATTGGTACAATTATGGGTAATTTGTTTACTGGATGCCAATATGGAACCATATTTCCAAACTATTCTATAAGCCTTACAGATTCTCATCTTAAGGATTGTTGGAAACTCATGGTTGGAATTCAGGGGTTACAAATGATAGAGGATAGTGAATATTTGTCAGCATTGATACAGACCTCTTTCCAGTTAACTAATATTGTACATCCTAAGCTTAAGCAACCTGTTTTGAAAGATTGTGTGACAGTTGGTTTGAGTAACGCACAAGTTGAAGGTGTGTTATATGATTTTGTTGATCTTCCTAGTGATTGGTATTTTCAGTATAAATCCCTTGCAGATATAAACAAGCCTGAAGTCAAAGCACAAAGAGTCTTTATGAATAATGGTCAAGTTCGTATCATACCTAATAGACCAGTCATTCCTATACCTATCTTTAGGCCAATAAGACATGTATTACCTATTACTCCTACTGAAGAATCATCTTCTAACATAAACAATTCTGCACCCATTGATGAAATTTTTCTAGAACAGCCTGTTCTATCTCCAACTGAATTGTATATACCAGAGTCGAAGCCTTTTTTAGCTGTCAATAAGATGTTTAGAACTTCTACTAGTCATTTTCCACCCATGGAAGAATAGCAGTATGCAAATCGTCATTTTGTGAAAGGTGGGAAGTGGCCTCCAAAGACAAAATTATATACAACTTCATCCCAACCAAGGCAACCATCCACTAGAGCTGATTGTGCTCCCTTAATTGAGCATAATTCTTCAAACACCAATGCTTTAGATCAGACATATCAAATTGGAAATTATATTGCCACTTGGTGTTCTCATGCAAAGGAAGTCTTAGATGATTTGGGAAATCAAAATGAATTAATCATGGCAAATTTAAAATTGCTCTATGAAGAGCAGTAGGAAGAAAAAGCTGAGAAAGAAACCAGATTAAAAAGAAAAGAGAAAGAAAAGCAGAAAGAAACAAAAGGTCCTAGATTTTCAGTAGACATGAATGCTCCTAATTTTTGGGATACATAAGAAAATCTAGAAGTTAGTGAACCAGAACCTAGTTTAAAAGCTTCAGAAAAGAAATCTGCATCAGAAATGTCTAATGAATCAAAAGAAAAGACTTTAAAACTTCCAAAGTCTAAAGTTGATGTAATCACATTAGAAAATACTGCTTCCAAGTTTCCGTCTTTTATTTTGTCGTCGATTCAAAAAGCTCATGTTTTTAGAGATATTCCAAAGTACCCTAGAGTTGAACAAGACCTATTTGCAACCAATTCTAGTGGGTATGTTTTAGATTTGGATAAGTCCACCAACCCAGCAGAGTCAATAAGAATATGGATTGGTGCATTATATCAAATGCAAGTTACAACAATATTAGATAATGCATCTATCTTTGCCCTAGCAGAAAAGAGAATGGCAGGTATAGTCTATGACTAGTGGATGGGACCACCAGAACAAGAAAGATTAGCAGTAGCTGCTGCTTGATTAGCTACTCTTTAACTATTGTTAAAAACTCAGTTTGTGCCTGAACCTGCTGATGAGAAAAAACAGATTATAACTGATCTGGCTAGCATGGAATTAAAAGATTTGAAATTCTTAGACCAATTTGGGCAAGATTATAAAGCAAATCTTACAAATGACTCTACTCAAAAAAATTCATATTTATTAAAATTGCCTGGTAACTTAGGTGATCTGATCATGAAAGACCTAGAAGTTCAAGGTAAGACAATAGATCAGATTTACTGGATTGATCTTCTGTTCAAATGTCAAGAAAAGGTAAAGTATCTCTGTTGGCAAAATAAAGCACAAGATGTCACTCCCAGTGCTGATGTTTGCAAAGTTGTTTTGCCCCGGACACCTTTCATAAGAAGAAAATCAAAAAGGTATGGAAGATTTAAACCAAAAAAAGTTGCCAATCCAAAGAAACCTTTCAAAAGATTCAAATATTTGAAGAAGCGCAGACAACTAAGGAAAGATAATTCTTGTTTTGTATGTAAACGAGAAGGACATTTTGCAAGTGTCCAAAAAACTCTTCAAATCAGCTGAAAGCCTGTATAGAAATTGATGATTTTGTAGATAACTGGTCCATTGTAGATTCTCAACATGAAGTATCAGATGTATATATTTTAATAGATGCTTCTTTATCAGACAGTGAATCTCTTCCCGAAATTGCTCAGAAAATGAACAGATGTTCAAACTGTTCAGATGATGAATTTTCATATCAAGAAGATCTTCATTTCAGTGATAAATATAGCGATGAAGAAAGTCCTACTGAAGAAACTGAAGAGGAAACTGATATAGAAGAATCAGAAGATTGTTTCTTTAGATTGGTCTTCTAAAGAAATACCTGACAAAGGTAAACGCCCAGTTTCTCCTTTAAATAAATTGAATTCTTTTTTCCCGTATGAAAAACAAGTAGCTGCTTATTCTTCATTACCTATTCCAAAATATGATTCAGTTGTAGAAAGTAATCTTCTCAAGAAAATGGTCAAAACAAATAACCTGTTGTACATTCCAATGCAAGTACAGGTTAGAGGAGATTGGATTAATGTAGATTCTTTTATTGATACTGGTGGTTCTAATAATTTGGCTAGACCATCTATGTATAAAGGTTTATGGAAACCTTTGCAAAACATTTTAGTTTCAGAAACTGTTGGTGGAACTATGAATCTCACCCATTATGTTGACAATATCTCTTTAAAAGTTGAGGGGAGTATTGTTAAGATATCTGCCATACAACATTATGACCCATCTCCAAGTTTATTTTTGGGTATGCCTTTTATTAACTCTGTGTTACCTGTTACTATAAGTGAAGACAAGGTGATTCTGAATATGAAAAAAGAAAGCTATATCAGTGCCAAGATTGAAGATAGCAGATTCAGAATTCAGGAAAGAAAATAGCCAAAGAAAAGCAGGTGCTAGAAAGCCACAAAATGATTCTAACAATTGACAAGAGGTGCTGCAGATTTATGAAGACGTGATTGATTTGAAGCACAAGCAAAAGGCAAATATAAATCCCACTTGGTCTCCAGCTCAAGTTTTTATTTTTGAAAGATTGTTGAAAAGTTGCTCAAATGATCCTCAAAAGTTTTGGAGTATTGAAAGCCCAAAACAAGAAATAGTGACTCTACATGATAATGGAGTCAAAGGAAAACTCATCCCATGCACACCTACTGATGAACAAGAAATAAAGAAGCAAATTGAAGAATTGCTGAGTTTGCAGTTAATTGAACCCAGCACATCCCATTATTCTTGTTCTGCATTTTTAGTGAGGAATCATTCAGAAATTGTGAGAGGTAAAGCTCGAATGGTTATAAACTATAAACCATTGAATGCCATAACTTAGAGCTTTAATTATCCTCTGCCTCGTCAAGAAACCATTATGCAGAAGATTCAGAACAGTAAAGTCTTCAGCAAGTTTGACATGAAGTCTGGGTATTATCAAATCCAAATTAAAGAAGATGATCATCATAAAACTGGCTTTACATGCCCTGCAGGATTTTATCAATGGAAGGAAGTTCCGTTTGGATTAAAGAATGCTCCAACTTTCTTCCAAAGAAGAATGGATTTCATTTTTGGCAGGTATGATTTCATAGTGACATATATTGATGATATTCTAATTCACAGTCAAGATATGGCCTCTCATCTTGAACATTTAGAAATTTTTCTAAAAGAAGTACAGAATCATGGTATAGTGTTGTCTGAGAAAAAGATGGTTTGGTTTCAAGAAAGTGTTAATTTCTTAGGAATTCATATACTGAATGGGAAAAATTCAAATGCAGTCGCATGTTCTAACTAAATTATCTGAATTTCCCGATGAATTAAAATATACAAAGACTATTCAGTGTTTTCTAGGAGTCCTAAATTATGTCCATAAATATATTCCTAGATTATCTTCCAACACTGCTCCTATCAGAAAACATTTGAATTCTGGTTGGTCTGAACAAGCAACAAATGCAGTCAAATTGCTCAAAGGTGAATGTCAAAATCTCCCAAAGCTAAAGCCCCCTGGAGATGGTTTACTCATTCTCCAAACAGATGTCTCTGATGAATTTTGGGTGGTCGTGCTTTTTGAAAAAAGGGGAGAAGAAGAAGATTTATGTGCATATGCATATGGTGAATTTTTACCTCATCAGAAAAATTATTTTATTGCAGAAAAAGAAACACTTGCCATCTTCAATGGCATGCAAAGGTTTGAACTATAATTGGCACCAACTAGATTTTTAATAAGGACTGATTCCATTAACTACCAATATTTTTTATCTGCTAAGATCTCAAAACAGCTAGCAAGAGGAACACTGTTATCTTGGAAAATATGGTTTCAGCAGTACGATTTTGATGTTGAATGGGTGCCTGGAAGTTTAAATTATTTAGCAGACTCTCTTACCAGAGAAATGAATAAAGCTTACAGACAGTTTGAAAGAATTGAACTATTTGCAATTCCTGGTAAGACTTCTAAGGCTGATAATTTTGCTACTTTTGTATATAGATTCAAAATTCTTGAACAACATCTCAACTCAGTCACTGAAGAAATTAAAAAGGTTGTTGGAATGAGAATCAAAAGAAATCAGTGGATTCAGAAATGCCAAGCCTGGAAATCAAAGAATGTTGGAATCATTCTGGGGTTAGATGCAGAACTGGTAAAGGTTTATCCCATACCAAATATGAAGGTAAAAAATTATTTTAAAACCCTTGATGATCTATAGTCTATACAATATACTGAATCAATGATTTGGACATTGAGAGTCTTGAATTATTATCAAATGATTGGTGGAATAGATTTTTCATTAGCAGTCTTTACATCTGCAAAAATGTTAGATCTAGAGGAAATAAATATGAACAACAGGGTTGGAAAGTTTCTGTTGTCATTCAGGATTCCTGATTTATTTTAAGAGCTTGAAGCTGCATTTCTTCAATGAAATGACGAAAATTTTGCAGGAATAAATAGCTTTCCACGGTATGAAATTTTTGAAACATTTGCAGACTGGGAGATAAAAGATGGATATTGCAGAAAGAGAAGAATGATCAAAACTTCTCAATGCATAGAAAGAACTTTGCAATATCTCAGAACATTTTCATCACGTTGGGACTATCAGAGTCTTGAGTTTAGAAAAGTCATTTCTCCTAATCCTTTTGCACAAGTTTTTAGTTTTGAAAAGGTTGATTTTTCAGTATTGGCAAATAATGAAGATGAGATAAAGAAAGTAACTCTTTGGCTAAAAGAGTTCAGTAATGCAAAATTATTCGAAAAGATTTCGATGTTACAAAAGTTTGATGAAATACAAGGAAAAAATAAGGTGATAAAATTCTCAGTCAATCAAAAGGCTCTAATAAATATTAGTGTTATAACAGGTAATTGGACCAATGATGTTGTTTGTTTGGTCAGTTTAATGTTATCCACTAAAGCATGCTCCTCTATGATCTTTGACTTAGGTAAATTAGGTGATCTGATCATGAAAGACCTAGAAGTTCAAGGTAAGACAATAGATCAGATTTACTGGATTGATCTTCTGTTCAAATGTCAAGAAAAGGTAAAGTATCTCTGTTGGCAAAAGAAAGCACAAGATGTCACTCCCAGTGTTGATGTTTGCAAAGTTGTTTTGCCTCGGACACCTTTCATAAGAAGAAAATAAAAAAGGTATGGAAGATTTCAACCAAAGAAAGTTGCCAATCCAAAGAAACCTTTCAAAAGATTCAAATATTTGAAGAAGCGCAGACAACTAAGGAAAGATAATTCTTGTTTTGTATGTAAACGAGAAGGACATTTTGCAAGGAAGTGTCCAAAAAACTCTTCAAATAAGCTGAAACCTGTATGGAAATTGATGATTTTGTAGATAACTGGTCCATTGTAGATTCTCAACATGAAGTATCAGATGTATATATTTTAATAGATGCTTCTTTATCAGACAGTGAATCTCTTCCCGAAATTTCTCAGAAAATGAACAGATGTTCAAACTGTTCAGATGATGAGTTTTCAGATCAAGAAGATCTTCATTTCAGTGATAAACATAGCGATGAAGAAAGTCCTACTGAAGAAACTGAAGAGGAAACTGATACAGAAGAATCAGAAGATTGTTTCTTTAGATTGGTCTTCTAAAGAAATACCTGACAAAGGTAAACGCCCAGTTTCTCCTTTAAAGAAATTGAATTCTTTTTGCCCGTATGAAAAACAAGTAGCTGCTTATTCTTCATTACCGATTCCAAAATATGATTCAGTTGTAGAAAGTAATCTTCTCAAGAAAATGATCAAAACAAAGTACCTGTTGTACATTCCAATGCAAGTACAGGTTAGAGGAGATTGGATTAATGTAGATGCTTTTATTGATACTGGTGGTTCTAATAATTTGGCTAGACCATCTCTGTTTAAAGGTTTATGGAAACCTTTGCAAAACATTTTAGATTCAGAAACTGTTGGTGGAACTATGAATCTCACCCATTATGTTGACAATATCTCTTTAAAAGTTGGGGGCAGTATTGTTAAGATATCTGCCATACAACATTATGACCCATCTCCAAGTTTATTTTTGGGTATGCCTTTTATTAACTCTATGTTACCCGTTACTATAAGTGAATACAAGGCGATTCTAAATATGAAAAAAGAAAGCTATATCAGTACCAAGATTGAAGATAGCAGATTCAGAATTTAGGAAAGAAAATAGCCAAAGAAAAGCAGGTGCTAGAAAGCCACAAAATGATTCTAACAATTGGAAAGAGGTGCTGCAGATTTATGAAGACAAGATTGATTTGAAGCACAAGCAAAAGGCAAATATAAATCCCACTTGGTCTCCAGCTCAAGTTTTTATTTTTGAAAGATTGTTGAAAAGGTGCTCAAATGATCCTCAAAAGTTTTGGAGTGTTGAAAGCCCAAAACAAGAAATAGTGACTCTACATGATAATGGAGTCAAAGGAAAACTCATCCCATGCACTCCTACTGATGAACAAGAAATAAAGAAGCAAATTGAAGAATTGTTGAGTTTGCAGTTAATTGAACCCAGCACAACCCATTATTCTTGTTCGGCATTTTTAGTGAGGAATCATTCAGAAATTGTGAGAGGTAAAGCTCGAATGGTTATAAACTATAAACCATTGAATGCCATAACTCAGAGCTTTAATTATCCTCTGCCTCGTCAAGAAACCATTATGCAGAAGATTCAGAACAGTAAAGTCTTCAGCAAGTTTGACATGAAGTCTGGGTATTATCAAATCCAAATTAAAGAAGATGATCATCATAAAATTGGCTTTACATGCCCTGCAGGATTTTATCAATGGAAGGAAGTTCCATTTGGATTAAAGAATGCTCCAGCTTTCTTCCAAAGAAGAATGGATTTCATTTTTGGCAGGTATGATTTCATAGTGACATATATTGATGATATTCTAATTCACAGTCAAGATATGGCCTCTCATCTTGAACATTTAGAAATTTTTCTAAAAGAAGTACAGAATCATGGTATAGTGTTATCTGAGAAAAAGATGGTTTGGTTTCAAGAAAGTCTTAATTTCTTAGGAATTCATATACTGAATGGGAAAAATTCAAATGCAGTCGCATGTTCTAACTAAATTATCTGAATTTCCCAATGAATTAAAATATACAAAGACTATTCAGCATTTTCTAGGAGTCCTAAATTATGTCCATAAATATATTCCTAGATTATCTTCCAACACTGCTCCTATCAGAAAACATTTGAATTCTGGTTGGTCTGAACAAGCAACAAATGCAGTCAAATTGCTCAAAGCTGAATGTCAAAATCTCCCAAAGCTAAAGCCCCCTGGTGATGGTTTACTCATTCTCCAAATAGATGCCTCTGATGAATTTTGGGTGGTCGTGCTTTTTGAAAAAATGGGAGAAGAAGAAGATTTATGTGCATATGCATCTGGTGAATTTTTACCTCATCAGAAAAATTATTTTATTGCAGAAAAAGAAACACTTGCCATCTTCAATGGTATGCAAAGGTTTGAACTATATTTGGCACCAACTAGATTTTTAATAAGCACTGATTCCGTGAACTTCAAATATTTTTTATCTGCTAAGATCTCGAGACAGCTAGCAAGAGGAAGACTGTTATCTTGGAAAATATGGTTTCAGCAGTACGATTTTGATGTTGAATGGGTGCTTGGAAGTTTAAATTATTTAGCAGACTCTCTTATGAGAGAAATGAATAAAGCTTACAGACAGTTTGAAAGAATTGAACTATTTGCAATTCCTGGTAAGACTTCTAAGGCTGATAATTTTGCTACTTTTGTATATAGATTCAAAATTCTTGAACAACATCTCAACTCAGTCACTGAAGAAATTAAAAAGGTTGTTGGAATGAGAATCAGAAGAAATCAGTGGATTCAGAAATGCCAAGCTTGGCAATCAAAGAATGTTGGAATCATTCTGGGGTTAGATGCAGAACTGGTAAAGGTTTATCCCTTACCAAATATGAAGGTAAAAAATTATTTTAAAACCCTTGATGATCTATAGTCTATACAATATACTGAATCAATGATTTGGAAATTGAGAGTCTTGAATTATTATCAAATGATTGGTGGAATAGATTTTTCATTAGCAGTCTTTACATCTGCAAAAATGTTAGATCTAGAGGAAATAAATATGAACAACCGGGTTGGAAAGTTTCTGTTGTCATTAAGGATTCCTGATTTATTTTAAGAGCTTGAAGCTGCATTTCTTCAATGAAATGACGAAAATTTTGCAGGAACAAATACCTTTCCACAGTATGAAATTTTTGAAACATTTGCAGACTGGGAGATAAAAGATGGATATTGCAGAAAGAGAAGAATGATCAAAACTTCTCAATGCATAGAAAGAACTTTGCAATATCTCAGAACATTTTCATCACCTTGGGACTATCAGAGTCTTGAGTTTAGAAAATTCATTTCTCCTAATCCTTTTGCACAAGTTTTTAGTTTTGAAAAGGTTGATTTTTCAGTATTGGCAAATAATGAAGATGAGATAAAGAAAGTAACTCTTTGGCTAAAAGAGTTCAGTAATGCAAAATTATTCGAAAAGATTTCGATGTTACAAAAGTTTGATGAAATACAAGGAGAAAATAAGGTGATAAAATTCTCAGTCAATCAAAAGGCTCTAATAAATATTAGTGTTATAACAGGTAATTGGACCAATGATGTTGTTTGTTTGGTCAGTTTAATGTCATCCACTAAAGCATGCTCCTCTATGATCTTTGAGTTAGGTAACTTAGGTGATCTGATCATGAAAGACCGAGAAGTTCAAGGTAAGACAATAGATCAGATTTACTGGATTGATCTTCTGTTCAAATGTCAAGAAGAGGTAAAGTATCTCTGTTGGCAAAAGAAAGCACAAGATGTCACTCCCAATGCTAATGTTTGCAAAGTTGTTTTGCCCCGGACACCTTTCATAAGAAGAAAATCAAAAAGGTATGGAAGATTTAAACCAAAGAAAGTTGCCAATCCAAAGAAACCTTTCAAAAGATTTAAATATTTGAAGAAGCGCAGACAACTAAGGAAAGATAATTCTTGTTTTGTATGTAAACGAGAAGGACATTTTGCAAGGAAGTGTCCAAAAAACTCTTCAAATAAGCTGAAACCTGTATAGAAATTGATGATTTTGTAGATAACTGGTCCATTGTAGATTCTCAACATGAAGTATCAGTTGTATATATTTTAATAGATGCTTCTTTATCAGACAGTGAATCTCTTCCCGAAATTGCTCAGAAAATGAACAGATGTTCAAACTGTTCAGATGATGAATTTTCAGATCAAGAAGATCTTCATTTCAGTGATAAATATAGCGATGAAGAAAGTCCTACTGAAGAAACTGAAGAGGAAGAATCAGAAGATTGTTTCTTTAGATTGGTCTTCTAAAGAAATACCTGAAAAAGGTAAACGCCCAGTTTCTCCTTTAAAAAAATTGAATTCTTTTTGCCCGTATGAAAAACAAGCAGCTGCTTATTCTTCATTACCTATTCCAAAATATGATTCAGTTGTAGAAAGTAATCTTCTCAAGAAAATGGTCAAAACAAAGAACCTGTTGTACATTCCAATGCAAGTACAGGTTAGAGGAGATTGGATTAATGTAGATGCTTTTATTGATACTGGTGGTTCTAATAATTTGGCTAGACCATCTATGTTTAAAGGTTTATGGAAACCTTTGCAAAACATTTTAGTTTCAGAAACTGTTGGTGGAACTATGAATCTCACCCATTATGTTGACAATATCTCTTTAAAAGTTGGGGGGAGTATTGTTAAGATATCTGCCATACAACATTATGACCCATCTCCAAGTTTATCTTTGGGTATGCCTTTTATTAACTCTATGTTACCTGTTACTATAAGTGAAGACAAGGTGATTCTGAATATGAAAAAAGAAAGCTATATCAGTACCAAGATTGAAGATAGCAGATTCAGAATTCAGGAAAGAAAATAGCCAAAGAAAAGCAGGTGCTAGAAAGCCACAAAATGATTCTAACAATTGGAAAGAGGTGCTGCAGATTTATGAAGACAAGATTGATTTGAAGCACAAGCAAAAGGCAAATATAAATCCCACTTGGTCTCCAGCTCAAGTTTTTATTTTTGAAAGATTGTTGAAAAGTTGCTCAAATGATCCTCAAAAGTTTTGGAGTGTTGAAAGCCCAAAACAAGAAATAGTGACTCTACATGATAATGGAGTCAAAGGAAAACTCATCCCATGCACTCCTACTGATGAACAAGAAATAAAGAAGCAAATTGAAGAATTGCTGAGTTTGCAGTTAATTGAACCCAGCACATCCCATTATTCTTGTTCGGCATTTTTAGTGAGGAATCATTCAGAAATTGTGAGAGGTAAAGCTCGAATGGTTATAAACTATAAACCATTGAATGCCATAACTCAGAGCTTTAATTATCCTCTGCCTCGTCAAGAAACCATTATGCAGAAGATTCAGAACAGTAAAGTCTTCAGCAAGTTTGACATGAAGTCTGGGTATTATCAAATCCAAATTAAAGAAGATGATCATCATAAAACTGGCTTTACATGCCCTGCAGGATTTTATCAATGGAAGGAAGTTATGTTTGGATTAAAGAATGCTCCAGCTTTCTTCCAAAGAAGAATGGATTTCATTTTTGGCAGGTATGATTTCATAGTGACATATATTGATGATATTCTAATTCACAGTCAAGATATGGCCTCTCATCTTGAACATTTAGAAATTTTTCTAAAAGAAGTACAGAATCATGGTATAGTGTTGTCTGAGAAAAAGATGGTTTGGTTTCAAGAAAGTGTTAATTTCTTAGGAATTCATATACTGAATGGGAAAACTTCAAATGTAGTCGAACGTTCTAACTAAATTATCTGAATTTCCCGATGAATTAAAATATACAAAGACTATTCAGCGTTTTCTAGGAGTCCTAAATTATGTCCATAAATATATTCCTAGATTATCTTCCAACACTGCTCCTATCAGAAAACATTTGAATTCTGGTTGGTCTGAACAAGCAACAAATGCAGTCAAATTGCTCAAAGCTGAATGTCAAAATCTCCCAAAGCTAAAGCCCCCTGGTGATGGTTTACTCATTCTCCAAACAGATGCCTCTGATGAATTTTGGGTGGTCGTGCTTTTTGAAAAAAGGGGAGAAGAAGAAGATTTATGTGCATATGCATCTGGTGAATTTTTACCTCATCAGAAAAATTATTTTATTGCAGAAAAAGAAACACTTTCCATCTTCAATGGCATGCAAAGGTTTGAACTATATTTGGCACCAACTAGATTTTTAATAAGGACCGATTCCATGAACTTCAAATATTTTTTATCTGCTAAGATCTCGAGACATCTAGCAAGAGGAAGACTGTTATCTTGGAAAATATGGTTTCAGCAGTACGATTTTGATGTTGAATGGGTGCCTGGAAGTTTAAATTATTTAGCAGACTCTCTTACCAGAGAAATGAATAAAGCTTACAGACAGTTTGAAAGAATTGAACTATTTGCAATTCCTGGTAAGACTTATAAGGCTGATCATTTTGCTACTTTTGTATATAGATTCAAAATTCTTGAACAACATCTCAGCTCAGTCACTGAAGAAATTAAAAAGGTTGTTGGAATGAGAATCAGAAGAAATCAGTGGATTCAGAAATGCCAAGCGTGGCAATCAAAGAATGTTGGAATCATTCTGGGGTTAGATGCAGAACTGGTAAAGGTTTATCCCTTACCAAATATGAAGGTAAAAATTTATTTTAAAACCCTTGATGATCTATAGTCTATACAATATACTGAATCAATGATTTGGACATTGAGAGTCTTGAATTATTATCAAATGATTGGTGGAATAGATTTTTCATTAGCAGTCTTTACATCTGCAAAAATGTTAGATCTAGAGGAAATAAATATGAACAACAGGGTTGGAAAGTTTATGTTGTCATTAAGGATCCTGATTTATTTTAAGAGCTTGATGCTGCATTTCTTCAATGAAATGACGAAAATTTTGCAGGAACAAATACCTTTCCACAGTATGAAATTTTTGAAACATTTGCAAACTGGGAGATAAAAGATGGATATTGCAGAAAGAGAAGAATGATCAAAACTTCTCAATGCATAGAAAGAACTTTGCAATATCTCAGAACATTTTCATCACCTTGGGACTATCAGAGTCTTGAGTTTAGAAAATTCATTTCTCCTGATCCTTTTGCACAAGTTTTTAGTTTTGAAAAGGTTGATTTTTCAGTATTGGCAAATAATTAAGATGAAATAAAGAAAGTAACTCTTTGGCTAAAAGAGTTCAATAATGCAAAATTATTCGAAAAGATTTCGATGTTACAAAAGTTTGATGAAATACAAGGAGAAAATAAGGTGATAAAATTCTCAGTCAATCAAAAGGCTCTAATAAATATTAGTGTTATAACAGGCAATTGGACCAATGATGTTGTTTGTTTGGTCAGTTTAATGTTATCCACTAAAGCATGCTCCTCTATGATATTTGAGTTAGGTTGGCAGAAGAGAGATGAGATCAGCAATAATTGCAAACTTTGGATACAACATGCCATAGAAACCTCCACTAGTATGTTTCAAATATTTAAGTGGGAATTATAAGATGGGATTGAATTGGTCGTTCAGCCAATGCCTTTATTTTCTAAAGTAAAAAAGGATTCCTTCCTAGATATTGAAATAAATCCACTGGCATTCATTAACCGATGGAAAAAAGCAGATGACCAGTATGTTTTTCCTAAAAGAATTTTCATGTTTTCACCAACAAGATAAAGTGGAAGATAGGACAATCATCCACAGCTAAAGCATCTTCAAAAGCAGAATCATCTACAGCGACGGCATCATCAAAAGGAAAATAAAAAGTAAATATAGAAGAAAGGCCGACATTATATGTAGACCTATATGAAGATGCTCAAGACCCCAGCGATAATGACTGGGAAACAGAATATTTAAAGTGGATGGAGGAAGCTGAGTTAAACAAAATATCCTCTTCTGACGATGATTTCGATAGTGACCGTAGTTCGAAAGGGCCATGGTATTTTGTTTTTATTTTTGCATTATTGTACTTTGGAATATTGGGTATACACCGTCTGGAATAGTAATATCCGACAGGACCCTCAATAATTCCTTCTTTATTTATTTTCTATGCTTTTTTAGATTCTTAGCGATAGGCTATATAAACAGACTCAAGTGTCATATAAGGACACAAGTGTATGAAGTAGTGTGCGCGAGTCTGAATAGTGAATGTGTAATCTAAGTTTGAGAACCTTATCTCTGTAATTGATTTTATACAGTGTGAATAAAGCTTGATGTTTTCTTATTTTATCTAAAAAAAATTTGGTCTCGGTTCGAGTTCTTAAGTGTATCAGTAAAGCTAAGAGAGAGCATTCGTAAAGCTACGTGTGGAGAGCCCGTGGTGTGGCCGAAGAGTAGTAGATGCTATTCAGCAAATACATTAAGACAAGTCAAAAAGTGATTGAAATCAGCTCAGAGACTTTCCTTACTCGTTTCTGAGCTGATTTCAATCACTTTTCGACTTGTTGTAATGTACTCGCTGAATAGCATCTACTACTCTTCGGCCACACCACAGGCTCTCCACACGTAGCTTTACGAATGCTCTCTCTTAGCCTTACTGATACACTTAAGAACTCGAACAGAGACCAAAAGCTTTTCAGATAAAATAAGAAAACATCAAGCTTTATTCACCCTGTATAAAATCAATTATAGAGATAAGGTTCTCAACCTTAGATTACACATTCACTCTTCAGACTCACGCACACTACTTCATACACTTGTGTCCTTATATGACACTTGAGTCTGTTTATATCGCCTATTGCTAAGAATCTAAAAAATCATAGAAAAGAAATAAAGGAGGAATTATTGAGGGTCCTATCGGATATTACTATAGAATAGTCTGGAAATATGGTTCCATCTTGGCATCAAGTAGACAAATTACCCATAATTCTACCAATTCTTGCATGGTCATATGTTTGATGCCTAGTATCAAATACTTCAGCAATGCAAGGTGTATTCAAACCATGCCTAAAAAGTGGAGCCAAACCAATTCGGATTCCTCCGAAATGAAGATAGGAGTATTTCTTGTCTTTTGCATACTGACGAAATTTCTTAATTTCATCATCAGAGAATAGACACAGAGCAACTATTTGAACAGACGGACCTGAAATCTTTAATTTTACTTCAACTTCTTTTAAAAAAGATTTCCTTTGAAAGATATAAGCTATAGGGACCTTGTAAACATCAGTAGAATGTAGAGAAGGTGGATTCCAACTCTCAAGATTTTCTATTAATTCATGAGCATTATTGGGATCACTATCAGTTTCTACAAATCGAGAATCTACTTCAATAACAACTTTGAGATCAATAGAAGATAATGAACGTAAAATATTGGCCATGTTTGATAAAACCAGAATTTAAACAGGGCTCTGATACCAAAATATAAGATGACTAAAGCAAAGACTTTCCTTATTCGTTTCGGAGCTGATTTCAATCACTTTTCGACTTGTCTTAATGTACTTGTTGAATAGCATTTACTACTCTTCGGCCACACCACGGGCTCTCCACATGTAGCTTTACGAATGCTCTCTCTCAGCCTTACCGATATACTTAAGAACTCGAACAAAGACCAAAAGCTTTTCAGATAAAATAAGAAAACATCAAGCTTTATTCACACTATATAAAATCAATTACAGAGATAAGGTTCTCAACCTTAGATTACACATTCACTCTTCAGACTCGCGCACACTACTTCATACACTTGTGTCCTTATATGACACTTGAGTCTGTTTATATAGCCTATTGCTAAGAATCTAAAAAAGCATAGAAAAGAAATAAACGAGGAATTATTGAGGGTCATGTCGGATATTACTATTCCAGACGGTGTCTACCCAATATTCCAAAGTACAATAATGCAAAAATAAAAACAAGCTACCATGGCCCTTCCGGACTACGGTCACTATCAAAATCATCGTCAGAAGAGAATATTTTGTTTAACTTCGCTTCCTCCATCCACTTTAAGTATTCTGTCTCCCAGTCAGTATCGCTGGGGTCTTGAGCATCTTGATATAGGTCTACATATAGTGTCAGCTTTTCTTCTATATTTACTTTTTCTTTTCCTTTTGTTGATGTCGTTGTTGTAGATGATTATGCTTTTGAAGCTGCTTTAGTTGTGGATGATTGTCCTATCTCCCACTTTATCTTGTCGGTGAAAACATGAAAATTATTTTGAGGAAAAACATATTGGTCATCTTCTTTTTTCCATCGGTTAATGAATGCCATTGGATTTATTTCAATATCTAGGAAGGAATCCTTTTTTACTTTAGAAAAGAAAGGCATTGGTTGAACGTCCAATTCAATCCCATCTAATAATTCCCACTTAAATATTTGAAACATACTAGTGGAGGTTTCTATGGCATGTTGTATCCAAAGTCTGCAATTATTGCTGATCTCATCTCTCTTCTGCCAATCTAACTCAAAGATCATAGAGGAGCATGCTTTAGTGCATAACATTAAATTGACCAAACAAACAACATCATTGGTCCAATTACCTGTTATAACACTAATGGTTATTAGAGCCTTTTGATTGACTGAGAATTTTATCACCTTATTTTCTCCTTGTATTTCATCAAACTTTTGTAACATCGAAATCTTTTCGAATAATATGGCATTACTAAACTCTTTTAGCCAAAGAGTTACTTTCTTTATCTCATCTTCACTATTTGCAAATACTGAAAAATCAACCTTTTCAAAACTAAAAACTTGTGCAAAAGGATTAGGAGAAATGAATTTTCTAAAATCAAGACTCTGATAGTCCCAAGGCGATGAAAATGTTCTGAGATATTGAAAATTTCTTTCTATGCATTGAGAAGTTTTGATCATTCTTCTCTTTCTACAATATCCATCTTTTATCTCCTAGTCTGCAAATGTTTCAAAAATTTCATACTGTGGAAAGTTATATGTTCCTGCAAATTTTTTGTCATTTCATTGAAGAAATGCAGCTTCAATCTCTTAAAATAAATCAGGAATCCTTAATGACCACAGAAACTTTCCTACCCCATTGTTCATATTTATTTCCTCTAGATCAAACATTTTTGCAGATGTAAAGACTGCTAATGAAAAATCTATTCCACCAATCATCTGATAATAATTCAAGACTCTCAATGTCCAAATCATTGATTCAGTATACTGTATAGACCATAGATCATCAAGGGTTTTAAAATAGATTTTTACCTTCATATTTGGTAAGGGATAAGCCCTTACCAGTTCTGCATCTAACCCCAAAATGATTCCAACATTCTTTGATTTCCAGGCTTGGCATTTCTGAATCCACTGATTTCTTCTGAGTCTCATTGCAAAAATCTTTTTAATTTCTTCAATGACTGAACTGAGATGTTGTTCAAGAATTTTGAATCTATATACAAAAGTAGCAAAATTTGCAAATAGTTCGTTTCTTTCAACTTGTCTATAAGCTTTATTCATTTCTTTGGTAAGAGAGTCTGCAAAATAATTTGAAATTACAGGCACCCATTCAACATCAAAATCGTACTATTGAAACCATATTTGCCAAGATAACAGTCTTCCTCTTGCTAGCTATCTCGAGATCTTAGCAGAGAAAAAACATTTGAAGTTCATGGAATCAGTCCTTATTAAAAATCTAGTTGGTGCCAAATATAGTTCAAACCTTTGGATGCCATTGAATATGGCAAGTGTTTCTTTTTCCTGCAATAAAATAATTTTTCTAATGAGGTAAAAATTCACTAGATGCATATGCACATAAATCTTCTTCTTCTCCCCTTTTTTCAAAAAGCATTGCCACCCAAAATTTATTAGAGGCATCTGTTTGGAGAATGAGTAAACCATCACCAGGGGGCTTTAGTTATGGGAGCTTTTGACATTTAGCTTTGAGCAATTTGACTGCATTTGTTCCTTCTTCAGACCAACCAGAATTCAAATGTTTTCTGATAGAAGCAGTCTTGGAAGATAATCTAGGAATATATTTATGGGCATACTTTAGGACTCCTAGAAAACGCTGAATAGTCTTTGTATCTTCTAATTCATCGGGAAATTCAGATAATTTAGTTAGAACATGCGGTTGCGTTTTAATTTGCCCATTCAGTATATGAATTCCTAAGAAAACAATGCTATCTTGAAACAGAACCATCTTTTTCTCAGACAACACTATACCATGATTCTGTACTTCTTTTAGAAAAATTTCTAAATGTTCAAGATGAGAGGCCATATCTTGACTGTGAATTACAATATCATCAATATATGTCACCATGAAATCATACCTGCCAAAAATGAAATCCATTCTTCTCTGGAAGAAAGCTGGAGCATTCTTTAATCCAAACGGAACTACCTTCCATTGATAAAATCCTGCAGGGAATGTAAAGGCAGTTTTATGATGATCATTTTCTTTAATTTGGATTTGATAATACCCAGACTTCATGTCAAACTTGCTAAAGACTTTACTGTTCTGAATCTTCTGCATAATGGTTTCTTGACGAGGCAGAGGATAATTAAAGCTCTGAGTTATGGCATTCAATGGTTTATAGTTTATAACCATTCGAGCTTTACCTCTCACAATTTCCGAATGATTCCTCACTAAAAATGCAGAACAAGAATAATGGGATGTGCTAAGTTCAATTAACTGCAAACTCATCAATTCTTCAATTTGCTTCTTTATTTCTTGTTCATCAGTAGGAGTGCATGGGATGAGTTTTCCTTTGACTCCATTATCATGTAGAGTCACTATTTCTTGTTTTGGGCTTTCAACGCTCCAAAACTTCTGAGGATCATTTGAGCAACTTTCAACAATCTTTCAAAAATAAAAACTTGAGCTGGAGACAAATTGGGATTTATATTTTCCTTTTGCTTGTGCTTCAAATCAATCTTGTCTTCATAAATCTGCAGCACCTCTTGCCAATTATTAGAATCATTTTGTGGCTTTCTAGCACCTGCTTTTCTTTGGCTATTTTCTTTCCTGACTTCTGAATCTACTATCTTCAATATTGGTACTGATATAGTTTTCTTTTTCATATTCAAAATCACCTTGTCTTCACCTATAGTAACAGGTAACACAGAGTTAATAAAAGGCATACCCAAAAATAAACTTGGAGATGGGTCATAATGTTATATGGCAAATATCTTAACAATACTCCCCCCAACTTTTAAAGAGATATTGTCAACATAATGGGTGAGATTCACAGTTCCACCAACAGTTTCTGAAACTAAAATGTTTTGCAAAGGTTTCCATAAACCTTTAAACAGAGATGGTCTAGCCAAATTTCGAACCACCAGTATCAATAAAAGCATCTACATTAATCCAATCTCCTCTAACCTGTACTTGGACTGGAATGTACAACAGGTTATTTGTTTTGACCATTTTCTTGAGAAGATACTTTTTGCAACTGAATCTTATTCTGGAATAGGTAATGAAGAAGAAGCAGCTACTTGTTTTTCATACGTGAAAAAAGAATTCAATTTCTTTAAAGGAGAAATTGGGCGTTTACCTTTGTCAGGTATTTCTTTAGGAGACCAATCTAAAGAAACAATATCTTCTGATTCCCTAGTATCAGTTTCTTCAATAGCACTTTCTTCATCACTATATTCATCACTGAAATGAAGATCTTCTTGATTTGAAAATTCATCATCTGAACAGTTTGAACATCTATTCATTTTCTAAGCAATTTCGGGAAGAGATTCACTGTCTATTAGAGAAGCATTTGTTAAAATATATACATATGATACTTCATCTTGAGAATCTACAATGGACCAGTTATCTACAAAATCATTAATTTCTATACAGGCTTTCAGCTTATTTGAAGAGATTTTTGGACACTTCCTTGCAAAATGTCCTTCTTGTTTACATATAAAACAAGCATTATCTTTCCTTGATTGCCTGCGATTCTTCAAATATCTGAATCTTTTGAAAGGTTTCTTTGGGTTGGCAACTTTCTTTGGTTTAAATCTTCCATACCTTTTTTTATTTCTTCTTTTGAAAGGTGTCCAGGGCAAAACAGCACTGCAAAGATCAGCATTGGGCGTGACATCTTGTGCTTTCTTTTGCCAATAGAGATACTTTACCTTTTCTTGACATCTGAACAGAAGATCAATCCAGTAAACCTGATCTATTGTCTTACCTTGAACTTCTAGGTCTTTCATGATCAGATCACCTAAGTTACCAGGGAATTTTGATAAAAATGAAATTTTCTGAGTAGAGTCATTTGTAAGATTTGCTTTATAAATCTTAGACATATAATCTTGCCCAAATTGGTCTAATAATTTCAAATCTTTTAATTCCATCCTAGCCAGATCAGTTATAATCTATTTTTTCTCATCAACAGGTTCAGTCACACACTGAGTTTTTAACAACAGTTCAAGAGTAGCTAATCCAGCAGCATCTACTGCTAATCTTTCTTGTTTTGGTGGTCCCATCCACCAGTCATAGACTATACCTGCCATTCTCTTTTCTGCAAGGGAAAAGATAGATGCATTATCTAATATTGTTGTAACTTGCATTTGATATAATGCACCAATCCATATTCTTATTGACTTTGTTGGGTTTGTGGACTTATCCAAATCTAAAACATACCCACTAGAATTGGTTGCAAATAGGTCTTCTTCAACTCTAGGGTACTTTGGAGCTCTAAAAACATGAGCTTTCTGAATTGACAGCAAAATAAAAGACAGAAACTTGGAAGCAGCATTTTCTAATGTGATTACTTCATCCTTAGACTTTTAAAGTTTTAAAGTCTTTTCTTTTGTTTCTTTCTACCTCTTTTTCTCTTTTCTTTTTAATCTGGCTTCTTTCTCAGCTTTTTCTTCCTGCTGCTCTTCATAGAGAAATTTTAAATTAGCCATGATTAATTCATTTTGATTTCCTAAATCATGTAAGACTTCTTCTGCATGAGAACACCAAGTGGCAAGATAATTTCCAATTTGATATGTCTAATCTAGATCATTAGTGTTTGAAGAATTATGCTCAATTAAGGGAGCACAATCAGCTCTATTGGATGGTTGCCTTGATTGGGATGAAGTTGTATAGAATTTTGTCTTTGGAGGCCACTCCCCCCCTTTCACAAAACGACGATTTGCATACTGCTATTCTTCCATGGGTGGAAAATGACTATTAGAAGTTCTAAACATCTTATTGACAGCTAAAAAAGACTTCGACTCTGGTATATACAATTCAGTTTGAGATAAAACAGGTTGTTCTGGAAAAACTTCATCAATGGGTGCAGAATTGTTTATGTTAGAAGATGATTCTTCAGTAGGAGTAATAGGTAATACATGTCTTCTTGGCCTAAAGATAGGTCTGGGAATGATTGCTCTATTAGGTATGATACGAACTTGACCATTATTCACAAAGACTCTTTGTGCTTGGACTTCAAGCTTGTTTATATCTGCAGGGGATTTATACTGAAAATACCAATCACTAGGAAGATCAACAAGATCATATAACACACCTTCACCCTGTGCGTTACTCAAACCAACTGTCACACAATCTTTTTAAAACAGGCTGCTTAAGCTTAGGATATACAGTATTAGTTAACTGGAAAGAGGTCTGTATCAATACTGACAAATATTCACTATCATCTATCATTTGTTACCCCTGAATTCCAACCATGAGTTTCCAACAATCCTTCAGATGAGAATCTGTAAGGCTTATAGAATAGTCTGGAAATATGGTTCCATATTGGCATCCAGTAGACAAATTACCCATAATTGTACCAATTTTTGCATGATCATATGTTTGATGCCTAGTATCAAATAATTCAGCAATGCAAGGTGTATTCAAACCATGCCTAAAAAGTGGAGCCAAACCAATTCGGATTCCTCCGAAATGAAGATAGGAGTATTTCTTGTCTTTTGCATACTGACGAAATTTCTTAATTTCATCATCAGAGAATAGACACAGAGCAACTATTTGAACAAACGGACCTAAAATCTTTAATTTTACTTCAACTTCTTTTAAAAAAGATTTCCTTTGAAAGATATAGGTTATAGGGACCTTGTAAACATCAGTAGCATGTAGAGAAGGTGGATTCCAACTCTTAATATTTTCTATTAATTCATGAGCATTATTGGGATCACTATCAGTTTCTACAGATCGAGAATCTACTTCAATAACAACTTTGCGATCAATAGAAGATAATGAACGTAAAATATTGGCCATGTTTGATAAAACCAGAATTTAAACAGGGCTCTGATACCAAAATATAAGATGACTAAAGCAGATACTTTCCTTACTCGTTTCTGAGCTGATTTCAATCACTTTTCGACTTGTCTTAATGTATTCGCTGAATAGCATCTACTACTCTTTGGCCACACCATGGGCTCTTCACACGTAGCTTTACGAATGCTCTCTCTCAGCCTTACTGATACACTTAAGAACTTGAACAGAGACCAAAAGCTTTTCAAATAAAATAAGAAAACATCAAGCTTTATTCACAATGTATAAAATCAATTACAGAGATAAGGTTCTCAACCTTAGATTACACATTCACTCTTCAGACTCGCACACACTACTTCATACACTTGTGTCCTTATATGACACTTGAATCTGTTTATATAGCCTATTGCTAAGAATCTAAAAAAGCATAGAAAAGAAATAAAGGAGGAATTATTGAGGGTCCTGTTGGATATTACTATTCCAGACGGTGTCTACCCAATATTCCAAAGTACAATAATGCAAAAATAAAAACAAACTACCATGGCCCTTTCGGACTACAATCACTATCAAAATCATCGTCAGAAGAGGATATTTTGTTTAACTCAGCTTCCTCCATCCACTTTAAATATTCTATCTCCTAGTAATTATCACTGGGGTCTTGAGCATCTTGATATAAGTCTACATATAGTGTCGGCTTTTCTTCTGTATTTACTTTTTCTTTTCCTTTTGCTGATGTCGTTGTTGTAGATGATTCTGCTTTTGAAGATGCTTTAGTTGTGGATGATTGTCCTATCTCCCACTTTATCTTGTCGATGAAAACATGAAAATTCTTTTAGGAAAAACATATTGGTCATCTGCTTTTTTCCATCGGTTAATGAATGCCATCGAAATTGTCTACTCTTAATGTTTACCATGCACGGATTCAACTTCAGGTGTTATCCTTTTCCTCTTAGAAGGTACATGACAAATTCAAATTTAGGTTCACCCTCTTTAATGGAATGCATGGTTTCTTTAAAGGAGGTCACAGTGATAGTCTTAGTGGATCGGTTAAAATTCAAGTTCACTCTTTCTCTAGGTCACAGCGACAATCTCTTTCATTTTAGGCGGCCAAAATCTCAGGTTTTAGTCTCGTGGACTGCTCTGCCATGGTTTCTTCCTAATGAGGTCATCTCTCTATGTATGGTCAGTGTAATTAAACTTGTGTTTCATACTTTTTTACTCCTACATTTTGAAATTTTGAAATGCATATGTTGTCTATTGCCTTTGTGCTTTTGGAACTTAATTGTTTTCGAGGTGTTTGTTATCTTACAACAAACGTCGAGATCTAATCATTCCACTTTCATCAACAACCAACTTAGATAGTTTCAATTCATGGCATATCCTTCAATATCTAAATCCAATCCATCTATATTTGCATTTAACTTCTTTATAAACCCACATGTTCTGATCGAAATTGCCTACTCTTAACATTTACCATGCTATCCAAAATCCTAACATCCAGAACATTATGTTTATTACCATTCAACCAATCACTTGGATGGTAGATGTGGTACCTAAACCTTTGTCAACAGAACATTATTTCTGCTATGCCCAGTTACAATGTAGAACTTGCCTTCCTTTCATTAACAGTCTCTTTTCTCCCTTATTGATGCTTCATTTATCTAGATCTTGAAGTATGGAATTCAAATAATACTTTTAATGTGACTTTCACAAGAAAATAGGATATCTGAACCCAAACCTTTTTTTAACCTCTAAATGTGTGACCTTGACTCCTTTAACTTGAATCTGACATGATCCAATTTTGTTCTATCACTTGCCACCCTAAAGTTGTTTCCCTACTTTTGTGTGGCCCAAACATATCCTACCACCTAGAATCCATAATGTTTTTCCTACCACACAACATCTAGATCCCAAAATTACCTCTATGCACTTAGCACCAACATTTCAACTATCATGCACTCCTAACATGGCATCTAATGTGATAATTGAAGTGAAATTTGATGTGGCATTTGAATATTTGGGATGTTATTCATATTGTGTTATTTGCTCTATCATAACGATATCCAAAATATGGATCTTTCTTTCAAATCCAGATATTCGAATATATAGATTTTAAAGAAAGATCCAGATTTGAATATCTAGGTTCTTAGTTTTCCTTGCTATTATGTTTGGCCTTCATTATTGGGATATTTGAATCATTCTACTCAGTGCCAGCTCACCCACTTTTCCACTCACATCTGGCATCAGATGTGGCCTATGACATTTCATTCATATCACCTGGGTTATCATAAGTTTTTGCACGTTAGGTTATGTGGCATCACAAATGTGATATTATGTTATGTTAGATGTATCATCAATAGTATTGTATGGTCTCTAACATGAGTCATCCTATGTAGCACTCAAATTTGTGTTATCTAGATTCATTGTTCCTCTACTCATATTATAGATTCTGGATATTAGGATCTTATTTCTACACCATCCAGATATCCAAAAGTTCTCTTACTTGACTACTCTTTACTTACATGGTATTTTCCTTAGCATACAATATGTCATTCTTTATGGCCCATGATGTGTCATTTAGATCTATGCATCTAGCTCTTCACTTTAATCTTTATGGTATTCCTTTTTTCTAGAGTACAGAATGTCCAACCACCTAACTTTGACTCTAGGAATGATTTTTACCATTCAAATATCTAGACATGTGGGTACTTGGATTCCTTAGTAATTCGGCAGTTTGAGTTTTTGGTGTTCTATGTTCTGCCCATTTTCTTATTGGCCAGTGGCTTCGGCCTTTTTTTTTTTTGGAGATTTGGGTAGGTGGCTTTAGTTGTTTTGGAAGTTTTATTTTTGTTTCCTATATCGCCAGATCTATTCCTATTAGTCCATCTACTCATGCCATAGGTTGTCCAGTAGACTATGGCAGACTAGGTTTGATCTTGCAACATTGTTCTTATGTGTATCAACATCGAACCACAAAAATTCTCTCAAAATTCGAATGTTCATGAACACCTTCAAGCACCAGCTCTAGGAAACTCAGGTCTTGAAAAGGCCTCAATAATGTGATAGCACATCAATGTACAACAAAAGTACCAAATTTATTCCCTGGCAGCAACAACAGCCTCAAACTTTCTTGTTGCAACTAAATTCCTTGCAAATGAACACCAATGTATCTCTCATAATGCTCATGGACATGGACAGACTATTGTTATAAAGCAACATTCATTTTCTATTATAAAATTCTCTCACATCCTACTAATTTAATATTTCTCTCCTTCCTTTCTTTCATACCTCTGCATTTTCTTCAGAATCTAATACTGCCCTCGGAGATAACTCACATTATCTTGGTAAAATAACCATGTTCAATTTCATTATTAGAAGGCTTATTATTTATTTATTTTAGTTTGTTTTCTTTCACATGGAATCATGTTGAAGTTTTTAGCTAGACAAACCAAGAAAATTGGCATAAGCATGCACTAAGACTGAAAAGAGAACAACAAATATGTCGAGACATGACATATTTCTATTAAGTGCACTAAATATTTGTTTCAAATATCCCTCAGATGGGTGGCTTAGTTATTTGTGCATAAACAAATGTTAATGTTTTATATATTCAAATGCCATGATGGTGACAAGATTTTCCTTGCAAATTCATATCTGCATATGGAGAATGGTTTAATAATGAAATGGATTTCTTCTTTTGTGGTTTGTCTATGTTAGTTTTGCCTATTGTTTTTACAAATGTTGAAAATGTTAATATTATAATCCTAAAAAATTCAAACTTGCCAACTTATTTAACTTACATGTGTCGATTGCAGTAGTTCAACCCTTGGTATTCACACGGCAAGTATATTAAAATTCTTTCTTTTGTTCTGTTATGTCTTCGCACTTTCCTCATCTATCTTTGCATCACCATATTTCCTTGAGATTTTCAACTTCTTCAGATAATTCATTTAGCTTTGCTATGAGTTTATTGATAAATCCTTTGAGATATCTTCAATTATTGCAACATGAAGATAACTCTTGAAGATCATGATCCTCTAATGTTTCAATAACCATATCCAATAGTCTCTTCATACAATCTTTTGTAATTAAACTCCTATCAACAATGCTTGATTCCACAGGGGACTCACTCATAGGTTGATTAACAAGATCATCGCATACACTCTTTCTTGGATGCATCTTGAACTGCTTACTCATTTAGAGTTCAAATTTAGATTTAATATCCTAAAGGCTTCTCATATGTTCCCTTTTTTCATTGTTTACTTTCAATATATTTTTTTCTAGGCTTTCTATTGTCCTCTTCGAATCTTCCTTTCAAAGGTAGATAAATTATCAATTCTTTGGGCATTATTAATTTCATGCTTAAAACGAGTTGCATCATGTTGGGCCTTAGCTATAGCTATACTAATCCATTCAATCTTAAATTTTGGATCAATTGATCACATAGAAGTTGCCATATCGACATTCACAAGGATTTCTTCCCATCTTTGAATAAGATGGTTCCTTTCCAACAAAGACTTCTCTAGTATATCTAACTGCTCAACTACACTACGGTATTTATTTTATAGTTCCTCGTACTCTTCTTTTAGATATTCAAGATTACTCTTCCCAGTTTTGTTACCATGCACACTTGTTTCAGACAGCTTGCTAAATGTAACATTAGCGTCATTCCATTCAATCATTTCCAAATCTCCCTTGCTTGAGAGCGTTGTGTTATTTACTCTAAGAGATGATTTTGCAAGCCACTCAACTTTTTCAATTATTTATTTGGAGTGGAATTTCTATGGAAAATTCATCTCCCCGAAGATATTTTCAATTTTATGAAGAAGCGAGTCCTTAATTGAAACTGATTCTTGAAAAGCAAATGCAGGATTTTGAATATCTTCTAGCTCTAGTTATAGTGCTTTAACATGCTTAGAAGCTTCCATTTTAGTTTCATGCAATGTATCATTTTTCTTCTGTAATTCCTGCAAACATTTCTCTAACTCATTGGACTTTTCCACTAATGATTATCTTAGTGTATTGCATTCCAAAACCAATCCTTTCCCTTTAGCAATGAACAGACTAAGATTTTATCTAACTGACAACAATTTGTTTTATGTTTTCTCAATATCAATTCTTACTTTTATGTTATCCAGGCGCGTTTCTTTCAGCTTCTCGTCAAATTTACATAAAAGGTCTTTCAATTCCCTAAATTTTTCTTCATTTTGAGTTTTTATTGAATTCATCGCATTTACTTTTTCATTTATCTAGTCTACTTCCTTTTCTTTGTAATTGAATATTTCTCTGAAGAACATATCCAAAGAAAGTGTAACTTATTTTTCCAATGATTTTTCATAATCAGAAGCAAGCTTAAAAAAAACATCTATGAACTAGGTTCACTTATGAAAATACTACATTGTACTTTTCAATAAGAAAAAGGAGACTTGTATCAAGATAAGACATTCTCTCCACGCAAGGAACAGTTGCCAAACTCTAATCTTGAATGAATTCCTCAATGGAAGATATTAACTTCTCTGTGGTAGTGTCAAAATGGTGTTTCAAGTCAGAATGAAATTATGAAAAGGCTTTCATTGATAATTCCTTTTTTGAAAGATATTTTCTAAAGGAAACTACCTCCAAATGCAATGAATCTCTTTCATTTTCATTTTGAGCTACTTGAAAATCCATTTCATGTGGCCCAAACATATCCTGCCACCTGGAATCCATAATGTTTTACCCACCATTCAACATCTAGATCCCAAAAATTCCTCTATCCACTTAGCACCAACATTTCAAATGTCATGCACTCCTCCTAACATGGCATATAATGTGATAGTTGAATTGAAATTTGATGTGGCATCTGAATATTTGGGATCTAAAATATGCATATTGTGTTATTTGCATTATCATAACGATATCCAAAATTTGGACCTTTCTTTAAAATCTAGATATCAAATATCTAGATTTTAAAGAAAGACCCAAATTCGAATATATAGGTCTTGATTTTCCTTGCTATAATGTTCAGCCTTCATTATTGGGATATCTGAATAATTCTGCTCAGTGCCAACTCACCCACTTGTCCACTTGCATATGGCATCATATGTGGCCTATGACATTTCAATCATATCACCTAGATTAACATAAGCTTTTTCATGTTAGGTTATGTGGCATCACAAATGTAAAATTATGTCATGTTAGATGTATCATCATTACTTACTCCTATATGGCACCCAAATCTAGGTTATCAAGATTCATTGTTCCTCTACTTGTATTATATATATATATATATATATATATATATATAGGATCCTATATCTAAGCCATCCAAATATCCAAAAATTCTCTCACTCTACTACTCTTTACTTACATGGTATATGCCTTAGCATCCAACATGTCATTATTTATGGCATGTGATGTGTCGTTCAGATATACGTATCTAGCTCTTCACTTTAGTCTTTATGATATTCCTTTTCTTCTGGATTACAGAATGTCCAACCATCCAGCTTTCACTCTAGGAATGAGATTTACCATTCAACTCCTTTTTTCCTGGATTACAAAACATCCAACCTTCCAAGTTTGCCTATAGGAATGGTTTTTACCATTCAAATATCTAGACATGTGAGTATTTGGCTTCCTTAGTAATTCGGTGATTTCAGTTGTTGGTGTTCTATGTTCTTCCCATTATGTTGTTTCCCATTGGTTTCGTCCATTGTTTTTTTTGGAGTTTGGGTGGGTAGTTTTAGTTATTTTGGAAATTGGATTTTATGTCTCCTATATCGCCATATATATTCCTATTGGTCCATCTACTCGTACCATAGGTTGTCCATTAGACTATTGCAAACAAAGCTGGATCTTGCAGCATTGTTCTTATGTGTATCAATATCAAACCGCAGAAAATTCACTCAAAATTCAAATGGTCATGAACACCTTCGAGCACCAGCTGCAGAAACATAATTAAAAAAATAAAAATAAAAATAAAAAATAAAAAACAAAAAAACATTTCCTGAAAACCCCTCAATAGTGTGATAGCACATTAATGTACAAAAAAAGTAACAAATTTATTCCCAAACAACAACAACAACAGCGTCAAACTTCCCTGTGACAACTAAAGTCCTTGAAAATGAGCCCCATTGTATCTCTCATAATTCTCATGGGCATGGAAAGACTGTTGCTATAAAGCAACATCCATTTTCTATTATAACATTCTCTGACATCCTTGTAATTTAATATTTCCCTCCTATCGCTCTTTCAATCCTCTGCATTTTCTTCAAAATCTGACACTGCCCTCAGATATAACTCACATCATCTTGGTAAATTAACCATGTTCAATTTCGTTATTAGAAGGCTTATTCTTTATTTATTTTTTAATTTGTTTGTTTTGATATGGAATTATGTTGAAGTTTTTAGCTAGACAAAACAAGAATTTTGGCATAAACATGCACAAAGACTGAAAAGAGAACAGCAAATATGTTGAGACATGAAATATTTCTATTAGGCGCACTATATCTTTGTTTCAAATATCCCTCAGATGGGTAGCTTATTTATTTGTGCAGATAATAAATTTAAAAAAAAATGTTTAATGTTTTATATATTCTAATGCCATGATGGTGACAAGATTTTCCTTGCAAATTCAGATTTGCATATGCATAATAGTTTAATACTGAAATGCCTTTCTTCTTTTGTAGTTTCTTTATTGTTAGTTTTTCTTATTGTTGTTACAAATGTTACAGATGTTAATATTCTATTCCTCAATCATTCAAACTTTCCATCTTATTTAACTTACATGTGTTGATTGCAGCGGTTCAACCCTTGGTATTCATGCTGCAAGTATAGAAAAAAATCTCACTTTTGTTACGGTGTGTCTTCGTACTTCCCTCATCCATTACTTTCACTTCCTCTACCTTTTCTTAAAATACAATCTCATTGATTCACAGTCTCATCTTATCTATAGTCTGTTTTTCCCTGCAATTTAATAAAAACACACTAACCTTTCTCTATCCCAATTTTTGTATGCTCCATATGCTTAACTTACTCGTTGTAACTATCCATTAGAAAACTAGAATTTTTGTGCTCTTTTCTTAAGGTAAATTATATTTTACTTACTTATTTTATCTAACTTTAGATTTTCCTAGCACTTGCAATTCTGCCAAATGCTCTCTATGAAAAAAGTATGTGTTCCACTGGCTCCATCTCTAGAATGATGCCTGAGTCTCTGTTGCACTAATTTCCTTCAAATTATTCCAATAGGAAAGCGATTTAATTTATTTACATATCCATCCCAAGTGATATTAAAAGTACATATCTAATGGAAAGTGTGAATTTTGCATATCCCCTTCCAACCCTACCCAATTGCATGTTTAATCTACGAACCAACTTATTGAATATCTAAATCAATATATCTCAATCATATGTAGAATGGCGTGGATTGGTTGTGTTGTCCTTCTAAATTTGAAATGTTACCATAGTTTAAATTACAGCTCTAATTTACAATATACTTTTCATGCATATCTCTTCCATCACTTTTCAAAGCAAATCTTATCTCCAAACTATGTTTCCTTGTGTTTCTATATATTCCACTCTTCTTGCTTCAAAATATGTGTTCCTTCATGTCTTTTAAATTTCATATTGTAGCCTTCTCCTACACCTTTCTGCAAAATATACTTATGTTCTTGTACACTTAAATTTTAAATCTACTTACAGTTCCTCTTTGCCAGTGAAAAGTCGTAGCAAAAAGGATCCAACTTTGACTAGCGATGCATTTTCATTGTTGATGGTTGGTTCTACTGAGTTATAACCAATCCTCTGAGTGGTTTCCATCGAGCATATTTTCCCAAGCAGGACCACAACCCCCCCCGATATCGTCTCTCGCTTTTTGAAGGAACTCACAAACATGCGATCTTGCTCCCTTCAATGCATAATGCCCTTGCAACATCTGGGGAGCTTCAAGTTGGCTCCATTGTGCTCCTAAAAAAAGTTGTTGCACATCCTTCCATTAATCTTTGTATGTTACGACTTCCTCTCCTATCTTCCTCTCCTTCCTCTCCATTTATGTCATCTTTTTCCATCTATTGCATTTGCTTTTGATTTTCCTATTCTCCTCCTCTCTCACAATTTGTTTTTTTTGCAAGACGCTTCGTGTCATTGAACTTGAAATTCTCCATCATACAACACCTCTAATTGGCGAGCCAACCCATCTTGTTCTTCTCTTTGAACAAGTTCTCCATGCCACCTCATCCTCGGTAAATACCACCACCTTGCCGTCAAATTCCCCAATAGGGGGCCAGCTTGCAGCCTCTGGTATGGATAGTGCTCCTGGTTCAACAACTCTCCCTTTCAAGGCACTCAGCCCATCGCAGAAATACTGGTCCAAACAAGTCAGGGTCCTCGCAAAAACACCACTACGTGAATACAATCCATGTGGCACTAGGAAATCTCTCGAGTTTGAACTTCTAGACGATACAGATGACAAAATCCACGTATCTGCATTCAATGACCTGGCAGACTCTTTGAATGCTCTCATACAAGTTGGTTGGCTCTACACAATATCAAATGGCAACATAAAGGTTCCTAATCCTTGCTAGTATCATCTTAACCACCCATTCGAAATCCTCGTTTTCTCTACATCGACCGTGACCGAGTCCATACATGAAGATCAATCAATACCTCCCTATAGCTTTCATTTCATCTCGAGCAATTCACTCAATATTGCAACTATCAAATCATTTTTTGATGTTATTGGTCTTGTTAGCGCAACTTCCCCTACACTGGTCATCTGTCGACGCGATGGCACAGAGACTCTGTGACAGGTCAAGCTACAACGTTGATGTCACCTTATGGGGCACACAGTGCCATGTCGAAGGTCGCACACTTTCTTACCTTCATGCCTCAAGGGCCAATCCAGTCCTTGCAATCAAAGGGGGTAGTGTCGTCAAGTTCAATGGAAAGACTATATGGAGCTATTCCCACCACTTCCCTTCTAATAGACCCAGATCTTGCTGAAACACACCAACTCCAACAATGGTTCCAAACAACGGGCATCAATGCATCCTCGCCTTCCCTTAGTCGAAAATACACAGGCAGCCCTAGAGGCCCCTCAAAACAAAATTCAAGGAGTCGACAAGTCAGATTGTTCAAAATAGTGTATCATCTAACAGGCCATCTTGACTTGAGTCATTATCTGAAGCAACTTATAATGCCTCATTACCTTTTTCTTTTACGAATCCTGAAAGCATAACTGTTGAAACCTTCTTATCTACTTGGTCTTCCTGTACCTATTTCCTTTTCCGGACCTTCTTGTTCCTGCAAATCTCGAGCCATATGCCCATAGTTATGACACGTGAAGCATTCAAAGTTGTCCATAGGTGATTTCATCTGATATCTGCAATCGTGAGCTTTATGGCCATAGTTATTATATTTGAAACATTCAATGTTTGGCCCTGTTGGCTTGTGACCTCATCAATAAAATAAAAGGAGTTGTCCCATAAACAAAAAGAAAAACACAGGCCAATAAGACGAGGACCAACAAATATCATAGAGGCAGCTTTCAAAGAACAAGCACAGTGATACCAGATTGATTATTCACAAAGGCAGCGCACACAGTCCCGTGGCGGAGCCACGCGCCAAGTACTGGCGGTCAATAACCATTTCGTTGCCATCCGAAAGGTGCCAAGGTGGTCGAAGCCAACCCCCGGGAGGAGTTGATGCCATCCCTCCTCCGGGCCAATCAGAGTGGTTTTCTGGGGAAAAGAAATGGGGATGGAGGCCTCTGTCCACCCCGCCGAAAATCGAGAGGGCCCACCACGATCAATAGTAGGCTCAGGCACTCCTCGTCGTACCAACTGATGGACGTCATGATTAGGCCCACGCGACCTTTGTTTAATTTTTTATTTTCAATTTCTGTGTAATGTAAAATCAGGTGAAATCTTGATTTCACCCTGCGCACTCTCAGCATTTCATGTTTTTTGTTATGTTCTTGTTATAGTCTGTGTCGAACCATACTGTTTCGGATGAGATGTCGTTATGCCTCATCATTTTTTATTTAGATGTGAAACTGTAATATCATCAGGGAACATTTTGTTTGAAGAAAGAGATGATCACGTTGTCCTTGAAAATAGTTATAAAAGACCAAATCGAAGACTAAGTAAAGGTTCTGAATTCTCTGAAATTTGGAAGTGTACAGTATGCATAACATATTTTGTAGTTTTGAGATTTTCTCTTAATGTATATCTGAAGAGCCATTTTGAAGAAATAATATAACAATCGTTTGTTGCCAAAATGGATTCATACTAGACTTATGAACAGTATGTATGTTTTTGTTGTGTTTGGTTCAATTTAACGCTATATTCCATTACACTTTCCTCCCTGTTATCATGCTTTCGGAATGCGGGTGGCTTATAGGTTATGTATGAATTTATCTTAAAAGATACTTGTATGATGATCCATATTACTACCTTAATTAGGCTCGGGGCATGATTTCTGTTTCAAGTCCTTTCTCTTCACCGCTTTCCTCTTAAGTCCTTGAAGGTTGGATTCTTATATCTCGTAGGCCCACCGAACTCTGACTTACCACCCCCATTCTCCATGGTCTTCATCCCAATTAACTTTAATGATTGTTCGTTGGTTTCAAATCTGGCCCTGTTTGCAGCAAATCCTATTTCATGACAGCCACAGGCTCATTCTGAGCAAGCCTCTCTCCTTACAATCAAAGTTCTCAGTTATTACTCTGCTCTCCTTGTAATCCAAAACCACATGTTAAATATTTCCATCCAGTTAAAAGGGGTTTCCTATTAAAGAACATGAAGAGAACCTAGATGACCTCTTGTTTTAAGATGTCCTAGGCACTGGTCTTTTGCAACTCAAGGTTGTCTCTAGGAGTGACAACAAGCCCATCTAGCACATATTCTCTGTTGACAAAATCATCATGGAACTTGTCTCGTGATGCTGCAAACTTGCTTCTAATGTTTTGCAGATAATGATTGTACCTATCAAAAACTTCACGTTCCCTAGCCATATGTCCATAATTAGCACATAAAAAGCAATAACCATTAAATAAATGTGTGTGCCTGCATCGTTCATTCGGATGTGATGGTCCTTGATAGTTTTACAAGTCAACAACTTTACAATCCTTGGCCATATGTCCATAGTTAGCACACGAAAACAATAACCATTAAATAAACGAACATACCTTGAATATTTTTCATTCTTCTTTGGAGGCGGTGTTGTAGTATGTTGTTGTCCTTTGTTCTTGACTGCTTTGGTCTTGTTTTTTGGAGTTGCAACATTCTACTTTGGCTTTTCACTTTGATCAGTTTCCTTCTTAGGATCATCCTGCGAAGATGTGGAGCTTGTACCTTCATCAACTGGAGCTTTACCAACTTTAATTTCCTTCATTTTTGCTTCTTCATATGTATTATCTTGTAAGTGTTCTTTTTGTGATCCCCTGAGTTTGTTGATATCATCACGGGATGCATCAAGTTCTCCTTTCTTTTGAGCAAGATCTTCATGAAACCATCTTTTCAAGGTTTCCCTTCTTTTTCCTGCCTCCTCAACTAGTAGCTTGAGAAGTGGTCTTCTCTACTTCTTTGTTGAGAACATGTATATGTTCCTTCTGTTTCTCAATTTCAATCCTAAGATTGCTTAGTTCAAATGAAGAGGCTTCCAATTCCTTTCGCTTTTGGTCAACTACGGATATGTATCTTTGATTAGATTCCTTCCTTTCAATTTATGCTTCCTACATCTGTCGTTTGAGACTGCCAATCTCTGCAAACACTGTGTCGAGTTCTTGTTGCTTATGTTGGACTTCTCTCTTGAGGTCTTGTGTCTCTGTATTCTTGACTTCTTCTAAATGATTTATAAGATTTCTAATCGTCTTCTTAGCCTCTTCAATTTCCTTCTTGATTTATTTTGTTGTCTTACCCATTTCTCCAATTTCTTCATCATAATTAGAAGGATCTGAATTTTCAATAACATCTTGATCTGATTTCTTTGTAGAATAGAGATTATGAACTTTTTCCCAAAGATCTTTAGTTATTGAACATTGACCAACTTTTGTTTTCACAAAATTTGGCAAAACATTCAAAATCACATTCATGGCCTTTGAATTGTACCTTTTAGCTTCGTCGGTAGATGTATCTCCGGAAACAATTGATTCCCATATTTCGTGTGCCTGCAAATGTACTTCCATCCTGGATTCCCATATCCAGTAATTATCTGCATCAAAGTCAGGGGTTAGTACACAATACTCACTTTCATCATATTTTGTTGTACTTGTACCTTCCTTTGAAATCCTTGCATTGCAACTTGTTTCTTTGGATTTCCCATCTCTATGCTCTGAACATTGCCTTCCATTGGTTAAGTTGTTACTGAAGGAACCAAACTCTGATACCAATTGTTGGAAATACTGAGTAGGGGGGGGTGAATCAGTATTTCTTAGCAATTGGCACTTTTTAATTATTTTCAGAGCATTATTTATTCTTCAGTTATTATTGATGTTCTTCTTCAACAATTATAAACAATAATCGACAGTAGACAAAACCATAAAACAATGTAGAAATATAAATTATCGCGATAAAATCGCGATAACGATTTTTTCAAAAAATCGTTGAAATTATCGCAAATAAAATCAGCGACCAGAAAAACTCAAAAATCGCGATAAAAAAAAAATCGCGATAAAATGGCGATTTTTTCATCTTTAGGAAATATAAAACAGTAGACAAATATTTTTAGGTGGAAAACCTCGATGGGTCAAAAACCACCGAACGCTTCTCTAGTAATTGTCTTATTCTCCCTTTAAAAGAAATAATAATTACATCAAGATTTCAGCTACAACTGGGGGATGTGTCAACCCCCAATTCACAGGCCACAACCTGTACGACGCTACTAAACCCTAATATCTTGTTGCGACCAGAAGGACGCCCCAATGCCCTGTAGATTAGGCCACAACCTGATGAGTTCCCCAACACTTTGTTTAACAGTTGTTGTTGGAAAGAATGCTTTGCTACCCTGTTAGTTTATTAGCCACAACGCCCTTTGTAAGCCACAACTTTCCCTAGCATCACCCTGCCTCCCTAAAGTGTTCTCATGCCACAGCCTAAAGGTGACTCCAATCACCTAGAAGAATCAGTAGATAACGTTTCACAATTTTCACACTGGATCCCCTGTACTCTAAATCAATGTAGAATAGTTGTAAGAAAGATGTAGAATAAATGTCGAATCTCTATATCCGTTGATCATTGTTCCCACAAACTGATCACTACATCAAGCTATCACTGTATCAGTTTCACTGCACATTGTATATCACTATCACTACAAATCACTGCACAACCGCTAGCTATCACTGTGTGACATTCTTCATGAATGAACAGTCATCAATGCACAACCATTGTTATAATTTGTTATTGCAAATCACTATCACTACAAATCACTACATAATAGCTAGCTACCACAGAAAGTCACTTCACGAATGAATAGTTGGTTGCTTTTCCACGACCTTGGGTCTAGGTTAGAGTCTTAAAACGCTGACGCTACCAAACCAAGAGTCTCAACCACTAAACTACTTTACACAACAGAAATATAATGCAGTAAATCATATATACACAAATTTTTAATTTTTCAACCCAACTTCGTTATGTTAACAACATATAATACAACAGTATAGGGCTCTCGTACCAGGGATAATGGCCCTCATATATCCACTAGTACAAGACAATATACTCTGACTATTTGGTTGTAACATCTAACAATTCCTCTCGATCGTATCTTGTACTTGCTCGATCCTTATGCTCCTGATCTGAAGCTCCTACCTCTATCAATGCTCCAAGTCCATCTAGCCACTGAATCTTAGCTATCCAATCTACTCTCTAGTTGTCCTTTCGTCCATCAACGACACAAATCATCGAGACTCCTGTTGAGTTGTTCACAGCTCCACTTGTGAACAACTCTCAAGCTTCCCACTGCTACTCCTCAGCTACTCTGGGACTTCATCCCACTATGGTCTTCCTGTGCTGCAAAGATGAAGACCAACATAGGGCACGGAGAGCTACAACCTATCACTGCAAAATGTCCATCTCCCACAATGAACACGGGCTCGGAGGACTATCCATCATCTGCTGCAGAAGTCCTTCTCTAAATGCAAGTCTCGGGCTACACAATCCTGCTCCTGGTTGATGAGACCCTTGAGATCCAACAACTGTCAAGCTAGCAGTCACCTTTCTCCATCAAGGTGTTGCACTTCAGCTCCAACAAGGCATTATCACTTTTTCCTACGGTAGACTATAAGTGCCCAATCTCGTCCACACTTGGTCCTCTCTCACGCTGTCCTCCAACAATCCACGAGAGACCAAGTCCACGTTGTAGCATCTACTCCTAGTTAGAGCATCTCCACACCTAGGAGACCTTAACACATGGCTGCCCACGGACTCCACCAATCCGCCCTTTGCTTCTGCAATAGAGGATCTATTGCATAAATCTGGGCACATCAATATGTCCTCACCTAGGACACCATCAATCCATCGATCATCAAGTGAACATCTGCAACACTCCTTGTTGTTGTCCTCTTACCTTCCAATCTAATATGCTTGTTGTCACCCTGGCTGCTTGGTAAATTTCCCAACAGTCCATGTTGGCACATCCAAACAACTCTTATGGTTTCTTCATGCTTCCCATCATCTGATCCAACTAATGATCCAATCACGGATTGCCACGTGTACCCAACTTTTGTTGTGCAAAGTTCTTTATGACAGCAAGTCTAGGGCACCTTCTTGTCCTTGTTTACTGTGCATTTTGGAAGACTGGTTAGGGCATATTTCATAACCCTCAACACTTGCTCCAAACACTGTGATATCTTCTCCAATTGGGCTACTTCATTTACCATCCAAACTAGGCATCAGATTATGGAGATAAGGCTTGAGGTTGCTCCTCAACACACCCTATAGCCAACTTGTACCCACAGTAACATAATCTGCCCCAATATGTATGAAGAATAATTTGTCCAGGTTGCGGCCTTCAAGAGATCTCTGCGGCTGAGCTAAGAGATAAATCCTAGACCTCTAGGTTCACCCCAATTCACTCATAACCATTGTTGTAGCTCCCTTACTTCTGCGGCCCAAATAGTATGCCAAAAACACAAATCTCAGGCACAGAAATCACATCAAACTCACATGTTTGTTGCAGCTTGCCCTTCCTTGATTGTTGTTCCAATACGCTAGGTCATGGGCTTATTTCCAGCCCTCTGAATAGACCCACAACCCCTCACCACTGTGATCTAGGGTTGTGGCTATCAACCCAGGTCTTCATCTCCTTTTACCCACACAGAAACACCATTAAAACAAACTCAAACACCTTGATCTCACCCGAACCTCTAGCAAGGAAAAATCGCACCCAAAATAGTCATGGAGAGGCACAAGACAAGGCCTTCTCCAAAACGTCACTCTAGCGATTTGTACAATTGTCTTAACGCTTAATGTCATCAAGTTGACCTAGACCTTCATGTACAAACCCCAACATTGACTTCAAAAATTCATAACTCTCTAACGACAACTTGGATTCGGACGATTCTCGATGTGTTGGAATTGTATCGCCGAGCATTATTATCCTCATCCATCATATGTCGTATCTTCATCATTGTTTTGGCCCAAATCACAATGGGTGAAAATCTCCCAAGGTTGGTTCTCAAGCACACAAGCCCTTTTTTGGGACTTTGACCTCCAACCCTCGAACAACAGGGCTTGGAGTACCTCCCAAGCTACACAAAAATAAAAACTCCCTCTTAGCGAGGGAGGTACTTCCAAATATAGGAAGCAATCATCATCTCTAGCGACGACACTAGCCCATATAGCATCCATCACTGCAGCATACCCTGTAGATGAATCTGACAATCTCGGTAGTGCCTCTACCTCATCACATCTAAGCCTGAAGATCTCGAAGCTCCATAGGGTTGCTACCTATGAGGCTAGATTCCCTCTGAGCCTACACGATCTCCACTGGCTCAGTCCTGCACGCACTCATGCCCCTGGATCAAATACCACTCATGAAAATCCCACCAATCTCGGATATGCAACACCACGATCCGATGAAGACTCTAGCCTGCCAATATCCATTCCATCACATGAAGCCATCTCGATCAACCTAATCTTGTCCATGCCAAAGAAACCATCGGGATGTCCCAACCATCCATGGCACATCAACGGAAGTCCACGATCAGCAATCTACCCTACGACAAATTGTTGTTCACCGGGCTCACCACCAGAACTCCCAACCAATCTCGGTGCCAAGCTAGTCAAGACCACATCTCCATGTCTTCAACTGCATCCTATGCTCCATGATCCAGACACCGAAAACTCCCTCTGAGTTTCTTCATTGTGCACACTCTGATTCACTATTCTCCAAAGTAGCTCAGATACCCTCTGATACCATGTTGATTTTCCACGGCCTTGGGTCTAGGTTAGAGTCTTAAATATATTATGCTACCAAACCAAGAGTCTCAACCACTAAACTACTTTACACAGTGGAAATATAATGCAGTAAATCACATATACACAAATATACACAACTTTTTAATTTTTCAACCCAACTTCGTTATATTAACAAAATATAATACAACAGTCTAGGGCTCTCGTAGCAGGGATAATGGCCCTCATACATCCACTAGTACAAGGCAAGATATTTTAACCATCTGGTTGTAGCATCTAACAGCTCCTCTCGATCGTATCATGTACCTGCCTAGTCCTTCGCCTCCCGATCTGCGACTCCTGCCTCTATCAATGTTTCGAGTCCATCTGGCCACTAAATCTCGGTTGTCCAATCTGCTCTCTAGTTGTCCCTTCATCCATAAAGGGCACAACTCATCGAGACTCATGTCGAGTTGTTCACAGCTCCACTTGTGAACAACTCTCAACCTGCCCACTGCTTCTCCTCAGCTACTCTGGGACTTCAGCCCACTATGGTCTTCATGTGCTGCAACGATGAAGACCAACATAGGGCACGAATTGTTGCCACCTATCACTGCAAGATGTCCATCTCCCACAATGAACACGGGCTCGGAAGACTGCCCATCATCTGTTGCAGAAGTCCTTCTCTACACGCAAGTCTTAGGCTACACAATCCTGCTCCTGGTTTATCAGAGCTTTGAGCTCCAACAACTGACAGGCTAGCAGTCACCTTTGTCCATCAAGGTGTTGCACTTCGGCTCCAACATGGACACTATCACTTTGTCCTATGGCGGACCATAAGTGCCCAATCTTTTCCACACTTGGGTCCTCTCTCACACTTCCCTCCAAAAATCCACGAGAGACCAAGTCCACGTTGTAGCATATGCTCCTAGTTAGGGCATTCCCACACTAGGGGACCCTTACACATGGTTGCCCATAGACTCCACCAATCCGCCATTTTCTTCTGCAATAGAGGAGCTATTGCACAAATCTGGGCACATCAATATGTACTCGCCTAGGACACCATCAATCTATCGATCATCAAGCGAACATATGCAACACTCCTTGTTGTTGTCCTCTTACCTTCCAATCTGATGCGCCTGCGGTCACCTTGGTTGCTTGGTAACTTTCCCAACAGTCCACTTGGGCACCTCTAAACAACTCCTAAGGTTTCTTCACGCTGCCCATCATCTGATCCAACTAATGACCCAATCATGGATTGCCACGTGTACCCACCTTTTTTTGTGCAAATTCCTTTATAACAAGTCTAGGGCACCTTCTTGTCCTTGTTTTTTGTGCATTCTGGAAGACCGGTTAGGGAATATTTCAAAACCCTCAACACTTGCTTCAAACATTGTCATATATTCTCCAACTGGTCTACTTCATTTACTATTCAAACTAGGCATCAAATTATGGAGATATGGCTTGAGGTTACTCCTCAACACACCCTACAGCCAACTTGTACCCACAATAATATAACCTACCCCAATACATATGAAGAAGATGTTGTTCAAGTTGCGGCCTTCAAGAGATCTTTGTGGTTGAGCTACTAGAGCAATCCTAGACCTTTAAGTTCACCCCAATTCACTCTTAACCGGTGTTGTAGCTCCCTTACCTCTGTGGCCCAAACAGTATGCCAAACACACAAATCTCATGCACAAAAATCACATCAAACTCAACTGTTTCGTGTGGCCTGCCCTTCCTTGATTGTTTTTCCAATAAGTTGGGTCCTAGGCTTGTTTCCAACCCTATGAATAGACCCACAACCCCTCACCACTATGATCTAGGGCTGCAACTATCAACCCAAGTATGCGGCTCCTTTTACCCACACAGAAACACCATCAAAATAGACCCAAACACCCTGATCTCACCCGAACCTCCAACAAGGCAAACTTGCACCCAAAACAGTGATGAAGAGGCACAAGACAAGGCCTTCTCCTCCTTTGCTTGGTTGCTCCTACCTTCAGTCCAACAATGATATCAATCTCCTCCACCGAGCTCCTATACTACACTTTCAATTACGTGTTGCTCTCTAAGGATGATCTCCAAGTGCTCTCCATCACCTTTCCTTTTATACACATAGCAAGGGCTTCTCCAAAACGTCACTCTAGGGATTTGTTTAGATGTCTTAATTCTTAACGTCATCAAGTCGGCCTAGACCTTCATGTACAAACCCAAACATTGACTTCAAAAATTCATAACTCTTTAACGAAAACTCGAATTCGGACGATTCTTGATGTGTTAGAATTGTATCGTCGAGCACTATTATCCTTATCCATCACATGTCGTATCTACATCATGGCTTTGGCCCAAATCACGATGGGTACAAAACCCCCAAGCTTGGTTCTCAAGCCCATTTGTGGGACTTTGACCTCCAACCCTCAAACACCAGAGCTTGGAGCACCTCCCAAGCTACACAAAAATCAACATAGTCATCAATGTTCAAACAGACCATGTCATATTCATTGTCATTGCACTGGTCATGAATGAGTAATCTTCAAGAGCTCATAAGCAAACTACCACATCATTGAACCAATCACACGATACTGCTACAAGTGTCGAATACAAGTGTCTGAGAATGGCACAATCCTAGATGCCACAGGTCATTCCTATGGCCTGTTACCACTGCTTTCAAGCTTTTCCCACGGAGAGCTACAAGCATATGTTCCTTCACTACTAAGCACTACTCACACATTGTTATCCATTGTTACTTCAATAATCTATACAACAAGGCAATGTATCCTCAAAAACCTGTTACCCTCGTATTTGAAGTGTATAGACTTTTCATCTTCAACAAAGAGAGTGACCGACACTAAAAGGATCCTCCAAGAGGACCACCCAACATACGGGACAAACACACCTTAATTTCTGAAAATGCTTCGTTGTTTCTACCTCAGGCTTCAAAGTTCAATTTCAGAGCTATGCTCAAAAGATCACCATTCAATTTGGGAGTTCAATAGGTTTTCTTTTATAGAGTTGGGTTGCGCTAATGAGAGCTTCTAATTATACATTAGAGGATATTTAGGATATTTAGGAACTTTTGAATTTGTTTGACTTTTTAATAAATTATTGGTAATATATTACCTTACATCCTAAGAAAGAACCACTTATTAATATTTGTCTAGAATTTTTTTTAATTCCACTAAAATTTCGAAATCGATGATTGGCTTAGTGCATATGGTCCTACCTGGTTGTGAAGTCAATAATTGGTTTAGTGCCTTTGATTCTTGAAATTATTCAACTTATATGTGGTGAGATTACGGTGAGAATCCCTGTCATATATTGCCAACCTTCGGTGAATAAGGTGTCAAGTCTCTATCCCCTAGGGTTTTAGCCCACAAAACTAGGCCTTCAACTTTAAACTCAATTTTCTCTCAAACCAGAGGGAACCATGGGGTGTACCATATATGAACAGAAACATCTTCACGAGGAGAATCTAATGACATAGATATCTGAACCAAACTCAATGATTTTACCTACCAAAAACCCTCAACAAATTTGGGGCACATCCTTAGTCCATGGAACCAAAACCCTAGGACTTAGGTTTTCAACCATCCAACATTATAACTCCTATCTTGATGTAAACTGACAATTACTGAGAAGCGTTCATTATCCATTTGAAATCAATGACTAGTTTTTTTGGTCAAAGTCAAACCCATTAAACTCCATGGGTTGACATCAATGACAACACCATCCAACATCCCTTACTAGTGATTCAACTAACTCTACAATGCACTTATACATGTTCCATTTTCTCTCTTATTAAAAAACCAACAATCATTTTGTACTTATGACATGCTTTTATTCTACATTAATTTCAGTTTCAATGCTTGCTATTACTCTTTTATATATCCCATTCACTTCATCTATTTTTCAATCTTCATTAATTTTGGTTTCAATACTTGCTATTAGTCTTTTATATATCCCATTCACTCTCAATGTTGCACGAAGTAGGGACGCGGAAGCATCATTTACCAAAAATCTAGCAAGTGAAGTGTCTACTATATATATAATTTTTTTTAATTTTTATGCATTTATATTAAAAAAACATCCAAATACCAAATTAGTTGTAGAAGACATGAAAACATGCATATTTTTACATAAATAAAGATAGATATGGCATCCATTGTACATCAATGATTAATTATTCCAACATCAACCATCTAGAATCTAGATTCCTCTTCTCTTGTCTATCTTCTCTTGTCTAGCCTTTGCCTCTACTTCGATTCTCTAGGGATATTAGTCAACATTGCTCAATTTTGATCAAATGACCTAATCCAAGCCTTATATTGTGGTAGACAAAGCTTAGCGTGATTAATCAATGATTTTGACTTGAGTGAAGAGTACATTTTTGATAACTCCATGACAAAGAAGTTCAACCATCAACAACACCAACACTAGGGTACATATAGGGCTCTGTGCTCTTGATTAAATGCCAATCTCATGCCCTCATACATGATATAATCCAATGAAACGTCACAATCCCATTGACCTTGAAAACTGTTAAGTCTGCTGAATTTTGAATGGGATATGAAATTCTATTTTCTCCATATGAAGTCTTGTGAGGTTGGAACGACTCTCAAACATCCCGAGTCATTTCATGGTAATGTCATTTAAGAATTTAACATTACCATTAGTGAGCATCTAGGAAGCGTCTAGGGAGCAATAAGGAGCACCTTGGGAGTATTTAGTAGGCATAGTTCCACACATAACAATTCGAAATTTCAAAAGCAAAAACAAAAAAAGCCCCGCAGAACCGTATGAATTGTCCACCTTATCTCGAATCCGCTCATGATCTGTGGCAGATACACGCCCGAACCTCAACGGATCCGCGGTCGATCCTTTCTGGATCCGCAGATTGGGTAACCAGAACCGTGGATCGAGCCCCCGCAAATCTGGTTTTCCAGGAATCACCAGAGAGTGGCAAAACCGCAGATCCGCCGGAGGATCAGTGGCAAATCCGTACGGGACGCAGTCCCGCCTCTTGATAATTGGGAGGGGGGGGACGGTTCCTGCAACTATGTTCACTTCAACTACTTTTCAATCTTCACTTACAAACTACCTGTTCTTTTGAATAAAATACAGATGGACATGGATTATGTCTCCCAGCTCTACAACTTCTGCAATGAAATACATCAGAAAGAGATTGATCTTTAAGAAATACAAGAAAGATTCCTACAACCTCGCAATTTACCTCTATATCGCTTGCAACCAACTCTTCAACTACTTCGCAGGATAAAGACTTTCATGTGTATCCTCATCCATACACATGAAAGGAATGCAGCGAGAGATATTCAAACAGCGTGGCACGAACGTAATCTCGGGCGTATCCCACCTAGATCTGAAATGGTGTTGTACATGCCACTCATCACCTTGTATTTACAACTGACTTTGTATACCTTGTCAAATTTTTGTGCACCAAAAAAAAAACCTTCATGCCCTTTTCTTTTTGCTGGACATAAAGTTATATTCATGCCCTTGCTCCACAAATATGCAATTCCCCAACATACTTCTACTTTGATAGCAATTAATATGTTTTCCTTGTACATTTTTTTTTTCTGTTAACTATGTCTTGTAAATAAAATTGCCATATTGACATGTTCACTACATTTCACTATGTTCTACTATGTTTTTTTACTTTATGTCTTCGTATCCCTTCACATTTTCTTAAATATGTACAACATATCTTGCCATGCAAATAATCCACGCAATCTTATCACATGCCAAACACTTACCAAAAACACACACACACACACACAGCACAAACAATGTTTAAAGAATAATTCAAATTGTCCAAAACATAGTATACATAAAAAGTAATGCATTATCACTTTGCATTCTACTTCAACAAAACACTTGTCAGAATTGTCCAAATCTCTAGAATTGCACAAGTTCATCCCAAACTCTAGAATTTCCAAACAAACATTTGATAATATCCCATGTGGTAAGAACATCATTCATAATAATGTCATGGTGCATTACTCCACCGACATCATTAATTAACCCAACCATTGTCGTGGCAGTAGCCACGCCAAACATTGTTGTGGCAACCCAATACAAAACAACAACACTTATAAACGCAGAAACACAAACTCTATTGAGCAACACCAAAATCTATTCTAACACAGAGGATTGTCAATTCCCTCTTCAAATTATCTCCATTATCTTGTTTGATTCATGTATCCTTTGCAAGCATTAAACTTCATTTCACCTACCTTCTGCTATCTGGCCTTGCCAACTTCTTATGTATATTAGGTATCAAATATACTTTCTAACAACAAAGTGTTAGATTCCATGACATCAACTTATAAAAAAAAGCTTGCTCAAGCAAAGCTTTGACTAGTAATTATTAAATAACTTTCAACAGCAAAATATATGCAGTCTTGTTAATTTTGGTTAACGATGGTATGTTCTATGCTTAGAGCAATTTACTTCAATCTTTCTTATTAGCCCAATTTAATTTCTTGTTTAGCAGTCACATTAACATTAATAGTAAATATTGATAGAACATAAACAAATAACCAGAAGACAAGCCAAAACAAGAGGACACAATAATTTGGCGGATGCCAGGGATAAATTGTTGATTAGTGGTTGTCATTGATGTCAACCCAAGCAACACCAGGATATACCCTGATCTTGCATGGGAATTTTGACTTGACAACTTGCTCTATTCTGAGTCAAGGATATTTTGGATGGTTTCTACTCGTCGAGATGTTTCCGTTGATAAATGGCACGCCACGTAATTCTTCATGGTTTTATAGATATTCGTGTTTGAAGTTAGTAACCCCAGTTAGTCGGCTAAAACCCCATGGGGATGTGGCATGACACTAATCATAGGTTGTGGTCATCGAATAGTCAATAATTAATAATTTTTTAAACTCCTAAAATCAGTCCAACGTTCACTTATTGAAGACCCTCTCAACCTAAGCATTTATATAAATTGCGACTCATATCCTCCTGATGCAAGGATTTCGCTACTTAAAAACAAGTCATAGTGGCATTATCGCTATAACTTTTTTTCTACGAAGCTTCAGATGCTAAAAAAAAGAACCCATTTGAGTTGAAATCCTGACGAAGCGCGTGACCAAATTTTAGATATTTGTTCGTTATATTTTTGGAGATACAATCTAAGGAAGTTAGGATTTTTGCACACACCCGAATTTCATGTCAAACAAGTTACCTTGGGAAAATCGTTATAAATATATCTGAGCATTGGATTCAAATTCCGTAAAAAGTAACAGAAACAGGACGGACTGTAGTTTGTTAAATATCGTTTTAAGGACCGAAGGTTGAAACAATGACACATGGCACTTCGTACAAGTTCGCTCTACTGAACCAGTCTATAATCAGGTCATCGTAGGAGATTGGGCATAATTATTTCTTGAAGAATCTAATATTGATCAAACCTACGGAGTTGGAAAGAGGACTCAAAGGGCTACCACGGGGCGCAATTTCAGACCTTTGAGATCTAAAATTACATAGATACAGTAGATTCAATATCGAGCTTCTAGAAGGCAAGAAAAAATATGCATTTAAGGATCACTGCAGTAACTTAGGACAACACATCAATAGTCAAGGGTAAGTCTGCTACAACAAGCTATGTATGATTAGTGTTTGAATTTTAATTTGAATATCATCTCTTACATGTGTTTATGCAGCACAGTGTAAGTATTTTGTATGTATGTTTGATTGGGTTTTGTTCATAAATGTTAAACGTATTTACATTTGAATTTTGAATATTTCTCTGACATATGGTTTGCAGGACAGTGTAAGTATTTTGTTTGTATATTGGTTTGGGTCTTGTTCATTAATGCATGTGTAGGAAGGAGGACACAATAGGACAACTCAAACACATACTCGAAGGACAATGCAACACCAAAGTACCATTCCTTGAAGCAAGCACAACAATACCTAAGCAGTTGCTAGCGTTCAAAGAAGCAGTGTCAAGTCAAGTATCAGGTCGTGTCAGAAGTCAGTATCGTAAAAATCATCATTGTAAAATTGTAATAGTCTCATAATTGTAAAAGAGTCAATCTACCTAGAGTTGGAGAGGCACTATTGGGAGGTATAAGTGCCATTGTTGGATAATGTTATGGTTGGGTTGCAGATCATAGTGTGATTGGGTGATTGGTCTGGATCAAGAAAACCATTGTGAATCATGTTGTCTCGTGGATCATTGTCCCTGGTACGGGAGTCCACACTCTTGTCTTAAAATTTGATCATTATAGGGTGGTAGGGAGGTGCTAGGTTGGTGCACGAAGTCACCTACAGGTTGGAGCCTGTGAAGACTTCAGGGTGGTAGGTCATTCTAGGATGTCGAGGCATCCATTTAGTTGACTACTAAAGAAACCAAGGTGTTGGGGCGTCCTTCCAGTGGGAGCTGGAGAAGAATGTTTTTTCTAGAATTCTAAGAAGTTGTACCTTTAATTTCAGTTGGGGCTGAAGATTAAAGAATTTATTATAAAAGTGTTCGATGGTTTTTGACCCGGAGGGGGTTTTCGACCTAAAATTTGTGTGCCTATTGTGTTCTATTGTTTATTGTTGTCATTGGATAAACATCAATAATAATTGAAGATTAACTAATGCTCTGAAAATATTTAAAAGTGATAATTGATAAGAAATATTGATTCACCCCCCCCTCTAGTTTTTCCAACAATTGGAATCAGAGCTTGGTTCCTCCAATAGCAGTCTAACAACTGGAAGGAGATCATGGAGTATACTAAGAATAGATTTCCTTTGTTCAATGGAAATAACTACGCACTTTGGAGTGGAAGAATGCAGGTTCATTTGTTGGCGCAAGGATACGAAGTATGGTAAATTGTTGAAAATGGTTTTACAGCGACCTAGGATGAACAAGGTAAGAAAAATATGGTATATGATGCAAAGGCTAAAGATCTCAATATCAGTGGGCTTAACGAATTTTTCTATCTTAGGGTACTGAGTTGAAAAAATGCTAAAGAAGTATGGGGCAAGCTTGAGAATATATATGCAGGTGACTCAAACGTGAAAGAAGCAAAGCTTCAAATTTACAGAGAAATATTTGAGCGATTCAAAATGAAGGAAGATGAAAATATTGATGCATACTTATAGCATTTTGATGAAATAACAAATGCATTGAAAGGTTTGGGAGAACCCGTCAACACAAAAATTGTTGTCCGAAAGATCCTTAGAACCTTGTCAGCAAGATTCAACCCAAAGGTATCTGTCTTGGAATATAGTTCGAATCTAACCAATCTCAGCAAAGATGAATTGCATGGAGTGCTTACGGCATATGAAATGAGGATTGAAGAAGAGGACGACACATCTCACCTGGAAACAGCATTCGTCGCGTCCAAGAAGACTAATAAGGACAGGCATACTCTGAAAGTGAAAACTTGTAGTTGTGAGGAAGAAGAAGAAGAAGAATTTTTAGATAAAGAATATGCCTACTTCACGCGAAAAATGAGAACATGTACGGGGAAATTCAAAGGTAAACTTCCATTGATATGTTTCGATTGTGGTGAGGTTGGACATTTTGTAGTGAAGTGTCCTCACAAAAATGAGGCTATTACAAAATGAAAGAAAGGTCTGAGGAAGTTCAACAAGCAAGGCGACAAGAAATGGTTTAAGAAGAGTTTCTTCTCCAAAGAAGATAGCTCCTCATCTGATGAAGGCAGTGATAACGAAGAAGAAATCAATGGAAGAGTATTGTTTATGGCCAAGCATAATAAGCAAGAAGCATTTGATGAAGAAGGAGACGAAGAAGAAGAGATGACTAAGGTTGAATTTCAAAACGAAGTGATCATGGTTATCAGAGAGCTCAAGGTCGAGAAGAAGCATGTCAACACTTTTGAAGACAAATTAAAGATAGCAAGGGAACACATCCTAAATCTTAAAATCAAGATTGACGAATACAAATGAGTTGAAGAATCGCTCAGGGAAGAATTAAAGGAAAGCAACAAGGAAAGAGAAGCATTGGAAGCTGAAACAGTTTCTCTACAAAAGCAAGTAAAAAATGGAAAAACTCTTCAAAACTACACCAACAGCTCCAAGGCATTGGAAGAAATCATCAACAATCAGCGATCAAACAATGACAAGACTGGTCTTGGTTACAAAGAAAAATATGAAAAGGAGCCAAGTCCTTCAATGACAACAAAAGAAGATGGATATGCAAAATATAAAAAGCAGGTAGACCTCTCAGCCAACTCAAGAGATCAAGACTCGCAGGAAGAACCATAGAAGACAATTCCTCGAAGAAGATTTCCTCCTAGGTATCAGCTTATCTTCTATGGTCATTGTTATTCATGTGGGAGGTTTGGACATAGAGCTATAGAATGTCGCACGTATTTTTGGAATAAATATAGTTTCGGGAGATCTTTCAAAAATGGATATTTCGAAACTCAGCAGAATATTAACAGATTTGACCTTTTGAGAGATGATGTCGAATGTTACAAATGTAACAATTTTGGATACTTGGCTAAAGATTGCAGACTTGGAAGTTCTTCAAAGGAATTCTCGCAAAATCAGAATGAACAAATATGGAAAAACAAGACTAAAAATTGTGTTATCGCTCTCAAGGCTCAAAGCAACAGAAACGTCTGTTATGTTGATAGTGGTTGCTCAACTCATATGACAAGAGATAGGAATAAGTTCAAATCCTTGACGGAAAAGAAGGATGGAACAGTGTCTTTTGGAAATGACGGGTCTTCAAATGTCATAGGAGTAGGTACAGTCACACTTGGAAGCAAGAATGCATTAGCAAAAGATGTGTTGTTGGTTGAAAATATGAATCATAATCTGCTCAGTGTTGGACAAATGTGCGATCAAGGACACACGATGCTATTTAACTCTAAGAAATGTGAAATCAAGAAAAGCAAGTTCGGTAAAATTGTGGCTACAGCAAGCAGAGATCCAAATGACATATATATTTTGGATGAGACACCTAAATGGTGCTTTTGGAGAAAGAAGACGAAAGTTGGTTAAGGCACAAACGAATGGGATATATAAATTTCGACAATTTGGTCAAGATCAGCAAGAAGGAAGCAGTAAGAGAAATGCCTAAAATTTCAAAACCTACCAATACAATATCTGAATCTTGTTAGCACTACAAGTAGACAAAAGTTGAGTTCAAGAGAAAAGAACACTTTGCATCACGTCCATTGGAATTAGTACATACGGATCTATGTGGTCCTATGAGAACAAAAAGGTTTAGATGGAGAATTATATTTTATGCTAATGATAGATGATTACAACAGAATGACAGTTGTCAGCTTCTTAAAGAAAAATACTGAGGCATTTGAGTGTTTTAGAATCTACAAGGAATTGGTCAAAAATGAAACTGACTTAAAGATCAAATGTCTGAGATCAAATAATGGCAGAGAATTCACTTCCAAGGTATTTCAGCAGTATTGTGATGAACATGCAATAAAAAGACAATTCTCAACAGCGAGAACACCACCGCAAAATGGAGTTGCTGAAAGGAAAAACAGAACCGTACAAGAAATGGCCAGAACAATGTTTAATGACTCAAAATTAGATGATAAATTCTGGGTTCAAGCAATCGACACAGCGGTATTCATTATAAATACAGGTTTGCTAAGGAACAATTGTAACATGACTCCATATGAATTATGGAAAGGAAGACTGGTTAACGTCAAATACTTCAAAATACTTGGAAGCAAATGCTACATCAAAAGAGAAGATAAAAAATTGGGCAAGTTTGATTCCTGTGTCGATGAAAGTATTTTCGTTGGTTATTCACGCAAAAGGAAGGCTTATAGATGCTATAATCTGAGGCGAAAACAAATAGTGGAAAGCATAAATGTTACTTTTGATGAAGATTGTGTTACAAAGGATGACGGTGAGATTGTCCCTCCAAGAAAATCTGAGGGATTTGAGGAAGAATCTGTGAAGGATGAAGAAGACACTCCAGAACAAGGCTAATCAAATAAGGAAACAATAGTCAACCAAGAGGAAATAAGAAATTATCAGTAGGATGTACAAGAAAATTCTCCAAAAGCTTTAAAATAATGGTGTCAAAAGAATCATCTGTCAAATCAAATCATCGGCAACATAAATGAAGCAATTGGAACCAGAATAAGTCGACAACTACGTTCATCACAACAGGCCCACCTTGTTTTTTTAGCAACTTTTGGCCTAGCAATTTTGAGGAAGCTAGTCAAGATGAACACTGGGTAGCAACTATGAATGAAGAACTAGATCAAATTGAGAAGAACGACACTTGAGAATTGGTTCCACAACCAAAGGATAAAAATGTTATTGGAACTAAATGGGTCTTCAGAAACAAATTGAATGAGGATGGACAGGTTACCAAGAATAAGGCAAGATTAGTTTGCAAAGGATATGCACAAGTTGAAGGAATTGATTTTGAAGAATCATCTGCTCCTATTGCCAGAATGGAAGCTATCAGAATGTTTCTCGCTTATGCATGCTCGAGAAAAATCAAGGTCTACCAAATGGACGTTAAGTCAGCCTTTCTAAATGGTCAATTGGAAGAAGAAGTTTACATTGAACAACCCGAAGGTTTTCTGCTCTCTGAAAAAGAAGATTATGTCTGCAAATTAAAGAAGGCATTATATGGTCTCAATCAAGCTCCTAGAGCTTGGTATGCTCGTCTTGATGGATATCTACATCAACAAGGATTTAAGAAAGGAAGCGTCAACAACAATCTCTATGTGAAAGTGGATCAAGATAACCTAAAAATTATCGAGTTATATGTGGACTATATAATTTTTGGAAGCAATGATGACAGGTTAAGTAAAACTTTGCCACAAAGATGCAAAGTGAGTTTGAAATGTCTCTACTTGGCGAGCTGACATATTTTTTAGGGCTCCAGATATCTCAGCAGGATAAAGGAATATTTATATATCAAACGAGGTACATCAATGAAATGCTCAAGAAATTCAAGATGGAAGATTGCAAGTCTGTCCTTACCCCAATGGTAACAGGTTGCAAGTTAATTTTAGAAGATATGTCAAAGGATGTGGACCGGAGGTTGTATAGATCTATGATTGGCAGCGTTCTATATGTGACAGCTTCTCGGACAAACGTAATGTAGGCAGTTGAAAAATTAGCAAGATTCAAAGCAACACCAAAAGAATCTCGTAATATTTTCATCAAAAGAATTCTTTGATATCTTAAGGGCACAACAGAATATGGTCTATGGTATCCCAAAGGAAATAATCTAGTTATCCAAGCTTATACAGATGCAGATTGGACAGGAAGTGTTGATGATCGAAAGAGTACCAGTGGAGGAGCATTCAATCTAGGTGGTTTCCTTGTTTCATGGTTAAGTAAAAAGAAATCTTCAATCTCGTTATCCACATCAGAAGCAGAATATATTGTGGCAATAGCTTGTACTCAAGTTCTCTGGATGAAGCAAACTTTGTAAGATCTTCAAGTCAAGTTTGATGAGCCTATTCCCATCTTTTGCGATAACACTAGTGCCATCAGTATCTCCAAGAATCCTGTGATGCATTCCAAAACAAAGCACATTCCAATCAAATATCATTTTGTTAGAGAGCAGGTCACTGAAAAGAATATCAAACTTGAATATGTTGGCATAAAGGAACAAATTGTTGACATCTTTACCAAACCATTATCTCGTGAAGCTTTTGAGTATCTTCACCTAAAGCCTGAAATTCTCCGAAGTTCTCATTAGACTCTTTCTCTTATCTAACTAAGTAAAAAAAGGGGAGTTGAGGTGTGTACAGGTCCGCAAGATGACGTTTGTCAGGGTGAGTTACCCTTTGCCATTGATGACAAAGGGGGAGAGAATGTTGTAGGAAGAGGTGTCATGATCGCAGGGGGAGTACTTGTGTTGCCATCAATGCCAAAGGGGGAGATTGTTGATCAGTGGTTGTCATTGATGTCAATCCAAGCAGCACCAGGGGATACCCCGATCTTGCATGGGAATTTTGACTTGACAACTTACTCTATTCCGAGTCAAGGATATTTTGGATGGTTTCTACTTGTGGAGATGTTTTCGTTGATATATGGCATCTCAACCTAAGCATTTATATAAATTGTGACCATATCCTCCTGATGCAAGGATTTCGCTACTTAAAAATAGGTCATCGAGGCATTATCGCTACAAATTTTTTCTGCGAAGCTTCAAATGCTGAAAAAAAAAACCCAATTGAGCCGAAATCCTGATGTAGCGCGTGACCGAATGTTAGATATTGGTTCGCTACATTTTCGAAGATATGATCTTAGGAAGTTAGGGTTTTTACAGGGTCCTGAATTTCATGTCAAATAGGTGACCTTGGGAAAATCGTAATAACTTTATCTCTGAGCATTGGATTCAAATTTCGTAAGAAGTGACAGAAAGAGGACAGATTGTAGTTTGTTGGATAATGTTTTCAGGACGAAGGGTTGAAACAGTGACACGTCGCACTTCGTACAAGTTTTCTCTATTGAACTAGTCTATAATCAGGTCATCGTAGGAGATTGGGCATAACTATTTCTTGAAGAATCCAATATTGATCAGAACTGTGGGATTGGAAAGAGGACTTAGAGGGCTACCAAAGGGCGCAATTTCAGACCATGGATATTTGAAATTACATAGATACAGCAGATTCAATATCAAGATTCTAGAAGGCCAGAAAAAATATACATTCAAGGATCACTATAGTAAGGACAACACACCAACAGTAAAGGGTAAGTCTGCTACAACAAGGTATGTATGATTAGTGTTTGAATTTTAATTTGAATATCATCTCTTACATGTGTTTTTGCAGGACAGTGTAAGTATTTTGTATGTATGTTTGAATGGGTTTAGTTCATAAATGTTGAACGTATTTACATTTGAATTTTGAATATTTCTTTGACATATGATTTGTAGGGCAGTGTAAGTATTTTGTTTGTATATTGGTTTGGGTCTTGTTCATTAATGCATGTACAAGAAGGAGGACACAATAGGACAATGCAGTCACATACTAGAAGGACAAAGCAACGCCAAAGTACCATTACTTGAAGCAAGCACAACAATACCTCAACAACTGCTAGTGTTCAAAGAAGCAGTGTCAAGTCAAGTATCAAGTCGTGTCAAAAGTCGGTATTGTAAAAATCATCATTGTAAAATTGTAAAAGAGTCAATATGCCTAGAGTTAGAGAGGGATTGTTGGGAGGTATAAGTGTCATTGTTGGATAATGTTATGGTTGGGTTGCGGGTCATAGTGTGATTGGGTGATTGGTCTAGTTCAAGAAATCACTGTGAATCATATTTTAGCGTGGATCATTATCCCTGGTACAGGAGTCCACATTGTTGTCTTATTTCTGATCATTATAGGGTGACAGGGAGGTGCTAGGTTGGTGCATGAAGTCACCTACAGGTTGGAACCTATGAACACTTCAGGGTGGTAGGTCGGTCTAGGATGTCAAGGCATCCATTCAATTGACTACTAAAGAAACCAGGGCGTTGAGGCATCCTTCCAATGGGAGCTGGAGAAGAATGATTTTCTAGAATTCTAGGAAGTTGTACCTTTCATTTCAGTTGGGGCAGAAGATTAAAGAATTTATTAGAAAAGAGTTCGATGATTTTTGACCTGGAGCGGGTTTTCCACCTAAAATTCATGTGCCTATTGTGTTATATTGTTTATTGTTGTTACTGGATAAACATCAAGAATAATTGAAGATTAACTAATGCTCTGAAAATATTTAAAAGTGCTAATTGATAAGAAATATTGATTCACCCCCCTCTCGGTATTTCCAAAAAAAACCCCAATGTGGGGAAAACCCTTTGATCAAATCTTCCTATTATTCTTCAAATTCAATAGAGAGAGAGTACAATTTTCAGCAGCCAACAGGATGCCCTAGCTAGCAAAGTCAATGTTGGCCATGTTGAGAATTTGGTAGGGCAGTGTTTAATTCAATTCTCTTCTTGATAATTGCTTGTGTTACTTGTTATGCTTCTATTACTTAGATCTTATCTTCATTAGCTTATTATGTCTTTCATCGAGTCAATTATCAAAAGACAAGAGACAAAATTTTGGCTCTTCAATCTAAGGCCAAAACTTCTCACTCTTGGAGAGGAAAACCTGTAAGTAATGACCTAGACCCTTGACCTCAGTATGCTTCCAAGACCTTGTCACCATCTCTTGCTCTTCTAGATCTCCTCGATTTTGTCTTCCTTTGATTTTCATTGTATTGCACTGTCACTTAGAGAATTTCGGTCTCTACTCCATAGCCCTTGACAAGATATTTCCTCCTTTCTTCAACAACCTCCTTCTTCGGCCTTCTTGCAGCGCTTCTCTATACTTCTAGATAGCCCTAGATCGAACTGTGTATGTACTTGAGATACCCTTCAATCTTCTTTGTACTTATAGTGACGGAGGTGCAAATCTAGTCTGAAAAAAGGAAAGACTTCATACCATATAGTACTTGCTCCTTGCTGTAATATTCTTATCCTTTACGATGTAGCACCTTTATTCCTTATGCTATGATACGCACCTTGATCTGCACTTGCTTCTACAGTTCCTTAGACCAAGACCTTCACATTGGATATACTTCAGACCTTCAGACCTCTATACTTAAGGTCTTTATATCTTCACTGAAATGTCTTCTTCCCTTTTCTGAACTGCTTCTCTTCTTCGCATCAAATACAAACCCTTAACTTTGTGCTGCCTTTCAGAACTAATTTGAATTGTTAAGTGCTAAAGGAGCCGCAGTCCATCCTTGTATATATGGGATGTTTCTCATCTTTAGGCCGACATGATGGAAGGTGTGTGAGCCGACTTTATTTAGGAGATATTCCAGCATGTTCTAGGCAAACTTCTTGGAGCATAGTGGCAAGGTTTAGAGTATACATTTATATCAATAAATTGTCCTTACAAGTGTGACACCTCTTCATATACATGACTCTAAATTATATATTTATGACAAGATGAAAAATCCCTAAAGACATCAAGAAGAAGTCCTTGATCATGAAACCCATGAGGCAAGCATTACAAAGCACATTTTTATCTTTGTCTTCTTCATTACATAAATCCATAATTACTAGTCATTATGAAGACCAAACCTAGTTACAATTTTCAACACTCCCTCTTAACTAGGTAGGTATTCATAATGGTACATGGTCACTTTCAATCTGAAGAATCTCATAAGAAGAATTTTGATTGGTAATCCATCTCTTATAGCATCATATTATCCAGCATTGTCACATTGCAAGGCCTTGACTAACAGCATCCACGAGACTGTGAGCTACAATGCTGGTGAGACCAATGATTATAAACATTGTTCATCATTGTCTCCAAGGTACATACTCCACCCAGGTGTTCACTGAGTATGGCCTCCAAGGATTATTCTTATCGAGATAGCTAATCCTCAAAGAATATCCATCCTTTCACGACTACTCTTATTGGAACGTCTTATCACGTTCTCAAAGAGTATCAGATGTTAGATGATTACCCAACCATGCAGTTTGTCTTCTAGGTGAAGACCAAAATGATGTGTCTATCTCTCCCTCATTACTAGGGAGAACATATTCGATGTGTCTATCTCTCCCTCCTTACTAGGGAGAACATACTCCACAGAGGAATATAAAGAATGCACCTAAGCTTTCTTCTTGGCTTAGGAATCGTAAAGTTTCTTCCAAGTAAGAAACTTATTATCAGGCTCCCTCTTAGTCAGGGACATGCAGCAGCAATCATGAAAACATTCAGCTACTCATGAAGGACTCCTTTCGTTGATGTCATGACTTGAGGAGCCTTCAACTTTGGGATCGCTTCTTAGGACACAGATCATCCATCACTTTCATCCAAGAGCCATGTTTTCTATCAAAAAGTGATCCATCAGTTTTCTCATCTGGTCTAGATTCATGTTATGATGCTTTCTTTTGAACGATATATCTTCCAAGGATCTTTCAGCCTGCCATATGGTTATCAACTTGTGGAAGACATATAATTCCATTTAGTAGTCCTGCATAAGCTCATCAGATGTTATTCAATTATAAATATGAATACATAAATCAAAAGCTACCTCAGTGATGATCTTTCACCATGACATCCTTCTTGTAGGCCTCAGCATCCTTTGTATATGTTGACACATATCCAAAAGATATGTATTGCCGAGGGTTTTCATCTTTTCCGAACTGCTTATCAGAGTCTACATATCGTCCTAGGAGATTTTCTAGTTAAGTCTTATTAGCTTCCTTAGATGTTGACTGCTTCTTTCCATGGTTGTACTTCCCATGATCTCTTCCCTTTTCTTTATCCACACAGTTTTATATCATTCCCAGGAACTTCCAATGTGTAGCTCCTTGATAATATACAATCACCTCATATTCCATGAGAACATATTATGTTGACTTCATCTAGTGTAGATCATGCCTTTTGGCAACCTGTGCATCGAAAGAGTTTCTGCTTTCTATTTTGATCATACTTCTAAAGATAGAAGTGTACTACCTGCAACCACATGACATTGACTTAATAGCATCCAGTGTCAGCATATATATACATGTACCTCATTTTTTTTCCTTTTGAGTAATCCTGTAGCAAGTTTCTTTAGAATGAAAGAGTTTCATTCTCTTGCCTTGCTTCATCAATATGTCATCATATTCTAATCCTAGAATTATGCAAGTTAGAATTCTCGAAGAAACCTTTTTGCTTTCTTTCTAATCAGTGAATCCAAAGAGGATTTTATTAGAAAATGTCAGCACTTATTTCCTTATTGATTATTGAATGATGGCCTTTGATCTTGATGATTGCCTTCTATAACTGTTGTTTTTAGTGAGGTTTCCAGGAGCCACTTATAGTAAATATGTCAGGTAAGTGTTACAGACATCCTCCTACAACGAGTGCTCCTCCTTCAATGCTTCCATCATGATTCCAATCCTAGAATGATGCATTTATCTAATATACCATGCTTCCTAACATACTATTTTACAACCTGATAGATAGCTCATAAAGAGGAAGATGATCTCACTCATAATAGAGATCTTTCACTTTTTCTTTCTTAGTCATCTTTGAATCTGGTTCATCCATTTTTCGAACGATATGGGCTTCTTCCTTTTTCCTCTTGTCCTCATTAGATTTTGGATAATCTTTCATAGCATCGTATCTTATTCATGTTTCTTCTTTTCTTCTTGAGGACCAACCTTACCAAATCTTCCCTTTCTCCTTGATATGGCAGCATAGGCTTGATTCTCTTCATTTGATCCTATATTCACTTTCGCTTTTAACCTTGTCTCTTTTAATTCTCATAGAGACCATAGATCCTGGAATGGTGTTGCTTCTTTCTTCCCATAAATGCTCAAAGTAAAGTTTCCACATCCCTCTAGTAGAGTATTCAGCACCACTATAGTCATTTCTCTATTACTTCTCTCAATTCCTACAGTTGATCTCGTACTTCATAAAGTATGAAGTTATTCCTTCTCTTGACATCTTCAACCTGTATATTCCTTATCTCGGAGATATTACTTCTCCTGCAATACTTACCAAGAATAGCTCCACCAATTAGTCATGTATTTCTTTTGAAGATTATAGTTTTGATACATAGGGGATAGGAGAGTCCTTTATGGATTCTATAAGAAAAATTTGGGCTCTTATGTCTCCCTTCATGTATTTGTCATGACTTCATTCTTAATAAGATTTAGATCTATCCTTTTCTTCCATGCAAGAAAGTTTGAAACCCCAACTAGTTTTTTGCTTTCTTTGCAAAAAGACATTTTGACATATTTAGATGAATTCATAAAGATAGTTACTTGAGTATATTCTTCTCTTCTTCTACCAGCTTCTTTGTTGGTGATGATGTAGATAGAAGCATGAGCTCCCTCTTAGATTAGCTTCTTCAATAGTGATTACCTTGAGAGCTAGATTAATGATAGCTAGATTACCTTGAATCCTTGATGATGATGATGATCAAGGATGGCTTGATGATGACTTCAACAATGTTGATTTGATTTCCACACCAAATAGTTATTGATGGCTTCTACACAGTGTCGTTGATCTGCTTGATATGGCTTTCCAATTTCTGCAAACTGCCTCTTTAGAATTGAATGTAGATCTCTGACTTTTTGCTTTGTTGTCTCCTAGAGAATTGATCCTTGATTTCTTGGTACTTGAGTGTCTTCTTGTCAAATATCCCTTTCTTGTCTTCAGTACCTTAGCTCTGATACCATTTTGAGAATTTAGTAGGGCAGTGTTTAATTCAATTCTCTTCTTGATAACTGCTTATGTTATACTTGTTATGTATCTATTACTTAGATCTTATCTTCATTAGCTTATTATGTATTTCATCATGTCAATTATCAAAACACAAGAGACACAAAATTTTGGCTATTCAATCCAGGTCTAAAACCTCTCCCTCTTGGAGAAGAAAACCCGTGAGTAATTCTTCTTATAGATCTTCAATTGACAAGTACCATTACCATGACCTAGACCCTTGACCTCAGTATGCTTCCAAGACCTTGTCATTATCTCTTGCTCTTCTAGATCTCCTCAATTTTGTCTTCCTTTGCTTTGGACTGTACTGCACTATCACTTAGAGAATCTCGATCTCTACTCCATAGCCCTTGACAAGATATTTCCTCCTTTCTTCAACAATCTCCTTCTTCGGCCTCCTTGCAACACCTCTCTATACTTCTAGACAACCCTAGATCGCATTGTTTATGTACTTGAGATACCCTTCAATCTTCATTGTACTTATAGTGACTGAGGTGCAGACCTAGTCCGAAACAAGGAGAGACTTCATATCATATAGCACTAGCTCCCTATTGTAATATTCTTATCATTTACATTGTAGCACATTTATTCCTTATGCTATGATCTGCACATGCTTCTATAGTTCCTTACACCGAGACCTTCACGCTGGATATACTTCAGACCTTCAGAGCTTTATACTTAGGGCCTTTACATCTTCACTGAAATGTCTTCTTCCTTTTTCTAAACTGCTTCTCTTCTTTGCATCAAATACAGACCCTTAAATTCGTACTATGTTTCAAAATCTGAATTGTTAAGTGCTAAAGGAGTCACAATCCATCCTTATATATATGGGTTGATTCTCATCTTTAGGTCGACGTGATGGAGGGTGTGTGAGCCGACTTTATTTAGGAGATCTTCCAGCATGTTCTAGGCCAACTTCTTGTAGCATAGTGACAAGGTTTGGAGTATACGTTTATATCAATAAATTGTCCTTACAAGTGTGACACCTCTTCATATACATGACTTTAAATTATATATTTATGACAAGATGAAAAATACCTAAAGACATCAAGATGAAGTCTTTGACCTATAATAAAAGCTCCTTGCTCATGAAACCCATGAGGCAAGCATTACAAAATACAGGGTATTATCTTTGCCTTCTTCATTACATAAATTCATAATTACTAGTCATTATGAAGATTGAACCTAGTTACACTTTTCAACAGGTAAAACCAGCAACATTCCTCCCAATGGAGCTCAGTCAAACCCAATCAAACTTGCCCTCAAAAAACAGTCAAAGTCAGCCCAAAACAGTCCGCAAATAACTCGGTCAAACATGGTCGACATTGTGGTCAAACTACGATCAACGCTGCGGACAACCTGCCCAGAAATCTCGAATTTTGTGCCACCAAACTCGGCCTCCCAAACTCAGATTTTGTCCCAAAATTCAAAGTCAAAAACTGAGAGTTGACCCAAGGTCAACATTGGTCAACGCTGCTGCAGAAACCTTTAAACAATCTGAAAATCACAGCTGCCCTTTCACACGTGCAAATGAGAGAGAATGTCTTCCTTAGGTTGTACGAACCAATGAGAAGCAGAGAGATTGAGAGATGAGATGATGTCCAAATGAAGTTTGAGTCTCCTTTTTATATCCATCAATGAGGGTGGGTGACACATCTTTTGGAACTTGTGAGCCTACATTACAATTATGGCTGACCTTGACAGTTTGCACATGTGTGAGAAATAAATTCAAAATCCAACTTCTACTCATCCAAACAAGATGGTCTTTAGATCAATCTTGCACCTCTCCAAAGGAGGAATCCAACAAAAATATCATCTCCATCATATAAGATGTGTGTAGTGGAGTTTCACCCTAGTTGCCAAATTTTAACACTCCCTCTCCACTGGGGAGAACTCCACCTATCAATCCATCTATCGACCTGTGCAATCCTGTCATCCAGTACCATCATGTACCATCATATATCATCTTGTCATCTTGTCTCATCCTATTGTCTTTGTACTTTGTGGGCTCCGCTCAGTTGTATGAATAAATAATGAGGAAGATTTAATCGAGAGTGAGTCACAAGACCTTGCCACTCTCCACTAACCCGAAGTCAATTTAGAGGTAAAAACCTCAACCAAACTTGATCTCAAATCAAGTTGTTGGACACAACCCATCCTAGACATAGAGAGTACGAAAATACATGATGCGTCCATCGGTAATGCTATGGTCTCTATCCTCATTTCCCAACTCATTGGCCAGATGAGAGGTACTTCCCATGAGTCCTGGACTACATGGGTAGGATGTATGTGGGGCATAAATCAAGAGAGGGTGAACCATATCAATATCATAACATTGGGGAAATACACACCAACAAGGTAAGGCGAACCTAGCCCTGTGGTTGCTTATAACTCCAACGAGTTATCCCTAAGACCCCTGGCGCTCCCAGAGCTCAAAGTCCAACTCAAGCGGGACCCTCATAAGAGGGTTTGTCCACGATTCCAAGCTTCTCACGAAAGGTTAAGAATTTGACCTTCCCCAGGGGCTTCGTGAGAATATCTGGGACTTGTTCATCAGTCCCAATGTGATGGAGCCTTACGGCACCTCGCTGTACCGTATCCCGGATAAAGTGGTACCCGATATCAATATGCTTGGAGTGGTCATGGAACACAGGATTCTTTGAAAGTTGAATCCCACTTTGGTTGTCGTAAAGGATCACAGTGGTACCAGCACATGTCCAAACAGCTCACTAAAGAGCTTCCTCAACCAAACAGCTTCACAACAGGCCATACTTGTTGCAATGTATTCGTCCTCGATGGTACTCAAACCAATTGATTTATGCTTCCTGCTCATCCAAGAGATCAAAGCAGAACCTAGGGTGAAGCAACATCCAGATGTGCTTTTACAATCCACCACATTGCCTGCCCAGTCAGCGTCAGTATATCCATGGAGCCTCATGCTCCCGGCAGTGTATCTCAGCCCATTGTTGATTGTGCCTCAAAGATATCTCAAGATATTCTTGGCACCACTCCAGTGAATGTGATGAGGCTTGCCCATATATTGACTCAACGTGTTCACTTCAAAACAGATGTCTGAACATGAGTTCACTAAGAACATCAGGGCCCCTACGAGTTGACGATACCCAATAGGATTTCCCAAATCGGGCCCAGCAGCACCTCCACACAACTTCTTAAAGTTGAGTTCCATCAGAGTAATCACGGACTTGCAGTCCACCATCCTAAATCTTTCTAGTAGCTTCACAATATATTTTACTTGAGTTAGGAAAATCACACATGGCTTTTGCCAAACCTCCAGGCCTAGGAAGTAGTGCATCAATCCTAGTTCCTTCATCTAGAACTCTGAATCTAGCTCCCTCTTACATTGATGAATAAGAGGGTCAACACCTGTCAGGAAGAGATCGTCCACATAAAGAACCAGAATGAGAGGCTTGTCATTATCAACCTTAAAGTAAAAGTTTAGATCAGCATCACTTCGAATAAAGCCCCAACTTCATCAAGTAGCTATCGATCCTCTCATACCAAGCCCTGGGGCTTGCTTCATCCCATAGAGGGTTTTATTCAACCTTTATACGTGTGTATCTCTATCTCGAACTTTGAACCCCAAAGGTTGTTCCACATAGACCTCTTCCTTGATCGAACCATGTAAGAAGGCAGTCTTAACATCCATTTGATGTAGACTCCATCCTTGCGATGCAGCAAGGGAAATAATCGAACGGATGGTGGTGTAGCGAGCAACAGGTGCAACTATTTCATCATAATATATTCCTTATTTCTGCGAGAAGCCTTGGGCAACAAATCTTGCCTTGAATTTTTTAGCACTTCCATTGACTCCATGCTTGATCTTGTAGAGCCATTTCGAGGTGACAACAGATTTGTCCTTCAGTCTAGTGACCACATCCTAGACATCATTTTTCATGATCAACTCATATTCTTCGTTCATTGCATCCTTCCAAACTTGGTGCTTCACGGCCTCTTCAAACGTTTCAGGCTCAGATTTAACAATGGTGCTCATGGCTACTAAGTACCCTTGGTACCTATTCGGTTTCGTACTTTCACAAAATGTTCCCCTTGGAGCAATATGTCTCTCGACATCTTCAAGAGTGTCTCTAAGACATGAGGGTCTTCTTTTATTTGAAGAAGGTGGATCTATGGGATCCATCAGGCATATGTTCATCCTTTGGTTCTTCCTGCTTCTTCTTTGTCTTCCTTTGAGATAGGAAGATCTCTAACCTTCCTGAGGGCAGCATCTTTGTCGAAGGTGACATCATTGTGAAAGTTTCAAAACAGAAACCCTACTACAGTGTCTTGATGTACTTCGCCTACATGTTTAATAAATTTAACAAGTTATTTATCTGAAGTATTCAGAAAAACATTAAAGCAAATACAAGCTACAGTCTACACATCTACAGATCATTTATTGAACAGCACGCACATGTGACAAAATTACACAGATTTTTCAGACAAATGTCCCTAGAAAAACCCAATGCGGGAAAACCGGTGCAGCAACTCTAGAGGGTTTTATTATTATGCAAAATCTAAATACAACAATCTAGGCACCAGAAATGATCTGCCCTACAGAGAAATTACACAGCAATTGTACCTTTCACTCGGAGACAAAAAAATATGGTTGAATCACACCCGCAATCGATATTTACAGATAACAAGCCCTTTATGTCCCACTGGAAACCCTCAGCGCAGTCTTCTCCAACCTCTGTGTCAGCCCTCTAGCCCAGCGCAACCTCTGCGCAGCACAAGCTGCCCCTGCGTCACTCTGGAAGGCTATGTGATGCCTCTGCATCACCCTCTGCATGGCCTCTGCGTTAATTTAGCTGGACTGCATCCCTCATGCTAGCCTCTGCATTGCTCTGGTATGATGTTGCCTCTTTATTGTTGTATTCTTGGCCTCGGATCAGATCATCCCTTACCAATCTATGCCTCTCACTGCACTGCAAACTCACTTTGAATTCCTCAGCAAACCCCGCCCTAGAAATTCGACTTACCTTCAGTGATCTGCAATGTGTCTGTGTATTATCCAATTGACCCCAAGCCTTTCCTTTATTCTTTTTTCATTGGGAAACTAACTGTCGTGATCTAATCTCTAATCAACAGCTGAGATTAAAAGAAAGCTTGATCCACGTCACTTAGAACATTTCATCACATGTGTAATTTAATTCACTTTAATTTTTCAATTTCCCTAAGTTAGACTTAGGGTCCCCATTAAAAATTTTAATTATTTGAGTAACTATTACACCGAATAAAATTTCTCCAAACACTTTATGGGTCTTGGAGATCTCGTGTGTTCCAGCCCCTCCACAAAGTTTCAGAGCTAGAGCACACTCGATGCTACCCCATAATCTCAACACTCCCTCCTAGCGAGGAGTGTGCTCTAGCAATACTTCCACATTGAAGCATCACCTGATCTCGACATCGCTCTCCACGCTGTTGATGCTTGGCCTGTTTCCCTCCATCTACTGCGCTGCTACTTTCTGTACAACTACCCATGTCACTGTCACTGGCACTGCCACATCTATACTGTAGCTCCCTCTCAAATTGTTGCATCATGCTGCCTGTAACACTGCCACTACTAACTGTTGCACTGCAACTCACTTGCTGAGAAGTAAGCAACTAAAACACCATCACGCAATCACTAACATACAAGTCAGTTGGGTTGCATCTCAATCACTGAAGCATCCTCTGTTGTTGCTTTGTGTTGTCTCTCTGAAGCATTGCGTTGTCTGCTACATTGCACTGCGTAAGCAATGCTGAAATCCCATTAGCCTCTGTGTTGCTACTTCCACATTGTTGTTGCCTCTCCTTTGGGATGCTCCAGATTCAAACGTCCCAGCACTGCCTCTGCTTCACTGTGATCTGCACCCACTTCTCGAGTCATCCTGCTACTGTGTTAAGGCTCCTGTAGCTCATATATGTGATCCAAGAGTTTGGGCACCTCAAGGAACCTGCCGGCATTTGTAGTTGCTTTACATATCAATATCGCCCCACTTCCTTGGTTCATGAGCACTCATGGCTACATCATCTTCACTGCCACCGTCCCCTTTCAATGTTGGTGCCTTGGAATCAGAAGATTCATTTTCCTTCCTCTAAGGACAAGAGCTGACAAAGTGTCCAAGTTCGCCACATTTAAAGCATCGAACCTTTGACAGGTCCTTCTTCTTCTTCCCTTATGCCTTTGTCCCTTAGATGCAAGGGTTGCATCCTCCTCCTCCTCTTTCTTTACTTTGACTCCACCGTTTCTTCTTTGCCTCTTGGTTATTCTCCTGATTTCCTCCTGATGGAGAATTTCCCATGTTTGTTGATCAGTGGTTGTCATTGATGTCAACCCAAGCAGCACCAGGGGCTACCCCAATCTTGCATGGCAATTTTGACTTAACTTACTTTATTCTGAGTCAAGGATATTTTTAATGGTTTCTACTTGTCGATATGTTTCTGTTGATATATGGCACGCCACGTAATTCTTCATGGTTTGAGAGTTAGTAACCCCAATTAGTGCGCTAAAACCCCATGGGGTTGTGGCATGACACTAATCATTGGTTGTGGTCATTAAATAGTCAATAACTAATCATTTTTTAAACTCATAAAATCCCTCCAACATTCACTTGTTGAAGACCCTCTCAACCTAAGCATTTATATAAATTGTGACCCTCCTATCCTCCTGATGCAAGGATTTCGCTACTTAAAACGAGTCATCATGGCATTATCGCTATAACTTTTTCTCTGCGAAGCTTCAGATGCTGAAAAACAAACCCATTTGAGATGAAATCCGGAGGAAGCATGTGGCCAAATTTCAGATATTGGTTCGCAATATTTTCGAAGATGTGATTTGAGGAATTTAGGGTCTTTACAAGCTCCCGATTTTCATGTCAAACAGGGGACCTTGGGAAAATCGTCATAAATTTCTCTGAGCATTGGATTCAAATTTAGTAAGAAGTGACAGAAAGAGGACGGACTGTATTTTGTTGGATATCATTTTCAGGATGGAAGGTTGAAACAGTGACACGTCGCACTTCATACAAGCTCGCTCTACTAAACCAGTCTATAATCAAGTCATCGTAGGAGATTGGCCATAATTATTTCTTGAAGAATCCAATATTGATCAGACCTACGAGGTTGGAAAGAGGACTCAGAGGGCTACCACATGGCACAATTTCAGACCTTCGACATCCGAAATTACATAGATACAGCAAATTCAATATCGAGCTTCTAGAAAGAAGAAAAAAATATGCATTCAAGGATCACTGCAGTAAGGACAACACATCAATAGACAAGGGTAAGTCTGCTACAACAAGGTATGTATAATTAGTGTTTGAATTTTAATTTGAATATCATCTCTTACATGTGCTTTTGTAGCACAGTGTAAGTATTTTGTATGTATGTTTGATTGAGTTTTGTTCATAAATGTTGAACATATTTACATTTGAATTTTGAATATTTCTCTGACATATGTTTTGATGGACAGTGTAAGTATTTTGTTTGTATATTGGTTTAGGCCTTGTTAATTACTGCATGTGCAGGAAGGAGGACACAATAGGACAACTCAGACACATACTAGAAGGACAATGAAATGCCAAAGTACCATTACTTGAAGCAAGCACAACAATACCTCAGCAGATGCTAGTGTTCAAAGAAGCAGTGTCCAGCCAAGTATCAGGTCATGTCAAAAGTCAGTATTGTAAAAATCATCATTGTAAAATTGTAAAAGAATCATTATTAAAAGAGTCAATATGCCCAGAGTTGGAGAGGCATTATTGGGAGGTACAAGTGTCATTGCTGGATAATGTTATGGTTGGGTTGCAGGTCATAGAGTGATTGGGTGATTGGTCTAGTTCAAGAAAACCATTGTGAATCATATTGTATCGTGGATCATTGTCCCTGGTACGGGAGTCCACACTCTTGTCTTATTTTTTATCATTATAGGGTGGCAGGAAGTTGCTAGATTGGTGCATGAAGTCACCTACAAGTTGGAGCTTGTGAACACTTCAGGGTGGTAGGTCAACCTAGGATGTCGGGGCATCCATTCAGTTGACTACTGAAGAAACCAAGGCATTGGGGCGTCCTTCCAGTGGGAGCTAGAGAAGAATGTTTTTCTAGAATTCTTGGAATTTGTACCTTCCATTTCAGTTGGGGCTGAAGATTAAAGAATTTATTAGAAAAGCGTTCAGTGGTTTTTGACCCGAAGGGAATTTTCCACCTAAAATTCATGTGCCTGTTGTGTTCTATTGTTTACTATTGTTACTGGATAAACATCAAGAATAATTGAAATTAACTAATGCTTTGAAAATATTTTAAAGTGCTAATTGATAAGAAATATTGATTCACCCCACCCCTCCTCTCAGTGTTTCCAACAATGTCCACCAAGGATGGTAACATTGCTCTACCCAAGATGCTTTGACAAACGTTTCCCATTCATCAGTGACTGCATTCATGGAAGTCCTCACCATGAGCCCTTCATCCAGAGTTGACCCCATAGCAATCAGTTGGTCCCGGAGAGACTGAAGTCTAAAGAGGAAGGGATCGATTTCCTCTCCCTTCTGCATTTGGAACAACCGCATATGATTCTCCAGAAGCATTTTCCTCTGGACGGAGCTTCCTTGATACATCATATTCAATGTTTTCCACATCTAATTTGTCGTGTTCTTCTCAGCAATATGCGGTACCACGTGATCCTTTACTCCATCAATGATCAAGCGCTTTGCACGTGCCTGATTCTCGTTGAATTTCTTCATGGGATCTGCATCAATTGGCACAGCTAGGACGTTTGCTACATGGTCCTTGATGTCGTACGCATCCAAGACTTTCAGGATTCTGGCCCTCCAAATAACAAAGTTGGACACACTATCCAACCTATCCTGATCTTTCAATCCTCGTTGAATCATTGATTAACCGAGAGGGGGGTTTGAGAGTTTAATACATGCATTAGCCTTTTAAATTTTCACCAGAGTTATTTACAGCTTAATATGTGAACAATCTTATTTGCAGCCAATATTAACTTATTGTGACACCATACTTAAGTTGAAAGCAGCAAGCAATTAAGCAGATTGAAATAATCACATCAACACATAAGAAGCACACATAGAGACAGCAGATGTAAGTGGAAACCCATAAAGGGAGAAAACCACATCTTATTATTATTGTGATGCAAAGGCAAGCTCCAACTCCCTCTCACCACTGTTTTTCTGCAGGCACCAACCTACAGGAGGCTCCTACCTCAATTCTGCAAGTTACAACTTGCAAGGAAGCACCAACTCCCTTCAGTTTTCTGCAGGCACCAACCTACAGGAGGCTCCAACCTCAGTCAGCTACAACTGACAGCTATCAAGCTGCAACTTGATAGGGAAGCTCCAACTTCCTCAATTTAACAAACTGAATGTTTGCTGATTTACCTCTGATATCAGCTCTGTTTTGTAGCTTCTCTTTCTGCTCTTCTTTTCTTGATCTTCTCTGCTTCACTCTTCTGTATTCTGCCTTCTCTTTATTTACTCTCTCTCTCTCTCTTGTGCATATCAAATTGATATTATATATAGAGATTCTCACATGACTGTTTGTATTTCTCAAGGAATTTGGAGTGAACAGTCATGACTCTTTGGCTTCTGTCTTCTTATTCCTTTATCCAACTCAATTTTAAAATTATAACAATATGTACAAATTTCCATGCTACAGTGGGATTTTCTTTTCCTTAGGATACTTGCCTTTGCATCACAAACAATAAAAAAATTAATTACAACATTTACATTTTAGTTACATATTTCAATTTCACTCAGCTCCTTTTCTGGATTTTGGCTTTACTGGATTTGTCTTTTCCTGTTGCTGTTAAGAACCTGTTCTGCATACTCTTTGTTTACTGTCATCTGCATATTCCCTATTTTCTGTGCTTATTCACCTGTCCAACTCATTCCTGTACATATTTATGTTCACTGAGCTTTCATTTCTGCACGCTCTCCTCTTCTTTTCCTTTTCCATACACATTCATCCAACCTTACTCTCCTATTTGTTTTCTCCTGTATTCAGTTCCTTGTTCATTCCAGTTATATAACAGCTGTATGTACGGCTACCTTTTAATCAAAACTAAAATAACTCTCAACGTTTCATAAACCCTTTTTAACCACACGGATATATCAGTGCTAACAATCTTTACCATAGATTATCAACAGTATAACCTTTGGTTTAATCAATTCTCGGCCTGTACATATATTAATCCGCGTTCACATATTCCTTTATTACAGTGTCCTTCAATTATTAACGAAATCATACAGCAATCAGCATTCCTTTATTAACTCGTAATCCTTAGTCAAACAGTCCCGATCAATTAGAACTTTGGCTTGGGACCCACACGTACAACTCATTTGCCAACGTGGAGTCAACACTCAACCATTCGTATGCGCCTTATCATATGATACATATATATATATATATATCAATCAAATCACAACGCTCCGTAATATAAATTGAACCATGCAACATATTAATTCAGAGGCGGTAAAGTTCTGCGGGGGTAGCAGACTCGGGCAGATAGCGGAGGGGAACCCCCCGGAATAAATGACGTCATCCTCAGCTGGGCCCATGCTTTACATACTCCATTATATATATATCTATGCGTTAACAGAACCCAATAGTTTATATATATTTCTGCCCCGGGCCCACCATACAATCAAACGAATGCATACACCGTACCTGGCTTATCCTTCAGGCTCTTCCATTAAACTTTGTGCGGGTCCAACACGCGATCACCGTTAGATGTCGGCCCACCAGATCGACGGTTTATATGCATTCCGCTCAGCGTCTTGGTATAATTTATAACGTGCGAAGGCGCAGTTTAACCGGGGTCTTTCAATACCACTCAGGACACGCGGCAATTTCTCTGTGGACTCGCTCCCCCTTCCGGGAATACCACTTATGGTCAAAAGTAGTGCGGAATGGGCAATCCACTCTTGGAAATCCACTGGTGGTTTCGCTACAGTGTTAAACTATGGTTCACGCCGACTGTATGATCTCCTCGCCCATTAACTTGGGTTCGCTACCTCCAGTTCCGTTATTTATTTAATCTGACACAGGGTTCCAGCCTATACTCCAAGTTCTGGTCCGCATTTGTTATTTATCAAAATGTTCACTTTTCAATGTATTTTTATTATTCGACTCCGCTCCATTCAATTATATATATATATATATATATATATATAATGCACAATTCTACCATATCAATCAAATGTCAATTGAATACAAGTGATCTTGTTGAATTCAAACGCCTGGAATGTTATGTGTAACGCCCGACTGTATAAAATATTCTTCCTCTGCCGCTTCTGTCACTGCATCTGTTCCTGTCTCTATTCTTGGAATAATAGTAGTGATAATGCCTCTGTCCTCATTTTCTTCTTTGCTGCCTCCATTGTATTTGCTGCTTCCTTTGCCTGTTTCTACTTTAGCACTACCTCATTTGCCATCAATGACAACATTTCCAACAATCTCCCCCTTTGGCATTGATGGAAATCCACTTTCTTCTTGTTTCCCCGCTCTTCCTCCTGTTTTTTGTTCTTCCTCCCCCTTTGACATCAATGGCAAAGGGTTGCTTTCTGCATTTCATTTCTCTGAGTTACGTTTAGGCCCTCTTTTGCTAACTTTGTACCATGCTGCTCTAGAGTGATGTATTAGACTTGTTGAGGGAACACTTTGAGGATTATCAAACTTGAATATACATTTTGTCTCTGTCTGATATAGTGATTCGATATATGTTGTATAGCTGTGTTTCATATGTAGTGCCTGTAATCTGTGCTAGATTGCAAACAACAATGATGCATTTAATCTTGTGTTAACAATATAATCTGTGTTGAGGCTGCTGCTGCTATATAGACTGTTGCTGCTATATATCTCTGCTATAATCTGTGCTAGATTGCCGATATATGTAATCAGTGGGTTTTTTTTTTTTTTTTTTTTTTTTTCATGCCGAATGCCGAGTGTAATACCGAGAATGTGTCGTACAATACCGATAATACCGAGAATGTGCCGATAATGCCGACATAATACTGAGATAACACCGAGAATGTATAACACCGAGACTGTGGTCGATCCCCGTGACCCGTTTTTATGCTTCTCCGATTGGTATATGTTTAGTTTTTGAATAAAGCACAGGATTTTTAGATATACTTATGGCACTTGTATTATCACATTTTATTGAGATAGGTTCATTAATGCTCACCTTCATATCTTGAAAAGTCTGCTTCATCCACATGACTTGTGTACAAAAGGCTGCTGCTGCTATATATTCTGCTTCAGCTGTTGACAGAGAGATGGATGTTTGTTTCTTTCTTAACCATGATACCAGACTTTCTCCTAGATAGAAAGCACCTCCACTTGTGCTTTTCCTGTCATCTACACAGCTGGCCCAATCTGCATCTGTGTATGCTTTTAAAGTGAAGCTTTTTCTTTTAGGATACCAAAGCACATACTGTGTTGTTCGTTGTAGATATCTGAATATTATTTTTACTGCAAGAAGATGATTTTGTTTGGGTGTTGCTTGATATCTAGCCACTAGTCCAACTGCTAGCATGATGTCTGGTCTTGATGCTGTCAAATATAACAGACTTCCTATCATGGATCTGTAGAGTTTATTCATGGATTCGTAGAGCTTGATCTTACATCGAAATTGACGATCATCAGCCATTGCCGCCTTTGGCAACTCGTGGTCATGGGAGTTGACACGTTTGCACCTTCATTTTGAATTTTTTCAAGATTTCTTTTGTGTATTTTTCTTGCTTTGCTGAATTTGAAGTCCTAAATAGAAACCGAGCTCTCCAATCATGGACATTTCAAACTCTGATTTCATCTCTTCTGCAAATCTTTTTGCTAGCTCATCTCTGTTGCTTCCAAACATAATGTCATCAACATATACAACAACAATTAGGAGTTCATTTTCCTGGACTTTTATGTATAGATTGCTGTCTACTCCACCTCTTTTAAAACCCTGTTTTTGCAAATATTTATCCAGTCTTGAGTACCAAGCACGAGGAGCCTGTTTTAGTCCATATAGGGCCTTTTTCAGCTTGCATACATAGTATTCTTTATCTGTCAATGAGAAACCTTCTGGTTGTTCCATGTACACTTCTTCTTCTAGATCGCCATTAAGAAAATCATATTTTACATCCATTTGATATACCTTGAAATCTTGGTAGCATGCAAATCCTAGGAACATTCTGATAGCTTCCATTCTGGCTATAGGGGCAAATGTTTCATCATAATCAAGTCCTTCTATTTGTGAGTATCCTTTGCAGACCAGCCTAGCTTTATTCCTGATTACTTGTCCTTGCTCATTCATTTTTTTTTTGAATACCCATTTTGAGCCTATGACATTTTTCTCAGCAGGTCTAGGAACTAGTTCCCAGGTATTTTTTTTCTCAATTTGGTCCAATTCTTCATTCATTGCATTTACCCAAGACTTGTCCTTGCTGGCTTCTTCAAATTTCTTTGGTTCTATTTGTGACATCATGGCTATGTATACTTCTTCTGTCTGTTCAGTTAGTTGCCTTCTTGTTTGTACTCCTACATTCTTGTCTCCTATGATTTGATCTTCTGGATGGTTCTTTTGAGTGTATCTTGAGGGGGTTTTTGAGTTCAGTCCAGCATCTTCTGATGTTTTGCCTGTTTCATCATCATTTTGATCTTCTTCTTCATTGTTGTCTGATGTACTGCAGCAGTCTGTATCTCTAATATTGTTTGGAAGTTCTTCATCAAATATCACATCAATACTTTCAACTATCTTCCGAAGGGTCTTGTTGTAGCACCTGTACCCTTTGCTTTTGGAAGCATATCCTAGAAATATCCCTTCATCTACTCTTGCATCAAATTTGCCAAGATTTTCATCATTATTCTTTATGTAACACTTGCTTCCAAAGATTCTGAAATGTTTGATTGAAGCTGGCTTTCCATGCCATAGTTCATAGGGAGTCTTGTCATTGCTTGGCCTTAAGTGAGCTTTATTAAGGATATGTACTGCTGTGTGCACTGCTTCTGCCCAGAAGGTTTGAGCAATATTATTCTCTTGCATCATGGCTCTGGCAATTTGTTGAACAGATCTGTTTTGTCTCTCTGCTACTCCATTCTGCTGAGGTGTCCCTGTAATAGTAAATTGTTGTTTTATACCATGTTCATTGCATAGGTATGCAAAGTCATAATCAGTGAATTCACCTCCTCTGTTTGATCTGATGCATTTCAGCTTGCATCCTGTCTAATTTTCTGTTAATTCTTTAAATGTTTTGAATTTGTCCAGAGCTTCCGATTTATTCTTGAGAAAAGCAACCCATGTCATTCTGGAGAAATCATCTATTATCAGCATAAAGTAGGACTCTCCACTTGGTGTTTTAGTTCTTGCAGGTCCACACAGATCCATGTGCACAAGTTGCAGTGGTCTTCTTGTTGATAACTCTTCTTTAGATTTAAAGGATGTGGGAGTTTGTTTCCCCAACTGACAAGATTTGCATATTGTGTTTGAGGGCCTTTTTATTTCTGGCATATCTCTGACAGCTTTCTTCTTGCTCAGTCTAATGATATGGTCAAAGCTGAGATGTCCCAATCTTTTATGCCATAACCATGACTCCTCGAGTTTGCTAAGATGGCAGGCTTCATCCTCCTCTCTCACTATGTACACATTACTCTCTGTTCGAACACCTTTGAGTAGAGTTTTTCCTGTTGTGCTTGATCTGACTACACAATCTTGTGCTATAAAGAGAACTTCACAGCCTTTATCACACATCTGACTGACACTCAGTAAATTTGCTTTCAGCCCATCTACATATAATACATCTTGGGCCTTTCCTCTGCCATTGTCTATGTTGACTGATCCTTTTCCCTTGATCTTTCTTGATTTGTCATTTCCAAAAGTGACATTGCCCGATTTATTTTCATCAAGAGTTAAAAACTTGTTTTTGTCTCCTGTCATGTGTTTAGAGCAGCCACTGTCCAAATACCATTGACTCTTCAAATCTTGAGCAGTTAAAGCCAAGTCACATTTATTCACCTTCTTTATCCACTAGAGGCCCCCTTTTGTTTGGTATCTTTTGTGAGGTGATGAATTATATCCTTTTAGAGAACACTTGGAAGATATATGTCCAACTTGATTGCATATACAACATTTGAATATAGTTTTTGCAAAATTGTGAGCATGAACAAAATTGCTTTGACTCATAAACCTCCTTGAGGTATTGAACATCAGTCTTTGTCCATACTTTCTACATTCAATAATTCTATGGCCAAAATCCTTACAATAAAAACAATAACCATAGAAATTACTTGCATACCTGATGTAAGGTTGTCTCTTCCATGCTTGCATCTTTTGCTGGTTTGAATCATTCCTCCTTGCATGACAATATGCAGCAATGTGTCCCGGCTTGTGGCAGAGATAACAGGTGGCATTCTTCATAGGAGGCAATAATCTCCTTTGATGGCTTCCAAATTTGATATAATCAGGAATATATGATCCTTTCTCTATTGTCTTAGTATTTGTTACAATCTTTGTTATTAGAGGTTTCTTCTGGTCTCTGTCTTTCTCATTACATGTTTCTTCCTTTGTAGGAATTATTTGAGCTGCTTCATCAGTCTTCTTTGCTTTTACAAAAATTATATTTTTGTTTTCCTTTTCTTTGCCTTTACTTGATTCTCCTTCATAGCCTATCCCAAGTTTTATTAGAGGAGATCTTTGAGCATCCAAGATTTCATTCAACTTACCAGAACTTGTCATTTGAGAAGGGTATATAGAAACTTTCTGTTGAGCACTTTCTAATTTCCTTCTCAGACACATAATTTCTTCTTCCAGCTTCTCTTGTTCTCGAGTTTTATCTTTGATTTGCTGAAGTAATATATCTTCTATCTTTTTGGCTTCTTCAAGCTTTACCTTCAGCTGCATGAGGACTTCTAAATTTTGTTCTTCTTTCACACATTTGAGGAGAATCTCTTTTTGTTTTCTGCATTTTAGTTTGAGTCTGTCAATCTCCTCCAGAGCACTTCTTAGCTCCCCCTCAAGATCGACTTCCCCTTCTTCTTCTTCTTCTAGCAAGAGTCCTTCAAGATTTTCTATGGCCATCGGTAAAAATTCAGAGGTTCCCTCTTCTCCTGAGGGTTCATCTGAGTCTTCAGATGCACTGCTGTCTTGCTGAGCATAGAAGGATTTTCTGCTGAATTTCTTTCCTTTCTGCCAATTCTTTGATGTGTCTTTCTCTGATTCTTGAGCTTGATTTCTTACTTTCTTGTGAGGACATCTAGCAGCATAATGTCCAACTCTTCCACAGTTAAAGCATTTAAAAGGAAGTTTACCTTTGTATCTACCTGATCCTCTATCCAATTTCTTGACAAATTTAGCCTCTTCTTCATCAGAGCAGGAGCATATGTCTTCCTTTTCTTCTTTCTTCTTTTCTGTTTTGAATGCTGCCTCCCTTGTACTTGGCTTCTTCTGTGGGAGCCTCATCTCATATGCTGTAATATTTCCTAGTAGTTGGTTCATGGTCAAGGTCTCCCAATCAGCTATTTCTTCTATTGCAGACACCTTGGGATTGAATCTGGATGGAAGAGATCTTAGAATATTTTGTACAATTATACCTTCTGGTATTGTTTCTCCAAGAGCTTTCATACTGTTAACAATTTCTGCAACTTTTAAGAAGAAGCTGCCAACCTCTTCATCATCATTCATTTTTAAATTTTCAAACTGGGCTCTATATACTTGAAGTTTGGCAGTCTTAACCTTTTTATTTCCCTCATGGATATTCTCTAGAGTGTCCCACATATCTTTGGCAGTCTTACTGTGCATTATTTTGATAAACTCAACTTCACATAGTCCATTTAAGATTGCATTCATTGCTTTTGCATTAGCTACAAAGCTTTCTTTAGCTTCTTTCTCTGTATCAGTTGACTTTGTGACATATCCAATTTCCACAGCATCCCAAGCTTCTAATCCTAAAGACATTATATAAGCTTTCATTCTTATTTTCCAAAAGGCATAATTTGCACCTGTAAATAAAGGGGCTTTATTGGTTGAGCTTCCTTCTTGACTTGCCATCTTGAGAGCCTAGGATCTCCTTTCAGTTGTTACACTGATATACAAGGAACCTGGCTCTGATACCAATTGTTGAATCTTTGATTAAACTGAGAGGGGGGGGTGAATCAGTTTAATACATGCATTAGCCTTTTAAATTTTCACCAAAGTTATTTACAACTTAATATGTGAACAATCTTATTTGCAGCCAATATTAATTTATTGTGACACCATACTTAAGTTGAAAGCAGCAAGCAATTAAGCAGATTGAAATAATCACATCAACACATAAGAAGCACACATAGAGACAGCAGATGTAATTGGAAACCCATAAAGGGAGAAAACCACATCTTATTATTGTTGTGATGCAAAGGCAAGCTCCAACTCCCTCTCACCACTGTTTTTCTGCAGGCACCAACCTACAGGAGGCTCCTACCTCAATTCTGCAAGCTACAATTTGCAAGGAAGCACCAACTCCCTTCAATTTTCTGTAGGCACCAACCTACAGGAGGCTTCAACCTCAGTCAGCTACAACTGACAGCTATCAAGCTGCTACTTGATAGGGAAGCTTCAACTTCCTCAATTTAACAAACTGAATGTTTGCTGATTTACCTCTGATATTAGCTTTGTTCTGTAGCTTCTCTTTCTGCTCTTCTTTTCTTGATCTTCTCTGCTTCACTCTTCTGTATTCTGCCTTCTCTTTATTTACTCTTTTTCTCTCTTGTGCATATCAAATTGATATTATATATAGAGATTCTCTGATGATTGTTTGTATTTCTCAAGGAATTTGGAGTGAACAGTCATGACTCTTTCGCTTCTGTCTTCTTATTCCTTTATCTAACTCAATTTTAAAATTATAACAATATGTACAAATTTTCATGCTACAGTGGGATTTTCTTTTCTTTAGGATACTTGCCTTTGCATCACAAACAATTAAAAAAAATTAATTACAACATTTACATTTTAATTACATATTTCAATTTCACTCAGCTCCTTTTCTGAATTTTGGCTTTACTGGATTTGTCTTTTCCCTCAAGCCGTTACATATACTACTGGTGATACTCTTGTTCGTGAGTAGATTGCAGTGGCAAGTCAAGCCATTCAATTGGTCTAACTCATTCCCTGGCATATTTATGTTCACCGAAAGCTTTCATTTCTCGCATGCTCTCCTCTTTCTTTCCTTTTCCATACACATTCATCCAACCTTACTCTCCTATTTGTTTTCTCCCGTATCTACCCTTGTTCATTCCGGGGCTATATAATGTATCAGATAAAAACGGCTCCCTTTTAATCAAAACTAAAATAACTCTCAATGTTTCATAAACCCTGTTTAACCACACGGATATATCAGTGCTAACAATCTTTACCATAGATTATCAACAGTATAACCTTTGGTTTAATCAATTCTCGGCCTGTACATATATAAACCCGCGTTCACATATTCCTTTATTACAGCGTCCTTCAATTATTAACAGAATCCTACAGCAATCGGCATTCCTTGATTAACTCGTAATCCTTAGTCAAACAGTCCCGATCAATTAGAACTTTGGCTTGGGACCCACACGTACAACTCATTTGCCAACGTGGAGTCAACACTCAACCATTCGTATGCGCCTTATCATATGATATATATATATATATATATATCAATCAAATCACAACGCTCTGTAATATAAATTAAACCATGCAACATATTAATTCAGAGGCAGTAAAGTTCCGCCGGCAGCGGTGACGGGCAGAGAAGAGGGGGACCCCCTAATAAAATGACGTCATCCTCACAATTGGCCCAATCTGTACATACTCTCCATTATATATATATATATATATATATATATATGTATATATATATTTATATATATATATATATATATATATATATATATATATATATCTATGCGTTAACAGAACCCAATAGTTTATATATATTTCTGCCCCGGGGCCACCATAAAATCAAACGAATGCATACACCGTACCTGGCTTATCCTTCAGGCTCTTCCATTAAACTTTGTGCGGGTCCAACACGCGATCATTGTTAGATGTCGACCCACCAGATCGACGGTTTATATGCATTCCGCTCAGGGTATTGGTACGATTTATAACGTGCGAAGGCGTAGATTAACTGGGGTCTTTCAATACCACTCACGACACGTGGCAATTTCTCTGTGGAATCACTCCCCCCTCCAAGAATACCACTTATGGTCAAAAGTGGTGCGGAATGGGCAATCTGCTCTTGGAAATCCACTGGTGGTTTCGCTACAGTGTTAAACTATGGTTCACGCCGGCTGTACGATCTCCTCGCCCATTAACTCGGGTTCGCTACCTCCGGTTCCGTTATTTATTTAATCTGACACAGGGTTCCAGCCTATACTCCAAGTTCTGGTCCGCATTATTTATCAAAATGTTGACTTTTCAATGTATTTTTATTATTCGACTCCGCTCCATTCAATTATATATATATATATATATATATATATATGTATATATATATAATGCACAATTCTACCATATCAATCGAATGTCAATTGAATACAAGTGCTCTTGTTGAATTCAAACGCCTCGAATGTTATGTGTAACGCCTCCTATCAGAGGAAAGATTCCGCTCCGCCGCTTCACATCGCATCCGTTCGTTCTTCTTGAATAATGGGGCTAGTTGGGATAACGCCCTCCAGCCTTCATAAGCTTCTTCGTCGCCTCCATTCCGGGACCCGTCTTTGCTCTAAGTTTCAAGATCGCCTCATTTCATCTCAATGACAACATTTCCAACAAACCTATGAGAAACATCTCCGCTCAAACTATCGACCGCTGTGCTCTTCCCGACCGTCGCTACACTCAACAAAAACATCGGATTTGGGCTTCTTGGCGAAAGAACCCCTCTAGAGAATGTGCTCCCTTTAACAAGTGATTTCCCTCCCGGAAATCCTTCACCAATTCTAATGATTCAGTCCTCTATGATCACTCCTCTTGATCAAACTCAGATTCCTTGGCTAGAGAATCTGTTGAGCGACTGTTCTCCTCTCGCTTTTGTCACCTTTGCTAGGCACTTTTATGTACCGACAGAACCTGTGCCACACCACTAACTCCTGAAGATCAGAAACAACACTTCCGATCTCGGCAAACTGCAAAACAACTTCCCTACTTGGACCGCGTCACCCTCCTGGTGCTGTGTCAGCCTCTGCGTGAGCAGACTGGCTCAACGTCCCTCTTCTGGTGCTGCGTCAGCCTCTGTGTGAGTAGACTGGCTCTACGTCATCTCTCTAGAGCTGCGTTAGCCTCTGCGTGAGTAGACTGACTCTGCGTCACCCTTGCAGGGTCTGCGTCCCTCCTGGTGCTGCGCTGCCTTCTTCTGGATCTCTACTGCTTCAACTCCCCTTCCTGCAGCAAATATCTTCAACTGCATTTGGTGGTGGATCAGCTTGATCTGCAATGCTCTGATACCATGTGAAAGTTTCAAAATAGAAACCCTACTGCAATATCTTGATCTACTTCGCCTACTTGTATGGTTAATTAGGAAGTTATTAATCTAAAGTATTAAGAAAAACATTAAAGCAAATACAAATTGCAACCTACACATTTACAGATCATTTACTGAACAACACGCACATGTGACAAAATTACACAGATTTTTCGGACAAATGTCCCCGGAAAACCCAATGCAGGAAAACTGGTGCAACAACTCTAGAGGGTTTTATTATTGTGCAGAATATGAATACAACAATCTGGGCACCGGAAACGGTTTGCCCTATAGAGAAATTACACGATAGCTGTACCTTTTCTCTCGGAGACAGAAAATATGGTTGAATCACACCCTCAATCGAGATTTACAGATAATGAGCCCTTTCTGGCCCACTGGAACCCTCAATGCAGCTTCTCCAGCCTCTGCGTCAACACTCTAGCCCAGCGCAACCTTTGCGTAGTGCAGACTGCCCTTGTGTCACTCTGAAGGCCTCTGTGCTGCATCTGTGTCACCCAGACGATTCTATGTCACCCTCTGCGTCCCTCCTGCTGGCCTTTGCGTTGCCATGGTACGATGCTGCCACTTTGCTGCTGTATTCTCGGCGTCGGATCAGATCATCCCTTGCCGATCTCTGCCCCTCACTGCATTGCAATCTCACTTCGAATTCCTCAGCAAACCTCGCCCCAAAAATTTGACTTAGCTTTAGTGCTTCTGCAATGTGTGTGTGTCCTCCAACTGACTCCAAGCCCTTCTCTTATACTTTTCTCGTTGGCAAACCAACGATCGTGGTCTAATCTTTAATCGACGACTGAGATTAAAAGAAAGCTTGATCCACGTCACTTAGAACATTTCATCACATGTGTAATTTAATTAACTTTAATTTTTTAATTTCCCTAAGCTAGACTTAGGGTCCCCATTAAAAATTTTAATTATTTGAATAACTATTACACTAGATGGAATTTCACTAAATGCTTTCTGGGTCTTGGAGATCTCGTGTGTTCCAGCCCCTCCACAAAGTTTCAGAGCTAGAGCACACCCGATGCTACTCAAAATCTCAACAATCATGACATATCTCTATTTTCTTTGACTCGTGCACATAGATTCTATATGCTCGAGGTTTCATCAGAGTCTACAAATGTTCCCCTCTTCCTTCGAAGCATCCAATTTGCTTCTTTCTTTCTGACATGAAATATACAACTTCCACCAATTATAAAATGAGAAACATTATGTTCTTTACTAGTGAAGACTTCGATGTGGCTGAGACCAATGCCGTATGGGCATCTATTTTGAACATACAGAGCGGTGTTGACAGCCTGCAGAGCATAAGAACTTTGGAAGACCTTGGTCATGAAGCATGGCACCGGCAGGCTTTCGGAATGTTTATATTCTTCCTTTTGACAACACCATTTCATTCAAGAGTATATGCAGTAGTGTTCTCCCTCTTAATGCCAGCTTCCCTGCAATAGTCATTGAATTCATTTGACTTATATTCGATTCCATTATCGGTCCTCAAATTTTTGATCTTCTTCCCTGTTTGATTAACCAAGGCCTTGAAGATGCGGAACCATTTCAATAATTCGTCTTTTTTCTTCAAGAAGTATATCCAAGTCTTGCGGGAGAAGTCATCTATAAAAGTGACATAATATAAGCATCCCCCAAATGATTTTACGGGCAACATACCAGATAGATCAGAATGAATCAATTGTAGAATATCAGAAGTCTTGGAGTTACTTCAGGGGAATGGTCCTTTTCTATGCTTTCCTTCGGCACAACCCTGACGTACACCTTCACGGTCATCTTTGAAATCGGGCATACCTGTGACCACCTTGCTTCGGAAAGGACTTTATAATGAAGGTGTACAAACCTCCGATGTCATAGTTCAAATTGAAGAGTTGTGTTACATGTCATGGCTCCTAGCAGACTTCCTCCAACCTGATAGAGTGTATCAATCTTGAAACCAAGCGTGAATGCCTCTTCGAAGTTCCTCTTCCAAATGTGTACCTTTCCATCGATGAATGTCACCTTGAATCCTTTGTCTTCCATTGCCGAGATAGACACTAGATTCTTCTTCACATACAACACATCTTGCAAACGGAGGACTTGACCCTTATTTAGATGAAGGGTCACAATCCCTGTCCCTTTCACGGGATAGGTGGCATTGTCTCCAAGGATAATTTCCAAATTAGTATCATTTTCAATCAAATCTGAGAGGGCCTCTTTATATCAAGTGATGTGCCTTGAGGCACCATTATCAATCAACCAGTGATTCAGGGTGTCGGGAGTGTTGGGTGAGGAGCCTAATTATCTTCTTTATTTAGATGTATCACCGCGTTGGACCTTTATTCTTAACGGGGTGGCCCGTCATTTAAAGGGGGTCCAGGGGGGGTTTTGGGGTAGCACCCCCGAAGCTAAAAACAAATGTAAAATTTCCTTATAAAATATTGTAATTTCGTAGTCAATTTGAGTCGTTCATTAGGTGGATGATCTGACGGTAGAAAATATGTTTAATTTAGGGTTTTTTGCCCTAGAAGGCAACCCCTCGTTTTGTATGAGGGTATTGTATTGCGATTGTGTATGGTATGTGTATTATGAGCGAGAAACAGAAAGGGGGACTGTTAGAGAGAGTAGAGGATATTACAGCAGGTTTGTTGTAGGTTGTGTCTCTTCATCTTGCTAGGTAATATAAAGGAAGGACTGGTTGTTCGGGGTGGACGTAGCCCAAATTGGGTGAACCACGTATATATGTGTCTGTCTTGTTTTATGTGTTTTTTGTGTTTGTGTTTCCGCATATTTTATGTGTTCCATTGCTCTGTAATAGATAATTTTCTAATAGGGAGGAGATGCAGCAGAGAGGGAAGATATAAGAATATATTCATTTTTCTTGTTATCAACAACATTAGATTCATCATACCTGGAGTTCCTTGACCTTTTGAAAGGTTGACCATTTCCATTTCTATTAGAGGGAGCCTTTCTCCTTCCTTTGTTGTTGAACATGTTATTCCTTTGATTTCCATTCCCCCTAAAGTTGTTATTGTTGTTGTAGTCATCATCTCGGGGAGAGTCCCTTTTATTGGGACACTCTCTAGCATAGTGACCAAACCTGTTACAATTGTAACATCTACCCTTCCTTCCTTTGGGACCCGCTCTTCCTTGACCTTGATTTCTTAGACTAGCATTAGTTTTCTTCTTTGCATGAGCGGTGAAGGCAGTAGGTTCACTTCCATTTCCACTTGAGGGTTTGTCTCTCTCCATCATCCTTGTCTCCTCTCATTAGAGAACTTTTGAGGTCTAAAATGGGCCTCCTAAGAAAAACGTACAACCAAAATAAACTTTATAAGAACCAATAGGATTCAAGATGATGATGTCAACCATGGGGGATGATTCACCATTTTTGAAGTAAAAAAGTAAAAAGATTAAAAAATAATAAAATAATAAAAGTAATTTTTCAACTTCTATTTTCAACTTATCTCCCTAAGGTTTTACTCAAATTTAATGGGAGTCTACTCTAGTAATTCCTAATTATCCAAGGAGTACCATGGCATACTGGTGGACCCCGCTTACATGGAAATGACAAACATATATTTCTCATTTTCCGTGTAGCAGGGTCCATCAAAAGTATGCAACATGCGTACTCCTTGGATGAGGAATCAAATTTTGCATCCAACGAGTGTTCCCGCTCAAAATTTGAGTAAACCCATAGGGAGATAAGTTGAAAATACAAGTTTAAAAAGTAGTTTTTTTCCCCTCTAAAATTTGATGATGTAATATAATCTTATTTTATTATTTCCACTATCATTTTATAATCTCCTTAAGAGGCCCATTCGAGACCTCAAAATTCCCCTAATGTAAGTGCATCTCGTCAACAATTCATCAAAATCAGTAATTATATTATTATTGAGAACAGTGGTATTGAATACATGCCATGCCCGGGGAAGTCCTCCAAGAGCAATGAGAGTGAGCTCTCGGTCAGCTATGTACTCTCCAATAGCTAACAGATCATTCTTGATTTCGGTGAGCCTCATAAAGTAGGATTGGATGGACTCTCCCTTGTCCATCTTAATGTCCTTCAAATTGTTCTTCAAAAAGAGAATTTGATTAGCATTGCTAGCCCTGAACATGAAAACCAACTTATCATACATCTCCTTAGATGTGCCCAGCTCGGAGATATAAGCAACCAAGTGCTTGTGAATAGAATCCTTGATGATCTTCTTCACCTTGACTTCTCCTTTCTTGTACTTTGTTTTAGTGGCAGCTAGTGCATTTGATGGAGGCTTAGTGATCTTTTCCTGCACATAATCCATAACTTCTTATTCCTCCAATGTCAGATCCAAGGACATTTTCCAAGCATGATAATCAGACTTATCATTGAGTTTGTCATCAAATTTGAAATATGATGAGGAGTCCATTGACCCTTGTCCTTGTCTAATCAACTTTTAGTGAATGCTCTTCTCAATCTTGATTGGGATTTGTCTTCATCTCAGCTCTGATACCATGTTAATTTTAGTTAACGATGGCATGTTTTATGCTTAGAGCAATATACTTCAATCTTTCTTATTAGCCCAATTTAATTTCATGTTTAGCAATCACATTAACATCGACAGTAAATGCTAATAGAACATAGACAAATAACCAGAAGACAAGCCAAGACAAGAGGACACAATAATTTGGTGGATGCCAAGGAAAAACCCCAATGTGGGGAAAACCCTTGATCAAATCTTCTTATTATTCTTCAAATTTAGCAAAGAGAGAAAGTACAATTTTCAGCAGTCAACAAGATGCCCTAGCCAGCAAAGTCAACGTTGGTCAAACCAACAATATTCCTCCCAATTGAGCTTGGTCAAACCCAGTCAAACTCGGCCTCAAAGAACAGTCAAAGTCAGCCCAAAACAATCCACAAATAACTCGGTCAAACCTGGTCAACGTTGCAGTCAAATTGCGGTCAATGTTGTTGTCAACTTGCCCAAAAATCTCGGATTTCGTGCCACCAAACTCGGATTTTGTCCCAAAAATCTAAGTCAAAAACTGAGTTAATGTTGTTGCAAAAACCCTTACACAATTCGAAAATCATAGTTGCCCTTTCACACGTGCAGAGGAGAGAGAATGTCTTCCTTAGGCTGTACGAACCAATGAGAAGGAGAGAGAATGTGAGATGAGATGATGTCCAAATGAAGTTTGAGTCTCTCCTTTTTATATCCATCAATGAGGGTGGGTGACACATCTTTTGGGGCTTGTGAGCCTACATTACAATTCTGGCCAACCTTGACAATTTGCATATGTTTGAGAAATACATTGAAAATCCAACTTCTGCTCATCCAAACAAGATGATCATTAGATCAAATCTTGCACCTCTCCAAAAGCGGAATCCAACAAAAATATCATCTTCATCATATGAGCAGTGCAAAGTGGAGTTTGGCCCTAGTTGCCAAATTTGAACAAGTCTTCTTTCACAGCTTTTCAGAATACTAGTAAAATACATACAATATCTCCTACACTTGAAATTATCTTCCATTGTTTCTTATTTGTTTTTAACTTCACTATTGCAACCGTGACAGAAAACCTGTTGAAATGAATCCCAAATAATTCCACTCTTGTACCAATTTTCATATCAATAATTTTTCAGCGTAGCGATAAATGTTTCAGTATTATCCAATTCAATCACGAAGCTAAAAATGGTTGCTCCATAAAACAGTTACAGGCACAAGAACAAGTGATAGCACCTAAACCTACAATTTGGGTGGGTAACCATACCAAAAAAAAACCATTTCTGTCAGATAGTTCCAAAACTACTGTGAAATTAGCGTCTGATTTCAAACATGAAGTGTTAAAAAGATCTTCCTTGAGCAAGGGAAGTACACATTAAAGTTTTGGAAGTTTGAGATGAACATTGAGCCACTTGAGTAGTTGGACAACACCTTCCTCACAGAGAGGGAGTCTTAGTTTACATGTTGCTCAGTCATTGATTATCCTTCACAGAGGGAGTGTTAGTTTACATGTTGCTCGGTCATTAATTATCCTTCATCCTTCAGCGTGACCTGCTACAACACTTCTAGAACCTCAATTTATTATTGTGTCCATGGACCTAGTTTTATAAGGTGGAACAATAGTGGTGCAAGGTGCATGCATGCCTACATCACTGTTAGAACTTTTCCAGTTGTGGCCTTTCTTGTTTTGGCATCTTTTTCCACGAGCAGGGAACAAGAGATTTGTTCTATTCAGAATATGATTTTCAGTTCAGTTTTAGCATAGTTACTAAATTTAGGTTATAAAACAAATTATAACTTGTTATAACTATTTCCAGTCTTACCTACGTTTTGCTTTTCTAGCTCGCCTGCTTATTGAGCCTATGTTCACTTCTTTACATTGAATTTAGGATTAGCTTCTAGACTTGGGAACTTCATTTTTGTAAAGACGTGTTTTTCATCTGTAAAATAAGTCCAATTTTGAACTACTAATCACTCGTTACCAAGTTAATTTTTAACAGTGTTGTGTAATTCATCTTTCTGAGTAATAAATAGGTGATGGTGAAATGCAACGACCTTTTTTTTGTTCATGTCATACTTTGAAGAACTATCTTCTATGCAGACTAAAACTATACAGTCCATTATTTTGGCCCGCTCCACTTGTATGCAAATCCCCTACGTTGTTTTTAGAATATCTTACACTATCAAGTTACAGTTTCACCGATAGGAAGTGCATATCTGGTTACTATAAATTAAATATTCAACTTCGTAGCCTCCACAAACCACTAACAAACCTAAATGAAGAGCATATCTGGTTATTATGAATTAACTATTCAACATCGTAGCCTCCACAAACCACTAACAAACCTAAATGTCGTTTTTGTTATTTATCAACATTTCCAAATGTTTTAATTGTTGTCATACAGGCAATACAAACAAAAACACAGAAAATCCATGGGTCGAAAAAGTAAACATGTGACCCTTGGCCCAAGAATACACAGGAATTCTCACAATCAATAATGATATCTAACTGCCACAAAACCCACACCAACTCCTCACACAACGACCTGACTTGACCAGCACTTGTGGCTACAATCTCCTCTCACATGTTACTAAAGTGATCATGCCAGAAACCACATATTACCAATCTTCACAACTGTGACCACCTGATCTCGCCAACACATATGTATCTCTATGCACATGATGAAAAGTGCATTTTCTTTTACATATCTAGAATGAAAATTAACAAGGAGAGGAGATCCTCTCATGATACCCGCAAAATTAGCAAGTTCCAAAAAAAGAAGAAATGTCAACAACCTATAGACACAAATTAAGCAACTCTAAACAAATCTCTGCAATTTGGTACCAGTATTTTGTTGGAGGAGAGTCTTAGTTTTAGCTTAATTTGCATCATTTAATTGTGTAACACAACATTTGTAGTTATTGTCTGTGCCCGCAACTAAGATATGGTCATGACTAATATCTTCAATAAAGGAGATGGTTATGCTTATAGTAGCCATACTTATTTGGAGTTTTCACCCTTCTGATTCAAGCTCTGACATTTGCTTGATGTTTTTAATCATAACTAACAGTCATAGTTGTTGGTGCTGATCTATATTACAGGTAGGAGGCGTGTGTTTAAATACTTCTCCCAGCAAGAGGGCTGACAGCCAACCTTATGGAAGTGTGAATGATTCTGGAATAGAAAGGGAGGGAGTGAGATATGCCATGGAAGACATGCTGGTTACCAAGGTCCTTGTAATGACAATTGTAAGAAATATCTAAAGAAAAGCAGTCATAAGACTTTGGATTGTATCTCCTGGGCATTTGTAGATACTTCATTCATCTTTATCAACCAATCCAATGCAGAAGACATGTTGCTCTCTGTACATATTGTTGTGGGTTTAAGCACACAATGAAATGTTCTCCTTTATTTCTTTATTTATACAAATTTGGGTCATATTGCTATGAAGGAGTAGGCTCTTCTATTTGAGGATTTGTACCCCAAAACTGGCCCATGCTTTACAGAATATGGAAATACTGGCTTTATATATTTACTTTTTTTGGTAACTCCACATTTTTTCTTGGCCGGGATGAGGCTAAGCTCTTGGGGTGCCACATCAGGAATTCTCGGGTAGACCTTGGACCACATGCACTGAAAACCAAACCTGTTTATTGTGGTAAACTACCACTAGATCACTGTTGGATTGGACTTGCATAGACTGTTCAATGAGAGACTGTCCCTGTCAAGCAGAGAAAATGTAATGCAAGCTTAAAGAGTAGGTTTATGACATACATGTTTTAAGGAAATGCAAAGTTTAGCAATTGGCCCCATCCATTCTTTGTTGCTAGCTGGCTGACTTGAGAGAAGGATTCAGCTTACCCTTGTGAAACTTGAGATTGCAGAAGATACTGAAATGGAGATTTCCACACTGGACATATTGTTTTGAATTTTTTGGTTTTCATTCCTTAAAGGAAATCTTGCAGGTAGTGAAACCAAGAACTTAAGACAATTACTTAACAAGGAAAAAGTTTCTGCTTCCCTTGCTGAGATGATAAAAGCCTGTGTACAATATATATTGACAGCATTAACCTGTCAGATTAAGGAATGATCCACGCATACAACTCTAGTATCTGCACTTAAATATCCATAATATACCCGGGCACAGTCATTTAGTACAGAGAGGACAGGACATTCAACAAGGGATACCATTGTGAAGAGAGAGACTCGTATCATCGACCAACTCCAATATAAACAATAACAAGAGTCAATGTCTGCTCAGCCATGGAAAACTGCAATGGCAAACTTAAAAACTAGTTCAGCGCGTATCGTTTTTCAGTGTGTATCAATCTTTCATTGATGTATGGATCATCTCTGGGCATTGTAAGTACCACTTCACCAAAAAAAAATTACAGCTAGCATGTATTTTGGGGCTCAAATCCAATGAAAGATATGAACAATGCATCCAAGCCAGAAATAGAATGTTACCAGTAACTATAAGGCAAATATTATAATCATGAAGAAAAATACCTCAAATGAGGTTTGTAGAGTTGCAGGTCCTTGGGATGATTACTGTAATAGATTACTGTATTTCATTTGCTCTTCTAATTTTTATTTTTATTTTGAAAATTGGTTTTTTTTTTGTGCTCGTGATGTTGAATGATGAAAAATTTTAAATGTTGAATTTCACTGTGTAATCGTGATGGAGAATGATGAAGTGGCCAGACTACTATCTTACATTTGTCCAACAAACAATCTTATTAGATATGGAGAACAATGAACATCACATTGAACTTGTTGCCAAACTTCTAGAATTTTTGTATTCTTAAAAAAACACTCTGATAGATACAAACCGAATTTCAATGACAATTGCATTTTTAAAAAACATTATCTGATAAAGAGCTGAAGTTTTATCAGTGCTTTAACTGCAAGACCAGGGCTTTCAATGGCATATTGTTGACTTTTTACGTTAAACACCACCTCTCCTAGAAGTTGCAAAAGGTTTTTTAACAACAGTTTGTACGCCAACATTGCATGGATCCAAATTTCAATTCTATCCAAATATATCTTCTATAGCTTGATCCAGTGCTCAGAGCAAACGATCTGCCTGAATACTACAAAAGTCATGGTAACAAATACACCAGATTTGTTTGCACATCTTTACAAACTAGAGGCAGTAAAACTATTGGTCATTACCTCCATTGTTTCGATCAAATACTTAACTGAATCACCGTGTCTTGCCTGGTCCACACTGGCTAAAAAATTACCTGTTTCAAAAAATCATTGCCTGAAAATATACTTTGTTTCTTCCTTCTAATTCAAAATCCTGATTTCAAAAGCTTTAGACTAGACCAGTGGCCACATGTAAATTCAAAAACTTTTTTACATATCACGAAATATTAAATTTGTAATTCTTTCCCTCTTTCACCTTCCACTTGGTTGGCCATCAAATCGTCCACTTCACAACATCAACTATGGCACTACCACTTCTGACAACAACACCACACTCTCAATTTTCCTTTCAACATACTCCCTCCTCTTCATATCTTCATCCACATTCTCCTCACTACTCCTTTTGGCGTTCCTTTCATTCACGAAGGATTTTGAATAGCTTCTATTAATACAGATTATTTAAAAACAACTCCCACTATCAACCAAGTGTTGCAAAACATTAATTACTACAACTAACTAAAGGCATGATTCCAGTAGATTGATTCTCCATGTTGGCCGAAAAACCTGAATGACAACTTTCACCTTCACCATTGCAGACCTGAATGACATCCTCACATTTAAATTCTCTGAATTAGTATTATTGATCAAAGAGAATCACAATCAACTTTAAGTTCTTCAATTTGTTTGTTTTAAATGTGTCGGGTCAAATTCCAGAACGATGGCATAATCGAAGTTTCTGTATTCTTCCTATCAATGCATCCTTCCAGTAATTGAGAAAATTGAGTTCCTCTTTTGATAATATAATCTTGCTGCCGAGCACTACAAAACAACTGTAAGAACACCGTACCCCTGTCCACAGTGAACGCTCCAGCATAACCAGAAATTTGTCGACTTACCAAATTCCCTCAAAAAAGATGCAACAGAAAAGGCGACTTCAGAAAGAATGACTAACCTTTGTAGTTCCACAAAGGGAGGGAAAAACCTAGAATGCTTCAGGAGTAGACGAGTTCCAGGACACCAAACCAGAAAGCCACACACTTGTTCTTAGAGACAAATGTTTGTGTAATAGTAGACCATTACCCCAAAAAGAGCACGGAATCTTTACGAAAAGGCAAGTTGAAATGGGGGGACATTCATTGCACCACACCCTGCCATTTCATGGTTTTGGGCAGACAATCATTAGGAGATTGATCTGGTGCTTGAGGATTGCACAAAGAACATAGATGTACTGCCCTTGCATTTCGACCAACTAAAAAGCCCCCTGAAAAAAATTGTTTCGATTTCTCAAATACTTGTAATTCACTTGTAAATAGTTTTCTAAAATTGGCAAAGTTCATATAAAATCCATGTTAGCGCCAATACCAAGGATCCTACATCTCTGTTATGAAACAGCATCATAGTGCCTGCACGATTTTATAACTCATTTTGTGCGAATCATGTGAATTTCGATATATCCAACTGAAATCTATTTTTAGTATGAATTAAAGAACACACAAGAATCCTATATTGTCATCAATTGGGTAAACAGAACACAAGACTGCAGAAATATCCATCCAGTCCCCATCATGGAGGACTTGTGGAGGATAATGGAAGCCTTCACTTTTTTCTCCTGTGCACGCACATATCTATAGGGAACGGAACGGTGATGCTGACAGATCTTCAAATTCAGGCCTGGCGAGGGACAGAGGGCTTTGGCATATTCAGACTTTGCAAGAAACACTTCTTATGATTTTTTCTGCAGGCCACTTCTGGAACAGACAGCTACTGCATAGAACACAATGCTTCTATATCTATTTAAAACTGTTTTTAATTGCTGGTTATCATGGTCTACATTTTTGCTTTGGCTCACAGGATTGCCTCTCATCTGAAGGAAGGCTGGCTCACTTCCTACACTTTTCTGCCATGCTACAGAACAGGCCTCATTTTGATACACAGCTGGACAGATCTATGCTCACACAGGTTATAACTGGATTTTTATTTATGAACTGCTCAGACGACAAACTGGTCTGGTCCTCAAACAGAGTATCTTTTTTTTAAATGCACCTATCTAGTGTATGTGCAAAATGTAATTTTGGATCATAAACTTATGAATGAAAATTAAGGATTTATTCCTTTGGAAAAAAAAGTTGGACCAAATACAAGAACTGCAAGTCAGGAACAGGAAAGAAGAGAGCAACTTCCCTGTAGGGAAGGTGGTACGAATGGTTTTTGTTGAAATTTGGTTACCGGAGGACAGGTGGTTCCCTAAGGCTTTGCTCTTTGGCCTAGGGAAAAGTGTCCAAAAGAATTTAATTTTTCTCCTAAAGTGACTTTATAAAGTTATAAGGTCAAATCTAATTTAAAAGTGAGTAGTAAGTTACTAAGTCCACTTTAAAGTGACTTTAATAAAGTCAATGTGAAATTAGAAAGTGAAAAGTGACTTTGGAAATAAATGACTAAGTGGGTCTTTATTAAAGTGGGGTGAATTAAAAAATAGAAAGTGAGATTTAAATGAGCATTTAATCTCAGCTCTAGATCTAAAGGTATCTCAACCATTGGATTTAGGGATTCCCCAAAAATCACTTAGGATTAGGTTAAAAGAGGAAAAGGAGGGAAAAGGTCATTCATTCTTTAATGAGCAGATTGAGAGAAGGAGGAGAAGAGAGCTGGAGACATTTTCTGGTTTTGAGAAAGAGAAGGAGAGAAGCAGTTCAACAAATCCGTACAACAAGGAGAGGCTGCACGCATTTCAAGGCAGCAGTTCGTACAGCAATAAATCAGCACAGTTTTTCAGGCAAATTTCCGTACAGCAACAGTGGCATGTTTTTCAAGGTCCGTACAGCAGCAAGGAGGCACAGATTTCGAGGAGCAGCAGCAGTGTGCAGCACGCATTCCGAGGCTGAGTTGGCACAGTTTACGAGGCTGAAAGACGCTGATGTAATTTCCATACAGTCCGTACAGCAGTACGGAATTTCTAGCACGATTTTCGAAGAGGACGTATAGCATTTAATGTTGTTATCTCTTGCTGTAAAATTTCTGTTTTTACTATTTTGCTGATTTGGCACATTTTCCGAGGCGGAGGCAAGTACGGAAAAAGAGATAAGTCTGTACATTGTTTGCTGGAATTTTTCTGTATATTTCCTTTCTCTGTAAAAGCATTTTCCAAAAATAAGAAGAAGCTTTCGAACTGGTTTTCCCCAAGGGTTGTAGGGGGTTTTTCCAGGGTCAAGTTGACCAAAAATCAGCATGTCAAAATTATGTGTGTAGCTGATTTATTTTATGAGTTTTTATTTCTGCATTTCAGCATTGTGAAATTTCCAGAAATAGTGTTTTCAGAAAAAAAAATTATTTTTTCCAGTTTGTTGAATGTATGACTATGGGAATGGGCATTTAACTATATTGGAGAAATAAGGAGAAACTGAAAACCGGGGTTGATTATAAAATTTCTACATGGTATCAGAGCTATTTTGCTGAAAAGTGCAGTTTGGGACAGCAAGAAGAAAAATCACAGCAAGTTGATTTTTCACACAGAAAACAGTACCTTTACTACAGCAGTGTTATTTTCAATTTATTTAGGACAGCAAGCATGTCTTTGGGCTTGAGGCTGGAGAATAAGTTGGATGGGCATAGTAACTACAGTGTTTGGAAGGAGAGAATGCAGAGCATCTTTGAGGAGGCAGAAGTCTGGAACATCATGGTGCATACCGCACAGAACCCTGTTAATGTGCCTACTGATGTTGTTCAGTTGGCAGCATTTAATAAGAAGAATAACAAGGATAAGAGACTGATTCTAGATGGAATCAAAGACCATTGCATTCCTCATGTGAGAGGAAAGAGATATGCTCATGAGTTGTGGACAGCATTGACCAATCTCTACCAGAGTACCAATGAGAACAGGAGAATGGTCCTAAGGGAGAAGCTGGAGACCATTAAGATGGGCAAGACTGATAGTGCAGCTGGATATCTCACAAAGATTACTAATGTGAGAGATACATTGGAAGTAGTTGGAGAGGTCATTCCATCCACTGAGTTGGTGTGGATTGCAGTGAATGGCCTTCTCAGTTCATAGCTGAACTTTGTTGATGGGGTTTGTGCACGTGAGACCCTTCCCTCTTGGGAGAGGTTCTGGGATGATTGCATACAAACAGAAACCAGAAAGAGCCAGCTTGGGGCAGCCAAACCAGTTGAGCAGAATGAGGATGTAGCACTGTTGGCAGGAGGCAAGAAAGGCAAGGGAAAGAAGCAAGCTTCCACAAGTGTTGGTGGGGGCAAAGGCAAAGGTAAAGGTAAACAGGGGAACACAGAGAAGGACTATTCCAAGGTGAAGTGTTGGAATTGTCAAAAGATGGGACACTATGCAATTGTGTGTCTGGAGAAGAAGAAGAAGGGGAAGAACCAGAGCATGGCAGCATCAGCAGAGATAGAGGACTTTATGGATAGCTTTGACCGAGAGTTTGGGTTCATTGCTTGTGAGTCCACTAGTGCAGGATCACTTGCCACAGAGGTTGAGAGGGAGTGTGCATTTCCCTCCACTAGCAGAGCATCTTCAGGTATCTGGTATGTTGACAGTGGGGCTTCATGTCATATGACAGGAGTTCGTGAGTACTTCTCAGAGCTTTCAAAGAGTGGCATTGATATAGAGGTAGTACTCAAAGATGACAGCGTTGTTAGAGCAGTCGATGTGGGGACATTGACATTTGATAGCGAACCCAAACCTCCCTTGAAGGTGTCAGATGTTCGATATGTGCCAGGGATGAGGAAGAACCTCATATCCATCTCAGCATTGGATGACAGAGGATATGAGATATTGTTCAGGAGAGGACAGGTGTTGATATATCCCAGGGGCACTCCAGCTGATTCAGCTAGAGTGATTAGTGTACGCCATGCAAAAGTGTACAAGTTTGCATTTCAGCCCCTTTTGGCATTGAGCAACAGTACCAGCAGCAAAGCTAGCAGTTCAAAGCTGTGTGAGACTTGGCACTGCAGGATGGGGCACATGTATCATGGAGCCTTGAGGACATTGCGGGAGATCATTACAGGTTGTGCCAGATTTCAGTACTGATCACTTTGATACATGTAGAGGATGTGCTATGGGCAAGTTTGCCAAATCCCCTTTTCCCAATAGTGACAGCAGATCGACTGGGATACTTGATTTGATTCATTCCGATGTGAGCAGTTGGATGTCTCATGTTTCCTTGAATGGATATGAGTATTATGTTTTATTCACTGATGATCACTCCAGGAGGACCTGGATTTATTTCTTGAAGACCAAGAGTGAAGTCTTCAAGCGGTTTCAAGAGTTCAGAGCTCTTGTGGAGTCTCAGACAGGTCGAAAGATCAAGTCCCTAAGGTCGGACAATGGAGGGGAGTACACCCTTGGTGAGTTTGTTGACTATTGTGCGGAGGCAGGCATTAGGAGGGAGTTCACAGTTCCTTACAACCCCCAGCAGAACGAGGTTGTGGAGAGAAAGAACAGATCCATCGGAGGGGCTTCCAAAGCCATGCTACATGATCAGGGGTTACCATTGTTTTATGGGTAGAGGCCTGCAACACTATTGTTTATTTGCAGAAAAGGAGTGTGCTTCGTACCTTGGGGCATGTGACTACGGAGGAGGCTTTTTCTGGGAAGAAGCCTGATATTGGTCATCTTCGTATCTTTGGGTGTATTGCATACTCCTACGTACCAAAGGAGAAGAGGACCAAACTAGAGCCCACCGTAGAGAAGGGTATCTTTGTGGGCTACAGTGAGACGTTGAAGGCCTTTCGGATTTATATTCCCGCACAGAGGAGAATTTTTGTTAGGCGGGATGTGAAGTTCGAGGAGGACAGGGCCTTCAGGAGGTCACAGAAGTTAGAGTATCTGGATCAGCTAGACCCTCAGGAACAGCTGAGTTAGTCGCAGGGATCCAGTGGGCAGGGATTAGGAGGATCCAGAGGTACATCGATTATGGTGTCAGGTCCGTTAGTGAGCAGTGGCTCACAGAGTCAGAGGGGTGGTGCTTCTACAAATAGAAAGAAAGGGGGCTTCACTAGGCGATCCACTGGCGGACGTCGACAAGACTTCAAAGATCTCTGTGTTCAAAGTTCAGTAGAGGAAGACATACGCATGGGCCGTATTCAAGCTTCGATGATGAGGATGAGGAGTTTTCCCCCATTCTCCTGCTGGGAGAAGTGTTCTCAGGGAAGAGGAAGCCCAAGTGGCTTCAGGATACCTTGAGAGAGGCCACATTTGTTGTTGGGCCTAAGAGGCTGGTCAGAGAGAGTAGACCACCTAATAGGTTCTATAGCTATATGGCAATGGTTGCCAACATCCTTGACTTTGAGCCTTCTAGCTATGAGGAGCAAGGTGCCGAGCTAGCAAGTCCGGAGAAAGGCCAAGGGCAGAGGATCTATTCTTCATTCATGAAGAATGATGTTTAGGAGGTGGTGTCGAGGGCTTCGAGGGCAAATCCGTGGTTGCTTCCAGATGGCTTTACAAGCAAAGCAGGCCGCATGGCAACATCGAGAGATTCAAAGCCAGGTTTGCAGATAGAGGTTCTCCTGTGTAGAGAGAGTTGGATTATGAGGAGACCTTCGCTCCCGTGGCTCGATATACCGTTTCGCTCTCCATCATATCGAGGAAGCGAGAGATGGGTTGGAAGATCCACGTATGGATGTGAAGACCGCATTTCTCAATGGCTTCATGGCTGTGGAGGAGGTGTACATTGAGCAACTACGTGCTTTGAGGTGCATGGGAAGGAGTCCTGCGTGCAGATCAAGAAATCCCTCTATGGTCCGAAGCAAGCTCCTAGAGCTTGGTACTCCAGGATAGATACATACTTGCAGGAGATGGGTTTCACAAAGAGTGAGGTAGATCCGAACCTTTACTATATTGTGATAGGTGAGGAGCCTCTCATTCTGGTGCTATATGTGGATGACTTGGTCATCACTGGTGCAGAGAGACTCATAGAGCACCGCAAGAGAGATCTTGCATCAGAGTTTAAGATGAAGGACATTGGCTTGATGCATTACTTTTTGGGTTTGGAGGTGTGGCAGGAGGAGGGGCATTTCTTCCTAGGGCAGGGGAAGTATATTGTGGACATCCTTGGTAGATTCCACATGGAGGATTGTAGACCCATGTCAACACCGATGATCACCAACTAGAAGAAGCTTCACGCTTCAAATTCCGAGTTGGTGGACCCCACTTTGCATAGAAAATTGATTGGTTCCTTGATGTATTTGGTCAACACTAGACCAGATATATGTTTTGTAGTCAACACGATGAACCAATTCATGTGTGAGCCGAGGAGGGTGCACTGCTGTCGTAAAACACATTTTATGTACTTGGGTAGTGGGACAAAGGATTATATTCAAAATATAAAGTATGTGGGGATGGAATATCCTGGCGGTGTTACACTGATTCTGATTGTGCAGGTTGTGCTTCTAATAGGAAGAGCACTTCAGGGTGTTGTTTTGGGCTGGGTTCGGCAGTTGTGTTGTGGTTCAGCCGAAAGCAACAGTCAGTAGCATTGAGTTCAGCAGAAGCAGAGTACATGGTAGCCAGTCTAGCTAGTTGTGAGGCCATATGGCTTTGGAAAATGTTGATTGGCTTATTTGGTCAACCGTTGAGACCTTCAGTGATTTACAGTTATAATCAGAGTTGCATAAAACTCACGAAGAATCCAGTATTTCATGACAGGTCAAAGCATATCGGGATCAGATATCATTTCATCAGAGACTATGTTCAGAAGGGAGCTGTGAAGCTTGAGTATATTCCCACTGATGAGCATGTTGCAGATATTCTTACCAAAGCCTTACCACAGGGCAAGCATGTCTACTTCAGAGACAAGATGGGTGTGCTGAGGAACACCTTCCTCGATAAGAGGGAGTGTTGAAATTTGGTTACCGGAGAACAGGTGGTTCCCTAAGGCTTTGATCTTTGGCCTAAGGAAAAGTGTCCAAAGAATTTAATTTTTCTTCTAAAGTGACTTTATAAAGTTATAAAGTCAAATCTAATTTAAAAGTGACTTTAGGTGATAAAGTTACTAAAGTCTAATTTTAAAGTGACTTTAATAAAGTCAATGTGAAATTAGAAAGTGAAAAGTGACTTTGGAAATAAATGACTAAGTGGGTCTTTATTAAAGTTGGGTGAATTAAAAAATAGAAAGTGAGATTTAAATGAGCATTTAATCTCAGCCCTAGGTCTAAAGCTATTTCAGCCATTGGATTTAGAGATTCCCCAAAAGTCACTTAGGGTTAGGTTAAAGGAGGAAAAGGAGGGAAAAGGTCATTCATTCTTTCATGAGCAGATTGAGAGGAGGAGCAGAGAGCTGGAGACATTTTCTAGTTTTGAGAAAGAGAAGGAGAGGAGCAGTTCAGCAAATCCGTACAGCAAGGAGAGGCTACACGCATTTCAAGGCTGTAGTTTGTACAGCAATAAATCAACACAGTTTTCAAGGCAGATTTTCGTACAGCAACAGTGGGCACATTTTTCGAGGTCTGTACAGCAGCAAGGAGGCACAGATTTCGAGCAGCAGCAGCAATGTGTAGCATGCATCTCAAGGCTGAGTTGGCACAATTTTCGAGGTTGAAATAAGCTGCTATAATTTCCGTACAAATCGTACAGCAATACGAAATTTCTGGCATGATTTTCGAGGACGTATAGCATTTAATGCTATTATCTCTCGCTGTAAAATTTATGTTTTTACTGTTTTGTTGATTTGGCACATTTTCCGAGGCAGAAGCAAGCACGAAAAACGAGATAAGTCTGTACATTGTTTGCTGGAATTTTTCTTTATATTTCCTTTCTCTATAAAAGCATTTTCCAAAAATAAGAAGAAGCTTTCGAACTAGTTTTCCCCAAGAGTTGTAGGGGGTTTTTCCAGGGTCAAGTTGACCAAAAATCACAAGTCAAAATTCTGTGTGTGGCTGATTTATTTTCAGAGTTTTTATTTCTGCATTTCAACATTGTGAAATTTCCAGAATTAGTGTTTTCAGAAAAATATTTATTTTTTCCAGCCTGTTGAATGTATGGCTATGGGAATGGACATTTAACTATATGGGAGAAATAAGGAGAAACTGAAAACCAGGGTTGGTTATAAAATTTCTACAGTTTTTTCACCAGATAGTCATACAATGCCTCCATCGAGACAAAAACTACCTGCAAGGAACAACATAGACTTTGTGCACAGCAAATTTTAATTATTGTCTCTCTTCCATATAAAATTACTCATTTTACAGGTTTATTTAACCAATCCCACTGACATTTACATTTCATTCTAATGCCAAACCACGCTTCAGAAACTATGCAAATTTCATTCAGAAATGTCACGACTAATTAATTACTCTGTGCCAGAGCAGGGGGCAACCACCAGACAGTCTTTTGATCATCAAGGCAAAAGCCACCAGCAAGGAATAACATAGAGTTTGTGCAAAGCACATTTTAGTTATTGCCTCTCTTCCATAGTCGATGAGAAAAAAATTACTCATTTTACATATTTATTCAACCAATCTTACTAACATTTACACTTTATACTAATTCTAACCCATACTTCATAAACCATACAAATTTCAAATATGTTACAACTAATTACAAAATAGATTTCCAGCAAATAACCAAGTATTAATCACACAAAATGAAGTATTAGCCACAACAATCATACACTCCAAAACGTTGATGGAGTCGCAAGATACATGGAACTCGTTCCAAAGACAAGTCTCAAGAATGAACAAAGCCAACCTAATGACATATAAAGTGAAAAATCTCTCTCTCTCTCTCTCTCTCAGTCCAGCACCGCAAGAAGTCAAACTGTCATGGTTTAGCCTTTATTTTTGTCTAAATGGCAACAAAACTGACAGAAAATGATGCTAATTATGGGCCACTACGGAGCCTCAAATCATTTTGATGGTTTCAATTATTTATTTGTGTTTATATTGTGCGATTATTTCAACCTTCTTTCGGGACACCCATAGCTTAAGCATTGTGTTGCTGATTAAAGTCTATTTTCGATCAAATTTGGTAAACCACATAAATCTTGTATATAGGAATTATATTGCCGAGTCTAGTTCAGCATAAATTAAGTATTTTTACAAAGAGCAGTTATTCATCAAGGAACATGCATTGATTATCAGAAGACTGAAAAATGAGAATCATCAAGTTAAATAACACACCAGCAGAAAGTTTAAATGAAAGAGAAGATTCTTAGTCATGTAACTACATTTTATAAAATGACTAATTAGTTGGTGTTTGTGTCAAGACACAGGATCACAATTGTCGTTACACCAAAACCCACAGGCGTTACACCAGAGTTAACAGATCTTCAAGAGGCAGTTAAGCACATGTCATGAAACACACAAGGAGCGCTGCCAAGTCCAACAATCTCCCCCCTAACGCGACCCAGGGTGTCGGAATCAAAAACTAGTGTGATCATGAAAACTATGCCCTTCTAAAAACTACTCTTAAAACATGAAGGCCAGAGTTATAGGAATCACGATTGCCATTACACCAAAACCCGCAAGTGTTAGTAAACAGACACGTCGCCAGAGTTAACAGATCCTTGTGAAACAAAAGGGAAGCACTGCCAAGTCCCTCCCTCTACATAAATTTTTTGACAGCCACTAGCTAGAAGCACCCACTCCCTCGATAGTTTCGCAAGCCCCCACTCACTCGATAGTGCAATCTTATCTCTAGCTTGAACAACATAATCAAGTGATCAAATCTCTATCCAAAGCTCTTCAGCCTCTTCTTTGAGTTGCCTCAACAAATGCTACAAGATGAAGACAATCTTCAAAACTTCCTTCACTTCTTACCATTCTCAACCTACATAAAACAATCACTATAACATGCACATCAATCCCTGAAATAATAATGATCTCCTTCAGCAAGTTGCTACAGGCACTACATAGTGATCACCTCTATTTTTCTTAACACAACCTGCCACTCTAGTCTACAATTATCTTACGCTCTCAAGAGACCGAACCCCTTGTAATGTTCCAAAAAGGAAATAACAATGATAAACAAAGCAAAATACACATACAACACAAAAATATTTAAACAACAATCAAACACTCACAATTTACACCAAAACTATGCCAAAATTCAGCCCTTTTATTATATATGGAGAAGAGTACAATGCATGAAAATTGTGCACCGGGGCTTGCCAAAGCAAGCTAGACAATCCTTGGTGAGAAAAATGCTACTCAAATGCAAAGGAAAGGCTTCTCAATGTTATGCGTTGACCCTAAAAATTCTGCAACCACTGGCTAGAAGAAACCTTTGTTTGAGCCTTCAAAAGTGCTTGGAAAATTTCGCCAAATTTATATGAGCTTTCCACCAAAAACCCAGAAAAACCCAAAAAGGGTTTGGGAAAATTTTAAAGACCACCAGGGACCCCAAATTAAAGCTCACTCCTCCCAACTGGCTGCCAAATAACTCTATTGTTTTGGGGCACCAAAACTCCTCCAAAAATTCAGCAAAATTAGGAGCAAACTCCTTGATGCTAGTCCAACAAAACCCATAAATGTTTTGGGCTAATTCCGATGTCCCAGAATTTCCCAAATTTGGTGCTACACCATCCTCTATTGGTTTTACGTCCCCCCTCAAGATATTGCTGCAAATTTGGCCCTGTTTCCACCCTCGAATGATTGTAGAATTTTCTGCAAATTACTCCCGGAAGGTAAGAGGGAATCCCTTCCTCAACCTTGCACAACTCAGCTAGAAATAGCTCCACGAAATTCTACCCAACAAATACCACGCAGGCCCTAGGAATGTTGAATTTGGTTCTCACCGGAGCAGCAATCTCCAGCCCTGAAACTCTCCACAAAATCTGGTCCAATATCAAGGGACTTTCTCCTAAATTCTCCAACTGAATTTTCCCTTGAAGACCCCTCAACCAAGAAAATCGATTTTTGCCACTACGTCCTCCTGGAAGTTCGAACTGGCTGAAGTATCGCTAGAAATAACCCATAATCTCCAGCAATCTCCTCTCCAATAAGCTCTAAATTTCTCTCCTAAGGTGGTACTCTAGGTCCATCGAAGAGAGAGTTGAGATTTCCACCTGGAAATCTCCTTCTGATAAGCAGCACTGGTAGTCTTGGCTAAGCAACTCAAGAGTACTCTAAATAAAAAATTCAATTTGTCAAAAGCCCCCAAAAAGGTGCCTCTTCCTTCCATTTATCTTTGTTGCCCCCTCTCTCTCCTTGTGAGCTCCACCAATTCAACCCTTCTATCCCTTCTCCCTAGCTCGATTTTCCTAAGGGGTTTCAATTCCCCTTTTAGGTGGCACCCACATCCCCACTACCAATTTAATTTTCTTTATCTCTAATGTTGGTGGCCTCCATTTCTCCAAAAATTAAGTGGGGACTCCCTCAACCCACTTTTCTAAAGTTTACATGGAAAAACATTCCCAACGCCCAAATTGCAAAAATGGGATTCCTCTTAACAAAATTAATTTAATTGGGGACATTACACCCCTGTCTTTGCACACACACACACACAAATATCTATATATATATATATATATAACGCCCAAATTGCAAAAATGGGATTCCTCTTAACAAAATTAATTTAATTGGGGACATTACACCCCTGTCTTTGCACACACACACACACACACAAATATATATATATATATATATATATATATATATATATATATATATATATATATATATACACACACTACAAGAACGCACACGTACACCCTCAAGCTTCCATCAATTTCAAACTTACGCTCACACTCTTGAATGGTTCAACACATAGGTGGCCAATTCACCAATGTCACTTGGCGCATGTGTTCAATGCACCACTTCATCACAGACCAAATCAACACAGAATAGTTACATTTCATTACACTCCACTACAGTTGCTCAGATCAGCCACCGATCTATTCATTCAGTGTATCAACCAAAATAAGTGTCAATGAACAAATCAAAACAAATCCGATGTAACAACCAAGTCAACTTTGTGGGCCCAAAAACAAGTCAATTAAATGGCTAACCAGATAAACAAATAGGTTCAATTGTTGACCAAGTAAATCGCTCAAATGCCTTGCGCAAATTCGCTAGGAAAAACCTATGGTTTTTTTCTTTTACGTGCACAGGTACTTCAAAGTATATTGGCTTAGTGAAATATGTGAATTTCCATTGTTTATCCATTTGCAATCTGAATTAATGACGCAGGTTGTCAGTGGCTAATCAACATCACTGTCCTGATTTAGGAAATTGTTTCCACGGAGATTTGTAATTGACCACTAGAGCTTTAGTACCTATTATGAATACAGTCATAAAACATGAAATCATATTACATCAAGTGCATACAAGCCATGCTATATCACTTGTTTCCCGTTGACATCAATGCCAACACTACAATGCCAACAATCTCCCCCTTTAGCATTGATGACAACCCACTAAGCCAACCAGAACCTTATCTGTGCATCTGAAACCGATCCTCTATCTAAATCTAATCTCTGAAAACTAATCTCTCTCTCTCCCCATTTGACATCAATGGCAAAGGGAAATACAATAGCAAATATGGAGAACAATGGCACTGCTGATAAAAAAATGAGTATACTTCCTATGAGTTGCTGCCATATATGCTCTCCCCCCTGAATTGTTGAACACTCTCCCTCTACATAACTAAGAACCATTCTCCTTTAAAGAAGCAAAATTAGAATACATTGCATTGTGGCATGTCAGAGTATGAAACCATCACCATCTTTGGTAGCCTTCTACATCTAATTCATGAAATCCTTGACCAACTGCCAACTCCATATAAATGAATGTCCTTGAGAGGATAATATTCCCACTTGTTGCCTAAGATGTTCAAAAAATTCCCTAGGAAGAGGCTTGGTAAAAATATATGCAATATGGTCATTAGTGGCCACATTTTAGATTGACAACATTGTTACCAAATTGATTTCATAGAAAATGATATTTAATAAGAGTGTGCTTTGTTTTTGAATGGGGAACAAGATTTTTGGAAATGTTAATGTAGTAGTGTCGTCGCACATTATAGCAATGGGATCAGCATATTCAACCTGCATGTCTTTGAGACTTTGCTTCATCCAAAGGATTTGGGTCCAACATGTTGTTGTTGTTGCTACATACCCAGCTTCAACTGTAGATAGAGAAATGAAATTTTGCTTCTTACTTGCCTAAGAGACTAGACAACTGCACAAAAAGAAGGTTGCTCTTAATGTGCTTTCTTGTCATAAATCCTACCAGCACAATTTGCATCAGTATAAGTTAGCAAATTGAAATATTTACATCTAGAATACCACAATCCATAACCAATGGTGCTTGGAGATATTTGAAGATCCTCTTGACTACATTGACGTGACTTTCTTTGGGATTAGACTAAAATCTTGCAACCAACCCTACAACATGCATAATGTTAGGTCTTGTTGTCGCACAAAATGTCTAGGCACCACGACAATAGCTCAGATCGGGCGATGTCACTTTGATCCCCAATCTCTCTGTTTAAGTTGTCTCCCTACAACAGACTTGGGGGGGTAGACCCTATGGAAATAGAAAAAATGAAAACTAGTTGGGAACCAACCAGTTCAGGAGACAGTTAAGCGACCAAATACTTGTATTATATCTAGCAATATTTAAATGATTAGATTAGATTTAGACGATTGATACCAGTGCCTTATGGAGTCAACTATCTTGCTAAGGAATTTAAGACCAAGTACTTGATGTGCAATTGTTGCTTGGATGAATGACTATCCTATATGTAATGCAAATCTAACAACTAGGTGAAATGCAGAAATCTTGGTTGATTTAGTTTAAATGTTTGATCTATGTTTTAACCCTTCAATCATTTCTATGTTGAGCCTAATTTTGTAGTAAGTGGTAGAGAGAAAATAAGGTGAAGCGCACTAAGTACTATTAAAACCAAGATTCTCAAGCAAAGATGTATGGGTACCTATCTCTCTATCGACCAAGCTCATGCTTGGAAGTAACTTTTAATTTTGCAAGACTAACTTAAGATGTGAAATGCAAGGAGAGCTAGGAAATGCTTTAGAGAAAAGCGATATCAAAAACCCAAAGTACCTAGCTTATGATTTATCTGATTTAAACAGTAAGCACGTAAGCAAAGAAGCCAATTATGCAAACGCTTGCAAATTACTAAAACGAAAGATATACAATTTGTCACAATTTCACAACATAGTACTTAATAAAATATCGATTGAAAAATTGATTGAAAAGCTTCCAAACTTAAAACATTCGATAAATATTCAACATTTCAAGTAAATGGATGCAAACTTCAAATTAAATTCCTTCTTAGACAATAAGCGATTTCAATTTTTTGCCAATCATTTTAACCCAATGATCTCAAAATGTTACTGAAGCATGCAATAATGAAAGTCTAAGCATTTACATTTCGATAACTAATAGTGAGGAAATACCATGAAATTTGGATGCCAATTGCATAAAAAAACTTCTTCAAATAATTATGGAAATAAACGATACAATTTTCTTAAATGACTCAAATCCAGAAAAAAATATTTTTTCCTATAGTCAAACTTTAGAGATATATTAAAATAAAAACACCTTTGACTATAGAAAAATTTAGACTTCTTCCTCAAATAAATATTTCCTTCAGGCTTAAAACTTTAATACTTTAATTATGGCCCAAAAATCCTTAGGTTAAAAAGCTAACTTCAAAAAATTAATTGATTTTCAAAATTTTACGTATCATACAAAAAAGAAATAAAAGAATTTAAAATTTGACTAATGTTAAAAGTTAATAAAATTTTGATTTTTGTAAACCAGAATCTGCCTATGTTTCTTTGGGAAAAAGCATGTAAACTGTGATATATGTGCCAAACAAGAGTCCTCACAGGGTATTGGGGGAAAAGAAGCTTTCACAAGGTTGAAGCCAGATATAGGAAACTTGAGTTTGAGAAGTCAACCTCACGTAGGAAGAAGTCATTAGCTCCTTCTGATTCTGTCAAGAGACCTAGTTGGTTTGAGCAAACATTGAGGGATGCTCCTACAAGCACATTAAAGGAGAGCAAACCTTCGAATAAATTTTGAATTAGATGGCATTAATCAATAGTGTCATTAAAGAGGCAACAGACCAAGAGTTTTGGAGGAAAGCCATGGTGAAGGATGATGCATGGGACCGTGTGCCAAACTGAAGGGACAGCTAACTCCAAAGGGTTCTTCTAGAAGTATCTTCCTCACTAAGAGGGATTGTTGATGATAATCGTATCAAATAGGTACTTCCATACAGGTCTAAGCGTCTATACATGTGGAAGTCGTCCAAAGGACTTTTAATCTTAGCACATTACTTTAATTAAAGGAATTATTGAAGTATTTTCCTTTTTATAAGAAAAAGTGAATTAATCTAATGCAATGCAAAGTTATTTGCATTAGTGAATTAGACAAATCTCAAATGAAGTTGAGATCTAATCTCAACCATCAACCATTTGGAGATTATAGCTATGGATTCAAACAATAACACAAAGTTACAAAAGCAAGACAGGGATAAGGGAGAAGACACATCGAGTGAGCACAAGATATGGAAATAGTGAGGATCTTAGTGATTGGTGGAGAGCATTCATTCAAGTGTGCAAATTCCATAGGAAGAGAACAAGAGGGGCAACAAAGGAAAAGAATCCAGCAGCCAACAAGATTGAAGGACAAGTTTTGCAGATTTTTGCTGCAGAACTAAGCAGTAAAAAGGGTGTATTAGTTGGAAAAATTCCAAGCTTTGTTGTTTGTAATTTTTCTTACTGGGCATTTCATTTTCCATGAAGGAAAGCCCTTGTATGCTATAAAACTAATGTTAATGGACAACACATATGAAAGGCATAATTTTCAATGTGCATGTGTATGAGATTTTAAAACTTTGAACCTGTTGTTTTTATCATTTATTTACCTATTAAAATTCCACCAATGTTTTTATTCAGCAAATCCACAGTTAATAAATTTACGAGTGATTTGCTAGGTAATAAATTGTCAGTCATTGAGGTTAATAAAATTAACACCCTTAGCAAAATAACCTCTCATGCCCCATCATCACAACAACTGTAAGGTTTAAGAATGTCATCCAATTCTGGCCCTATTTCCGATTTCCAATTTCCAATTTGAAGATGATACTAGTGTTACCACAACCAGACCAAGTCGGTCTGAACTAGCCAGTGCGATCAGTAGGAGGGCAATACTGATTTGGACTGGCCTCACGAACCATTTTTGGCCAATTTGGTACCAAACCGGCCATTTTCACTGAACCGGTTGGTTCGATAAGGCCACATACAGCGCAACACATGGGGCTTGTTTGTTTGTTTTTTTCTCTTACTTGGCTACTGGCCCACAAATATGGATACTCCAAGCACTGTCAAACTTATTTAAAAACCCTCGCCCCATCTATTTCACTCACATTATTTTTTTCAAGCTTCTTGTATATCTTGAGTTGAGATTTCTGAGTGGGTTTTGGAGAGATATTTTCTATTTTGCAAGGATGTTCTTAGGAGATTTTTGTGCAAATTTGGAGAGCTAGTTGAAGGGCTAAACTAGAGAAAGCTTCTTGGAGAAATTCAAAACTGTTTTTGTCAAAGATTGTGAGCTGACTTTCAGCTATTTTTGGAGGTGGCTGAAGGGGTTTTTGGGTATTTCCTTGGAGAAGCTTTTTGTTGTAGTTTGGAGCTACAATTGTTGTCAATTTTCGGAAGGCTTCTCCAAGTATGTCAAGGCACCTAATCTTCTATTTTTCTGTTAAAAATTGTTGTTTGTTTCCTTATGAATTTTAAAAAAAAAAACTAGGGCTTTCTATGCAGATCTCTATTTAATTTTTTCTTTGTTTTTCTCTTTAAAAAAAAAAAAATTGCCCTAGAAAGTAATAATCGCTATGCAGAATTATTCTTCTATGCAGATCTCTATTTAAATTTGTATTTGTATCTCTCTTAAAAATTATTGTTTTTCTCACCCTAGAAAGCTAGGGATTTCTATGCAAATTTCTATTTTGTTTTTTCTTGTATTTCTCTTAATTTTTCCCCTAGAAAATAAGAATTGCTAGGCCTTTGCATGCAAATTTTTATTTGTTGTTGTATGGGTTGTCATTACCCCTAAAAGCAAGAATGATCCAACATCGATACATTGCCATTCAAATGATGATAGAAAAAAATTTTGCAACTACTGTGGCAAGGTCATTAAAGGTGGGAGGATCCATAGGATTAAGGAACTGTTAATTTTAGTTCACAATGGTATGTTCTATGTTTTAGCACAATTTACTTCAATGTTCCTTAGAAGTCCAATATTAATTTCCAATTATTTCCAGTAGCAATCACATTAATCATATTGATGATAAATGCAGATAGAAAATAAACAAAATTCAAAAGACAAGCCAAGGCAAGAGGACACAATATTTGGCAAATGCCAGGGAAAAACCCCAATGTGGGGAAAACCCTTGATCGAATTCTTCTTATTATTATTCAATAGTTCAGCACAGAGAGAGAGTACAAATATCAAATTTACTTGCCCAAAACAAACCAGTCAAAATCAGCGGTCAACAGCAGTCAACAGTAGCCCTAACCAGAAAGTCAACGCTGGTCAAAGTGGCTCTAAAATGTCCTCCAAGCAGCTCGATCAACAACAGTCCAATTCAGCCTTCAAAGAGAGTCAAAGTCAGCCCAAAAATAGTTTGGTCAACCCAGTCAAACACCGCTGTAATTTCTGTGGTCAAATATAAAGTCAATGCAAAAGTCAACCAAAGTCAACCTGTCACAAACTTCTCGAAAACTGTGTAAATTATTGCAGCCTCCAAAGATCAGATTTCCTGCCTTAAAACTGCAGTCAACAGAGGTCAGTTGACCATCGGTCAACGCTGGTCAACGCTGGTCTGTTTCCTGTAATCCAACCTGTTCTTGACCCAGAAATATTTGGCCTCCTGCCACACATGCGAAGAGAGAGAGAGCTGCTCCAATCTGCACAAACCAATTAGGAGAGGAGAGACAGATATATGATGATGAGTGATGATGTCCAAATGAGGAGAGGGTCACTCCTATTTATACAAATCGTTGAGGGTGTGGAGACACATCTATTGGGCTTCATGAGCCTACATTTGACAAAGACAACCTTGAAAATTTGCACATGTGAGAAAATAAATTCAAAATCATAGTTTTGCTCATCTAAATGAAGTGATTTTTAGATCAATCTTGGACCTCTCAAGAAGAGGATTCCAACAAAAATATCATATCCATCATGTGAGTTGTCCAAGGTGGAATTTGGTCCTAGTTGCCACATTTAACACTCCCTCTTAACTAGGGAGAATTCCACCTACCGATCCAACTGTTGTCACTGATTATCATGCCATCCTGTCATCATGAACCATGTTTGCTCTGCTCTGCTGAACCATGAAGTAGTAATGAAGAAGAATTGATCGAGAGTGAGTCACAAGACTTTACCACTCTCCACCGATAAAGGTCAATCCGATTTGATACTAGATCAAATTGTTGAACACACGACAGTACACAATGCATCCATCGTTAGTGCCATGGTCCCTATCCTCGTTTCCCAACTCATTGGCCAAATGAGAGGTACTTCCAATGAGTCCCAGACTACATGGGTAGTATGTATGCTGGGGCATCAACAAGAAGGTGAACCACTCATCCTATGCATATGTCAATCATCATGAGGTATCACAAGGGAAGGTGAACCACTCACCCTGTACACAACACACCACTAGGGGAAGGTGAACCACTCACCCTATGGTTGTTCCTAGCTCCAAGAAGTACCCCAAGCCCCCAAGAGCTCCTTGAGCTCAATGTTCAACTCATGTGGGACCCTCATAAGAGGGTCTTTCCACAATTCCAAGACTCTCACGGAAGGCTAAGAATTTGAACTTCCCCAAGGGATTCGTGAGAATATCTGTGACTTGCTCATCAGTCCTGATGAGATGAAGCCTTATTGCTCCCCGTTGTACCATATCTCGGATAGAGTGGTACTTGATATCAATATGCTTGGAGCGATCGTGGAACACGAGATTCTCTGAAAAGCGAGTCCCACTTTGGTTGTCGCACTAGATCACGGTGGTATCCAACACATGCTCAAATAGCTCACTAAAAAGATTCCTCAACCAAACAGCTTCACAACAAGCCATAATAGCAGCAATGTATTCGGCCTCGCTGGTGCTTAAAGCAGCAAATTTCCGCTTCCTGCTCATCCAAGATATTGAAGCAGACCCAAATGAGAAGCAACATCCAGATGTTCTCTAACAATCCACCACACTGCCAGCCCAATCAGCATCATTATATCCATGTAGCCTCAAATTTTCGGCAATGTATCTCAGTCAATAGTTGATTGTGCCCTGAAGATATCTCAAGAGATTCTTGGCAGCAATCCAATGTGTGCAATGAGGCTCAACCACAAATTGACTCAACATATTCACTGCGAAGCATATGTTATAGCATCCTTCCATTCTTGATGCTTCACAACTTCATCAAACGTACATGGCTAAGATTGAACTATGGTACTTATGGCAACTAAGTATCCTTGATACCTATTAGGCTTCTTGCGTTCACGAAATGTCCCCCTCGATGCAACATGTCTCTCAGCATCTTCGAGAGTATCTTTGAACCAGAAGGGTCTTTTTCTTGAGGTACAATGCTCACCAGGAGGTGGATCGATGGGATCCATTGGTCCTTCAACATCGGGCATTGGTTCATCCGTCGAAGATTCATCCTTCTTTCCTGCTTCATCATTGTCTTTCCTTGGGATAGGAAGATATCTAGCTTTTCCAAGGGCAGAATCTTCATCAAAGGTGACATCATGACTTATTTCCACATCCCTTTGACTAGGCACATAGATTCTATATGCCTTTGAAGTTTCACTGTAGGCCACAAACATTCCTTTCTTCCCAGATGCTTTTAGGTTGTTCCTCTTCTCTTTTGGCAAATGAAAATATACAAGACATCCAAAAATTCTAAAATGAGAAACATTAGGTTTCTTACCAGTGAAAACTTCTTCGGGTGTCTTGAAGTCCAATGCTTGATGCGGGCATCTATTTTGAACTTACACGACAGTGTTGGTAGCTTCTCCCTATAGGAACTTCGGTAGGCCTTGGTCATGAAGCATGGCATGGGTGGCTTCTATGATAGATCGATTCTTCCATTCAGCAACTCCATTTTGCTCAGGAATATATGTGGTTGTGGTCTCCCTCTTAATGATAGCTTCTCTACAATAGTCGTTGAATTCATTAGACTCATGTTCAGTTCCATTATCTATCCTCAATATTTTGATCTTCTTCCTTGTTTGATTTTCAACCAAGGCTTTGAAAGAGCGGAACCATTTGAACACTTCATATTTCTTCTTCAAGAAAAAGATGGTTCTCCTTTCATAGACCCTGATCTTGAAGCACATATCCCAAGTTTTGAAGATTCCTCTAGTTTTCCTGTCAGACTTGGAGATGAGCATTCTTCTGGCTCTAGTTCATCCAGATTGAGAAGGGCATGTGAAAGGAATCATAACTATTTCTTTGTACCCTCACACCACCCCTAGTGCCCAACCCACCATTGATGCCAAATGGAAGAAGATACAGAGGGAAGTTTCTTGGGAATGCATTGCTAGATGGTAGTATGATACAAACATACCTTTCAATACCGCTAATTCTGCATATTATCAACCTATGATTAATGTTATAGTTCCATGTGGTTCAAGCTTCAAAGGCCCTAGTTTTGATGATATTGGGGGCCATTGATGCCAAATGGAAGAAGATACAGAGGGAAGTTTCTTGGGAATGCATTGCTAGATGGTAGTATGATACAAACATACCTTTCAATACCGCTAATTCTGCATATTATCAACCTATGATTAATGTTATAGTTCCATGTGGTTCAAGCTTCAAAGGCCCTAGTTTTGATGATATTGGGGGCCACCTTTACAAAATAAGGTCCAAAGAATAGAAGAGTATCTTACAAAGTTCAAGCACTCACGGACCAAAGAGGGTGCACAATTATGTCTAACGGATTGATGGAAGATTTTGCACTAATTTAAATCTCTTAATTGCTTGCCCAAAAGGCATCATGTTTTTTAAATCTATAGATGCATCTAATCAGGTGAAGGATGCGCAATTACTATTTCATATTTTGGATGAAGTTTTTATGCAAGTTGGGGTTGAGTACTATGCTTATTTTTGGACTCCACAGGCCATTTAGAGCATGTATCTTGATGTATTGTGTTTCATAAATGCATTGCACTAAGTGCTATTTTGGTATTATGCACTCTTACTTTCTATATAAATGATAACTTTTTCATATTTGCATATAAATGGTTTGAATTTATATGGATGCACATGAATATATATGTTTTTTTTTTAGTTTGAATACTTTATGTATGTTTGGTCAACCGATTTTTTGGTTCGGTTTTTTTACTAATTCCCGATCCGAGGGGTCTACCGATTCAATGACCGGTCTGGTTTTGATAACATTGAATGTACTTCTAGGATCTGCCAATCCAAAAGAAGCTAAAGCAATAAACAATGCCATCAAAATCTTTAAGAGAACCAAAAGCTAGACCATCTACCATTAGCAAAGACAAATCAATTTCTTGGGACTAAAAAAGGAAATCTTGACAATGTTGGGACTGAAAAGACAAATCCTAACAATGTTGGGACTTTGTAAATTTTTGTAGATGTTCTATGCTTGATGCAACTTTACTCTTATGTACAGCAATCACACAAATGGTTAAGTAAAATGCTGATAGAACATATCAGCGGATCTTATAGAAGACAAACCAGAAACAGAAAAAATGTGATGGTGCGTACGGCGGTCAACAAGATGCTTCAACCAGCAAAGTCTCCTTGATCAGCCAACCCAGAATGTGTCACAACAACCCTCAAATCAGCTACCGAGTCAACCCAAGTCAACTCCAAAAAAGTCAACGTTGTCCAGAAAAGTCAACACAAAGTCAACGCTGGTCAAACTTCGTTGGAAACCCTAGCTGCAAAAATTTCGTCCTTCCTTTCAGCCGTACAGATTTGTCCTTCTTCTTCACACGTGTGGGCTGAACTTATCCTCCAAGGAGCTCGTACTACATCAGATGAGAGAAGAAGATTCAAGGAAGATATTTTGCATACATTTTACTTGGGATTTCATCTGGCAGATCAAAGACATACACATACTGCAAAGAATTAAACAAATGTTATTGATAAAATAAGGAATGAATCAGCATTGGGGCAAACAAATCACTACCCCTAGGATGCAAAATGTTATTTATTAAATATGACATCTCAACCATGCTTGTTTATCAAAGTTCCATTGTTTTGGCACAAAAGAGAGTGATCAATGATATGGAGAGCATCTTTAAACAATTCCTGTGGTAGACAAATTAAAGTTTTACAATACTTCTAGGGCAAGCTCAGGTGAGGGTACTGGTGATGATATCAACAGAAATAATGAAGACCAAAAATTATTTTCAATTATCTGAAATTCAAATGGGAAGGTAACAAATAACCAAGCAGAAATGATTGCATGTTTAAGGGAATTAATTTTTGAATCCAGTAAAGATTACTTCCTCTGAAATAAAGTAAACTGGATCAAAATAGACTTCTCCACAGAAAGAGTAGAAAGATTACTACTTCATCTGCAAACCAAGCAACAGAACTTTAGTCTGCTCTAGTAAGTTCTAAACTGGATAGGAAAACCAGTGTAGTAAACGAACATACCCTTCAGCTGACAAGGGTGACATTGATTGTCTGCAGCCCCATTCAAAGACTCGGGAGCTTGACGACTGGTGTGGTCAGAGATGCCATGAACAAGAAATTCAAAATTGATTTATGGATCATTACTGGTATCATGAAATAGCTCTTTGTAGCATGGACAAACCAGTGCTGCACCTGAAAGGTGAGGATCTTGGCCGTAAAAACCTCTTGTGTGCTCACTGAAAATCAAAAGGGATGAGAGATGCTGTGCATCTATTAACAAAACGATTACAATTCTTATCCACTACAGCTTGCATGGAGTGTCGGTTTACTGTATGGCCTAATATCTGCACTGTTTATTTACTGATAGCTTTTATGATGATAAATATAGGATCAAAGCCTGTAAGGAGATCTGAACACAAAACCAGTCTCTCACCCTGCTTCAAATGTTTTTGTTTATCATGGAAGTTCTGTTTTAGGATCAAGGAAGTTCTGCAATTCTGAGGCCAGGAATATGGACTGTATAAAACGTAGGGAGAACCCCAAACATGGGCACAACCTGAATCAAAATCCTGATGGACTAGAGTATGTACTAGACTGGTGCCAGATTGTAGGTCCGATAAAAATATAGATCTTTTCAGCTGCGCAAAAAATATGAACTAGGACAAGAAAAAAAACACCAAAACAAAAGTTACATCGAACAAGCTAGTCTCAACAGCCCAGCATTCCTTCATGATCAACTTCAAAGCTTTACAATGATAATATGATTGGATTGTACTTACAACCCACGTATTACTATAAGCAAATCTAATATTGAACTATGATAAGGTAAGGCAATCAAGTTGATATCAATTGCATAAAAACCTATCAAGGTATCTCGATATAGAGGAATCAGCTGCTACCTTGAAAGAGACACTTTCGAATATATGAAAGACTAGATAACCATGCACTTAAGTTGAATGGTTTATGATATCATGCATAGATCCAGCCAAACAGACAACCTTAAATAATGTTGAATTCAAACACAGTTTAAGAATTCAAGGATTCACACCTGGAATAGGATGCCTCGGTAACGGAGTCCCGACTTCCTGTGCTTGCTTGTGCTGACACCATCCAGTTTTACTCAAATATTTCTCGTGAAAAAACGCTTACAGACATGCTTATGATGCCTGCTATCTCAAAAAAAAGGGGACTTGTGTTCCTATCATGTATCCTATAGCTCTTTTTCTGACTGCATCCAGCTGTTCCTCATCCTCCTTGCTTTCTCAGAGTCGATATCACAGAGTCCTCCTGCATACTCTCTTGTCTGCTCTTCCAATCATCAGGATCAGCAGATACACCACGGGCACCATTCGAAGAACCACACTGAAGCTCCTTTGACCTCCTCCGGCTACGTTTCTTCCTCGTCGCCTTCTCGGTTCCAAATAGGTTTCGGAAATCATCTTCACCTTCCACCAGCTTGTTAACCTTCATGGACCGACGTTTCTACTCCCTGTAAACCCTAGATCTTTCTTTCTACCCTCTGGGTCTTCCTACCATTTTTCCAGAGCCTATGCGCGAAAAATTGTAAAGCTGTCGACTTTGTAAACCATAATTGCTCTCAGTAACACCTGATTAAGATTCCTCTTCAACCGAACTATTCCGAACAACATCTATGTGGCCATATTCTCTCCAAATTTTAAGCCTCTCTCCAAATTTGAATTCAGGATATATGGAAAAATTCGAAGAGCAAATGACCTCACGGATGTTGTTGGAGCAACCACTATCACTTACGGACGATAGCACTATATCAGACGCCGTGAGGTAGAAGCAGATCCGAACGGCAGACAGACTGATTGGTTTTACGACATTAAAACCTAGCGCAGCGAAAACAAGACTGATTGGTACCACGATATGAAACCCTAGTCAAGCACAAATATATAAAGAACGCGTAGTCTAAAAAAGCAGCCAAATGGCCTGGCAAAGATTTTGAAAAAATCTTTTTTATAGTGGTTAAACTTTAGTATTTTGAGTGCTTTAAAGGTTTTCGATAGTGCTGAATCCATTTCCATTATCAAAAATGGATTCTAAACACTCCAACTACCTAATTTTTTTAATTTTATTTTACTAGATTCTGACCAAAAATTTTCATTCGAACTATTTCACACGCTGGGTAGACAGCTTCTATAAAAAATGAGAAGGTAACTATTGTTACCATCGCTGTGGCTCCCCTTCATACAGGGCCTTTTATTATTCGTGCTCCCGATTGGCTTCGAGCTCACAATGAAACTCACGGGCAAAGTCACTCAACTCTCCTCTCTAGCCATCCACTTTCCATATATGCGCTCAATAACACTTGGAAGGGGGCATTTTTATTAAGAGCATAGCCCTAGAAAGGAAGCCACAATATTAGTGGTCAAAGATTGAAGAATTTTAATTACGTCTACGAGACCAAAACGGTTTAAGAGACTCTCATATCCAATCAAGTTTCTCTCCATAAGAACGTTGTTGGTATGAATTGTGATCAAAAAGTTTGTTGCCTTGTGAAGTTTTCCTTCCTCAAAAAATTTTACCTATAGAGGACAACCAGATTAACTGACAATCCAAAAAGACTTTTCTTGGTTTTCCAATCTCATAATTATGTTTTCCTGCATCTATTCTTAAGAAGGTAAGAATCTTTCCATCCCCCTTGAATCCTTTCAGTTTTGCATGTCTCCCAACTGAGGTTGTTGTGAAAAACAATTCCTAGGTACTTGTACTCTTCCACTAACTCCAAGGCTTTCCCTCAAAAATAAAGCTAACTTGTTTTTTCCACTTCAAAGAGAAGATCATGACTTTAGTTTTGCTAGTGTTTACTTGCATCCCCACCTCTTGACAGAAAAGCTATAATGTTTTCAAATGCTATCTCAAACCATGAGCAGATTTTGTAATTAGAATAAGATCATCTACATACAGAAGCAGCTTCACCACATATATTGTTAATTGAACACCCTCTCCACTAACATTGTTCACCCATTCTTCCAGCTTCTCAATATATAAACCAAAAAGCGTGGGGGAAAGAGGGCACCCCTACTCAACTCCTATGTCACTACCAAAGCATTCAGAAAAGCCTTCCTTAGTTCTAATTTTTGTGCTAACTTTCTCGTAAAGTTTATGCACAACTCCTCTATACTCCCTTGGAATTATGAGCTCTTCCATTATTATCGAGAGCTTACCTTTAGGGATAGTGTCAAAAGCTTTCTTGAAGTCAACAAAGCAACATAAGGCCTCCTTGCTCTGACGTCCCAAATTTCTTCGATGAAGTGCCTAAGAGTGATGCAATGATCAATGGTAGAGTGCATTTGATCTGAATGGAGTATGTTAGTGTTGTTGTGTTAATTGCTCTTTCATATTATGAATTCAATGTTTTATGTGTGCTTAAGGGTTTAAGTTCTCTTGCAAATGATCAAGTCTCATGAGCGTTTTTCGTACCAATTTAATGAACAATTTAACATAAAAACAAAAGCTGAACAACAGCAAATTAAGTACAAAACATCACCATACAAAAAATCAACACAGGTATTTGATGGAGTTCACCCCTCTTGGGCTACATATCCTTGGTCCAACTTCCATGGCTTGGCCTCTATATTATGCTCAAATTGTCAAATTTACATATTTACAATGTTCTTTTGCTCCTGTAACCTACACCAATGAGTCCATAATGCCCAAAAATGGTCATCTAGCCTCTTTCTGCACCTAAATTGGTCAAAAACTCCAAAAGTTATGACCATTTACATTTTCCCCATTATTTCAGACCCTAAATTAGCTAACTGGAGCTAAACTGGCAGTCTTCGCCAAAATTTGGGGGTCTGAACTTAATCATGTTTAATTTTAATTAAGTGCATTAGCATTGATTAAGTGCAGTTAGCATTTTAAATTGCACTTAGTGGTTAAACCATATTAGTTTTTAAAATTGCGAGTTAGTAATAATTAATGGTGATTAAACTGTTAATTTTGCATTTTGTGCTAAGCCTCCGCCGATGGTTATGAGACCTGGTTCTATGCGTTGGGGGTTGGCCCCCTCTCCCCTCGCCATTGAATATTACACAATTTAAATACATATGATTCCCATAATGGTTAAGAACCATTAGTGTGGCGGAATGGTAAGCTGTGGCGTTGGCTTGTGGGAGGTCACGGGGTCGAACCCCGGTGCCTCCGCCCGGACTTAACCAAAAAAATTTACAGTACTATTTTTCAATGCACCATGGGGGGGGGGACATGGCGCCCCGGGTTGCACCACGTGTCCTCTCCCCATTGGTCTAAATTTAAACCAATAATAACATGCCACCAAACCTAACAATCGAACCAATCAAACTCTGCCACTTGGCAGCCCCTTACTCGCAAGAGGACTTTGACCAAAACATTGACCCTGCCTAGTCAGCATGCCACATCAGCAATATGGACCACTGACTGGGCTCGTTTTCACCATTTTTTGACATGTTTGTGCAAACGAACATAACTCATTTCTGGGAGCATACAGAGTCCATTTTTTGCGAAACGAAGTGCGTCGGATTCAAAACGACGAGCAATACATGGTCATTCAAGTTTCGAGCCATTCTAAGAACTTTTATTTTTTAACATAAAATTGAGCCCCTGATCATTCCTCCCCACTGGAAGCCGTTTCAACCCCAAAAGCTCTTTCATTACTGAACATGTGGATGAGAGTACAATTCCCTCACCCTTCCAATCTCAATCCACTGAAATTTTCCCAATTTCAACAATCTGAGCTTTTCATAAAAACTAGTATTTTTCCTTGATTCTCGAGAACTTGTCTTGCTGTTGTAGACACCGTCATGTTGCAATTTCCCTGAACTTGCAGAACAGCAAGTTGTCCTTGAAGAAACAAACTTGTTCCCACCTCGGTCATCAATCAAAGGAAACTTGAAAACTGGCTCACCTCGAACACTGTCGACATGGTGATTTTTAGCTTGTCTTGCTTTGTACTTGCGTCGACTTTTGACCAAGTGTTTTCGCCATTGCCATGTACCATTTTGAAACCAAAAACAAGTGCTTGTGGAACTTATGCCTTGTTTGTCAAATTGTTTTGGCGCTTTCTCTTCAACCTTTGCACTCTATTGCACAGACATCTTGTTTCTATCACTGTTCAACACTGATGTGGATTGCTACAAATCTTTCACATCTTGTTTACCTCTTTCCAAAGGCAACCTATTAGAGTCCTGAAACATCTTATTACAAATATTAGGAACTTCAATGAAATCATTTTGATCATTTGATGCATCTTTTTGAAAGGTCTCATTCAAAACATCTCTCTGCTTGAACATTAACAAAGTCAAATTTTGACTTTCATTCATTATTCTCTTCATTTCTCCTGCATGTATAAGAGATAAATTTCTGTTCTTCTTATGTGCTCTAATTATGTACTCAATTCCATTCTTGAACAAGTGGTACTTATTCTCATGGCGATGAAATACTGCCCTCCTATCATAAAGATAAGGACTTCCCAAAATCATATATAAAATCTCAAGCAGCACTACATCAAGTTCAACTTCGTCAAGAAAGTTTGAATTGATTGCAAACCTTAGGATGCACTTCCTTGTTATCTGGAAGTTTGCATTCTTGCATATCCACCCTAAAGGATAAGGTCTTGGATGTGTAATAGTTTCAAGATTTAACCTCTTAACTGAGTCTTCAAAAATCAAATTAGCTTGAGAACCACTATCAAATAGTGTGTTTATCTTGGTATGTTTTGAAACGACTCTAATATGAAAGAGTTCAATTCTTGGATCTTCATCTTGAGTTACATTGGAACAACTTGAAGAACTAGTGCTTGCTATGTTCTTACCTTTCAAACCCATTGTTGTAATCTTGGTTTCATCTCCTGAATCTAAACCTAAGTCATGTTCAATGATTGCAACAATTTTCCCCTTCTCTTTGGCTTTAAGTTTGTTTGGCTTCAACCCTGGATGGCATTGCCAACAATGGTCTTCATCATGGCCATTCTTTGAACAATGTTTACATGAGAGTTTCTCTTTCTCTATTTTGATAGAACCATTTTTCTTTCCTCTTCCAATAAACTTACCTTTTTCCTTTACCTTCATACTCAAAGAAACTATCACTTTTCTCATCTGCACTATGTTTCCCTATTTCTTCTAGATGTATGGCTTGAATGCAAACCTCATCTAAGTTTGTGGGATTGAACATGAGAATAGTATGTCTAAGATAATTGTGCAAACCCCCAATATACTTTAAAAAAGTTTCTTGAGAATACAAATTGACACCCAAAATAAGAGCTCTTCTTCTAAATTCATGAGTATAATCTTGCACACTTTTCCCTTTCAATTGTCTAAAATTTTTCCAGTCCATAATGGCTTTTTGCATGTAAGCTAGAGGGTAAAATTTCCTTTTAATGGCAGCAATAAAATTTGACCAAGACATTGAGATCTTACTGTGGTTTTTAATCTTATCTTGAGTCCTTTCTTCCCAACATACAAATGTTGCGCCCTCCATTCTCAAGGAAGCCAGTTGAATCTTTATGTCATCCTCTTGAAGGTTCTGAATTCTGTAATAAACCTCCAATTGACGAATCTAATTATCTAGTTTCTCTGCATTCACTTCGCCATTATACATCGATAGCTCAAATTTTACATCAAGTTTAAGTAAGGGTGATTTACCAATTCCTTTTGAAGTATGTGGATGAACAGATTGTAGGGTTGTGGTAGTGGAAGATGATGAAGAGGTAGGTGAACATGGTGGTGAGGATGGTGGTGGAGTGGATGGTGGTTTCTTACCATCTCCATGGCCTCCTCCTCTTGGAGAACCCTCTCCTCTTGGAGGCCTTGAACTTTATCCTTGCATCCTTAAATTCCTTTCCTCATAAAGGACTTTAACCATCTCACTCATATCAAAGAATTCCTTCCTGAATGCTCTCTCATCTTCTGTCATGGTAGGTTCTCCTTCATGAGACATGCTTACTAAAGACTCAACTTCAACTTGAGAATGTGTTGGTGTTGAAGACTTTGGCAACCTTGCCCTTCTTCCTCTTGACCCAACTACAGGCCTCTCAACCAGCTTCCCTTCTCCTCTTTTGAGTTTTAACCCTGTAAGCATGACATAAACTTGCAAACAATTAGATCCCTTCTTGCACAACAAAACCTAAAGAACCCGCCTCTGATACCAAAAATGATTTGAATGGAGTATGTTAGTGTTTTTGTGCTAATTACTCTTTCAAATTATGAATTAAATGTTTTATGTGTGGTTAAGGGTTCAAGTTCTACAAATTATCATGTATCATGAGTGTTTTTCATGCCAATTTAATGAACAATTTAACATAAAAACAAAGGTTGAACAACAACAAATTAAGTATAGAACATCACCATACAAAACATCAACACATGTATTTGATGAAGGAGTTCACCCCTCCTGAGCTTCATCTCCTTGGTTCAGCTTCCATGGCTTGGGCCTCTATATTATGCTCAAATTTTCAAATTGGCTTGTTCACAATGCTCTTTTTCTCATGTAAGTTGCACCAATGATTCCATAATGCCCAAAAATGGTCATCTAGCCTCTTTCTACACCTGAATTGGTCGAAAACTCGAAAAGTTATAACCATCTACATTTTCCCCACTATTTCATGCCCTAAATTAGCTAATTGGAGCTAAACTGGCAGTCTCCGCCGAAATATGGGGGTTCGCCAACTTAATCATGTTTAATTTTAATTAAGTGTATTAGTGTTGATTAAGTGCAGTTAGTGCATTAAGTTGTGCTTAGTGGTTAAACCGGATTAGTTTTAATAATTGCGGGTTAGTAATAATTAATGGTGATTAAACTGTTAACTCTGCATTTTGTGTTAAGCCTCCGCCAGTGGTTATGAGGCATGATTCTATGCGTTGGGGGTTGGCCCCCTCTCCCCCTGCCATTGAACATTACACAATTTAAACACATATGATTCGCATAATGGTTAAGAACCATTAGTGTGGCGGAACGGTAAGCTGTGGTGTCGGTTTGTGGGAGGTTGCGGGGTCAAACACCGGTGGCTCTGCCCGGACTTAACGAAAAAAAATTACAGCGCGCTTTTTCAATGCACCATTTGGGGGGGGGGGCATGTGGTGGCCCCAGGCTGCACCACCTGTCCTCTCCCCATTGGTATAAATTTAAACCAATAATAACATGCCACCAAACCAAACAATCGAACCAATCAAACTCTACCACTTGGCAGCCCCTTAAACGTCGGAGGACTTGGCAGCCCCAGTTAGCATGCCACGTTAGTAGTACGGTCTGCTGACTGGGCTCCCTGTTGCCATTTTTTCCTTGTTTGTGCAAACGAACAAAATTCATTTCCGGGAGCATACGGAGTCCATTTTTTACTAAACGAAGTGTGCCGGATTCAGAACAACAACCACTACGTGGTCATTCAAGTTTCAAGCCATTTTGAGAATTTTGATTTTTGAGCATAAAATTGAGCTCCTGATCAGCCTTGGCCTAAAACCAGCTTGCCCTTTACCTATTTTACCCTCTTTTTTCTGCCCAATTTTTTATTATATGCTCCAATGTGCTCCCAAACAATTTTCCAAGAAGAGGGTTGACCATAATAGTGCAGTAATTAGTGGGATTATTGATCTCTCCACTTTTGTAAAGAGGGATAACCACGCTCGTAGTCCACTCCGCTGGAAAATTGCCTTACGTGACCCTGTTGAAAATCCTTTGATTGGAACCAAGGTCTCAACACCCCACTTTAAAAATTATTCCTACAACCATCAATGTCTTGAGCCTTACCACTTGCTAAATTTTTTATACCCCTCTTAACCTCCTCCACTGAGAATAACTCGGTTGTAGAGTTGATTATGGGGGGATTACTTTTCTCTTATTCCTCTCTCATAAAGGAGCTTTACATAATCTAACCACTGCGCCATTGATATATTATTGTATGTTTTCTTTGTCTTTTGTAGTAGCTCCCACCAAAAACCTTTGGGGTTTTACTTTCCCAAAGAAATTAATTCATTCCTTTTTGCATCCACGTAAATTTATTTTTTGGTTTTACTCATATTTTTATACTTCTTCGGGGTTTCACTATTTGTCTCCTTCTTAAGTGACCTTTTTGCAACCTTGCATTCTTCATCATACCAAGGGTTAGTTGGAAAGTGTTTGAGACCTTCTTCTTAGGCCGAGATATTTTGTACACCTCTAAAGCTTTGTGGATTAGAGGGATCAACATATTGTTACAAAATCAATATGTTCCTGCACTATTTTCTTTGACCTCTATTTTTTTTTTTGTCACCTGAAAGTTTTGTTCTAAAGCCACAAAAAAGAGTTATTGATTTTCATGGTTCGTGAGGATTCTTCTAGTTGCATGCGCTTTCTTTTAAGATTGTTGGGTCCGCACTTCTTGTAGCTCACTTGTGTGCATGCCCAACTTGATAAAGAGAGGTGAACGGTATGAGTTCATCTCAATAGGACAAGCCCCAATCCTGAAATTCGACAAGTTGCCAATCAAGCTCTAGGAGCATATCACATAGTCCACCACACTTTGACCATTGTAAATTTGACATGTGATGCCATCGGAACTTGGCCAATCTTTCATGCCACTGCAAATAACCATGTCCTAGAGGCTACATAAACCTAACAACTCAATGCCAAAGTGCGACATACTCCCATTCCCATCCTGAGAGGTCATTGTCTACGCGTGATCCTCAATCTCCTCTAACTAAAGAAGGTTGTTGTCCATATTATTGTCACTTCTCAATTGAATAGACTGATTGTTTGTTGTCCCAGCATTAAATTCTCCCATCAACACTATATGTCTACTAACATCTTGAAGGCATCGATATCTCTTTTCAAAGCACCAAAAGTGTCTTTGTTATCTAAATTTGTCTTCTTGTAAAACTTTGAATTTTTTGGGGCAAAGTAACATGTAGCCAATCTGAATGTTACTTTGTTTTTAGTTATACTCAACCATATAAATTGCTTATTTGGATCTTCTTTTTCCACTTTTATTATTCTGCCCCACGACTCTCTTATCAGAATTATGATCCATCCATGCCCTTTACCTATTCCTGTTCCTTCATTCCACACTAAAACTTTATTGAAACCTTCATATTTAGGAACCCTGCATCCCTCATGCTCATAGGTTTGTAAAAGAAAAATAATGTCTTTCCCTTATGCTATGGGCCCTAGTCTTGAAAATCTCCTCCATGGAAAACCTCTACAATTCCAACTTACCATTCTTAGATACTCTCGGGGGGGCATGAATCCCTATTTTTTATTTGTACACTCGCTGATTTGGGCTTTCCCATTTTCAGCCACACCCACTTTCCTACTTCCTTCTGATTTCACCTTCTCCCATTCCTTCCTTCAATCTTCCTATTGGTCCCATGTCAAGTCATCATCTAGATAAATGTGAGTGCCTCTAAGTAGCCCCCTATTTTTAGGATAGTTATTTTGGCTTTTGTGCTTATTAAATTAACTCTCACATGTCTACTCTTTTCTCTTTCTAATTTCCTACCTATCCTATTTACTTGTTGAATATACCCTATCCATTTCAATTTGTCCTTGAGAAATTAGCTTGTTAAAATATATGTTATCTCTTTCTCTCCATATTCCTTCAAACCTTTGATGAGGAAATTTGTGACCATGTCTTGTATATCTTCTTCTTCTCTTATTTGTCTCTCTGTGGTTTATTTTTTCTCAACCAATGGTACTTTTACTATTTGAGCATAAGATTTATCCCCTTCTATTTGTTGTCTTAATTTGTTTTCTTTCATTTCCCTATTTGCAATTGTTGACTGAGGCTCTTCCAACTGAATTTATTTGTTAGTTTTCATTGTCCCTGTATATTTTCCCTCTACCACTTTCACTTTCTCTAATTCTTGTTTCAATGTGACCAATTCTTGTTGCCCTCTTTCCATACTGCTTTGTAAGTTTATTACCTGTTCTTTGAGGATCTTGTTTTCCTTTTCAAGTTTTTAATTGGCCTTTGAAATTTATGTTACCTTAAGATCATTGAATCGCCCTTTTTGATCAATTAATTCATTTCTTTTTTTCATGCTCGTGAGTTCGCATATATAGAGCTCAGATGACCATAACAACGGAGTGGTTGTGGGGTTGTATGTGTCCATGCTTTTTTCTTCTCTATTTGTTGATGTACCTTTGATTTCACCCTGCATTGGACTAGACCCCTCATGTGTCGATAAGATCGCCTCGTTTTTACTGTTGCCCACCCTTAGCCATGCTCGCTCATCTACTAATGATTGTACCTTGTGTTTAAAATGGCACCAAGAAAGATTCTAATTTAATTTTCCCTTGAATTGGGGAAAAATAAATTAGAAGAAAATTGTAATTCCACATCACATGACAACTTGTATGAGTTAATTAAGTTAATTTGACTTAGCTGGTTAAGTCAATTCGAGTTGAGGGTTTGACTTGAGTCATGTAGAGTGTCTCCTACTTTATAAGAGCCCTGGTTGAGTTTATTTTGAGTTTGTTACATGTTATTTTGTCACCATGACATTTGACTGTCTATATAGGTTCATCACTACCTATATCATGCTCCCTTATAAGTCAAAAACCCCTAATGTTCCTAAACCAAGTCTTGGAATTGGAGAAAAGCTCATTAAAACCCTTAAAAGTCTAACTCCGCACTTTCCTAGCCCTTGCCTGCGGTACCGTGGATACTTGTTCTATAGCCTGCGGTAGCTTCTGCACGTTCTGCTTATAAAACCTGCGAACCTCCGTAAAAAGTCAAATAAAGGAAAAAGTAAGTTCTAGAAGCCTAGCTGGTCGAATATTCTCCCAACTAGAAGCTTCTAGAGGCACGATCCATTCGAGCTTTATCCCTCCACTCATGGAGCTTAACCCTTGGTCTATGGAGCTCAAATCCCTTCATAAGAGGAATCCATCGCCCTCTTCATGGAACTGGAACTATCTCCATTTCCCTATAAATTGAGCTCATGTTTCCGTCTAAAGGGTAGATTGAAGACTGTATATTGTAACTTAAATATATACATGTTAATTACTGAAGGAATTCTCAAGAGAGCATACTCTCTACACTAGTTGTTGTGTCATGAGAATGATCACACCCTTATGCCCATAACTACATCCTGGTTCAAAGAGAGGAAGGCTTGTCAAACTGAAGGAGGAACGATTGTTCAAGACCTCGTGAGGAACTTGTAGGACATCAAGGCATTAGGTTGTAAAGTTACTCTTTTCATTCAAAGATAATACATATGGATCTCCTTTTCCCATTGAGTTGTTCTTGTGCTTGTTGAATAGTTCAATACTTAGACTCCTTGATCACTAAGTTAGATTAGTTGTTCTTAATTATTATATGTTGCAGGTGTTTTTAATTCTTTTTCCTATCTTTGATTGTAGGTTCTACTTACTAAAGAAGCCTCATTGGAGCGACTGGATAAAAGACTGCACCGAATGTTGGATTTCAAGGCAGGGGCATGTCCTCTTTCTTTATTTATAATAATTCTGAATTGCAAATGATCTAGAGAAAACGATTTACAAATGGATGTTTGTTTCTAGCTATTCGTATAATACTAGGGAGATCGCTCTTGTCCACAAGAGGAATTTATCGGCATAACAAAGTTGTAATTAATTAATTCAGTTTATTTGAGTTAAATTCAGTTTAACTAGTTCTAACTGTTGGAGGAACTAGTGAGAGGCCAAAGTGTGGAACTTGAACTTGAACAACACTCAGTGATCCATCATTTAACTAATGATTCACTCATAAATAACTCATGCATGTCAGATCTGAGAGTTACCCAGTTGAGATTAGGGTTAAAGGGCATTGTCCTATCAGTTATATAATCATCCAAATTGTACAGGTGGTGCATGTAGTAAGAGTAAGGTCCTTGATGGATTGCGTACTCATGGATGGGGATTTCCCTAATTAATAGGGGCTAATAACCCAAGGAAATAGAGCAAGGAAGTAGGAACTTGGGCAAGCCAAAATTTGGTTAACTATTGGCCTAGGCTTGTATAGGAAGTAATGAGACAGATAGAGATAATGCAGAGGTTTCTCATGCTTGAGAAAAGCATTGTAATATTCTCATATTATTTTCTGACTAACATAATATACAGATAGCGAGGTTTTTAGCTGTGGCTTTCCCCAGGAAATCATTGTGTAATGTGTTGATTGAATTCTTTCTCTTGAATGCATCATGATTTCGCAATCGTTTATTGTTTCCGTTATTGGTAGAGTAGATTCAAGTCTATTTATTTGGAAAATTACGATTAGCAATTTGAATCTACAAGGAATTTATTTATGGTATCGAAGCTGAAATCACAATAGAAGAGAAGAATACGAGTTTGTACTTGTAGGAGGAACAAGTTTTGCAGAGCTAATATCCTAGAGCTAGCAACAGGATCAAGATGGCGTTCTATGGTCAGAGGCTTGAGTATGCCCTTGAGGGTAACTCTAATTACATTGCTTGGAGAGACCGGATGGAAGAAATCTTGGAAGACAATGGACTTAAGGAGTTCAATGAGAAGGACATTTTGAAACCAACTCCAACTGATGCACATGATCTAGCCGAGTGGAAGAAGTGCGTAGCAAGAAAAAGAAGGATGTTACTCAAAGGAATTTGAGATCATATTGTCTTGAACCTCCACAGTAAGGAGACTCCATATGCAATGTGGAAAGTCTTGACAAACTTGTTTCAGAAAAATAGCGACCATAGGAAGTTGCAACTGAAAGACAAGCTCAAAAAAATCAAGATGGAGAAGGGCGACACAATACCACAGTACTTTACCAAGTTCACCCAATGTCGAGATGAGCTTGGAAGTGTTGGTGTTACAGTTTCCAAAGATCATTTGCCATCCTATCACTTCTAGGCCTTCCCAAGAGATGGCACAACTACCAGGATTCGGTAAATGGGAGGGAGAAGCTACCAGAGTGGAAGCGATTGTGGTCTGACTTGGTGCAGGAAGAAATTAGGCAGAACACCATTGATGGAATCTCTTCAAAGCATGACGATGAGGAGGAAGGCAAAGAAAGGGAAAAGGAAAAAGTCCCAATCCAAAGGAGATTCTAGTAAGGCGAGCAAAAAGAAGTACTTATCGAAGATTAAATGTTTTCATTGTCATGACTCAGGACACTGTGCCTCGAAGTGTCCGCACAAGAATGTCGACAAGAAGCCCTCAGGAGGAGCGACAGGTGAAGCTCTTGCTTCATAATTCAAGTTGTATTTCACACTCATTGCTTACATGGTGACATCGTTGATAGGTTATGTGTGGTACCTTAAGAGTGGAACCTCCTTCCATATGACCAAAAACAAAGAATTATTTAGCGACTTGGAGGAGAAGGAACTCCAGATGCACATCAAGATGGGAGATGATGGAAGGTATAGTGTGACTGACATCAATACTTTTACTTTTCATGGGGAGTTTGCTTCTCCTCTCACATTAAAAGATGTCATGTATGTTCCTAGTTTGAAGAAGAATTTAGTTTCAGTTACTATGTTAGAAGACCGTGGCTACGATGTCATATTTAGCAAAGGAAAGGTGTTCCTTCATCACATTGCCACGAGACATCAGGAGGCATCTTTAGTATTGGGTCAAAAAAAAATTCCAAGTACAACAAGAAGTAGAGATCAGTTGCACTCAATTCAACAGAAGCAGAGTACGTGGCTGCTAGTCAAACAACTTGTGAGGTTATATGGATGAGGAAGATCCTTGTTGGATTATTTGGTCAACAGATGGATCCTACAGTGATTTAATGTGATATTCAGAGTTATATCAAACTCTCCGAGAATCCATATTTTCATGATCGTTCCAAGCATATCGACATCCGATATCACAATATCAGATATTGTGTGCAGAGGCAGATCATGATGCCAAAGTACATTCCAATAAAGGAACATGATGCAGACATCTTGATGAAGGCACCGTAAAGAGGAAAATTTGAGTTCCATAGAGGCAAGATCGAGGTATTTGATAATCCATTTCTTACTGAGAGGGAGTGTTGAAAATGGCACCAAGAAAGATTTGAATTTATTTTCCCCTTGAATTAAATTAGAAGAAAATTGTAATTCCACATCACATGACAAGTTGTACGAATTAACTAAGTTAGTTTGACTTATTTTCTTTAGTTAATTCAAGTTGAGGGTCTAACTTAAGTCATGTAAAGTGTCTCCTACTTTATAGGAGCCCTGGTTGAGTTTATTTTGAGTTGTAATTAATTATTTCAATTTATCTAAGCTAAATTCAGTTTAACTAGTTCCAACTGTTGGAGGAACTAGTGAGAGGTCAATGTGTGGAACTTGAACTTGAACCACACTCAGTGATCAAATTAGTTAACTGATGATTCACTCATAAATAACTCATGTATGTCATATCTGAGATTTACCCAGTTGAGAGTGGAGTTCAAGGGCAGTGTACTATCAGTTGTATAATCATCCAAATTGTATAGGTGGTGCATGTAGTTAGAGGAAGGCCCTTGATGGATTGCATACTTCTAGATGGGGATTTCCCTAATTAATAGGGGCTAATTACCCAAGGAAACAGGGACTTGGGAAAGCCAAAATTTAGTTAAATATTGGCCTAGACTTGTCTAGGAATCAGTGAGACAAATAGAGATAGTGCAAAGGTTTCTCAAGCTTGAGGAAACCATTGTAATTTTCTCATATTTATGACTAATGAAATATATATATTGTAGGGGTTTTTAGCTGTGGATTTCTCGAGGAAATTATTGTCTAATGTGTTGATTTAATTCCTTCTCTTGTATGCTTCGTGATTTCATGATTGTTTATTGTTTCCACAATTGGTAGAGTATATTCAAGTCTATTGTTTTAGCCAATTACAAATAATAGTTTGAATCTACAAGGAATCTCTACATGGTATCAGAGCTGAAATCACAATAGAAGAGAAGAATATGAGTTTGTACTTGCAGGAGGAACAAGTTTTGCAGAGCTAATCTCCCAGATCTAGCAGTAGAATCATGATGGTGTTCTATGGTATGAGGCTCGAGTATGCCCTTGAGGGTAGCTCAAATTAAATTGCCTAGAGAGACCGAATGGAAGCAGTCTTGGAAAATGATGGATTGAAGGAGTTAATTGAGAAGCACATCTCGAAACCAGCTCCAATTGATGCACAAACTCTAGCAGAGTGGAATAAGTGCGTAGCAAAAGAAATAAGGATCTTACTAGAAGGAGTTCGAGATCATATTGTCTCAAACCTCCATGGTAAGTTGACTCCATATGCAATGTGGAAGTCTTGGCAAACTTGTTTTGGAATAGCAGTGACCACAGGAAGTTGGCACTGAAGGAAAATCTCAAAAAAATCAAGATGGAGAAGGGCGACACAATACCACATTACTTGACCAAGTTCACCCAGTGTTGGGATGAGCTTGGAAGTGTTTGGTGTTACAATTTCCAAAGATGATTTGGTCATCCTAGCAATTATAAGCCTTCCCAAGAGCTGGCACAACTACTAGGATTCTGTAAATGGGAGGGAGAAGCTACCAGAGTGCGAGAGATTATGGTCCAACTTGGTGTAGGAAGAGATTAAACGGAACACCAGAGATGGAACCTCATCAAATCATGATGATAAGGATAATTGTGCCTTGGTTGGAAAGTCAAATAAAGGGAAAGGGACAAATTCCCAATCCAAAGGAGATTCCAGTCAGGAGGGAAACAAGAAGTACTTGTCGAAGATTAAATGTTTTCACTATCATGAGTTGAGACACTATGCCACGAAGTGTCCGCATAAGAAGGCCGACAAGAAGCCCTCGGGAGGAGCAGCAAGTGAAGCTCTTGCTTCACAATTCGAGTTGGATTTCACACTCATTTATTGCATTGTGACATCGATGATGGGTTCTGTGTGGTACTTGGATAATGGAGCCTCATTCCATATGACAAAAAATAGAGAATTCTTCAGTGACTTGGAGGAGAAGGACCTTCAGATGCACATTGAGATGGGAGATGATGGAAGTTATATCTTGACCGACTTCGGTTTTGTTACTTTTCAAAGGAGTCTGGTTCTCTTCTCACATTAAAATATGTCATGTATGTTCTTGGTTTTAAGAAGAATTTAGTTTGAGTTGCTATGTTGGAAGACCATGGTTATGATGTCATATTTAACAAAGGAAAGGTGTTCCTTCATCACATCTCCACAGGAAAAGTGAAGTGGATCGGGTAAAGAACCTCTACAAATTGGATGTAGAAGATTGTGTCGCTTTGAGCATGAAAGCATAGAAGGTGCAGAGCCGAGACAACGGTGAATTATGGCATAGGCGACTTGGAAATTTACACCATGGAGCTTTAAAGATCATGCAACATATTTTTACAGGACTTCCCAAGGGTGCACTTGAGAAACATGACACATGCAAAGGGTGTACATTGGGGAAGTACACCAATGCCACCTTTCATGACAAGGATAGTCAAGCGCAAGTGATCCTTGAAAGAGTTCACTCAGATGTGTGTGGACCATTCTCAACAACCTCCACGACCAACCATAGGTATTATGTGATTTTTGTAGATGATTTATCATGCAAGTGTTGGATATTCTTCATGCAGAAGAAAAACCAGACGTTCTCAAAATTTTATAAGCTCAAAGTACTAGCTGAGAAAGACATAGGTAGGAAAGTGAAGGCTTTTAGGAGTGATAACGATGGAGAATATGCGTCGAATGAATTCAAGAACTTTTGTACATCAGAAGGCATTCAACAAGAGTTGATAGCACCTCATAACCCACAGCAAAATGGGGTTGCATAAATAAAGAACTGAATTATTGCGGGAGCTACACTAGCATTGTTGCATAATCAAGGCCTATTGTTGCACTTGTGGGATGAAGCATGCAACATAGTAGTATATGTGCAGAGCAAGAGTTATCATCGGATTCTCAAGATGAGTACACCCGAGGAAGCATTTCCAGATAAGAAACCAAATGTGGCACACCTCAGGATTTTTGGTTCATTAGTTTATTGTCATGTTACCAAGGATGAAAGGAAAAAGCTAGAACCAACAACTAAGTTGGGAATATTTCTGGGGTACACTAATACACCTCACAACTATCTGGTGTACCTTCCATCTCATAGGATGATAATGGTTCGTAGAGATGTGAAGTTTGATGAAGAGAAGGCCATGAGATGTTCCCTTGAGAGAAAGCTTTAGTTGCATGGAGTTGAGGAGCTTTTAGCTCCAAAGGAAGAACCTCAAGATGTTGTGGAGCAACCTCAAATAGAGGAGCAAAGAGTGGAAGCACCCACTCATGCAGAGACATCCAGAGAGGCTGGCAGATTGATGCATGATGCTAGAGAGAATGTGGGAGCACCCACGTCATAGCGCAGACAGAGGAGTTCCCTAGAGCAGTACATTGGCTACATGGCTCTTACGAGCGAGAGTGTAGAGACCGAGGATGCATCCTCATTCGAGGAAGAAGTGCAACAACCAGTATGGGTTGATGCCATGGTAGAGAAGTATGACTGCATTATCAGGAACAGTGCATGGGAAGTTGTCCCAAGGCTAGAGGAGAAGTCAGTTGTAGGATCCAGGTGGATCTGCAAGGTGAAGCAAGCAGCAGATGGGAATGTTGAGAAACACAAGGCCATATTTGTGGCCAAGGGGTTATCTCAGGTGGAGGGAATTGATTACGAGGAGACCTTTGCTCAGTAGCAAGGTACTCTTCAATCAAATATATTCTAGCACTTTTAACACATATGGGATGGAAGATACATCAAATGCATGTGAAGACAACCTTCCTCAACGGAGTGATTGAGGAAAAGGTGTACATATAGTAGCTAGAATGATTTGAGACCTTCGACAAAGAGTCACGTGTGTGAAAAATCAAGTGAGTGTTGTATGGTTTGAAACAAGCACCACGTGCTTGGTATACCAGGATCGACATCTATTTCACTAGATTTGGCTTCACCAAAAGTGAAGCAGATGCAAACCTTTACCATATTGTGGTTGAAGGTAAATTATTGATTATAGTATTATATGTCAATGATTTAATTCTAACAGGTGATGAGAAGCTTATAAAATCTTGCAAAGAGGATTTGGCAAGAGAATTCGAGATGAAAGACATGGGGCTCGTGCATTATTTCCTTGGTTTGGAAATTTGGCAAGGAAATGGGGAATTGTTTGTCTCTCAGGGAAAGTATGCCAACAAGATACTAAAGAAGTTTCACATGAAGAGCAAAAAACCCATGAAGACTCCTCTAGCAGGAAATTGGAGGAAGGAAGATGCTACTTAAGGCGAAGTGGTAGAGACTACCATTTACAGCCAACTCGTGGGTTCACTTATGTACTTGGTGAACACACGACCAGACATGTGTTATGAAATTAACCAACTTAGTCAAGCAATGGTTAAGCCAACCAAACTCTATTGGAAGGCAACCAAACATGTGTTGAGATACCTCATAGGCACCACTAAGTTTGGTAGAGATGGACAGAGGGAATGAAGCCTCAAGGCTTCACAAATGCAGATTGGGCAGGGATTCCATTCGATAGGACCAACACATAAGGATGCATCTTCAGTATTGGGTTAGCAACAATTTCCTGGTATAGGAGGAACCAGAGATCAGTTCCTCTCAGTTCAGCAGAAGCAGAGTACAGGGCTGCTAGTCAAGCAACTTTTGAGGCTATCTGTATGAGGAAGATCCTTGTTGGATTATTTGGTCATCAAATGGATCCTACGGTGGTTTACTATTATAATCAGAGTTGTATCAAACTCTTTGAGAATCTAATTTTTCATGATCCTTCCAAGCATATCGACATTCGGTATCACCATCTCAGAGGTTGTGTGCATAGGCGGATCATGATGCTAGAGTACATTCCTATAGAGGAACAAGATGTAGAAATCTTGATGAAGGCACTATCAAGAGGAAAATTTGAGTTCCATAGAGGCAGGATCAAGGTATCTGATAATTTCTTTCTTACTAAGACGGAGTTTTGAAAATGGTACCAAGAAAGATTCTAATTCGATTTTCCATTGAATTAAATTAGAAGGAAATTGTAATTCCACATCATATGATAACTTGTATGGGTTAACTAAGTTAGTTTGACTTAGTTGGTTCAATTAATTCGAGTTGCGGGTCTAACTTGAGTCATGTAGAGTGTCTCCTACTGTATAGGAGCCTTGGTTGAGTTTATTTTTAGTTGTAATTAATTAATTTAGTTTATATGAGTTAAAATCAGTTTAACTAGTTCCAAATATTGGAGGAACTAATGAGAGGTCAAAGTGTGAAACTTGAACTGGAACCACACTCAGTGATCAATCAGTTAACTGATGATTCACTCATAAATAACTCATGCATGTGAGATTTGAGAGTTACTCAGTTGAGATTGGAGTTCAAGGGCAGTATACTATCAGTTGTATAATCATCCAAATTGTATAGGTGGTGCATGCAGTAGGAGGAAGGCCTTGGGTGGATTGCATACTTGTGGATGGGGATTTCCCTAATTAATAGGGGCTAATTACCTGAGGAAGCAACATAATGAAATAGGGACTTGGGCAAGCCAATATTTGGTTAAGTATTGGCCTAGGCTTGTCTAAGGAGCAGTGAGACAGATGGAGAGTGCAAAGGTTTCTCAGGCTCGAGAAAAACATTTTAATCTTCTCATATTTTCTCACTAATGAAATATAGAGATAGCAAGGTTTTTAGTTGTGGTTTTCCCGAGGAAATCATTGTGTAATGTGTTGATTGAATTCTTTCTCTTGTATGCTTCATGATTTAGCGATCATTAATTATTTATGTAATTAGTAGAGTAGATTCAAGTCTATTGTTTTATCAAATTACAATTAGCAGTTTGAATCTACAAGGAATTTCTACACCTTGGTTGTAACACTTGCATTAGTTTTAGTTGATTTCGGTAGGATCCAAGTGAATTTTTTTCTTTGCGTTTGTCTCATCTTTTTGGCCTCTCTACGCCTTAAAATCCCTCCTTTATAGCTTCTCTTTCACAAAAATAAACTTTTCCTTTGTGTCGAATGCATTGGCTTGATGCACCCCGGGAAAAAGGGGGCTCCAAGTCCCACTTGCATTCTCAGTAAGAGTATAGGGGTAGGGATCCATATCTCCTTCTAAGATTCAAAAAGTGTGGTTCCAGGATGTGCACCAACCCTCCTCTAACAACCCCCTTAAAATGAAACCTAATATTTTCATTTGGACTCCGTTTACGGTTTCCCAACCATGTGATATGACTTTCCATACCTATGAGTTTCATGGATGCTTCTTTTCCACCAAAACCAATGTTTTTTTTGCACTGGGCCCCCCTGCCTCCATACTAAAATGTTTTTTCCCTTAAATCTTTTCGTTAACAAAGGTTTAATGGGCCCAATTTTATAGAGCTCTAGTTTGAAGTTTTGAAATGAAGACCAAGTGAAAAAAATATGTAAATGAGGGAAATGTGGGTCTGACCTGTCCCTTTAGTTGAAAATGAAATTGTGGGTCTGACTTGTTCCTTTAGTTGAAAATACTCAACACTGCCCTCATTTTGGGCCTTGCTCCTCCAGGTGAAATGAAAACTCATTGCTACCCTCACTGTGAACCGCACACCCGCAACAACACCACCCAACACTCCTCGTATCCATTCCCAACGTTATTCACACCCCCCTCACATCGCTCTCGCAAACCCCTTGCCCTTCTTGCAGCCCCTCGCAATTCTCTCACTCGCTCAGAGCCTCACAACCTCACAACCCTCACAGCCTCGTAGCAATCACAACACCCTCGCAAAAACTCAAGAATTAGCGTGGGGGGAAACGCTAGTCCCACGAATCGTTGAACATGGTAGAATTATCCTCCGCTCTGATACTACTATAATGCATAGATATTAGCTCTATAAACTACAAGTATGACTAAGGTAAGGACCCCACTTAGCTAAAAAGGCCAAAATTTTAGCATTTGAGAATTCATCTCTGTCACCCATGACTTTTTTTGTTGCATGGTCTAATTACAATTTATTGTGGTTAGGAGTTTGAATGTGAAATGAATGGGAAACAAAGTGGGCATGCTATCATCCATGAACACTTCCCTCAAACTGGATAGAAGAAACTCTACATGTTTTTCCTTGTTGATGAAGAATTGTATGTAAGATAGGAGGAAAAATGAGAGTGAAAGGGACTAGTGACTGCCACATAGGGGAGTCGAACATAGACGTAAGGACTAGAAAAGGGAAGGGAGGAGATGGAGTCACTTGACCATAGAACGAGGTAGCATGAGAGGGTGACTGTGATATAAGATAGGGAAGGGAGACAAACTCAATGACCACAACACAAGGGATAACACCAGACCAAGACAAAATTGGTGAATAATAGGAAATGATCATCAATATAATAACTTTACCACCAATTTAAATATAAAACCAAGTACATACATAAGTGGAAGTGCAGGTTAATTGAGGAAACATGGTATGGGACAAGTTTATGCTTTGAATCGAGTATTGGACAAGGCCATCTTTCTCATTGTTCTTACACAAACTTGTTACCATGACCTGAAACTCCCCTCACCACCTTTCTTCATTCTCTGACACAAATTTAGTTACTCTCCAAACTATCGACCCTCTCGCGTTAATGAACCAACACTGAGTGGAGAACTTTGTGGGGGAGGCCAAGTTAAGGAGACCTGGGCCTGTCCCCCCAAAGATGATTAAAACAACAAAGATAAGAATGAAGGAAGTATGAGGAGTGGCAAGTTTCCATTGTAGCAAAGTAGAAATTCCATTCCAAACTTCTTGAATGAACATAATGAATAGTTTAAGTCATTCTAGATCCTCTATCAATCGACCCATCCTCCATAATGAATGTGTCGTGGTGGATATTTGACAAGGTTCACCATGAGATTACATGCAAAACATGTGGAGAGTGGTACAGACACGCCTCCCCTATCTATTGAGTATGGTGATGTTGGTGGGATAGTTCCCCTTCCCTTATATCACTTGTCTGAGTTCCTCAGTGTCCTTCATCCCAATTAGGGGCTTGAATGTCCTTCTATATTATATTAGTACAATCTTCCTTCTAGTGCAAGGTAGGGAGGTCCTTCCAAGGGGAGGAAAGATATGGGAATTGATAATCACAACCTCGATGATCTAAGTGATTAGGTATCTTTTTTCCAACCTCGATGATCAGTGGGGATGATGATAGAGATATAAGTTAGAAGATGGGTTATGTTGGAGATGTATAGCTATAATATCTATTTGGTAGTTATCTTATGAATATTAGCTCCATTGATCAATTTTTTGAGTGGTAATGACTAGATGGAGTCCCCTTCTAGTACCATCATAGAGAAGCCTTGATGAATATAAATTTGTGGACTTTTAGAAAGAGCATGAAATTCTACTTCATTATTGGAAGTTTGGCCTAGGGATATTGAAAAGAGGAAGATCATTTCACCCCCATGGTTTTTGAAACAAACCATTGAAGCGAACATCGCCTATATTTCCTTTGGAGGCTCCATTGAAATTGAGTTTGAGAAAATCCAAAGGAAGGGGGTACCAAGAGTCAAGGGAGGAAGGGGAGTGTGAGGGAGGGGGAGAAGGGAGGGGAGACGTTAAGTTTAGAAATAATGGGAAGCTCTTGTAGAGAGGAGGGCCAATCAGAATATGACCAAGGAGAATACAAAACCAATTCTATAATACAAAGTTGAATAGGGGACTAGACTACATCACTTGAAGAGTAGGAATTCCTCAAAAATTTGGAGGTTCTTTCTTTCTAGACCAGCCAAAGAAGGAAGCTAGGAAGAAGGGACCAAGCATGATTGAAAATGGGATTGTGGAAAGCATAAACATTCTACCCCTAAATTGTTAACAACATATTCACCCTATCCCTGTTCATTTTTCCAATTAGTTGTTCAGCTTGGGTCCACAACGATTCGACAAATGGGCATGTGTTGTACAAATGTTCTATAGTTTCTTCATCAGAATGACACATATAGAAAATATAAGGCACTTTGAAATATCTATAGATAATTTTTTCCCGAGTGAGAGCACTTTTTCTAGCTAGTTTCCATAGAAAGTGTGCAAATTTAGGCCAAAGGTTTCGAAGTTAGATTTTTTTCCAAATTGCTTGGGAGGGTACTTTCTAGTGCCCTGTTGCTAGATTGCAGGCTTCCTTGATTGTGGAGTAACCGACTAGTTTCCCCACATGAGTTTATTTATTTCATTGAGAATGTTGAAATTTTTGTTTTGAAGAATTTTTTACAAAGCGTTCCATTCTTCCGAATAACCAAAAATTCCCTAATCCTGCGTTGGTCTCCAAATTCTCCAATTTGCAGAGTCTTAATTGGATTTCCAGTAGTCTACTACTACTTTGGAATTTCATTATTTACTCAATGTAGCAATCATCTCTATATTGTTTGATCAAGCTAATATAGGGAGCTACTTCCAAGAGTCTTCCCATAAGAAGATTGATCCCATCCCATATCTCCCGAAAGATATGCTCCTAAACCAAGGTCTTATTTTAGTTTCCAGATTCCAAATTGAGAACCCTTGGATGTTATGGTGACTACGAAGTATCTAACACGGTGTTTGATTTTTTCCATATTTAGCATTCCATATATTCTTCCAAAGTTACTTTCCTCCTTGAATCCGTCCTCACCAAAGTTTGGACTTTAGAACTAGAATGAGTATTTTAGGATCCTTCAACCCTGAGGCCCCTTCAATTTAGGTAGAAAAAGCTTCTCCCATGCCACCAAGATCCATTTATTTCCGCAAAGAGCTCCACCCTACAAGAAGGAGCAATATAGTTTCTTTATAAATTTTAAGCTGCCTTTAGGAACATCTAAAGCTGAGATTCGATATACTAGAAGGGCCATCGAGACCAATTTTAGAAGCACTAGTATCCCGGTCCAATCACTTATCTTGTTGGATATTTTCAAAGTAGGTCTTACCAATGAATGGACCACAAATATTTGTCAACCATTAAAGAGCCCAAGTATTTTAATGGGAGCATATTGCACTGGAAGCTGAGAAGTCTGGAAATTTGTGCTTGGACAACAGGGTGCATGCTTAACAAGTAGATTTGGGATTTTCTATGGTTGATCAAGGCACCATGTGCATTCATGATGTCCTCTGGGACCTTTTCTGATTGCATTGGACTCACTAATCGTCAAAAACCCCATGTGCATAGTGTCATCAACAAATTATTGATGAGAAATTGCCTGGATATACCTAACAATCTTTAACCCTTTAAGATTTTGGTGTTAAACAAAACTTGAGAGAGCATGTACAAGTACTTTCATTGCCAGGTTGAAGAGAAATGGAGATAAAGTATCACATTGGTGAATTCCTTGGGAGGAATTAAATGTATGAGTTGGCGATCCATTGAGAAGGATGGAGAAAAAGGGGAAGAAATAATATATCCAATCCATTCTTCCAATCCTCAAAAATACCAAAGCCTCGTACAATTTTGAGAATGTATCTCCAAGTGAGATTGTCAAAGGCTTTGGAGAGATCAAGTTTGATTATCATTCCTGATTTTATGAGTATTTTAGAGAGCGAATGATCTCATGCGCTGCTACTATGGAATCTAGAATTTGGAGAATGTATCTCCAAGTGAGATTGTCAAAGGATTTGGAGAGGTAAAGTTTGATTATCATTCCTGCTTTTATGAGTTTTTTAGAGAGCGAATGATCTCATGCGCTGCTACTATGGAATCTAGAATTTGGTGGCCTTCTACATACCTAACATGTTCTTTTCACTTGAGGTATGAGAGGAGAAGTTTGAGGTGACTGGAAATTATATTGGTGATGATTTTATAGATAACATTATAGATGGAAATGGGGCAAAATCCACTAGCATCACTTGATTCATTAGTCTTAGGAATGAGAATGAAAAGGGCGACATTCAAGGCAAGGAGGATGTAGGTGGAACTTCTGGACTCTTCACAATTGCCATGATTTGATTGTTCAGAAAGAACCATCAAGCTTGGCAAAAATCCATAGTGAAAGGTGTGGCCCAGGGACCTTACTTTTAGACATACTGTCATTGCTTAATCCACTTCCAAAAGGGTGATTTCACTCTTTATTGTGTTATTCTATTCATTATTGATTATATTGGGAACATTGGAAATGGTTTTTTTTTTTTTTTTTTTTTTTTTTTTTTCCTATTGATGATGTGCATTGGGCTCCTTCAACAAAATATTGTACTAGCAGTGAGATCCTCTTCTAGGTCTTAATGATGTCTGAGTCTTGAACCCTCAGAGTTCATAGGGGAGAAAATGTGATTGTCATGTTTATGTTCGATAATAAACTTATGGACGAATTTAGTGTTCCTTTCTCCCTCTTTGAGCTATTTAACTTGAGATTTTTGTTTCCAAAATATTTCTTCTTTGGATTTGCTCTCCTCTAGTTGAGTTAGAGTGTCAACTTCCTCTTTAATGATATCTTGCATTCTCCCCTCCATGATCATTATTAATTTGTTTAATGCACTCCATTAGTTCTTCTAGTCTAATATGGTGTAAAAAATGTTTTCAAACTCTTTTTTATTCCACTTTTTGATGTGGTTCTTGATGATCTTGAGTTTTTATTGAAATCCATACATGAGTGAGGTGCTTGAGACCTCCATTTCTTTCCACTAGTTGCTAACTTTTTCCAAAAAGGATGGATTCTTAAGCCAAAAGCTTTCAAATAATGAAATGCTTTTAGGGCTTCCATTTAGATCCAGCTCCAAGTAGATTGTCTTGTGGTTTAAACAATTAGAAGGGAGAATGGATGCTTCTAAGAAAATATCTCATTATGAGAGGAGTTGATAGATTACAAATCTATCTAATCGTGAAGCAATCTAGTGTTTACCTCCTCGCTTATTGTTCCAAGTGTACATGTCATTGATCGTGTCCACATTTGTAACTACGAGCTGCTGCATCTTGTCCTTCAATTGGTGAGAGTCCACATATATTTTGTGGATTCCCCTCTTTTTATCGTTTATATAATTAATCATGTTGAAGTCACCACCTATGATCTAGAGATTATATTGATGAATATGCCTGAAGGCTGATACTTTCTAAAGAATGTAAAAATTCAAGTCTTGCTAAGGGTATACACAGTTGTATACCATTGTTATGCACCCTAATTCTTTGGAGCCAAGATAGTGTAATATTTATGAGAGAATATGGGGGGCAACAATATAGTCAACAAAGTCTATTTTTGTTGGGTTCCAAAGAATGGACAGTCCTCCTGCATGACCAAGAACATTCAAAGCCATGGATTGGAAACCTTCAAACATAGAGATGCCAATGTGCTTAATCTCTCACCTGAGAATTTTGTTTCTTTCAAAAATATTACGGAGGTTATTTCCTTATTTATTATTTCTCTAAGAAGTCTTTGATTTTTCTAAATATCGAGGCCTCTTATGTTCCAAGATATGACTTTTATTGTGAATATTGATGGGTTGAGGAAAACACCTCCCAGGTCAACGCGACTTTTCCCGAGTTAGCTATGAACTCACAGACTTCCTTAATTAAATCATTGTTGCTCTTCTTCAACAATTTTTTTGTGATCCTTGCCTGATTTGGGGGTTTTTTTGGATGCATGTGTATAAATTCCTAATTCCAAGTTTGATGAGTTTACCCCTGATAAGGTTGGGGTTTTATGATTTCTTACCTTTAGGTAAGACTGATGTAATGAATTCATTTGTTGTTAAGGGATTGTGTAGGGATCCTTCTCTTAGTAGGCCTAAAACGTAGAAGAGAGCATGATTTCATTCACATCCACACTACAAGGAAAAGACCTTATAATAGAGGTTTTTGCGGAAGCCCATATAAAAATAGCCCAAAAATCCGTTTGTACTGGAGGTGGGCGGGCGAAAGTTTTAGTGGATGATTTTTTGAACAATGTGTCTACAATCTACAAACGCACCCATGCTTTACTATCCATAAGAGCACATGTGCCACATAGAACATGGTTCACCATGTAAAATTTATTTTTATAAAATATAAAAACACGATGTGCTAAATAACACATTGCACCGGTGCTTGAATAATCAATAACATCGAAAAAATGTTAACTTTTAAAAATTGTCAGTGTTATATAGTACACCCAAAGCATCATTGCCTTTCATGTAGTCAAATTCCCCAGTGCATACCAAGAAGGGGCATTGCTATAGTTTTCTAATGTCAAAAAAATGTGGTGTTATTTTCCAATGGCGCACCAATGTTATAAATGTTTTAAAATGCCCCGAGGTGTCTTCTAAACAGCACCACTATGTGGTTTTTAATTTAAAAAAAAAAGGTGGTGTTGTAGTCAAACAAAACACTGGTGTGGTACATGTATTTGAACACACAATTATATATTTTTTAATTTAAAAATAACATGGTGCTCTTGGATATCTTTCGCATCGGTGTGGTTATAGTAACGTTCGTGCTTCTCTTGCTCACCATCCTTTTGTACCGTGCTCACTGCCTCACTTTCCAATTCTTTCAAACTACGGTGAAATTTATTTTTCTCCATTACATGACAATAATGCCTCCCTAACGAGAAAATGTCAAGGCAATGTCTATGTTTCTCTCCAATTATATATATATATATATATATATATATATATATATATATATATATATATATATATATATATATATATATATATATATATATATATATATTGAGAGAGAGAGAGAGAGAGTGCGCCTGTAACAACCCTCATGAAAATTCCATGTAATAAAAGTTAATAAAGGAAAAATAATAACCATGGTTATGGGACACTTATTCCAAGTTGAATGTTGGGAAAAACATCCTAGTGCGGGTGTTCATTTGGTTTATTATGGCTAAGGAAATTGGCAAAGGCAATGGAAAAGGATTTGGAAAGGAAAATGGCATTAATTGGCATTTTATTTATGAAAATAATGGAAATTAGGAGAAAAGGAAGGTGAAAGGTCACAGGTTGCATGTGGGGAGAAAAATGAAAGAAAAATAATGGAAAATGAAGAAAATAAAGGCCTGATTAATAAAAAGGCTTCTGAATATCAGTTGGTACCTTTTTGTCAATTTAGTTTTGGAGTTTGTTGGCCGGATAAATCGTTCTTGCGGACAAGACCGATCTCCCTAGTGTCAGAAGACAATCTAGCAACAAACGAACAACTAAGTTTGTCTTTCTCTAGATATATTTGTTTTACAAATAAATGTTATGAAGGTGTCGATCTTACCTTAGATCCAAATGCTTATTTGCAGTCGTAGTGCTTCCGTCGCATCAATAATCCTTCATCGCAACAAGAGCTCTTTTGTCGCAAGAAAGTATCATCTTTTGTCAATCTGCAATCACAAACAAGAAAATATCAATAGCACCTGTATAACAAATAATTATAAAACATACCTATCATAATGATCAAGGAATCTATGAAATAAATGATCAAACGACAGCTTATTGAAATAAACAATCGAATGACAATTTATTGAGAAAAACAGAACTTGATTGTATTAATCTTAAAATATGCAGAAGAACCTTACAACCTTAGCCTTGATGTTCGAAAGGCCTTCATGGGGTCCGAAGCAGGAATCTCCTCTACTTTGATAAGTCTTGCACTCTTCCTCCAGGAGCATAAAGAGGTATGTGATCTTTCCTCTCAAAAGCTCAGCAGAAAGAAGTTTAAATCTCAACAACACTTTAGCTTAATCACCTATAAAGCTTGAACTCTAATCCTCAATCTCCAAAAACTTAACCCAAAATCTTCTTAACTTTTTTTTAAAATCTTAACCCTTTGAGGCTACCCAATGCCTCCTTTTATAGAGCAGATGAGGAGGTTAGTATTCCACCTTTAAAGATATAGAATCCTCCTTCAAAGGGATAGGCTCCTCACATCAAGGGATTAGTTCCTTAAGGTGTGGGATACATGCACCTTACTAAAGCGTACTCATCCCCAAAAAATCTCATCTAGAACCTTCTAGAATTGACCAAAATTCAACTTTTTTCAGTTTATTTCGCGCTTTTTTGATCTTACAGGGGTTCCGCAGGCATAACACTGGAAAAATGCGTTCTAGAACGCAGTTCCTCTTCACATTACTTGCGTACCCTAGCCAGGAACGCAGGTAGGCTTAATATTACCTGCGTACTCAAAGTTTTTGAGCTTTTTAGGGTTTTTTCTCCAGTTTCAGGGCTTGGAATGAGGAACAAAGGTTGTAAGACTTGCAGAGGAGGTAAGTATGAGTGTCAATGAGCTCATACAGTCAGCAGAATGTCAGGGTGACATTTTTTAGTGTAACAGATTGCCCCCTAAAGTGTGAAGTCTGAAATAGATGAAGATGAAGTTTGTCATATATGAAGAGTGAAGTACTTTATCATTTCAAGGATCATCCTGTGGAAACCCTAGTCGGAACCTGTAAAAAAATTCAATGCAAAATATATATATATATGTAATCATATCATCGCTGAGGTAGGCATTCCCACACTCAGATCAAAAACTAACTAGATTTAAACTGTTTTGATACAGGAATGATTTTGAATACATCATCAGTATAGAAATACGTAGACACAGTATGGACGCAGCCATCTGTTTATGAATAGTCCATTGTATAAATGAATAAAAAAATTCCTCGCAGCCTGGATGGTAGAAACTAGATCCAGGGTCTTGATTTCCGCTTCTCGAACTAGTACGATTCTATCCATGTGAATAAATGTGTTGAAGTCGAACATGGTAGAAACCACTTGATTACCAGTCAATGATGTAGACTGTTAATAAGTGTGAAAGAAACCACCAGTAATGTCAATGGCTCTCAAAGTACTCAGTACAATCCATGAAATGTGAATGAATGAGCTTAAGTCGAACATGTCACAGAATCATTCAATCGAAGGTCAATGATGCAACCTATCGTCGAAGGCGCGAAACCTGCCATTAAGGCATGCAGATTCCAAGGTACTGACGATTTCTAGATCAACTTCCTAGATAATGAGCTGTCGTCGATAGAAAGTGATCCGTCATAGGCAAGCCCACAACACGAAATCATAGATCAAGTTTTGAAAATATATCGGCAAGGACTGACTCATTGATGGTAAAAATGGAAGACATATATTTTGCAGATGAATGGTTTATTTGAACTGTCCTCTTGAACACATAACGACACTGCAGATGGCTTGGTGACAATTGACCCAAAGTTAATACCCAGAAACCGGCTGAAGACTTTCAATGTGGTTTGATTAACTGTTAGGTAAAGGATTTCCCAACCCAGGTGAACAAAAAGTGTTGTGTTCAAGAGTGGTTAATGGTTTTTTGAATAATCAAAATATAACAAATAGGTTCGTTTTTCTCTCTTTTCCCCCACCATTTCTGGCAAGTACCTCTTTATTTTTGACAAGCTTGAGGAGGATAACATTTGCTTGTTTATAAGCTCATCCTTCGGATGAGTCCAACTTAGTTTAAGATTCAAACCCTAAGAAGGAGTGGTTCGTTCCTGTTTAAAATTGAACAGGTCCTTTACTGTTAAGTTTTAACGAGTCCAGTATAGGAGAAACTCGGTGTTTTTCAATTTTAGGGAGTCAGAAGAAAAAACTTAAGGAAACTCCATGGGTGTAATTTTTCGTAAATTTAGTCTCTCGAGCCCGAAAAAGGATAAAATAATGCGGGAGAGAACTCTATTGACCGTAATTAGTCAACGTATACCTTTTTTGTAAATAGTCCATTTCAGTCCGTAAAAGGGGTAAACTTATACTGAAGGGACGATCATTCATTTACTTTAACGAGTTCGAATAATCAAGTGCTCGACAATCTTTTCATGTTTAGAGAGTCTGAAAAGGGCTTAAAAGAGAACTCCAGGGTTTCGCTTTTTCGTAATTTTCAAGAGTCCGAAAAAGTGATAAAAGTATACTCAATAGTTTCGCTTTTTCTGTAAATTTTAATGAGTTCGAAAAAGGGATAAAAATGTACTCATGGTTTTCACTTTTTTCGTAAGTTTTAACGAGTTCGAAAAAGGGATAAAAATATACTCCTGTGGCCGACTTTCAATTTAATTTACGAGTAGGAAAAGACGGAAAGAACTCGACATTTTCATGTGTTTTATGAGAATGAAAGATAGCAAAATAATCTCGGGATTTTCATGATTTTAACGAGTCTTGAAAATAACCGAAATATACTCAAGATAAGTTTCATTTTTACAAAAGCTTGAAACAGATAAAAACTATGCTTCAGAGTGGTTTCATTTTTACACAAGCTTGAAACAGAAAGAAAACTGTGCTTGATGCCCCCTAAGCGTAACTGCAACAAACGAACAACTAAGTTTGTCTTTCTCTAGATATATTTGTTTTACAAATAAATGTTATGAAGGTGTCGATCTTACCTTAGATCCAAATGCTTACTTGCAGTCGTAGTGCTTCCATCGCATCAATAATCCTTCGTCGCAACAAAAGCTCTTTTGTCGCAAGAAAGTATCATCTTTCGTCGATCTGCAATCACAAACAAGAAAATATCAATAGCACCTGTATAACAAATAATTATAAAACATACCTATAATAGTGATCAAGGAATCTATGAAATAAATGATCAAACGACAGCTTATTGAAATAAACAATCGAACGACAATTTATTGAGAAAAACATAACTTGATTGTATTAATCTTAAAATATACAGGAGAACCTTACAACCTTAGCCTTGATGTTCGAAAGGCCTTCCTGGGGTCCGAAGCAGGAATCTCCTCTACTTTGATAAGTCTTGCACTCTTCCTCTAGGAGCATAAAGAGGTATGTGATCTTTCCTCTCAAAAGCTCAGCAGAAAGAAGTTTAAATCTCAACAACACTTCAGCTTAATCACCTATAAAGCTTGAACTCTAATCCTCAATCTCCAAAAACTTAACCCAAAATCTTCTTAACTTTTTTTAAAATCTTAACCCTTTGAGGCTACCCAATGTCTCCTTTTATAGAGCAGATGAGGAGGTTAGGATTCCACCTTTAAAGGGATAGAATCCTCCTTCAAAGGGATAGGATCCTCACATCAAGGGATTAGTTCCTTAAGGTGTGGGATACGTGCACCTTACTAAAGCGTACTCATCCCCAAAAAATCTCATCTAGAACCTTCCAGAATTGACCAAAATTCAACTTTTTCAGTTTAATTTCGCGCTTTTTTGATCTTACAGGGGTTTCGCAGGCATAACACTGGAAAAATGCGTTCTAGAATGTAGTTCCTCTTCACATTACCTGCGTACCCTAGCGAGGAACGTAGGTAGGCATAATATTACTTGCGTACTCAAAGTTTTTGAGCTTTTTAGGGTTTTTTCTCCAGTTTCAGGGCTTGGAATGAGGAACAAAGGTTGTAAGACTTGCAGAGGAGGTAAGTATGAGTGTCAATGAGCTCATACAGTCAGCAGAATGTCAGGGTGACATTTTTTAGTGTAACAGATTGCCCCCTAAAGTGTGAAGTCTGAAATAGATGAAGATGAAGTTTGTCATATATGAAGAGTGAAGTACTTTATCATTTCAAGGATCATCCTGTGGAAACCCTAGTCGGAACCTGTAAAAAAATTCAATGCAAAATATATATATATATGTAATCATATCATCGCTGAGGTAGGCATTCCCACACTCAGATCAAAAACTAACTAGATTTAAACTGTTTTGATACAGGAATGATTTTGAATACATCATCAGTATAGAAATACGTAGACACAGTATGGACGCAGCCATCTGTTTATGAATAGTCCATTGTATAAATGAATAACAAAATTCCTCGCAGCCTGGATGGTAGAAACTAGATCCAGGGTCTTGATTTCCGCTTCTCGAAATAGTACGATTCTATCCATGTGAATAAATGTGTTGAAGTCGAACATGGTAGAAACCACTTGATTACCAGTCAATGATGTAGACTGTTAATATGTGTGAGAGAAACCACCAGTAATGTCAATGGCTCTCAAAGTACTCAGTACAATCCATGAAATGTGAATGAATGAGATGAAGTCGAACATGTCACAGAATCATTCAATCGAAGGTCAATGATGCAACCTATCATCGAAGGCAAGAAACCTTCCATTAAGGCATGCAGATTCCAAGGTACTGACGATTTCTGGATCAACTTCCTAGATAATGAGCTGTCGTCGATAGAAAGTGATCTGTCGTAGGCAAGCCCACAACACGAAATCATAGATCAAGTTTTGAAAATACATCGGCAAGGACTGACTCAGGGATGGTCAAAATGGATGACAGATATTTTGCAGATGAATGGTTTATTTGAACTGTCCTCTTGAACACATAACGACACTGCAGATGGCTTGGTGACAATTGACCCAAAGCTAATACCCAGAAATCGGCTGAAGATTTTCAATGTGGTTTGATTAACTGTTAGGCAAAGGATTTCCCAACCCAGGTGGACAAAAAGTGTCGTGTTCAAGAGTGGTTAATGGTTTTCCGAATAATCAAAATGTAACAAACAGGTTCGTTTTTCTCTCTTTTCCCCCACCATTTCTGGCAAGTACCTCTTTATTTTTGACAAGCTTGAGGAGGATAACATTTGCTTGTTTATAAACTCATCCTTCGGATGAGTCCAACTTAGTTTAAGATTCAAACCCTAAGAAGGAGTGGTTCGTTCCTGTTTAAAATTGAACAGGTCCTTTACTGTTAAATTTTAATGAGTCCAGTATAGGAGAAACTCAGTGTTTTTCAATTTTAGGGAGTCATAAGAAAAAACTTAAGAAAACTCCATGGGTGTACTTTTTCTTAAATTTAGTCTCTCAAGCCCGAAAAAGGATAAAATAATGCGGGAGAGAACTCTATTGACTGTAATTAGTCAATGTATACATTTTTCGTAAATAGTCCATTTCAGTCCGTAAAAGGGGCAAAATTATACTGAAAGGACGATTATTCATTTACTTTAACGAGTTCGAATAATCAAGTGCTCGGCAATCTTTTCATGTTTAGAGAGTCTGAAAAGGGCTTAAAAGAGGACTCCAAGGTTTCGCTTTTTCATAATTTTCAAGGGTCCGAAAAAGTGATAAAAGTATACTCAGTAGTTTCGATTTTTTTGTAAATTTTAACGAGTTCGAAAAAGGGATAAAAATGTACTCATGGTTTTCACTTTTTCGTAAGTTTTAACGAGTTCGAAAAAGGGATAAAAATATACTCCTATGGCCGACTTTCAATTTAATTTACAAGCAGGAAAAAACGGAAAGAACTCGACAATTTCATGTGTTTTATGAGAATGAAAGATAGCAAAATAATCTCGGGATTTTCATGATTTTAACGAGTCTTGAAAATAACTGAAATTGACTCAAGATAAGTTTCATTTTTACAAAAGCTTGAAACAGGTAAAAACTATGCTTCAGAGTGGTTTCATTTTTACACAAGCTTGAAACAGAAAGAAAACTGTGCTTAATACCCCCTAAGCGTAACTGCTAGAGTGCATGCCCCCCCAGCTTCATTTCATTCAACTAATTGCACAACTGGTAATTAATAGCTGGATGGAATGAAGGTTCATTTACGAGATCACATGAAAGACCCGACCTAAAACTGTAAGAAAATTATGCAAAAACTAACCTAAATATATTACTTAAGATTTAAGAGATCTAGTCAAAGACTCGACTCAATTAGGGGGAGATTTGTTTCATTTTTTAACGAGGTTGACACAGTAAAAGGAACTGTCCTCATCTACATGTTTCATTTTTTAACGATGTTGACACAGTAAAAGAAACTATCCTCGTGGTAGCATGTTTCATTTTTTAACAAGGTTGACACTGTAACAGGAACTATCCTCACCTAAATGTTTCATTTTTTTAACGAGGTTGACACAGTAACAGGAACTATCCTCGTATCTACTCTCTACAATCTGCCTACTGATTCATTTTTTAATGTGGTTGACACAGGAAAAGAACTGTCCTCATCTCTGATTCATTTTTTAACGAGGTTGACTCAGTAATGGGAACCATCCTCATAGAAGCTTGTTTCATTTTTTAAACGAGCTTGACACAAGAAAAGGAACTATGCTCGGACTAACTGATTCATTTTTTAACGAGGTTGACACAATAAAAGGAACTATCCTCACACTCACTGATTCATTTTTTTAACGAGGTTGACACAGTAAAAGGAACTCTCCTCGGACTCACTGATTCATTTTTTAACGAGGTTGACACAGTAAAAGGAACTTTCCTCATATCTGATTCATTTTTTAATGAGGTTGACTCAGTGACATGAACTATCCTCATACCTCATTCATTTTTTTAATGAGGTTGACTCAGTAACAGGAACTATCCTCATAAACTACTTATTTCTAATCTATTAATCTACTCTCTACAATCTACTTACTGTTTCATTTTTTAATGAGGTTGACACAGGAAAAGAACTCTCCTTGGAAGCTTGTTTCATTTTTTAACGAGGTTGACACAGTAAAAGGAACCATCCTCGGAAACACCTGTTTCATTTTTTAACGAGGTTGGCACAGGGAAAGGAACTTTCCTCGTACTCACTGATTCATTGTTTAACGAGGTTGACACAGTAAAAGGAAATTTCCTCAGACACACTGATCATGGCTTCCAACTGGAAGAAACACATGTCAATGGACACCCCTTGATCATGGCTTCCAAGAGGTCTTCGTCAGATGGAAGAACAATTCTCTGGAAGGAACACATGTCAAGGGACTCAAAAGGGATAAGAACATCACGTTCAAATAATCCCATAGAGTTTTCCATGTCAATTACTGGATCTAAGTTGAAGGAAGACGAGCAAACAGTGTGAGGCTCGCTTACATCGGTAATTGAAAACATGGGACTAGTTGCCACATAATTAACCCGTGGCGGGGTAGATACCACTTTATAATCAGGGACATTCAAGGATGTCAGATTACTGGTAGTCGAAACAAGACTAGGGAACGAAAGCTGGTCTACAGTCACAATATTACCATTGTGAGGGAAAGACATCACGCGAAAGAGTGTCGATACGACAGCTTTCATTACATAAACATAGTCTCGCCCAAGGAGTAAATTTAAATCCAAGGGACCTCGAACTACCATAAGATCAATACAGACAGTTTTACCTTCCAAAGTAATAGAAAACTTAGGAAGGATCCCTAAAGGTTCACTAATGGTTCTGTTAAAAGCTTTCAAATTCTGCGTAATAGGCACAAGCTGAGGGGAACCCAAAGCTTTCCAAACAGTTGAGGATAAAATACTAACAGAAGCACCTTCATCTACCTGTGTGCGGTGTATGTCCCTACCACCAAACTTCACAATTATTTGGAAAGGGATGGAGGAAGGAAGACGAGGTTCTGTCAGTCTATTCCAATCAAAGGAAAAGACCTCAGTACTTGGAGGGTTAGAAACGAGGAGCAAGTGTGCAAAACTGAAGAATGATGTAACAGAGGGCTGGCGGTATGAAGTTAACTCTCAGGGGAGAATGGGGTTAAAATAGAATATGAAGATAGAATAAATGGCAATAAACCAGATCATGGCTTTGGGTGATATATGTTTTATCTCCAATGAGAGAGCTGGGATCGGCTAATGAAATTAGATGAAATCACTCGTCGAGTTGGTAGGTTAAGGAAGAAAGTTCTGGTAATAGGATGAAGTTCTTCTTGTGGAACGATAAGGTTTTCCAACAATTTTGAGGCTTCATCATGTGAGGGCAAATTTGAGTTTGATGACTCCCTTTGCATAACTTCTGAGGAAACCTAACTTTGCCACTTTTCCCGAGGGCTTTGACTATCCTTTGGTTGATGGATCAATGGAAAGTTGATGAATTTTCGACCTTGAGAACTTTGGAATACGGGACAATTAGTGAGTAAACATATAAGCCTGAGGTATTTGGGTTTACGATGCATGTTGGAGGTTTCCTCAACACAACTAACACTTACATCCATGGTTGACTGGTTGACTTCTTTCTTATCTTGCTTCTTCTTCTTCTTCTTCTTCCCTTTCTTCTTCTTCTTAGCCACCTGGTTACTAGCGTCAAGGCTTTTACCAAGCGAAGAGGAAGAAATGGAGGAAGAAATATTAGGCGAAGAAGGTAAAGGGTCAACAGAAGGTTGGTGATGTTGAGGTGGTGAACTCTGTGAAGCATCCGGTTGAGGTGGAACAATTGGAGTATTCGGGGCCAACGAAGTTGAAAATAACCATATCGGTAAACCTATTGTAATTCCAGGTAATGACAATGTAGCCATATAAGGAGGACCAATATTTCCAAAGCAAGGAAAAGTACTAGGATTCTCGTTAAGAGGGGTTCCTTGGTTGGTAAATTCCAGAACAGTTTCCATTATATTCAACTTCGGTGAATTTTATTAACAATTTAAAACTAGAATTAACAATTCACAATTTACACCTAACAATTAAAATTCATAATTCACACCTATGGTCTCTAAAAGTAAAAACAAACAAATTAACACGCGTTATCAAATCTAGGAGTCAAACCACACACAAACAGTAACTTCCTGTACTAAAAACACTAGTTGGTGATGAAATCCAACATTGTAGAATTTAATACAAAAAGGGCGGTTGGAACAGTTACCCCGACAACTTGCTTAATGAAACAGACTGGCACAAATTTCTTCACAAAAGCATCTCGAGTGAAGAGAACCCCCCAGAGAGTCCAAGTGAGTCTAGTCGACGTCTGCTCCAGGTATAGTGAGATCTTTCCTTCACCGTCACCTTCGGAAATAATCTTAAGCTTTTGGACATTAAGGTTACCAACAGTAACAAATACAACTGGGGAAACAGTCTACGATCCGATTCCACGCGCAAGGGCAGAGTAACAAAGCTCAATCCCCTTGAAGGTTCCTCGACATGGTCAATCCGAGGTTTACCGACAAGTGACCCCAGGCTCCTCGACAATGGTTAATCCGAGGTTTACCGTTTGTAATGCGCGCAAAATCTTCTATCTTCCCCAATGAAACAAAATTGATTGTCTCAAAGGTTCGGACATGATCTCGTGATTAACTCCTTTAAGAGAAGCTTCCCAGATTATACAAATTACAATTGGATTTATTTCCTACCGCAAGATTTATCTACTGTTTGTTTTTGCTGCTTTGGAAAGTTAACTACAACCTATTCCAAAGCACTAATCCTAAGCTATATTGGTGGAAAGAGCCCTAAAAATGTAAAAATTACTAGATGAATTTTATTAAGTGCTGTGTTATTTAGGCTGTTATTACTCAAAAGGTAAATGGATATGAAACCAATGGTGTTATGACCCGACCCAAAACTGAATGCAATCGAATATGATAATGTAATCTTTTCAATTCGATGAATCCTAACAAAAGTAAGGAGAGAGTTTCCATACACTTCCAACAATGCAAAAAATTGATCACTAAGAGAAAATATAACAAATTCTCTAATGCACTAATTTCATCAAGAAAAACTAATGCAAATCAATCCAAAAACAATTTTTATATTTTTGTGTTTAAAAAAAAAAACATAAAAACATCTAAATTCAAATCAAAGAAAACTGATCTAAATCTATGATTTAGTTTTCAGAATGTAAACTATGCAATTGTAATCTATGCACAATTCCCATGAAAAGTATGCAAATGTAATCTATGCACATTTTCATTCATATTCTGAAAATGAGAATTCTAATTATGCAAATGTGATCTATGCAAGGGAATTCTCTAACACAAGATGATTGTAATGTGATCTAAGAACCAATCAAGTGCAAGTCAAGAAAATTGGGTGAGAGTTCCAAAGATCAAAAAAATACTCAAAGGCGATTAACACTCATACACAATTTAGCAAAAACAATAGCAAAAAGATGCAAAATTGTGAAAAGAATGAGACAAACCTCCAAGTAATGACCAAAGGAAATCAAATTAAGAATTTCTCAAAAAAGAGACTCAAAACACCCAATTAACTTAATGGAGATTGATGAGATGAAAATTTGCTGAAAGAAATTCAGAAATAAGAGATTTTTGACAGAAAAATACAGATCTGGGTAGATGCTAAGAATCCTAAATCAAAATAAAGATAAACTAAAGAAAGAAATCTAAAGTTTTTCAAAATTTTAACAGGGTCCGCAGGCTTGCAGAAGTAACAGGTGCGGTACCGCACTGTTTACTAAAGAAAACATGCGAAACTGCCCGCATTGTCCAAAGAAGGCAAAGTGCGGTCCCAGGAAAAATTAAAGAAAAACATAAAAAATCTTAATATTTTCAAAAACAGAGAAAACCTAAGCTACCCAGGCAGATTTCTATCAATCAAAAATCAGGAAAAACTTTCCCTCAAATCAAAATAAAAGAGAACCAAAAACAACAAGTTCTTTCCCCAGCGGAGTCGCCAATTTGTTGGCCGGATAAATCGTTCTTGCGGACAAGACCGATCTCCCTAGTGTCAGAAGACAATCTAGCAACAAACGAACAACTAAGTTTGTCTTTCTCTAGATATATTTGTTTTACAAATAAATGTTATGAAGGTGTCGATCCTACCTTAGATCCAAATGCTTATTTGCGGTCGCAGTGCTTCCGTTGCATCAATAATCCTTCGTCGCAACAAGGGCCCTTTTGTCACAAGAAAGTATCATCTTTCATTGATCTGCAATCACAAACAAGAAAATATCAATAGCACCTGTATAACAAATAATCATAAAACATACCTATCATAGTGATCAAAGAATCTATGAAATAAACGATCAAACGACAGCTTATTGAAATAAACAATCGAACGACAATTTATTGAGAAAAACAGAACTTGATTGTATTAATCTTAAAATATACAGAAGAACCTTACAACCTTAGCCTTGATGTTAGAAAGGCCTTCCCGGGGTCCGAAGCAGGAATCTCCTCTACTTTGATAAGTCTTGCACTCTTCCTCCAGAAGCACAAAGAGGTATGTGATCTTTCCTCTCAAAATCTTAGCAGAAAGAAGTCTAAATCTCAACAGCACTTCAGCTCAATCACACATAAAGCTTGAACTCTAATCCTCAATCTCCAAAATCTCCATCCAAACTTAACCCCCTTTAGGCTACCCAATGCCTCCTTTTATAGAGCAGATGAGGAGGTTAGGATTCCACCTTTAAATGGATAGAACCCTCCTTCAAAGGGATAGGCTTCTCACATCAAGGGATTAGTTCCTTAAGGTGTGGGATACATGCACCTTACTAAAGCGTACTCATCCCCAAAAAATCTCATCTAGAACCTTCCAGAATTGACCAAAATTCAACTTTTTCAGTTTAATTTCGCGCTTTTTTGATCTTACAGGGGTTTCGCAGGCATAACATTGGAAAAATGTGTTCTAGAACGCAGTTCCTCTTCACATTACTTGCGTACCCTAGCCAGGAACGCAGGTAGGCTTAATATTACCTGCATACTCAAAGTTTTTGAGCTTTTTAGGGTTTTTTCTCCAGTTTCAGGGCTTGGAATGAGGAACAAAGGTTGTAAGACTTGCAGAGGAGGTAAGTATGAGTGTCAAGAAGCTCATACAGTCAGCAGAATGTGAAGGTGACATTTTTTAGTGTAACAGAGCTCTCTCTCTCTTCTCTTTCACACACACTCTTGGACACTTAGAGTTTTATTGGAGCACTTCAACATTGGATCAAGGAAAGCAAAAAAGGAAAAATGAAAACAAGGATCAAGCAAGGAAGAGCAGGATCAAGCAACTACAATGGGATTATTTGCAGGTATCGATTTGCATGTGTAATTTCCTTGTTAGATTTGGCATGCATGGTTTTTCATGTGTGCTCTTGGTTCTCTTGATGTCATTGGCATGTGTTTTTCTAGGTCTGATAATGTTCTTTGGCCTAGCATTGCCATTTTTGGATAGCCATGGTGTGATGGGTTCTCATGTATTTGGTTGAGCTGGATTGCTGGATGGATTCAAAATTGAGTGAGGTGGTCTCTGAAAAAAGAATACATGGCCTAGTAACCCCTGAACTGGACTACGGGTTGTGGTAAATCCAGATTTTGTGTTTCCTCGATGGGCCTAGGAATCCTCAACCGGTGAATGGAGGGATATATGGTAAAGCCTAAAGGCGGGTTCTCTCCATTAGGCTTAGGAATTCCGAGATGGGATATAGGGTAAAGCTTGGAGGGTAGAGTCTCAGTTAGGGACTACTGATCCGGTGTGGATTGCGATAAAGAACAGATACTAGAGTCTCGGTTATGGCTTAGTGATCCTTGAATCAAATTGCGGATCACGACAAAGCCTAGAGACTAGGAGACATGCAAATTCCTCACAAGTGTAGGTGGACAAATCTGGTGGCAGCCATGCTTGTTTACGACCTAGTGATCCGGTGGGGATTACGGTAAAGCCTGGTACTATATGTTTATTATTAGGGCCTAATGATCCAGTGAGGATTGCAATAAAGCCTAGTTCTATTGATGATGGTGAGGTGGTTTAGTCTCGGGAAGCCCTGGTTGATGCTTGGAATATGGCACGAGGGTGATTGGTTGAAAGAAAGATTTGGTTCAACCAATCTACGGTCGGGTGGTTCGTGTAAGTCCCAAACCTGGTTGGATTTTTCGTCCATTAATAAGTGTTCCTTCTTCTTTGTATTTCTTGTGTAAATGTACTAGTTTATGTGTGGATTCTATGGCTGTTGTATTCTCATTATTTCTATTTGTTATACGTTGGTTGTGAGCATGCTTTATGATAATGATGATGTATGGCTCTCATCATGTTTTTATTTGTAAATGAATGAACAATGAATATATGACCTAATAGATGATAATGCAGCTAATGTGACAAGGAATCAATTGTATAAATTCTAACAACGAGATTCAATCTGATCTTGTAATGTATTAAAACAAAATACTGAATCCTTCTACGATTTGTGGAAACAAAATTCGATCGCACAATCACATAACAAATAAGAGAAAGAAATTATGAATCACACAACATAAGATGTATCTGGGGAAAGCAACTACTCAAAACCCTGCTATATGTATATTGCATTAAGTCAAGACCGTGAAACAATACAATGATATTCCTCTATTGAGAAACCTCTGCACTCTTGTGCCTCTCTCAGTCTGATCTAGGAAAAATTGGCCCAATACTTAACCAATTCTCAGTCCCTGTCTACCTAGCCTTGCTTGCGCATTCTTGGGCTAATTAAGCCCCTATTGATTAGGAATTTTCCAATTAATGATTGCAAAATCCTTCCTATGATTGCTAGTGACCTCATGCATGACCTGTACAATTTTCTAATAGTATAATTGATAGCTATCTTCCTTTTAACCTCACTCTCAATTGGGTCTTCCTTAGAACTGACATGCAACATCTATTTATAGTTAATTATCAGTTAACTGATTGATCACTATTTGTGAATTAAATCATATTTAATTCGATGGACCTCTCACTAGCTCATCTCTCAGTTAGAACTAGTTAAACATATTTTAACTCAATTACTTGAGTTAACTAATTACAACTCACAAATAACTATAATTGGACCCCCTAAAAATAGGAAAATCCTCTACATGCCTCCTCTTTGACCCTCAACTTGAATTTCCTAAGCTAACTCCACTTGTCTGACTTAGTTAACTAATACAATTTGTCATGAGATGAAATTACAATTTCTCTTCCAATATAATTTAGGGAAAATTAAATTAGAAGACCCCTTTGGGTGCCATTTCTTGTTGCCATTTCAACACTCCCTCTCAGCAAGGAATGGATTATTTGTTACCCCGATCCTGCCTTTGTTGAACTTGAACTTGCCTCCCAACAGTGCCTTTGTAAATATGTATGCATCTTGCTCCTCTGTGGAATTGTACTCTAATGACATGATTCGCCTCTGTACACAATCTCTGAGATGGTGATACCAGATATCAGTATGCTTGGACCTGTCATGAAAAACTGGATTAACCGAGAGTTTGATGCAACTTTGGTTATCACAATGTATCACCGTTGGATCCATTCGTTGACCAAACAAACCAACAAGTATCTTCCTCATCTACATGGCCTCACATTCTTCCTGGCTGGCCGCCATGTACTCTGCCTCCGCTGAACTGAGTGCAATTGATCTCTGTTTCCCGTTGTACCAAGAAATTGTTGTTGATCGTATGCTGAAGATGCCCCCTGATGTTCTCTTCCTGTCGGATGGACTCCCTGCCCAATCTGCATCCGTGAAGCCTTGAAACTTCACTCCCTTTGTCTGTCCGTACCATAATCCATACTCTGTAGTGCCTCTGAGGTATCTCAAAACATGCTTCCCTTCCTTCCAAAAGAGCATTAGCAGCTTAACCATAACTTGACCAAGTTGTTTAACTGCGTAGAATATGTCTGGTTGTGTGTTCACTAAATACATGAGTGAACCCATAAGCTACATGTAAACAATAGGATCCACTACTTCACCTGAAGTAGCATCCTCCTTCATCTAGTTTCTTGCTAGAGGAGCCTCCATGGGTTTGTTGCCCTCCATGTGGAACTTCCTCAAAATCTCATTGACATACTTTCCCTGAGATACAAATAGAGCCCCATATCTTTGTCATATTTCCAATCCTAGGAAATAGTGCAAGATCCCCATGTCCTTCATCTCAAATTATCTTGCAAGGTCCTCTTTACAAGACTTTATGAGCCACTCATCACCTATCAATATCGGATCATCGACATAAAGTAAAATAATCAAAATCTTACCATCAACCACAATATGATATAGGTTCAAATCTGTTTCACCCTTGGTGTTACATAGTAATTTGTCACCATGTTCACTTCTCGTCCTTGATCTTGAAGTGCCCTAAGATGACAACTGGGCAATATATCCACCATGGAAAATACATCAAGATATCCCTTGAATATCAACAGAAAGTTGCCTTGAAGATTTTCTGAAGAAGCTCAACTAAATACCTAAATTTATGGGTCAAAACTCTTTGATAGTTGATTTCCCGTGTTGATGGTAGATTGCACACTTTGACCTAGTGTTGTCAGCGCTCTTCTTATGGAAAAAACACGCTGATCCTCTTCTAGTAGTATTTCCTCAAATGGAGGAGAAGCTTCTAGAACGACGAGTTGGATATGGTTTGGTGGAGATATGCTCGAGCTCTCTCATTTGGAGCTCCTTATCTTATCATTAGGGGATTTTCCCTTGAGAAGTGGGCCTTCCTCCTTTTATGGATCCGTAACTCCTTCTCCTTGTCTATAAATTGAATCCCATCCTTACACTATTGGTTGGTCATGATTGGTCTTGACTGATCATTAATCCTTTGCATCCCTATGCTGTGATTATGCCTAAATTTCCACCTGGGAGAAGGATTTCTTGAAGAGCCTCGGTTTGGACTCGAACTACACTAAAGGGAGGCCTCCAACATCAAGGCCATGGTTGTAAGCTTCCTCTTTTATCTTATCAATAATATATCTGGTGTTTCACTTTCTATATTTGTTTGGATATCCATACAAATAGCCTAATGCTCCTTGATCTGTTAAGTAGTTGATGTTCAATGTATGCTTTGTATTGGATCACGTTTGTTGTTGTCTCTTGATATCCTGTAGGTATTTTAACACCACAAGTAGCAAGGAGAGATCTTGAAGCATTATGGATCAAGGCCTTCATCAAAGGATTGAGCATAGCATCATGAAGAGGTAGGTCATTTTCCCTTTCTCATCCTGCTTTGAATACTAACTAAGAAAGTGTCCATTATGTTATCACTCATAAATTTGTGAGTCATTACTTGACATGGTCATACAGTGCACTCCTCAAAAGGGTAAGGTCTCCTTAAACCTTTTTCAATTTGGCATAGGAAATTTCATTTTTTCATATTTAACCTATCCTAAGTTTCAAGACCACCCTCATTTCATCTCAAAACCACCTCCATATAGGTCACATCATGTTCCATCAGTCATCATTTGCTGACATATTTCATTTCTCAAGATTACAACTCTGAAAAGGTCATTTTAGCCAAGAATCCCTACTTTCGTAGTGAATTCAGTGTAAAATAGGTAGAAAATGCTACAAAACTGTTGATAGTTTCGTAGCGATTATGAAGCATTTCTTTGTTTTCTGACTTTGAGTAGTCAACTTAAAGGGCGGTTTCTGGGAAAACATAGAAGTATTTTAAGAAACTGAGAAAGGCTTTTTTCAAAAACATATCAAATAAAAATAACCTTTTTCACTTTTCTCATAGGTGCTACAAATTGGGAGATAAAGAGATGTATTTCAACCCTATTTTCAGAATGCAGAATTTTCTTGTTTTATACATGTTTTTAGAATGCAAATTATGGATAGCTGGAGATGGGTTTCAAAAAACCAAGAGAGGTTTTTCTTCAAGACATACTGACCTACAAAAAACTCCTTCATTTTTTAAATATCTATCAAGGATAGGGATAAAAGAGCTCATCTTTGAACCCTATGTTTTCAGAAAAAACAGAGACATTTTAGTGATGAATAAACTTGCTAAAGGTGAAAAGGATGTTTTTTGAAGAGGAAACACCTCAAGGCTCGTAAATTGAGTTTGATTATGTTTTAAGAGGTTAATGGCATGTTGAAGACCAATTTTTTACAGCTGGAGGTTACTTTTTTGAGGAAAAGTCAAAATCTGGAAATTGCACAATTTTCCATAGTTTCGTAGTGTTTCCTAGGCTTAAAGCTAGGAAAACGCTACGAAAACACCTGTAGCTGTCTTTTTGCCTTTAAGACCACTTTTTGTGGCTTTCAAGGAGAGGAACTGGTAGTGATGATGTGTTAGGTCATGATGGATACCCTGGAACAACTAAAGAGCAAAAATTTTGAGTGCAAAAGCTATTCTTGGATGCTACAAAAGCATGCTACGAAATTGCCCTGTTTTCGCAGCGAGTTATTTTTTAAGGTTTCTGAGCAAATGAAAAAGTATTTTGGAAAATATGAAAGAGGTTTTTCTTAAGAACAGGTTCATCTACAAAAAATTCTCTCATTTTCTGGAAATCCATCAGGGTTTGGAAATTATACACTCATCTTTGAAGGCTATTTTTTTTAGAATTTTCACTAACCAGATTTGTGAAAAAGTTGTAAAAATTCGACTTGGAGGAGCTCCAGCTCAGCATCCACGTGGCATAATGACACATCAGAACTTTAGTACACTCAGAAAATTAGTTGGTTGCAGTTGATAAGGGTTATTAAATTGATTTTTTGAACTATTAATGAAAGAAGAGTCCTTTTTGTATTCAAACTCTGCAAAACAGAAATATCCCTAGGAAGTCTCCAAGTGATAGAATCATGTTTGAAACAAGTCTCTGAGGTGTGAATTCGTAGCTAGGAAGGTGGCATATCATTTATATGAGTCCTCATTCTATAAATGAATGAGTTTCAGAGTTAGAAAGGGTTGGGATATGTTATGGCTGACTGCTACTATTGTAAACATGTTTTTTTTATCAGTAATGGAGAATGGCTATTGGTTTCATCCTTCACCTGAGATTCATTTGATACTTTCATGAACCATATGTATCTTATTTACTTTCTGTCAATGTGTTAATGTTTGATTACTCAAAATTTTTTCTTTGCATTCTCTGACTTCCTTTCAAGCACTAAACTATTGAATATCTTTCGCAATGTCCTGCTTTCAGTATCTTAATGTTCATTACTCAGAATTCATGTTTCTCATGCTCTGAATTCCTTTGAACATTTATATATTGAGTAAACTCTGTATGTGTGTGTTCTACTATCATTTAAGTATCTACATGCCTCAGCTTCCACAAGGGGAGTCTTTTTCATTGAGATCCCTATCACTGACTCCATAGCCCAATGGTAGCAAGCCTTCATCTTTTCAACCTGCAAAAATGAAAAACCAAGACAAAATTCATAGAGTTAGCCATCTATATTTATCATTAACCAATATCATAAATTACCTGTGAGAGATCCCTCTTAGACTGAAGAGGCTAAGCTTCAGTCAAAATCTGGTTTGAAACAGCTACACTGAGTTGTCTGATTAGCAGCCAATCAAGTACAATTTTGGTGATAACATTTTGGCGCCGTTGCCGGGGACCGAAGGTGAAAATTTTCCCTGGGAGGAACGACAAAGTTTCAGTTCTAAGGTCTAAGAGTAAAAGAGACTTAGACACATATTGGCTGTATTTCTGCTCTAGTGATTCCACACATCAAATAATCAATTGGAAGGTGACTCCATTGCTTGAAGATCAATAGCTTGATGAAGTTCCAAGATGAGTTCATTGCAAGAATAAATTCTAGGTATGCCCCTATGAATCGGTCTCACATCCCTAGTTTTCCAAATCCTATGCCAAAGGTCGAATGGTTAACTGACCTTTCTATATTTAAAGATGAAAAGAAAGACAATGCTGCTCTTCATTTGGTTAGATTCCATATGCATGTACACAGACTTAAGGTTCAGTTCCCTGAGGATTGTCTCATGAAAAATTTTATGGTCACTTTAGAGGGAAAAGCATGGTCTTGGTACGAAAGCCTGCCAAATGGTTCATTATATTCTCTTTCTGATTTCCATGTTGCATTTTATGAGATGTATGAAGAGTGTCATCCCTCCTTATTGTTGGTCAAAAACTGTTGTAAACATTGTGTGAGTTTTATTGAATATTTGGAGAATTGTTATGAAGATGATGAGTTCATGGATGAGGAAATTTTAGAGGTCCTTCATGACAATCCCTTTCATCACCAAGAAGAAATGATAGCCTCTCTCTTGGATGAAAATGAAACCCAGCAAGAGTTTATTTATGAAAATCATGTTACATCCTCTGAGTTTGATGAAAATTTGCAGCAGACTTGTCAGTCTTTTGATCATCAGGAATATGAGAATCATTTCAAATAAAAAGAGGAAATATTGGAAGATAATTTCTATAATCCTCAGGTAAAGGAGAAATTTTATTCTTCAGGTCATTCCTTGCATCAGCCTACATCAAATGATGATCACACTAATGAGGAAGTGGATGAAAAAATTTCTTTGTCTTTATCTTCTTATCTAAAGTCATTTGAGTGAAAGTCAGAATATAAGATTCAATTTTTGGATGAAGTTGCTAAGAACATTGAGAAAGACATTGAAGTTTTAGAAGGCCAAATTCAATCTTATAGTCTTCGTGATCAAGATCAATCTTTTCAAAAGTTTTTAATGCCAGAACACAAAGAGAGGGTGCTGCTACCTTTCTCTTTTGAGATTGAGGAAGAATACCATATTTTTGAAAATCAGTTTGATAGCACACAACTAAAATCTTGTGTTTCTGAGCAAAGCATATATGAGTTGTCCAAATCTACAGAATATCTTGAGAATCATCAAACAAATTATGTCTTCTATGATTCTATTGCTGACTACATGGAAGAGTTTTACACTCCATATTTCCAGTTATGTTTTCATTATGAAGATCATATTCATTTTATGTTGCCTTGGTTATTTCAGTATCCTGTTTACTTTTGGTTCAAGTGCAGTCAAGAGGTTCAAGTATCATATTAGATCAATGACTGGCTTCATTGGAAGTTTCATGTTGCTTGAATCAAACATGAATATTGCAGTTGTTAGGGTAGGTAGGAGCGTGTGTGAATAAGCTCAAGTAGACTGAGCATCTTTTCAGTATGTATAGATTTGGGTTTTCAGTAGTAATCATCAAGCTTGAGCCCAAGGAGAAGGCCATAAGAGCTTGGCGAAGTTTTCATAAGTTTTAGTGTTTTTATTTCCAAGAAGATGGATGGCACTGGAACTACAGGTTCTTTGGTGTACCACAAGGGCACACCATCCCAAGTGGAGCCATTGTTATCACTCATAATTTTGTGAGTCATTACTTGACATGGTCATACAGTTCACTCCTCAAAAGAGTAAGGTCTCCTTAAACCTTTTTCAAGTTAGCATAGGAAATTTCATTTTTTCATATTTAACCTATCCTAAGTTTCAAGACCACCCTCATTTCATCTCAAAACCACCTCCATATAGGTCACATCATGTTCCATCAGTCATCATTTGCTGACATATTTCATTTCCCAAGGTTACAACTCTGAAAGGTCATTTTAGCCAAGAATCCCTGCTTTAATATTGAATTCAGTGTAAAATAGGCAGAAAATGCTACGAAATTGTTGATAGTTTCGTAGCAAATATGAAGCATTTCTTTGTTTTCTGACTTTGAGCAGTCAACTTCAAGGGAGATTTATAGTAAAACAGAGAACTATTTTAAGAAACTAAGAGAGGTTATTTTCAAGAACATATCAAATAACAATAACCTCTTTCACCTTTCTCAAAGGTGTTACAAATTGGGAGATACAGGGATTTCTTTTAGCCCTATTTTCAGAATGCAAAATTTTCCTGTTTTATACATGTTTTTAGAATGCAGATTCTGGACAGCTGGAGATGGGTTTCAAAAAACCAAGAGACATTTTTATTCAAAACATACTAACCTACAAAAACCTCCTTCAGTTTTTCAATATATATCAAGGATAGGGAGAAAAGAGCTCATCTCTGAACCTTATGTTTTCAGAAAAAACAAAGTCAGTTTAGTGATGAATAAACTTGCTAAAGGTGAAAATGATGTTTTTTGAAGAGGAAACACATAAAGGCTCTTAAATTGAGTTTGATTATGTCTTAAGAGGTTAATGGCATGTTGAGGACCAATTTTCTACAATTGGAGGTTACTTTTTTGAGGCAAAGTCAAAATCTAGAAATTGCACAGTTTTCCACAATTTCGTAACGTTTCCTAGGCTTAAAGCCAGGAAAACGCTATGAAAACACCTGTAGCTGTCTTTTTTCCTTTAAGACCACTTTTTGTGGCTTTCAAGGAGAGGAAATGGTAGTGATGAGGTTTCAGGTCATGAAGGACACCCTGGAACAGCCAAAGAGCATAAATTTTGAGTGCAAAAGCTATTTTTGGACGCTATAAAAGCACGCTACGAAACTGCCCTGTTTTCATAGCGAGCTGTTTTTTAAGGTTTCTGAGCAAATGAAAAAGTATTTTGGAAATATGAAAGAGTTTTTTCTTAAGCACAGGTTCATCTACAAAAACCTCTCTCAGTTTCTGCAAATCCATCAGGGTTTGGAAATTATACACTCATCTTTGAAGCTTATTTTTTTAGAATTTTCACTAACCAGATTTGTGAAAAAATTGTAAAAGTTCAACTTGGAGGAGGTCCAACTCAGCATCCACGTGGCATAATGACACATCAGAACTCTAGTAAACTCATAAAATTAGTTGGTTGTAGTTGATAAGGGTTATTAAATTGATTTGTTGAACTATTAATGAAAGAAGAGTCCTTTTGTCTTCAAACTCTGCAAAACAAAAATATCCCTGGGAAGTATCCAAGTGATAGAATCATGTTTGAAATAGGTCTCTGAGGTGGGAATTCAAAGCTAGGAAGGTGGCATGTCATTTGTATGAGTCCTCATTCTATAAAGGATTGAGTTTTAGAGTTAGAAAGGGCTGGGATATGTTATGGCTGACTGCTACTATTGTAAACATGTTTTTTTGATCAGTAATGGAGAATGGCTATTGGTTTCATCCTTCACCTGAGATTCATTTGATACTTTCATGAACCACATGTATCTTATTTACTTTCTATCAATATGTTAATGTTTGATTACTCAGAATTCTTGCTTTGCATGCTCTGACTTCCTTTCAAGCACTAAACTATTGGATATCTTTCTTAATGTCCTGCTTTCAGTATCTTAATGTTCATTACTCATAATTCATGTTTCTCATGCTCTGACTTCCTTTTAACATTTATATATTGAAACTATGTATGTGTGTATTCTACTATAATTTAAGTATCTACATGCCTCAGCTTCCATATGGAGAGTCTTTGTCATTGAGATCCCTGTCATTGACTCCATAGCCAAATGGTAGCAAGTCTTCATCCTTTCATCCCGGAAACATACAAAACCAAGAAACAATTCATAGAGTTAGCCATATATCTTTATCATTGACCAATATCATAAATTACTTGTGAGAGAGCCCTCTCAGACTAAAGAGGCTAAGCTTCAGTCAAAATCTGGTTTGAAATAGTTACACTAAGTTGTCTGATCAACAACCAATCAAGTACAATTTTGGTGATAACACATTATATAGTCTCGTATGTTACTAGACCCACTCTAGGGCTAGAGAGATCACCTTTGTCTGCATAGGGGATTGCCTTCACAACAAAATTGGCAACTCCGCTAGGGAGCTATAGCCTCTTTGTCTCTCCTTTTCCAATTTGGATTTTTTGATCAGTTTGATCGATCATCAAGATCTCAGTCTGTTTGGGTCTCTATAGGTCTGCATAGTGCTTGATTTTTGCTTTAGAGTGTCAAGTTTAGGTTTCTTCTTAATCATTGATTGTTTTTCCTAAGTATACCTCGATCAACGTGTATTTTTTCAGGCATAGTCGCATTTCCAGTGCGGATATTTAGAAGTACAGTCGTGCTAAAAACCCTCTCTTCCACTGTTTCCTCACGCTGGTGCAGTTTCGTAGACCAGCACAGGTTTTTCTATGAAAATTAGCACTTCCAGCATGGGTTTAGGGGTCTAAAGTAGCTCTAAAGGCCATGTCAGCATAGATTTAGGGGTCTAAAGTAGCATTGAAGGCCCTGTCAGCACGGGTTTTGCTATGTAAAGTAGTGTTGGTCCTTAAATTTGAGAATTTTTGGGGTTTCTGCTAAAAATAATAGTGTGTCCTGATATTTAAGGTCATCCTCTTGCTCTATGTGCATCAAATTTTGATTGTTTGGTCTTAGTTTCTTTGTGGTGTGCAAAGGTCCATCCCATACTTGAAGTGGTAAAAGTGAAATTTTCATTGAATCTTTGATTCTTTGAGTCCATTAAGTCGTTGTTTGCTGCTTGTATGTTTGGAAATATTATTGGTTTGCTAATCATTAAGCGTCATTAGTTATTTTGCAGTCCATAAAAGAAATTGATCTTTTTGCATTTGTTTAGTTTTTTTATCTCAAAAATTTACTTTTTGTAAAAGGTGCATTAGATTACATTGCATTTGAAAATTCAATTTTGTGATTATCATTAGACAATGATTGCATTGTTTAGTGATTAAAGAACTAAAGTGAAGGGAGTGCATTAAGTAGATTCTCATTTCATCGAAAAGTGCATTGAGTGCATTCTAATTCATCAAAAGATAAAGGAAATTGTGCATAGATTATAGTTGCATAGTTTTCAAAAAATAAATTGTGCATAGATTACATTACATGGTTTGCATATTTTATTTTTGAATTCAATTGGGATAGTGAAAGTGATCTAGTTAGGAAAGCTTTGTTTGTTGCATTATCTTTTGCTGCATCATTGTTTTAAACTTTTCCGTGAGATAGTATTAATTGAATTGAAAGAATCATTTTATCATGATAGATGCATTACAGGTATTCAAGTGACATCATTATTGAGCCCAAAATTGAAACATATTTAAATATCAACTTTAAAATAAACTTCAATTAACCTAAGGAGCATTTGGAATTAACACAAACATTTAGAGGTCTAGACTAGAGACGTGTTCCGACGTTGTTAACTGTAGCAGTTGTTGTTAACAGCTTGTGTTGCATCCCGGGGGTGATATCTCGTCCCATGTACAGAAGTATTTAAGAATATGCTCCATGTATGAAAAGTATAAGGGGACACTCGCATCGAACGATTACACATTAGACAATGCTACTATGGACTGAGCTCCCACATACCGTCGAGTAAATTTTGGGAGACCCCACTAGGTTGCAATCATGCCATAGGTAACCGATTCGGCCGTTGATCTGGGTGGATATTGGCAGCCACCCACCTATTCCACTTGGACCCCCACCATTGTTTCTTTCATCTTTTCAATTTCCTTAATTGTAGCACAATTTACTATTTTTATCATTTTTTTAGGGTCTTGAACTGTTGGAGCCGTTTTGAGGCCCTAAAACGACATTTTTGGGGAAAACTGGGACCAAAATGGGTATTTAATTGATGTTGGTCACCCAAAAGTTGTATTCCTCAGATAGATCTTTCTAACGAGGTATTGTACGCGTCAAATGGAGATCGTATGCCAAAGTTGCATCCCCGGGAAGTTGATGTACCAATTTACCCAAACGGGGCTCATAGTTTTGGCGCTTCATCTCCTAGGGTCATGTTTTTGGATGTTTAGGGTTTTCCATTGTTTCTAAATAATATATAGGCCTTCGAGCCTCATTGTAACATAGTTCAGAGGCCTATAGCCACCACAACTCTTCTAAGAGATAAGCTACCAACGCCCTAGCTAGTTTATTTCCATTATGTCTGTAAGCATATTTCAGTTATGTGATATTAATGAAATGAAGTCTTATTTATGTTGCATCTCTGAGTTTATGTGTATTTATGTATTTTATTACGTTCATGCATTGGTCCAAATAATTGGTATCAGAGAAGTCTGCTCTTTCTCGATCCCTATTTGCATGTCCCCAATGAGGTCAGGGTATAAGGAGTTAGTGCTCGATCTGGTTGAACCTTTGCAAGATCAACCTCGCAAACTGCGACGTCCGCCCATGGGGGACGAAAATAAAGACAACAAAGCAAGAGATCCTATCAAAATATTGCTCGAGGAGGCCCTAGAGAAACAAAGGAAAACAATGATGGATGACTTTGTCCAAATTCTTCAACGACTACCCACCGACGGCACATCTACATCCAATAGCCACTCTGGAGGCGAAACTCCTTTTAAGGTACATGTAAACTTTGACATTCCCATATTTGAGGGCCAAATAGATGCAAACTTCATAGATAGATGGTTGAATCTATTAGAAGGGTATTTCTTGGTTCATGACTTTTCCAATCAGGAAAAGATTACTTTTTCACTCCTCAAATCCGCCCCCATGTCAAGGATTGGCGGGAAACCTACTGTTACACAGCAATTTGTCACCGTCCCTACCATTCCCCATCCCGCACATTAGAGGGTTCATTTCGTGACCTGTGGGAAGAGACAAGACTTGAAAATAATTTCATTGCATCCCTCTGAAGATAAGCTTTCATTGCCTTGAAGACATCTCCCTGCAAAAAACCCTAAAAATAGCTATTTTTCCATTGGCGCGGTTCCACAGTTCAACCCTCGTGCCAAGGGGGCAAATCCTCCAAAGAGGGCGCGCCAATTGGTGCTCTGTCATAGAGCTGCACCCACGCCAACCATATTAAGAGGTGTTTTTTAAAAATAAATGGTGGAAGTTTCGTCCTAACAGATTCCTGGACTGATATCTATCTTGAGTTGGGAGGTTTGGCTACAGATTTCCATAGAGAGGAAGTGGTTTGGCACCTCTCATGGAAGCTTCCTTGATGATAGGGCCAATCCCATGATTATAGGGATCCCAACTCCCCTTCCTCCATCTATAAAAGCTTTCCCATCTCCTTTGCAAGCTAGTTCCCAAGAGCTTTCACATCCTTCTGCTGCAAGAGCCTTCTTGATTCCCTTAAGGCCAAATCCAAGCAAGGAGACTATTGCCAAGTATCTGGAGAGAGAGGCTTGTCTCATCCTTGACAGGATTTATCGAGACATGTTGTGCTGACGACCCGCCAAAGGAGAGTGCTGCGTCGAAGCTATGGTTGTATTCTTCTTTTGACTCATTAATGATAAGCGACTATTGGTTATGGTTCCACTCTTGTTCTTGATTATGTTAATGAGTTATGTCCTCTTAGACTGACATATAGTTGTATGTACTGGATTTTATGCTTGCATTTGTGTTGTTTCTTGCATGTGCAGGTGTCCGATCACGGAGATCGCGAGGATCGTGATCTGCCAGGGCAAAGGAACGGGAGCACCACCTCTTCTACAAACGACAACGTCGGATTCCAGGTAAGCCTTCCTCGCAAGTCGATTTATTTGAAATTAGGAACCTGCACTGTAGCGTGTTTGATTGTTGCTAGACCCGATCTGGGCTAGTAGGGATCACCTCTGTCCGCAGAGGGGATTTACCTCCTCAACAATTTGGTGACTCCGCTGGGGACTCAGCCTGTTGTTTGATTTGTAAGCTATAGACGGAGCCTGAAGTGCAGCCAGATAGCCTTCGAAATGCTTTTGCTCAACATTAGCGGAGTAGATCAACGCTACTTCAGTCAATCTCCGGTTTAGTTTACGGACTGAATAACTTGGAGTATTGTCTTCTCTTTTCGGTCAATTTCTTGGCTTTAATTTCTTGGTCAGCTCTTTGGACTGTTTTTCCCGTTTGTTTGGCTTTGTTTTAGCCTTGTTATCACTTGTCTGTGTCTGAGATTGCTTGTTTTTATTTTTCCATAGTAAACTTGGCTGGCGCGCTTTTTAGCGTGACAGTCGCGCCCATTGGCGCAGGATGCCTGTGTATCACCCGCGCCATTGCCTTTCTGGCACTAATTTCAAGCTCACAGTCGCGCCAATCCTGTGAGCTATTAGGGTTTGCTGTGTTTCATGCTTTCTGAGACTGACTTATGATTTTGATCTTGTTTTTTCGGTTGTTTGAGTGCACTAGAGCCTAGTCTGACTGATTGTAACCTCCATCCTTTGGTTGTTTGCCTATTTCTTTCGATTTTGCATACGAGCCCTAGGGCATCTAGGTGCTTTGGTGAGTCGACCCTCCCTTGGGAGTTTTTGGTTTTCGTTCGTTCAGTCGACTTTGGGATTGCTTCTTTGCGTTCGTTTGACAATTTTCTATCATCTTATTGCGCTTTTTGAATGACTGATTTCGTTTTCATTCGAATTTCGCTTTGCTTCATTTTGGGCCTAGATTACATGGCTCATTGGTGTCTTTGGGACTTTTCTTGGTTTTGAGAGACCTTTGGTCGATTTGAGATCTGATTATTTGTGCCATTGGGTGAAATCTGCTTGTTTTTGCTCTCTTAATATCATTTCTCGAATTGCTTCTCATTTTTTTTCGGTTTGTTTAGTACATTTAGCTATCAAAAATTGAAAATATAAAAAAAAAATCTCTTTTTCTTTTGATTGATTAGTGCAAATTAAAACCTTTTCGGTGTTATTAGTAATTAGTGACTGTGAAAGAAAAGTTTTTGATTTCATTAGTTGCATTAGAGATATCACTGGTTGTCTTCCAATCATTTTGTTTGTGTAAAATCTCTTAACTCTTCTATAGCTAGCTTTCATCGAACGAAATGATATACTGTGGCATGTAGTTTTGCATTTAGGAGATTTTTGAGACATCACATTCATTAGGGCCTGAAAACTGAAACGTAATTGAAGATAAACTTTAAAATTTACTCAATTTACACTAAGGCAACATTGAAATCTAATGAAACACATTTAGAGGTCTAGGCTAGAGACGTGTTCCGGCGTCTTAAAACCTAGTAGCTGTCATTCGCCTCGTTTCTAGACAAAGGCTTAGCACGACTTGTGCTCCCTGTACCGTCGCGTATATAAAGGGAGACCCCACTAAGTTTCAATCCTTTATCCATAGGAAGCCGAGTCTGCCGCCCTATACCCGTGATACACCGAACACAACATTCGGGGAGATTGCCTGCACGTACGGAAAGTCCTTGGTTGATTTCTCTTTCATTATTTGAACCAAGGTGTATATTGAAGTTCACGGTTATTTAGTATTCCTGAGTAGTCATTTGATCTTTTCTGACTCTCTAAATTTGAAAGGATCACCAAGCGCTTGTCCTTTCACGCTTGTGTCAAATCTGGAAGAGATAGAGTCACCTTTTCGACCGTTTCTCGACTCTTAAAACATGAAACGGTGAAGTTTCTTATTTTTCAATGTGGTAAAAATTAATCACCCACGATCACATGCCTTGTTAGATTCTACTTGTTGACCGTTTGATTGTGTGTCTTGACTCTTTTTCAGCCCGTGTGTGTGTTTGATCTCTTTCTCTTATCGTTGCTACCACAGTGGCGGAACCTTCGGTTTCATCTGCTGGCAGTCCTCATACGGACGATTCATCAGAGGTGTCCCAATCCTCTGCTGAACCACAACAACCCATTGTTTCCGAGCTTCCTGACGGGGGACCGGTTCTTTCTGAGCAACCCTTTGGGGGACCAGTTGAGTTCAATTTCCCTTTTCAGACCCTTTTTCTGAATTGAGATTAAGAGCTGATTTCCTTTCTCTTACATCGGGTTCGCCTTTTGTAGCTGCTGTCTTTCCTCCTAGTCCTTGCCGTATATTACGAGATCTAGCGGCAGGCTCAACCATGAGTGATTCCAGTGAGGAAGTCTCGATGTCCGGTGAAGATTACTAGTTGATTATTTTCCAGGAGACGACTATGAACCTGCTATTACGTCGCCATCCGGTCTCTCATTTCCAGTAGGGTATAGATCCTTGGGTCAGATCATTTCCGCCGCAGCCTCTATGGGAGTAGCTGCTCCTTCTACAAGGCCGGTTGCTCCTTCATTGGGGGTGTCTCCTCGGACACCCGTCACTTCTGTACCCTCTCGACCCACTGTCTGTGTGGCCACCTCTGCACCTGTTGTCACGGCACCCTCCGCGAGGGCTATGCCGCCTCCTGAAGACGTTTATTTAGCGACTGCTATACTGGAGAACATCTCTCCGGAGGAGTATCGGTTGTCCCTACGACAGCCGAACCCTGAGGTTGGACCATCCTCCCAAGACCCCAACCGCTCTTATTTTTTGCACTATGCACAGGATGGTACACCTGTCTATGCTTTTCCAGATCAGTACAATGAGCACGGGGAAATTTTACGTCTACCCGCTCCTGAGGCTCACCTCCATGCTCAAGGTTTACCTTATAACCAGGCTTATAACCCGCAAGGGAAACCTTTACAAGGCCAACCTTCGGGCCAACCTGGCTATCCTTATGATCCACAGGGGCAGTCCGTCCAAGGCTATCTTGCGGGCCAGCAAGGGCCATCGTATGGTCTGCAAGGACAGTACTACAACCCTTCCGGTCAACCTGTGCAGCCTCAGCTGGGGTACCAACCGGGACCGGTCTATGGTCCTGGGGGAAAATCCAGCCTTCTCCACCTATGCAACCGCAGTATCTTGTTGTTTCCAACGTTGCATATCAGCCGGGACCATCCCACGGTCCTGCTTCGGGACAAACCGGTTACCAGCAACCACCTGGCTCTATTCCTCCACCAAGCCAACCGGCCCATCCGCCACAACTTGGGGCTCCTTTACAGCCAGGTCAACCTGCGCAACCGGCGCAGCCTGTCTATCCGGGTCAACCTGTTCACCTAGGGCAGCCCGCTCAGCCGGGTCAACCTGTTCACTCAGGGCAGCCTGCTCATTCGGTCAACCTTGCCCAGCAACCAATTTATTCAATGTCGCAGCCAAATCAACAGATGTGTCCTAGTTATCAGGTCTCGCAGGGTTCCACTTATCAGCAGCTGACTCACCCTTAGGGCGGTTATTATCCTCATGGTCAATCTCAACTGAATTATAACCAGCCCCGAGGCTCTCAGTATTATCCTCATTCTACCTATACTCAGCAGCCAAATCCAAATGCTGCTTACACAGGGCTGACATATAATCAGGGTCCATACTCTGGTTATCAAGCCCCACACACTGGATACCAGCAACCAAATCAGTCTGGTTATACGACCTACACCCCCTATAGTCAGAATCCTACGGGACAGAACCCCTGGGGGCAAGGATATTCCCAACCAGCGTGGAGTACAGGTACTGGCCCTCATCCCGGGCCTGGCATGCCGGTTAATCCGCCATTTCCGTTCCTGGTTACCCTAGAGTTGCCGAATGTTTCAAAATTGACCAATGATCTGATTTTTCATAATCCTTATTGGCCTCTGATTCCTACCAGGATGCCAGGTGATTGTCCCAAGTTTGAGGGTAAAGCTGGGGAGGACCACCAAGCGCATGTGATGATGTATCATCTTTCGTGTTCGTCTAACTCTTGGGTCGACGATTCAATTCGTCTGCGCCTCTTCCAGCACACTTTGACGGGAGCTGCTGCTAAGTGGTACATCGAATTATCCCGTGGCATCTTCCAAGATTTCAATTCCTTAGCCATGGATTTTCTGACGCACTTTCAGTTACCGGTTCGCTATGACGCCGGGACGCACCTCCTGACTTCTTTGAAGCAGGATAAAGCCACTCACATTTCTGATCACATTCATGAGTGGCGGCGCCATCGTAGACTGATCAAGTTTCATATACCTGATCAGATACTAACTCACTGGTTCACCACCTCCTTCGTGAACAAAATCGCCCAAGATATTGCGATGGGAGCGTGTGTGATGGAGGAACAAGCCATTGCGCGTGCCCAATATCTGGATCTTGTATATTCTCAGTCTGGAACGCTTTATGATATCTTACCTGATGCTCCACGGTCCAGAACCTCCAAGGCTCCACCTACCCCTGCAGTGGATGGTGTCATTGGTTCTGTCTCTCAGAATTCGAAGAAATCTTTGAATGGGAAGCAGAAGTCTAACTCATCCCATAATTTTTCTCCTCCCGCCCCTACCGATTCTGGCAAAACCACGGAAGTTAACGCCGTTCAGGCCAATCCTACGGAGAAAAATTCCAAAGGGAAAAATAAGGGCAAAGGTAAATCCAAATCCGACGCCCCAAAGCCAGAATCCAAATCTTGTGCTGAGGATGGTTCTCAACGTAAACCGAAGTACCCCTGCCTCATTTGTGAAGGAGACCATTATACTAAGGATTGTCCACGATGATCCGAAGTTAGTCAACTTCTCAAAGGCTCAAAAGGGACTCCGGCAGTTCTCAAAGAGCCATTCCCGTCTCAGCAGACCCAGATGGTTGAACAGCCTTCACCATCTGCACCATTTGGGTCCCAAGTTTTTATGATGAATGGTGCTGCACCTATGTCTGTCGCCACGCGTTCGAAGGATTACAACGAATCACGGCAAGCACCGGGGAAGGCAGTTGGGGATGGTCCACCTCCCCCACCAGTCTCTGGTTCATTGGAAATCGAGAAGGCTACTCCTGAACCTGTTGTGAAGCTACCTTCTAAAGGTGTTTTACGAAGATCTTCTTATAATCCAAATGCCCGTGCCGCTCAGCACTACAATATTGTTGAGGATTTGGCACAGGCGCCTTCTGCTATGTCTACACTAGAAGTTCTTTAGAGTTTTCCTTCGCAACGGAAGGCTTTATTGTCTGCAATCGGTGGCATTGATCCCGTCGATTCGAGCCTTCTCACCTTCGATTTAGAGAATTTCACCCCCCGACTTCCACATCAGATCGCTCTTGTTATTTAAGTCGGGATTAACGGTCTTAACATCCATAGGGCCATTGTGGATGAAGGTGCTTCTACCTGCGTCATGTCATCTGCTTGCTGGAAGGCCATTGGCTCTCTGGCCCTTTTGTCCTCTCCCAATGCCCTCAAGGCATTTGATGGTCGGGAATCCAAACCCCTGGGTGTTCTCGAGAGTTTAGCGATCACTTTACAGGGGAAGACTATCAACGTAGAAGTAGAAGTAGTGGACGCCAGGCTCAACTACAATATACTTCTCGGCCGCAGCTGGACTCATGCCATGCTATGCGTGCCGTCCACCGTCTTTCGACTTCTTAAGTTCCCTCATGAGGGCAAAATCGTCACGGTGGATCAGTTGTCCTTCTTCACCTCTACCTCTGAGAACAACGTTCCATATGTGGATCTGATCCGAAATCCCCCTGACAGTGTAGGACCCGGTCTCTTCAAGGGCCCCGTCCTCATGGGTATTTTTCTCGCACCACCACCACACACCGCTCAAGTTAACATGATTTCTAGGTCTGATGACCCCTGGCTCATCCCTACGCCTGAGCAGGTGTTTGAGTTTGGAGAATCAATGCCCTTGACTCCAGTAGAGATTAGCTACTGTGAAATTGTTGCTGCATCTGATCCTCCACCTCCTCAGCATGCTCCTTTGAGCATGGCTCTAGATGTCTACTCTCAATCCCCCTGGCTTGGTCAGGCTGATTCACCTGATCCTCTTAAAGAGACTTTTCCTTATAATGAAGCTATTGTTGAAACCATGTCTCTTGAGGAGCTGCCTTGGAGCGATGGACATCATCGTTCCTCTTTCATGCCTAGCTTAGGGGCAATGTCAGAATGTCTAGAGCGTTATGCATCTCAAGTTCCTACTCCTCCTCTTCAAATGCCCATTTTGATGCACGAGGTTCTTTCGGAGGGAACCCTGAGTAATATCACTCAAACCATCCCGATCAACATCTCCGTTAGACCAGGGATCGTTGAGAATATACGTGTGGGAGTGACTTGTTCTCCTGATGAGATACAGGTCTATAGTGATCTTTTCAAAGAATTCAGAGACGTGTTTGCTTGGTCTTACGAGGAAATGCCTGGGATCGATCCCAATATCGTAGTGCATGAGATTCCAACCTACCCTGGTGCGAAGCTCGTGCGCCAATGCTTACGCCCAATGCATCCTCGTAAAGCCGTTGCAATTAAGGCAGAAGTTGAAAAACTTCTGAACGCGGGCTTTATTTATCCCATCCCCCTCACAGAATGGGTTTCTAACATTGTCCCTGTCGATAAGAAGCAGGGTACTATTAGGGTCTGTGTTGATTACCGCGACATCAATCGTGCCTGTCCGAAGGATAACTATCCCACTCCGTTCATAGACCAGATCATCAATGAATGTGCCGGAAGTGAGATTTATTCTTTAATGGACGGTTTCTCGGGGTATAATCAGATCAATATTGCACTTGAGGATCAACACAAGACTACATTCATCTGTCCGTGGGGTACTTTCGCGTATAAAAAGCTTCCGTTCGGCTTGAAGAATGCTGGAGCCACTTTTCAGCGTGCGATGTCTTATGCTTTCCATGACATTTGCCATATCATTCAGCCTTATCTGGACGACTTGCCAGCTCATTCAGCTAGGCGAGAGGACCACCTTGAACACCTCCGCCAGATTTTCCTTCACTGTAGACGCTACAATATTAGGCTTAATCCTCATAAATGCATCTTTTGCGTGGATTCTGGCCGTCTTTTGGGATTCATAGTCTCTAAAGACGGAATTCGCCTTGACCCTTTAAAAGTCGAGGCCATCATCAACCTCCCATCACCTTCCTCATTATATTAGTTACAGAGTCTGCATGGAAAAGCAAATTTCCTTCGACGCTTTATCCCGAACTACGCGGAGGTGGCTAAAGGATTCACGTGTCTATTAAAGCAGAACGTTCCCTTTCATTTGGACGAAATTGCTTAGCAATCCTTTGAGAAGCTAAAGACGTTACTGGTTAATGCTCCTTTGCTTCGTCCTCCTGATTATCGCCACGATTTCACTTTGTATCTCGCCGCCGCGTTTAGCACCATAGCTATGGTTCTGGTGCAGGATGATGATGATGGTAATGAACATGTTGTTTATTATCTATCACGAAACCTTCTTGATACAGAAACGCGTTATGCTCACGTCGAGAAGTTGGCGTTAGCCGCAGTACACGCTGTGCAGCGTTTTCGCCACTACATCCTGCTGCGTACGATAACAATGGTTTCAGATTGCAACCCCATGACATATATTCTCTCTCGACAATTGCTGGGGGGAAAATACTCCAAATGGATCGTCATCCTACAGGAGTTTGACTTAGATTTCACTGTAACCGCTAAGTCAACCAAATCACTTGTTTTTGCGGATCTTATATGCTCACTCCCGACAGACTCCACTCCTTCACTTTCCGAGGATCATATCCCGGAAGAAAATATTTTCCTCATCAGTACTCGCGACCCTTGGTATGGCGACATAATCGTGTATCTTCAGACCTCCACATTTCGATCTGAGTTGACTAAAGATGCCCGACGTCGGATTCGGCATCAGTCTCAACCCTACCGCATCGTAGGAGATACCTTATACCGCGTCAGAGTAGATTCGGTGCTCCGTCGGTGCCTAACCTTGGAAGAGGCTAAAAGGGTCCTAAATGACTACCACAGTGGCGCCTGTGGTGGACATATGTCCGGATATGCTACTGCTCAGAAGATTCTGCGAGCAGGTTACTTCTAACCGTCCATATTCAAATACTGTATCGTTGCAGTCCGTAAATGTCACGCGTGCCAGGTGTTTCAGTGCAAGATGTGTGCGCCGCCTCTCCCCTTGCATCCTGTTATTACCGTCGACCCTTTTGTGAAATGGGGCATGGAATTTATGACGTGTAAGCCTCACTCGGCCGGGGGGCATGCGTATATAATCGTCGCTGTCGACTACTTCACCAAGTGGGCCGAAGCGATGCCTACACTTGCTGCCGACGATAAGACGACTGCTTAGTTCATATTCAACCACATCATTGCACGTTTCGGGGTCCCTCAAGCCATCGTTACCGACCATGGTACTCATTTCCGAGATTATATGATGGCGAAGATGACTTCAAGATTAGGCTTACGTCACGATAGCTCAACGCCATATTACCCTCAAGCAAATGGCCAGGTTGAAGCAGTGAACAAGGTTTTGGTCACTATGCTTCAACGAACAGTTGGTATTCACAAATCCAATTGGCACCTCCAACTGTTCTCATCTCTATGGGTATACCGGACGTCTGCAAAGAATGCAACTGGATTCACACCATTTCAGTTGGTGTATGGTCTAGAAGCAACTCTTTCGGTTGAATGCGAGATTCCTTCTTTGAAATTAGCTGTGGAAATTCTACCTGATACTTCTACTGAAGAAGAGCGTCTCTTGTATCTGGAACGGTTAGATGAAACCCGCTGTTTAGCTGCTTTAGTCATTGAAGCACAAAAGAAGCGGGTGAAAGCTCACTTTGATCAATCAGTTTCTCCGCGTTCCTTTATCGAAGGAGACCTCGTCCTCCTATACGATCAAGCACATGATAAGCTTGGAGCCGGTAAGTTCCAACCGATGTGGCACAGGCCCTACATAGTAAAACATGTTTTGAAGAATGGGGCTTATGAGCTTATAGATTATGAAGGAGTTCCGCTTGCACAACCCAGAAATGGGCTGTACCTCAAAAAATACTACGCTTAAAGTCATTTTCGGTGTGGTGTGTGTACATAAGTGTGTTATTTAATTTGTGTGCATGTGTGGTGTGGTTTGCGATGTAAACATCTTTCTGCTAATAGGGTCTTCCTGATTGTGCAGATGTCCATCAATCCGTTTGTTGGTTTCGCGGATGGTGCCTCCCGCAGTACCAGGAATCTGTCTTCAGCGGCCAGGGTAATCTATGATCCTGCTAGTGAGTTGGTCAACCTACAAGGTGTATGTCTGGGACGTACTACAAATAACATTGCGGAATATAGTGTTGTGTTAGAATTATTAACCAAGGCTGTAAACCTCGGTATTCGTGAATTACTTGTGTATCTAGACTTGCAACTTGTAGTATTACAACTGAACGGACACTATTCAGTAAGAAATCCATCCATTTTACGTATGTATCTGCGTATTCGTTTACTGGAAAGAAATTTTGACTATATTACATATCAATATATACCCAGGCATATGAATGTGTTAATTGATGCAGTAGCTAATTTGGTTCTAGATAGACATTTGCGCAATGTAAATCATCATCACATGTAAAAGGAAAATCCATCCAGAAATAGATATGTATATACATAGATATCGAATGTTTGCATAGTGTGCATCACATTAAATAAAAAATATACATGTTCATCTTAATACATCCGGAGACGACATGTCTCTCAAAAATATGCATGATAAAAATCCTAGGAGTCTAATCCGCATGGTGCTCATGATAACAAGTGACTGCACGCACTAAGCGTCTCAGAATTCGGTGGAGGCGACTGGGCACTCCCACCGTATGTCGTTGGTACGCCATCGGTACATCCGCCAGCCGGGCATAATCTGGGATCCCTTGGGCAATACCCTCGAGATTCTGGATCAACTCCCCCCCTTCTGCACCCTCTGCCTGAGGATCAGGTGCGGGAAGAGTTCTCCGCGTGATAGGAGACATACCGGCTGGTCTCTCTAAGCCCACGTCTGCATACATATAAAATTGTGTCAGGAAGAACATGTATTAACAAAAAAAAAATCATAAAACATAAAATAAAAAAGAAGAGGATCATACCCAACTCTTCGTCCCAATCATCTCCCTCTCGCAGTGGGAGATCTGGGTCTCCAGTGAAATCGGTTCCTGCATAAGGCCAGTCTTCCACTACAATCAACTGACGCCGCAACCACCCAAAAAACTCCGGCCTCTAGGACATGTGTTGGCCTCCTCCAGCTCTGGGCATCAATGCCGCCCAGCGAGCCATTCTTGGCTCTCGTGGAATAGGCTCAGCTACTATGGCCCCTTGGCCTTGGAAGATTGGTAGTCGTTCCAGAATGAACGATACCAGGATAGAACCGTAGCCAAACTGTTTCAGTTTGGCCTGCTTGCACTTCGTGAGTTGTCTCTTGATATTTATCGTCACTGCTGTGGCCTAGTGGAACAATAGGGGACTCATGCACTCTGAGGCCAGTAAGAGTTGGGCCTTTGTTGCCTCATGCGGTGCCTGCGATCCTGCAGCCCGCGTGATGGTATGAAGCACTACTCTGAGTGCTAAGTCAGGAATAGTATGGATGTCCACCTTTCCACTTCCTGATCCCAGTCGTGCCCCTCGGCACACTCGTGCCATCACTTGCTCCATCTTCTCACCAGATGGTCTGCTACCTGTCAGTATGGGCACTGGACCTCTGCGCGATAATCCGGTTATGAAGTATACGTCAGAGACCTCTAGTTATAATACCTAGTCCTGCAACTTGAACACTTGTTCATCCCATATGTTGATCAGGTACTGTAGGAGCTCAGGCTGAGCTCATAAGCAAGGTGTTAGGAAGAAATTTTTAAGCCCACAGTTCCTGAGGGAATTCATGCAAGTTTCATTCTCCATGGCCTGTTCATCCTCTTCCCCGTGCTCCCTCTCTTTCCACTCAATGACCATTTTGATTGGTTGCCTGCATTCACATGGTCAAAAAACTTCAATTAGGCCTCTGATGTCTTTAGAAATCATGCAATTCATTCATTGTATGAAAATTTCAAGCGGAAAATTGGATTGCACCGCTGGCGCGAGCCCTTTGGAAATAAAATGCCATTGGCGCAGGTCCGTGCTAGATACCCGTGCCAATGGGCGGAGCCCTAAAAATTCAAAAATTCCTCACAAGAAGTCTAATATGCACAAAAATTCATGAAAAAACGGATTGAGATGGAGTACAAAGAAGCGCCTCTTACCTGGAACTGACGGGAATCTGAATGGTAGCCCGTATCAGTCGCAATCGCTGTCAGAAGTTCGCACACAAAATGGACCACTGCTGCTCTTCGGTGAGGTAAATAGTAAAAAGTAATTTTATTTTTACCATTTGACATATTTATAACTTTTTAAACCCAAAACAGGTTTTGAAAGTCATTTTTCTGAATATTTTGATATATTTTGTCAAAAATGGGTTTTACACTTGCTTTTTGTGCAGCAAACAGGTCTTTATGTGACTTAAACGGTGAAACGAGTTGTATTTTATACTTTTTTTGACTCGGTAAATACACGAAAAAGTCACTTTGGAGTCATCTTTCAGCTCTTTTTTGAGTCTCTAAACATGAAAAGATTACCGAGGCCCTTGTCATTTCGATCTCGTTAAAGTGGACATGAATTGACATCTACCCAATATACGTTTACCCCTTTTTCGGGTTGGGATGGATTATTTACGAAAAAGGAATACCCTAGCCTATCGCGACTAGGAGGTTTTCTCGGATATTGTTTTCTAACTTTTCGGGTCCGAGGAACTATCTACGAAAAGGGACCGCTGGAGTTTACTTTTCTGCTATCTTTTCAAACTCTCTAAATATGAAAAGACGCCGATTTCTTCCTTTGTCAGACTCGTTAAACTCTGATGGCATTGGATTCAGTCGAAATGACGTTATCTAAGTTTTTCCTTCCTAGGGCTCGTTAAATGTACTAGGATGGATTCGCCCGAAGGGCGGACTTATATTACAAGCATATGCTATCCCCTTCAAGCTTGTTATCAAAAATAATTGGGGTACTCACCAGAAATGGTGGGGGGAAAATGGAACCAGCATCATTGTCGTGTCGGCAGTATGTTGCTCTTGAACATGGCACTTGTCTGCATTCGTGTCGGGTTGGGGACATCTCATGTCATTTTTCACTTGCCTCCGTGGGTTTGGGTAATCCCTTTTGACCTCTCATCTGCTCGTTGCCTTGTCACCATGACCTCTGATCCGTTGATGTGAAATACTGCCAAAACCACCGTTGTGCCCTTATATGTTCAAGAGAAGTTGACCTCTGCAAAGCATCAACCTTCCTCTGATTCTCACATGATCCTAATTCAAAAAAAACATCATGTTACTCTGTCTCGTGTCGATGATGTGGGAAACATTATGGCCCACCTTCAATCAAGGTCACTTCCTTTTGACTTCAGCTCATTATCCGGGAAGCTGATCTAGAGACTCCCTTATGGTAGCTTTGAGCCTGCATGCCTCAATGGCAGGTTCGTCACATTCAATGTGAGGTTTTCATCATTGACCTCCGATCGAGTGATTCTACGGGTGTTCGACGCCAGCTCATTGATTCACATGCCGTAGATTGTACCTATAGTACCTTGAGGGCCATTGTCATCAATGGTGGTTCCTCTCGCGTTTGTTAACAACTTTCATCATTGGCTGGTAATTAGACGATGTTCTTGCATGTTCTACTTCAGCTTACATATTCGCATGCTTGAACTTGTACTTTGTTCGGGTCGAGATGGAGCGCAAGACCCTGGATTGTGTCTGTTGTAATCCAGGCTGCGATTTTGTGGACTATTATTACATGACTCACTGATTAGATGGCTGCGACCATACCTGAGTCTATTTATCAGTCCTCTCTGGATGGCTGCGTCCATACTTTGGATCTCGATCATTGTATGCTCTGTTATGGATGGCTGCGCCCATACCACGCATATATATCATGTATCTGAGACATCAGTTGTACTTTGCTCCGCAGGTTTTCCGATGGCAGTGTTTTCAGTCGGCATGTTCTCGTAAAGCATTTCACCCCTCTCTCTCTCTCGGGCCTCATGCTTTAGGGGGCATCTGTTACACAACAATTTGTCACCTTCCCTACCATTCCCCGTCTCGCACATTGGAGGGCTCATTCCGTGACCTGTGGGCAAAGACAAGACTTGAAAATACTTTCATTGCATCCCTCTAAAGATGAGCTTTCATTCCCTTGAAGACATATACCTGCAAAAAACCCTAAAAATAGCTCTTTTCCATTGGCGCGGTTCCACAGTTCAGCCCTCACGCCAAGGGGGAAAATCCTCCAAAGAGGGCGCGCCAATTGGCGCTCTGTCATAGAGCCGCACCCGCGCCAACCATATTAAGAGGTGTTTTTTAAAAATAAATGGCGGAAGTTTCATCCTAACGGATTCCTGGACTGATATCTATCTTGAGTTGGGAGGTTTGGCTACGGATTTCCATAGAGAGGAAGTGGTTTTCCACCCCTCATGGAAGTTTCCTTGATGATAGGGCAAATCCCATGATTATAGGGATCCCAACTCCCCTTCCTCCATCTATAAAAGCTTGCCCATCTCCTTTGCAAGCTAGTTCCCAAGAGCTTTCACATTCTTATGCTGCAAGAGCCTTCTTGATTCCCTTAAGGCCAAATCCAAGTAAGGAGACTGTTTCCAAGTATCCGGAGAGAGAGGCTTGTCTCATCCTTGATAGGCTTTATCGAGACATGTTGTGCTGACGACTCGCCAAAGGAGAGTGCTGCGTCGAAGCTATGGTTGTATTCTTCTTTTGACTCATTAATGATAAGCGACTATTGGTTATGGTTCCACTCTTGTTCTTGATTATGTTCATGAGTTATGTCCTCTTCGACTGACATATAGTTGTATGTACTAGATTTTATGCTTGCTTTTGTATTGTTTCTTGCATGTGCAGGTGTCCGATCACGGAGATCATGAGGATCGTGATCTGCCAGGGCAAAGGAATGGGAGCACCACCTCTTCTACAAACGACAGCGTCGGATTCCAGGTAAGCCTTCCTCGCAAGTCGGTTTATTTGCAATTAGGAACCTGCACTGTAGCGTGTTTGATTGTTGCTAGACCCGATCTGGGCTAGTAGGGATCGCCTCTGTCCGCAGAGGGGATTTACCTCCTCAACACCTACTGTGAGCCAAAGGGCGAGAGGGAACCCTCTCTGTTTTTAGCCGCACCCGCTTGGAATTATTTTCGAGATGCCATCAAGGAAAAATATTATCCCGTGGTGAGCTATGAGGACAAGTACATATAATGGACTACGCTGCGGCAACAAAGTGATCAAGATGTGCATGAGCTGACGAATCTGTTCCATACCATGTGGACAAAATTGGGTATCAAAGATTCAGAGAAACACTTGGTGCTGAAGTACCACAATTGTCTGCACAGATACATTCTAGAGGAAATGGAGTTCCTCGACATCTCCTCGATTGGTGCAGCATATCGGGATACTGCCAAGATTGAGTAGAAGTTCAAACATATGAAGCGAGACTTTGGATCTGCGAATCAGAAGTAAGGGAAAGGTGCCCCCAAATTGCAGAGCAAAGGACCAAGCCAAGGCGGGGAAACCCATGATAACTTGCCAAATTCGCAAGTAAAGAACAACACCGCGAAGCCAAAGAAGGACCTGGGAAAGTGGTGTGAGTTCCATAAGAGCTTGACTCACAACACAAGTGAGTGTCGAGCTAGGCAGTCACTAGTGGCCAAGCTGAAGGCTTATAAATCGGATGCATGCTCCGACTTTGAATCAGAACTCGACAAGGGTAGTGACAAAGGGAAGCATATTATCGATGTGGAGCCCAACGCCACTGTTGGCACCACGAAGAGCCAGAAGGAGGAGCCGGAAGATCCAGAGGAGGAGGAGTGCCTCTTCCACTCCCAGATGTGGGTAAAGGGTTCCTCGCTATAGTTCATTGTCAATAGAGAGAGCCAAAAGAACCTCTTTTCAGCAGAGGTCGTGAAGCGGTTGGGCTTGCCGACCGCAACACACCCACAACCATACCCCATCGGGTGGCTTCACCAAGGACGGGATCTCCATGTCAGCCAACAATTCCACCTTCCCTACAACATCAAGCCCTTCACGGATGAGGTATTAAGTGGCATTGCTCCTCTTGATGTTTGTGATGTATTATTAGGCCAACTATACTTGTGAAAGCGACATGTTGTGTATGAGTCCCAATTTTTCTTTCTTCATAACCCAAATGTCAGATGAATTTATGAATTATCTTAACATACTTTAGTGCATGCCAAATATGTATTTAGATTCATCAGAAGCTGAAGAAAATATGTTTTACTAGATCTACAAATGTATAACTTGACTGTGTACATTTGATAATTTTTATGTACATGCTTAGATACATAGTATACATATATATGTACAAATTTGAAAAAAAATTATTGAATCAAAGAATTAGCCTTTAATGAAGAACCTCATTGATGTTGCTTGTTTGCGAAGAAGATGACTTGATCAATTTGATGATGACTCTTTGTTCTTGCAGATTTTAAATTGTTTCAAAGTCTTGACACAATCATATGCTTCTTGTTCCTCTTCTTTACTCCTTCCTACTCCTGCAGTCTTCCCATTAGATAGTGCACTCAATTTCATATTCTCTATAATGTTTTAGGTTCTCCTTTTGAAGTCACATTAGTGAGAAGAATCTACAAGAACTATCCCTAATTTGTTTCTCAAATATTCAAATGGTTCTCTAGAAAGAGGCTTTGTAAATATATCTGCTATCTATTCTTTTGTGGGTATGTATTTTATCTTCACTGTTTTCTAAACAAGTTGTTCTATGAGGAAGTGGTACTTTATAGGGATATTTTTAGCATTTGAATGAAGTACATGATTTTTCAATATTATTATTGCACTTGTATTTTCGCACTTAATAGATATAGGTTCACTAAAATTACCTTCATATATTGAGTTTGTTTCATCCACAACACTTGTGTGCAACAAACAACAACTACTATGTATTCGACTTCTACTTGTACTTTTCCTATGTAAAGTCCTTTCCTTTTGGATACCATATTCCATAGTCCGTATTCCATTTCAAGTATTTGAATATCCTCTTTGTTGCTAATAGATGACTCTGTTTAGTTGTTGATTGATATCTTACCACTAATCTGACTTCCAAGATCTGGTCTAGAAGTTGTTAGGTATAACAAGCTTCCTATCATAGATTTGTAAAACTTCTGATCATCAGGCGATTGATCATATGCACATAGCTTGCATCAAGTTGTCATGGGGGTTGATACATGCTTACAGTCTTCCATTTGGAACTTTTTCAACATATCTCTTAGGTATTTCTCTTGAGAAATGAATATGCCTCCAGACTTTTGTAGGATTTGCAGCCCTAGGTAAAAGGTAAGTTCTCCTATCATTAACATCTCGAACTCATACTTCATCTCTTCAAAAAACCATTTTACTAGATGATATTTATTTATACGAAACATAATATCATACACATACACAACCACAATTAGTAATTCATCTCCATCAGCCTTTATGTACAAATTACTATCAACTCCTCCTCTCTTAAAACCTTGTTTTTGAAGGTACTTGTCCAACCTAGAGTACCATGGTACTTGTTTAATACCATATAGTGCTTTGTTTAACCTGCAAACATAGTTAGGCTTATCTGACAAAAAAAATCCTTTAGGTTGTTCCATATATACTTCTTCCTCAAGTTCTCCGTTTAGAAAGGAAAATTTCACGTCCATTTGGTATACTTTGAAATCATTATTCCAAGAAAAGACAAAAAACATCCCGATTGCCTCGAATCTCACAACTGGTGCAAAATTTTCTTCATAGTCAAGACCTTCTACTTGTGAGTAACCCTTGCACACTAGTCTAGCTTTGTTTCTAACAATGTGACCTTATTCATTCATCTTGTTTTTGAATACCCATTTTGTGCCAATGACATTCTTTCCAACTGGTATTGGTGTCAGTTACCAAGTCTTGTTCTTTTCAATTTTATCTAACTCCTCGTTCATAACATCTATCCAATTTTTGTCTTTACTTGATTCATCAAAGCTCTTTGGTTCAATCCGTGACAACATATAAATATGAACTTGGTCTGATTTCTCTACAAGTTGCCTCCTTGTTTGCACTCCACTTTTATCTCCAATAATTTGACTTTCAGGATGATTCTTTTGTGTATATCTCGAGGGACCTTCTGAATGAGTCTCTGTCTTTTCTAATTCTTCATCTTGTACTTCATTTTCTTTACTTTCATTATGACGATTATATGGAGGATTGATAAAACTTGTGCTATTTTTGTTATCAAAGTAGTTCTTCATCAAACTTTACATCTATGCATTCCAGAATCTTATGCGGTATTTTACTGTAGCACCTGTATCTCATAATTTTTGATGAATATCCCAAAAATATTCCTTCATCTAATCGATCATCAAACTTTACTATCTTTTCATCATTATTTTTGATATAGCATTTACTCCCAAATACTTTGAAATGTTTGATTGAAGCTGGATTACCGTGCCACAATCCATAAGGTGTATTGTCATAGTTTGGTCTGAGATGTGCCTTATGGAGAATATGTACTGTTGTATGTACCACTTCTTCCCAATAGGTTTGAGGAATTTTTCTTTCTTGCATCATGGCTTTGGCCATTTTCTGAATAGATATGTTTTGTCTCTCTACAAATCCATTATGTTGAGGTGTGTCTGCGATAGTATAATGTCGTTTTATGCCAAGTTCATTACACAATTATGCAAACTCATATGAAGTAAATTTACCTCCTATGTATAACCTCATGCACTTTATCTTGCACCCTGTTTGATTTTCTACTAGTGCCTTTAATACTCTTAACTTCTCAAATGCTTTTGAATTGTTTATGAGAAATGCCACCCATGTCAATCTAGAATAATCATCAATTATCAGCATAAAATATTTTTCTCCTCCTAGTGCTTATGTCCTCAAAGGTCCACACAAATCCATATGAATAATTTGAACTTCTCAGATGCTTTTGAATTATTTATGAGAAATTCAACCCATGTCAATTTAGAATAATCATCAATTATCAACATAAAATATTTTCTCCTCCTAGTGCTTATGTCCTCGAAAGTCCACACAAATCCATATGAACTAGTTGAAAAGGCTTACTTCTTGACAATTAACTTTGACTTTGAATAATGTCTGTGTTTGTTTTCCCATTTGAAATGACTTGCAAGTAGTGTTTTGAGGCTTCTGCATTGTTGGTAGATCTTTGTCTGCTCTCTTTTTACTAAGCTTGATGTTGTGATAGAAATTGAGAATCCCAAATATCCTATGCCATAGCTAAGATTCATCTTATTTTTTGATGTAGCATTCGTCATTCTCTTCCTTCAAAATATATACATTATTATCTTTTCTAACTCCTTTATCCAGAGTCTCCCCGGTAGTTGTTGACCTGATTTCATAGTCTTGAGCTCTGAAGAGAACATCACATCCTGTGTCACACATCTGACTTACACTCAACAAATTATTTTTTATACCATCTACAAACAATACATCCTGATCCTTTCCTCTTCCATTATTCACACTAGTTGTTGCCTTTCCTCTAATTCTTCATGCTTCATCATTTCCAAATGTCATATTTCCAATTTTATTTTCATCCAGGGATACCAACTTGCTTTTGTCTCCTATCATATGTCTAAAGCATCCACTGTCCATGTACCATTTACTATTTTGATCTTGAGCATACAGAAGTAGGTCACGCTTATAAACTTTCTTCTCTTCATTTTTCTTTCTCCACTGCATGCATTTATCTATTCTAAAATTGTTCTGAGACGATAATATATTGTCTTTAAGCTAACATTCTTATTACTTGTGCCTAAAGTTGTGACAATAGAAACATTCAATAATGTCAAGGAAAGGGGAAAATGCATTTTTGTTTAGATTCATGATTGTTTTGATGTTTGTGAATCTATTGTTAGCCTCACTTCTCTTAGAATTCCTCAAATCATTTCTTCTAACATAAGATATGAAATCTATGGCTTTATGTCTACATTTTTTACAACAATAACAATATCCATAGAAAGAATTTATGTACCTGGTAGTGGATGTCATTTGAGGATATAGCCATCTTGACATTTGATAATCCTATCTCCTGAAGAAGTATGGTCTCAAATAGTTAGTTGTTTGATTATCCATTCCTTTTATCTTCTGCAATTTTTTGACAATGTTTCTTTACAGTTGTTCATTTGATGTTGGAGTTTTGCTCAAATTTTTGTTCTCAAATTGATGTGAACTATCATTATCTCCCTTGAAAACCTTTACAAAAGTAATTGTATTTTTGTCCTCATCATTGGATTCAATGGATTCTCCTTCATAACCTAACCCAACATTCATGAGTGGATACCTCTAAGCATTTAATATCACATCCAATTTTCTAGATCCTTTTATATGCTGAATATTCATGTTTAAATTAGTTTGTGTCCTTTCTAGACTTTTTTTTTTCTTTTTTTTCTTTTTTTTTTTCAGACTTACCACCTCTTCTTCCAATCTTTCACACTCCTAGATTTTCTCCTTTATTTGTTGCATTAGAATGTCTTCCACATTCTTTGCTTCTTCAAGTTCAACTTTCAACTTGATAATTGCTTCTGAATTCAATTTTTCTTTTACATATTTCAATAATATATCTTTCTTCTTTCTGTTGTTTGTTTAAGCCTTTCTATTTCATCTAAAGCACTGATCAACTCCCCTTCAAAATCCACCTCACCTTCCTCTTCTTTTTCACATTCCTCACAATATTTTTAAGTTCTTCCAAGGCCCTCAGCATGAATTCATTGGTTTCATCTTCTCTAGAGGATTCATTGGAACTTTCAGATAGCATTCTAGAGCATGGAAGCTTTTCCATTTAAACTTTTTCTCTTTCTGCATTTTATTAGAGTTGTTCTTTTCTTCCCCTTTGGGCTTATTTTCTTATTTCTTATAAGGACATTTGGAGGCATAATTCCCCACTCTTCTACAATTAAAACACTTAAATGGAAGTTTTTCTTTGTACTTACATGTACCTTTGTTCAAACTTCTAACAAATTTTTCTTCTTCTTCATCAAAACATGAGTGTGTGACAGTCCTTTTCTTCTATAGAATTGTTTTCCTTTAAATCTGCATCTCTAGTGACTGAATTCCCTTTTGTAATTCTCATCTCATATGTTGTCAAGGAACCAAGTAGTTGATCCCTATTCAAAATATCAAAGTTTGTTGTCTCTTCTGTAGCTAAAACCTTAGGATTGAACTTAGAAGGTAATGAACTTAATATTTTTTGAGTTATTACACTTTCTTTGATTGTTTCTCCTAGACCCATCATGACATTTACAACTTCATCAACTCTTAAAAAAAAAACTTAGAAATATCTTCATGTTAATTCATTTTTAAAGCCTCAAAGTATGTTCTATATATTTGTAATTTGGCCATATTTACATTTTTATCTCGTTCATGAATATTTTCCAATTTAACCCATATTTCTTTAGCTATCTAACAATGCATTACTTTAATAAATTCAGTCTCACATAATCCACTCAAAAGTTCATCCATAGCTTTTGCATTAGCTATAAATTCTAGTTCGAAATCTTTTTCACTAGTCATTTCATTTGGTTCTACATAGCCTACCATCATAACAACCCAGACTTCTACTCCAAGAGACATTATATATGTCTTCATTCTCACTTTCCGGAAGGCATAGTTTGTACCAGTAAACAAGGGGGATTTATTTGTTGAGCATCCTTCCTGACTAGCCATTCCACTGACTTAGGACCTCCTTCTAGTTATTAGACTGATACTGAAGGAACTGGCTTTGATACCAATTGATATTTATGTTTGGAAATTCGGGGGGGGGGGGGGGTGAATCAGTAGTTTTAAACTTCAATTTCTACACAAATTGAATTTCTTCTGATGCAACTAATGATTTATGTATATGGTCAATTATTAATGGTTTTCTCTTGTAGTTACGAGAGAGATATATTTTCATATATAATTATTCATAATTCAAGAGCATTCACATAACAATCAAGAAATAACACATGAAGACACCATATATAAGTGGAAATCCATAAAGGAGAAAACAAATTTTTTTTGGCTGAAAGTGATGTGAAGGCAAGCTCCTACTTCCCCATTACATCAGATTTTGTAGGCTCCAACCTGCAAGAGGCTCCTACTTCAAAGGAATATCCAACTCCCACAATTGTTTTGCAGGCTACAACCCATAGGAGGCTCCTACCTCAACAAGCTACAACCTATTCTTTATCAAGCTACAACTTGAAAAAGCTGCAATCTTCCAATCACAATACCAAGTCGAGTGTTTTGGTTACCTGATATTAAGTTCTTCTATCAAGTCTGTTGCACATCTTCTTTGCTTCTCTTCTTCAATTATGTTCCTCTTTAGCTGCTGCTTATGAACCCTCTCATACAAACTGCTTAACTCCAAAAATGTCCCTTTATCACTCAACAATTGATCTTTATTAAGCATAGCTTATTGACTACTTGTATTCTATGCAGGAATGTGAAATCATGAGTTGTCTCTTGATCTTCTAAAGTTATTCACAACCTTCCCCTTGATTTTCAAATCTGAAAATTAGTTATTTGTAAAAAAATAGAGCTCAAATAATACAACTCAACAATGATGATTACAAGAAATAGATCATATTTTTATTATCTACATCTTCAAAACTTGTACCATACATTTTTATGTTTAATGAAAGCATACATTTTTCAGTGTGTGTCTCAATATATACTGTTCCATTTTTACATCAAGAGAACTAATCAACATATTTTTTAACAATTTTTCAACCTTCACATTAATTATCATAGCCTTTGCACTTCACATCACTTTCAACCTTTGTATTCCAATCAATAATGTAACAATGGTTTGTGATATAAATCAATAAATCATGACCATTTGACATCAATGCAAACATTACCAACAAGGAGAGCACACCAAGTTCCATAAGTTATGGTTAGGACCCTACATTATTACAAAAAAGTTGGGTCCCAACACATTTCGACTGTAGAACTTGGAAGGAAAATTTGAGTCACTTCCTGTCAATTTTTTTCTTTTGAAAAATGATTTTGCATAGTCCCTCATGTCGGACACTTGTACATATTTTCTCTTGACTGCAACGTTCTTTCTTTCTTTCTTTTTGATTCTTATGTTTTGTTTGCTTTAGAATATTTCATTTCGTAGTAAATATGTCTACAAGAAAATTTTATAAAGCTCCCAGCTGTTATATTTTTCTTTGTATTATATGATTAAAATATTTCCTGCAGTTCACTCCCCTCAATCTGTAAATTGGTAAATTAGCTGAAATATGTTATAGGAAAAATTATGTTTCTATTTTCCAAAAAGTTTATATCTCAATGACAACACATTTATTTCAGTAGCTATATTTCTATTAAAATAGTTGCTCAAACTTCTTACACCATCCCTCTCTTAAGGAGTGAATATGTATTCCCATCTATTAAAATTAAAATTAATATATATATATATATATATATATATATATATTTTGCAGAGTGTAATTAAAAAATATTATAAGTTATTAATTAAAAGATAGGGGGTCTCATCATGAGCCTGCCTACCATGATCATAAGATATTAATAGATGTGACATTGCTATATCTGATCATAAGACATGGGTTCTCATAATGAGCCAACATGCTCACATCTATTATGCCTTGTGGATGGGAGTGTTATCTTATAGGTCACCAAGCCTGAACATTGGCTTTTAATTAGTAATTTTAAAAAAGAAGAAGGAAGACACGAAGAATAAATATGTATATGAGAATACATCTCACTCTGAATCTTGAAGAAATGGGATATTGGCACATCCGAGGTTAACTGGTAACCCTGTTGAGGCTATGGATGTCTGTTGTCAGCAGTGGATCTACCATTGGTATTGAGGTCAATATCGTAACTAGTCTTTTCTTTAAAATATGCTTATTTATTTTCTATTTTGCTTTGAGCTTCCTTTCTGAAAATATATATCATGGTTTCTTAATTCTGTAACTATTTACAAATCTTGTCTATCTACAAATCCGACTGAAGTAAACATGTTCAATATCTGCCACTAACTTTGATATCAAATGATATTTTCCTTTTAATTTGTAGGCAGAGATATCCGGTCCTTCCCAGTGAGCCTCCCATTGTTGGCAGGCCAACCCCTCCAATCCCATTCATTGCTGATGATATGGGCCCCCTCTCTGCTATTTTCAAATTTTAATTTTATTCTTGAGTTGTGTTTTTAATACCTTTTGGTCGGTTGAGAATTTCTTTAGTTGCACTTTTGGATTTATATTTTATTTGATGATATATTAACAAACATCGATAATGGTATTCCGAAGGTTACAATCATTCATGCATTTGAACTTGCACATGACAATTATATGAAATAAATAAATATTATTACAAAATTTTAGAAATTTTGTAACAATTCTTTATGTATTGTTGTTAATGTCTTTTTGGTTTTTATCCTATGGTTTGCTTGAATGCATATATGATATTCTTTGTTATAACCGTTCAGGACCTATATACCTAATACTAACCTATGTATTTCAGACTTGTTACGATGGTGGTATGATTATTATTTAAACCTATACCTAACACCTATGAAAGTATGACTCGAAATATATTTCCAAAACCTAGATATAAATATCATAATTATATTTCAAACCCTCTCGAATCATATTCTGTTCATGAGATTGGGAAATGGGATTATCAAAGTGATTAAAAGTGATGTTATTATGGTGGAGATAGGCCTGTACACATGTTGGTTTCCGACGGTCGATATTTCAATCCTCGTCATGATTGTACCGCATTATTCATTGCTCAAAGTAACTAGAGTTTTTGAAGCTTATTCCATTTGCTATCTCCGATAATCTCTTCTTGGTTTTGTCTCTCCTAGTAACAAGTTAGGGTTTTAAGGGTTTGTTGATTTTACAGTCATCCTGTAATGCATAAAGCTGTTATTGTATCACCATGTCGCGAGCTATCCGATTTGAGACCTAGGTGTTGGTTGATGAAATTACCAATTTTTACCTACTTCCACCTATCCCTTTCTTCCTGCTTTATAGCTCTTATGAGGTTAATTTGTAGCCCAATTAATGAAAGGTATATCATGTTGGCATGTCTTCTTGGATTTCTAATTAATGAAGTGGTATTCATAGGGGAACAATACTTAAATGACTTGCTTACGAGACTCTTTGCAGATTACTCAAAAATTAGTACCAGACATCGCTTGGCAGAACATGACCCATCGTGATGCTGCCAATTGTGAATTGGAGGCGCTATTCGAGGGTTGATCCATCAACTGAACAGTTGCCCGGATAGCTAGAAAATCAAACTTTGTAACTATGTTTTCATTTTGTTTAGTATTTGAGGAACCGTTGTATATTTTTGGGATAGTTAGATCACCACAATTTCTGGGTTTGTTAAGTTATGATTTTTCATGTAGTGATTGTTGTGTATAAGTATGACATAACTAAGAAGAACTGGATGATGTTCCTTTGGCTTGTAATAGTACAATTTCATCTTGTAATCTTTTTATGAATTAATAAGTACCGACATATTGTTAACTTGGTGTGATATATAAGCTTCAGCCACAACCTTGATCAAAGAGTTGGGCCCACTCTTTCGATCAGGTGTTGTTGGAATATAGTTCATGTGGTTTAGGTATGTTTTAATGGTACAATTAATGTTTTACGATTGTTGTTTATTTCCTTGAATTGTTGTTACTCTGATTGTTTTTTATTTCCACGTTGTTATTCAAAATTGTTGTTACTCTTGATTATTGTTATTCGATTTGTTAATTTATGCTCGATTGATTTAGAACTCTTTTGGGCCAATGACCTTGTATTTTGTAATTGATCAATGTTGGGTAGGGAGCCTGTAGTCTGCATAGACCTTGCACGATAACCTTGAAATATCTAGACATACCCGAGTTGACAAATAAATGCTTAAAGGGACTAAATCTATAAATCGATATTAAGAACCCAACATTTTGGTGCCATCGTTGGGGAGGCTATCAAAGACACAAAATTACAACCAATATTGACCATAGTACCCACTCTCTCATCCTGGTCAGGTGAGGTTTGCAACTACCCTTTTACCAGGACCAGAGAATTAGGATTGAATTTATTGTTTTGATTTATTTTTTTTGTCTTTTATATTGTATGAATAGGGAAAAAAAACCAAGGGGCAGAGGGAGATCCCGAAAACTTGCAGGTGGTAGAGGTCGAGGAAGGAAGGGTCTAGGTAGAATGACCTATATTCAGGAAATCATTTCGAGAGCTGAATTAGGAATTTCATCATGAGGTGTTGTCATGGAAAGATCTCAGATCAAATCCGAGGCCCAGTCAGCTTCACAACTAGAGCCTTACTCAAGAGTAGAAGAAAATCCTAGAGAAGAGGAAGTAGGGGGTAGAGGATCTGAATAATTAAGTGTTGAAAGTTCTGAAGAAGAAGAGGTAGGGGAAGTTAATTATCCACATGATCAAGGAAGTGTTGTCCAAAAAACTCAACCATGTATTATTAAGTAGTCAGAACCTACTGAAATCCCAAGTGAATATTGGAGGATATTCATGGCCAATAAAACTTCAACGATTGAGTTCCCAATTTGGGAAAATAGAGGATATGCACCCATGAAGTCTATTCCTTTAACATCACTACCTAATTTTCATGGCCTCTCTTTTTAGGATTTGGATACATTCCTCTTCGAATTTGATGTTGTCTGCCAAGGGTATGATTATGTTTCAGATGCTCAGAAACTAAAGATATTTCCTACTACTTTGAAGGGGACAATGTGGTGGTGGTTTATGGGCTTAGGGGGAAACTCTATCACAACGTGGGATAATATGAAGAAAATTTTTCGTGGAGAAATATCAGGACTAATGTAAGTCTCAGGACATCAAAGAAGATATATTCAAGATAATGTATAAGGAGGATGAGAATATGGAGGATTTCGTGGAATGTTTTAAATATATCCTACAAAGATAGGGTCATAGCGATCTGGGTAAAGGTATTTTAAAGATAATCTTTCTTCACGCATAAAGTGAAGAATCTCTAGAACTTTTGAATGTGGTAGGAAATGAGGATATCTCAAAGGAATATTTTGATACCATCTGTGATCTATTTGTCAAATGTTCACGAGGAACTGCAAGGCATAAGCAAGGAACACAAGAAAATTATAGTATAACTATCAAATCATCCAGTAGTGGGGTCACAAGAGTATAAATTAGGAACTTACTGGACAATTTGAGGACTGACATTTTAAGTACATTGTCTTCACAACTAGATGTTCTGCAAGAAAAACAAAAACAGATTGAAGCTAAGAAAGCAATGGCAATTTTCTTCCCACAATGTAGGAACAAATACCCTCTAAAGGAGTGTCCACTTAATGCTATCGAAACCTGTGCAATAAGTGAGAAAAATAACTCCACAAGTACATGTCCATCACTTTCTAGGCTGAAGACGGTGTATCAGGGAGAAAATGAAGAGACATATCAGGTCTATTTCCTATGACCAAAGAATTCATGGAAACTACGACCTCAAAATATGAATCAAGGCCCTTCTCAATGTTTTAATAATTGGAACTATGGGTCTCAACATGCACCATTTCCCTCTCCATTATGGCCGCAGTATTATCATTACCCCATGCCATGACAAACATGGTCATCTCAACCTGGTCTAGTCCCTTTTTGGTATCTGAATTGACGTGGACCCCCTCTTCCTACAAATCAACTTCCTCAACCTATGACTTAACAATGGTTACAACTCCCACCAAACACTTCTACTAGTACTCCTCCTCTTCACCCTCAATCGCTTGTTCAAAATAACCCGAATCCAAATAATCGGGGAGTCCAACAGGTTGAGACACTTAACCTTCCTGCATATGGTGTTGCCACTTTGGAATGTAACGAGTTGAATCTTTGATCCAGACGAGTGGTGAATACAAGGACTTCACTAATAATTATTGTGCAAACAGAAGGCAAAGTCTCGTCTTCAGAACCAGAACTTGTACACCCCTCTAGGGAAAATATGGGTAAATCAACACAAACTCCCGTGGAACAAAAACCCCCCACCAAAAAAATTGTCGCTCGAGGGGGTCATGCATGCCCACCTTATCCTGAGAGGTTGTCCTTGAATAAACATACCCCTCAACCTAAATTTGATCTCTTAGGAGAGATACAAAATTTATTTGTTAAAATTCCATTTCTCTAGGCCATGAAGGACGTGTCGATTTATGCCAAAATAATCAGGGAGTTGTGATGAAAGAAACCCGAGAGAAATCCTAAAGACCAACCCACTATTCACGTCATGGGGAGATTGTCGGATATGATGTTGGGAAAAATTACGCCCACTAAATACGATGACCCAGGAAACCCGATTCTCACAGTTCAAATCAATAGTGTTGACATTCAAAATGTTCTGGTTGACCTTGGGGCAAAAATTAACGTTTATAACCTCGGAAATTGTGCTTAATCCGGGCTTATTTGACCTTAAACCAACCCCAACAGTTCTAGAACTTGCAGATCGAACTACTGTGAGACTCGTAGGAAAAATATATGATGTAATAATTTCCATGGATTCTTGGGAATACCCCATTGATCTCTTAGTACTACAATCTCAATCACGAGTAGGGGGGCATCCCCTAATATGAGGAAGACCATGGCTCACTATGGTCGATGCTTATATTCGGTGTCGATTTGGGAACATGGTAATATCAAGTGGGGAAATCATGAAGAATATTGTTTTTAATCCTCCTATAAAACCAAGCTCATCAGTCAAAACTGGGTTTATCTCAGAACAAGAGTCACCCTTTTGGGATGAATCCGAACCCGAATATGAGGTTGTTAGAAAAATTCTTACCATTGGGAAATCTCTTTGTTTCAAGGAAGAAATTGAAGATGATGATATTAGTAGGCTTATCACTAACCCCAACTCTGTTTCTTGCATGAACCAACGACTATTAGAGTCTGTTATGAGGTGTACTAGCCAGGAAGCTATTCAACCAGAAATTGACACTGAAAACGTTCCTGTCATAGTCCCAAAGAAAAATGGAAAATGGAGGATTTGGATTGATTAAAGGGAATTAAATAAATCTACCCAGAAGGATCACTTTACCTTACCTTTCATTGACTAGGTTCTTGACACACTGGCCAACGATAAGTTCTTTTTTTTCTTGGATGGATTCAGAGGATAGAAGCAGATCCAAATAGCTCCTGAAGATTAGAACAAGACCACTTTTACTTGCCCCTAGGGAACTTTTGCATACCGGGTCCTACCGTTTGGGCTTTGTAATGCACCTACCACTTTCCAATGGGCTATATTGGTAATCTTCTCTTACTTGATTAATGACAATGTCAAAATTTATATGGACGATTTTACCCCTTATCTTGATTCTTTTGAAGAAGGTTTGGAAAATTTAGAAAAAGTAATTAAACAATATAAATAGACTCACGTTTCTCTTAGCACAGTAAGATGTCATATGACGATGGAAGAAGGGATCGTCCTAGGGCATTTAATTTCAGCTGCAGGAATACAGGTTGTCACCACTAAGGTTGAGGTAATCTTAAATTTTCCCACTACGAAGACACAAAAATCACTACGAAGATTTCTTGGTTATGCTGGGTATTATCGACGCTTAATATAATTTTTTTTTTATAAAACAAATTTTCGACTCTTCCAATTAATGTCTAAAGATGTTGAATTTGTGTGGTTTGATGCTTTTGAATCGGATTTTTCAGGGATCAAGAAATCAGTCTATGAGGCTCCAGTATTGTGTGGCCCCGATTGGAGACTTCCATTCCATATCTCCACGAACACGTCACATGCTGCAGTCGGGGCAGTTTTGGGACAACTGGAAGAGATTAAACCGTATGCAATATATTATGTCAACAATAATTTAACACCTGCTGAGCTTAATTATATGGTAACTGAGAAGGATTTTTTGGTTATTATTTATGCTGTTAACAAATTCCAACATTATATTACAGGTAACCCCACCTTTTTGCATACAGATCATTAAACCATCAGATATATGATGAATAAACCTATAAATCATGGGTGAATCAAAAGATGGTTGTTATTGTTACAGGAATTTGATATCATTATTGTGGATAAACCAGGAAAGGATAATGTTGTAGCAGATTTCCTGTCTAGGATGAATATTAATAATGAAGATACACCTGTAGACGATAGTTTCCTTGATGAACACATTTTTGAAATTTATACTCACATTCCTTGGTATGCAAATGTCGCTAAGTATCTTGCTGCATGTAAGGTACCTCATAATTTGTCACACAGGAAACAACGAAGAATTATTCAGCAGAGTTCCCGTTATACATGGATAGAGGGGTACCTTTTCTACACAAGACCAGATCAGGAAATTCAACATTGTGTAGGCGAGAATGAGATCTACGATGTCTTGATAAGGTGCTTCAGATGGGATATTATTGGCCCTCTATATTTCAGGTTGCTAGAAGATACGTTCAGGGGTGTGACAATTGCCAATGAATGGGCCAGCTTGTTCTATCATATGAAATGCCACTAAAGACTCAACTAGTCCTCGAGCCCTTTGACAAATGGACCATTGATTTCATCGAGCCCTTTAATCCTCCATCTCGTCAAAAAGTCCACATCATTGTCTATAAAAACTATGTGACGAAATGGGTTGAAGCTAAGGCCATTCCAAAATCCATTGAAAAAAATGTCTCAAACTTCCTGTTTAAAGAAATATTTGCTCGATATGGGATTCCCAGGGAAATAGTTTCAAACGGAGGGGCAAAATTTACTTCGCATTCAATAACAAAACCTATGAAGAAATTTGGAATCAAGCATCGGGTGACATCTCCATATCATCCTTAGGTGAATGGCCAAGTAGAAAGCACAAATAAAGTATTGGAAATTATTCTTACAAAGATTGTGGTTAACCATCTCAAGAATTGGGTTGAAAATATCCATGAAGCACTTTGGGCCTATCGAACTATATGGCAGAATAAAATGGGGTTTTCACCATATGAAATTGTGTATGGGAAGTTCCCTATATTCTTGGTTGAACTTGAAGTAAAAAAACTCATGAAAACTATTGGAGTAGGCCCGGATCTTACTACAACTCAGAAACACTGACTGAATCAACTCAATGAATTAGATGAAATACGCTTAGAAGCTATACAAAACACTACCACCATGTAACAACAATGAACTAAGTGGCATGATAAATTTATTAAGAAGAAGGTGTTCCAAAAAGGTGATTAGGCATTACTTTATGATTCACGATTCAAGGATTTTAAAGGGAAGCTTTGCTTGAGATGGATGGGTCCATATGAGGTCGACACAGTGTTTGACAATGGAACTATTAAACTCACAATGATAGACGATGCACATACTCCTTTACTTGCAAATGGACATTGCCTCAGGTTGTATTATCGTCTGACCTCTAGGGACTCTTTCATTAGACAATTTTTTGATGGTTCTGGTTTTGAAGTTGTTTGTGCAGGAATTATATATATATATATATATATATGATTCAGCAAGAGGTGTATAGGAATAAATTCCTGCACAAATATATATATATATATATATATATATATATATCTACACACACACACACACATATATATGTGTGTGTGTGTGTGTGTGTGTGTATACACACACACACACACACATATATATATATACACATATAATAATAATAAAAACATATGTATAAAACAAAATAAAATAGTCGAGTTCTGCTGCTACTCTAGTCGCAACGCTCTTTTTTTCCCCTTTCCTGCTACTCCTTTTTTCCCTTTTTCTGCTGATACTCTAGTCGCAACACCCTTTTTTCCCTTTTCCTACTACTACTCCAGTCGCAAAGCCCTTTTTCCTTCTTCTGCTACTACTTCATTTGCAATGCCATTTTTCCCTTTTCCTTGTTGCTACTCTGGTTGCAACGACCTTTTTCCCTTTTCTTGTTGCTACTCTAGTCTCAACACCCTTTTTCCCTTTCCCTATTGCTACACATATTGCATCATATCTCTAAAGCAATACAAACAAATGGAGAAAACTCCCTTTATTGGTTGCTTGTGGTATGAAGAATATAATGCTAACACTCTTGCAATGATTCCTTTGAGCTATGGAGCTAAAATACTCAAGACAAGGGGGGTCCATTTCCTTGGTTTTCTTGCAAGTATATACTCCCTCTCTCAAAAGGATTGTGATCACTCACTAATGATGGAGCTCTCTTATTCACTAGGATGTTGGATGGCTAACATGGTAGTCTATCCAATCCTCTTGCTTCAATGCTTGCAAGCTGGTATTGCTATGGTAGAAATTTGGCTAGCATAACAATGTGTATCCCTTTGCTCTTCCCATGGCCAGTTTATATAGAAAATTTTGAACACCCTTCCCTCTCTTGGCCCAAGATTGATAATGACCTGAGAGTATGACAAAAGATTCCTTTGTGAGCTACATAACTCCTCAAGGTGGCTAAAATTTGGGCGTCCTTGACTGTAATTGACAGAGAATCATCTTCACCAAGTGTGTCAAGTGGTCTCGGATGGTGACTTTTCACCATCCCCTAGAATGCGCGACTATCGAAGGATAAATCACGTTGTACACAAAAATCCTTTGTTGCTAGTGCGATGTCTGCCAATTTCTGATTGAACCTTAGGAAAGAATTAAATTTTGTCCTTCATATTGTATTTATGCTAGAAAATATTTATTTGTACTATTTGCTTGAAATTTTCTAATGTCTTTTGCGTGTACGATTTTCTGGTGTTAACAGTTTCTCTATGATGTATGAGGTCTAGGAGGAATTGTATAGCAGAAATACATTACGTTTTCTTTTCTGTGTGATCCTTTTGAGAGAGAACGAGAGTAACTTGCTGTGGAGATAAGTAGGGGAACCCCTTTTCTGAAGTAAAAAAGAAACCATGTTCTGTAGGAAACATGTAAGTGATAAAATAAAAAATATTTCTATGAGGTGGGCATGTCCCATGCTCGTGATGACGACAAGTTAACCTAAGGCTGGCAGATATCGGTTCTGTCATGTCACATTGTGGTAGGTGACATGCTGTTGGTTGATGATGACGGTTGCTGACACCCTCAAGGGAATTTTTTATTTGAAAAAAAAAGGCTGAATATGGCACCCACATGCATTGTCTAGGTGTAGCACTTTTGCAAGGAGTGCTTAATGTATGCATGGGTTTTTGACTTCTGGGAACCTCCCCGTGTAAGCATTGTTGAAAGATATGCTTACTGATATACGGGTCTTCGACTAATTATGATAGAGTGCAACGGTTACGAAGTACGATACCATCTTGACATGAAAACTGGTGTTGATGTCGATTGTAAATAGGATCGATAGCATCAATGGTCAATGTGAATTCACATTGTGCCACTCGAGGATGCCCCTATTATAGTGGGGACTCATCCAAGGTACTACCTCCTTCCTGGAAAGTGGTTGTTGAAGTCGACAAGAAGGAAGCATTAACCGATCGAAACAAGTACTGATACAAACAATCAGGGTTTCTGATGAAATAGGTCGTAATGTGACGGGTTAATGAGACATGATGGAAAAAAGTGGTTGAAACTGATGATGATGGTTAACTGGCCTGAGGTCGGAGCTATAAATGCGAGTGGTGGCAGTCATAAAAACTTATGATGGGGAAATCCTTGGGGTCGGTAGGACATCCAAGGTGGGTGTATGTTTGCTATAACTAACATGATTGGGTGTGGTAAAGAATGCACAGCTCCGACCAAGGGTGATTAGGGATTGCTTCTAGGTAAGAAATGTAAATATATCGGTGGAATTATTTCTCCTAAAAAATCTTTGTACACTTTCCAAAATAATATGAAAGTGGTTTGGATGTACAAGCACAGAGATGGGTGCCCCATTAACGTGTATGATCCTGCATGAGGATGTGATGAGAGTGTTTTGTTGAGGGTGGGGGCCCCATTGGTTGGTGTCAGTGGGAGGGTGATGAGGAATATGGAATGTGACAAATAGGTTATGATTATGAGGGTGTGGTAGGCCAAATGTGAAACATGGTGATGTGTTTTTGCTAATTCGGTTGTAGAGAATGGTGGCCCGAGGACGCAGTTTCGATATGCGATGAGTAAAACTGAATGATGTTTGATAATATATGCATGAACATGAAGTGGTTCTCGGGCTGAAGTTTGTGGCCATGGCTCTAGGTAGTGACTCATGGTCTAAATAAGTGATGGATGCCATGGAAGGTGCGACTCTACCGACCTGCAAGGGTGTTTATCACGTGCAAGGTGAGGTGATGATAAACATGGTCAGGGGAATGAAACCTATGGTTTATTCTTCTGAAGAAATGATGTCAGGATATGCAAAAATTTAGAGGGAATCCTATCATGCTGAGAAAAGAATGATACCTGCTCTTGTACTTTTACCGCTTGGGAAGTATGGTGATTTGGTGCACCTGCAACATCTGTGGCCAATACCCCAAGTAAAATCATCTTTTCATACAAATATTCTGAAATAACATGAATTCAAATCAACAAGAGAGGGCATACCAGAAATGTAGTATGAAGGGGGGGCGTTGGGCCCAAAAGTGATTTTGTATTTATGATTATTATTTTTAAATTTTTTAAACTAGAACAAGGAGCTCTGAAATGAAGATGATGAAGTGCTGATTGTTATGTCTCTCGCAGTTTTACAATTGGATACCCCGAGTTCCAGTTATGGGCTCCCAAAAATGGTGAAAAGGGCATTATAAAGGCTAAGATGGCCCTTTTTTAGGTCATTTGTGCTTTCTAAGCTTGAGAGGTCAGAGGCTGAGATTGGAGCATTTCTTGCAGTTGTGGTCAGCCAAATCACCAGGGATTAGCGCCGAGAGTGTCAGGTAGGAGCTAGAACCTCATAATTTTAATTTTTGTCATTTTCATGCTAGGGTGGCCATACAGGGGTACCCTATACGACCTTTTTTAGCTTAGTTTGTTAAGGACCGCGTGGGCGACTGTATGGGACTCGCGCCATCGCCGCGCAAAGACCTGCTCTTTGCGCGAGGACCTCGCATCCTTGTAAATTTTAGGCACACTGGTCTATGTGCTTGTGAGAGATACAGGCACGGGGGAAATGCGCCTATGATTTTAAACTGCGCACAGTCCTTAAAAACTTATGGCTTATGTTTTTTTGAGTTTCTTGTTGGGAAAAACTAATTTTTTGGTGTTTTTGGTGGCAGGATGCTTTGGAGGGAGAGGGATTGGCCTGCCCTTCGCACCCAAGTGGCCCAAAATCCGCACACACTTTAGTGTTTGGCATGTTGGGGGTTACTCAAATTTCTCTAGAACCCCATTCTGAGGTCGCAGGACCCGTTCTTGCGATACCTGGTTCAATGTTGGGACTGCCAGAGGCACATTATGTTGGTACGTGAGACTGATATGAGGATACGACATCAGACGGATATATACTTCGTGACTGGTCTCTTGCCTCACAAGGAGGTTCTACCTTATCGACTGCCTGGGGGGGGGCAGTGAACATTCATCACTAGGCAGAGGAGGCCGATCACTGCGGGCGTGATGCTACCTCGCGAGGTTGTGTTCCTATGGCATGTGTTACGGACTTGACAGAGTTGACTACTCTGTATATGATTGTTCACTTGCTAGGGTCATCTTCGCCCCACAGGGTATCATGGCTGCATATAGTGGTCTTGCGATAACTCCAGGCGGGGCACTTTTTTGACAGATTGGTATACCGTGGTATGGTTAGCCAGCTGACCAAGGTGTAGCGAGGTGCGGCTATGAATTTTTGTTATTCCAGCATCCTGTGCTGTATCATGTATGAGCGGGTCATTATGCTATGGCCTTTCGTTGTAGTGCCATTGGGTCCTCCGAGGGATCCTTAGATGCGTCGATGGGTTCCTATTTTTCCTCGTCATGGTGGGGGTGAGGTTGGACGATACTGGGAAGAGGTTGTAGAGGAGTGGTTCAAATCGAACCCTTAGTTATTTATACAGTCCCCATATGCTGGGTTGGACTTCTGGGGTGATCTGCATATGGGTATTCCTCTCGACTATGCTTGAGGGCCAGCAGGTATGATCTTTAGTTTTTCTACATTTTGAGCATTATTTTCATGTATTTATGTATATGTTTCTATTGTGATGATGATATCATGCTTGTTTTACTTTATAGATGCGGGGCAGATGGGGCATCCATTAGCCTTCCTAGTTGGCCATGCTCCTTGGAGGAGGGATGCTCCAAGGGTGGACCAGGCTCAATAGGGAGTGAGATCGGTACAATTGGCCCGTCAAGGGAGGGCACTTGCACTGCTGCTGTTGGGGGAGATGTAGCGCTATTGGTTCATATTGAGGTGGTTGAGGCTAGAGAATTGGCTGCTGAGGCTCGAGATGTGGATACTGAGGCTCGAGCTGTATATGCCGAGGTTCGTGCTGAGGCAATGGGTGCTCAGTTGCGTGACTTTGAGGATTCTTGGAGTAGGCTGGAGAGACTTAATCGGGGTCTGGATTTGATGACCTGGATGGTATCTAGCTGGAGAAAACGATGGCCCCTGAGCGAGCTCATTGTTCGAAGTTGCACCTGGTAGCACTTGCGACAACTGTTGCTGCTTCGATTATCGCTCCAGGTGTAGATGTGGGTCCACAAGACCCAACTCGAGGGGCCTAGCCCTATATTTTTTGATGTATGATCTAAGGAAAGCACCCCTTCTGAGGATGCTTCGCTATTTTTTGATGACATGTATTTTTTACCTGGCTGAGAGCTAGTAGACTTATTCATTATATATTGGAGCAAATATTTTTTGATGTATATATGCGAGATGTATTTTGATGGCTCTTATGATGTGTCTATGGTTATTTTTATGATGTTTTTATATGTTTATGATGGTGTTTTTCTCATGGTTTATGGTATATACAAGATGCATTGCATTCTAGGACATGGTTACTATGTGATCGACTATGTGATTTTCATCTCTTGGTATATGTGTAAATGTAATGTGATCAAAACTACGGGCCAATCATCGTGCATGCAGGTACTTCCTAAAGAGGCGTGAATCGCGTACTTGAAAGGTTTGGTTTAACTGCAATGCCACTAACTGGGAATCAAGAAAGTAATGTAAATGGCTGATGCCTTGGATGGAGGCATCGCTTAACATTCCGATGACTGCATCATATTCTGCTTGATTATTTGTGGCTGACCTGATACAAACTCTGTTGGTGAGGTACAATGATTAGTCAGGAGAATATATGGCCTAAGTGGCGGCAGCTAAATTTTGTGAACATCGAGAGGCTCCATCAGTGAATCCAAAATAGTAGATGCACAGACGATCCATCTGCGACATAAGAATTCCTAGAAAAACAACCTTTCGAGAATTCCCAGAGCTGTTGTTAAAAGCGATAGAAAATGTGGTGCAGAAAGGAAAAGGATATGATAGAAAATCGTTACCACAACCTTGGTCATATGTGACATACTTTTAATATGGTACATCACTTGTGAAGGTCATTTTTACGTTATTTTCAAATATCATTTTAAGATACTAGCTAGTCTTTAATTCTGCCAGATGCATGCGGTAAATATTCCATTCTTCCTTTTGAAAAATTTACAATTGATGGTTTTATCAACGCACCGCTCACACCAAGCACTGGCCTCCCTTACAAATGATGGACTTGTTAGATTGTTGGCAATACATGCCCTGTTACAAACCCATGTAACTTGGTAGCTGTTGGTGTGGTGGTGTTTTTATTACACAAGTGTACCAAAATACACCTCTCTAGCAGTCGCTTGCTACCAGCAAAGATCATAGAGAAGATTATGGTGCTGTTAATGGACAGACTGGAAAAAATGTAAGACAAAACTCATAAGGTAAGTAATGCATACAATAACATGAACTTAAACATAAAAACACAAGACGATATTTCTCAAATGGGGAAAAAAACCAATACAGACAAATGGAGAAAACTCCCTTTATTGGTTTTTGGTGGTATGAAGAATATAATGCTAACACTCTTGCAATGAGTCCTTTGAGTTATGGTGCTCAAACACTCAAGACAAGGGGGGTCCCTTTCCTTGGTTTCCTTGCAAGTATCTCCTCCCTCTCTCAAAAGGATTGTGATCACTCACTAATGATGGATCTATCTTCTTCACTAGGATGTTGGATGGCCAACATGCTAGTCTCTCTAATCCTCTTACTTCAACACTTGCAAGCTGGTGTTGTTATGGTAGCAATTTGGCCAGCATAACAACGTGTCTCCCTTTTCTCTTCCCATGGCTAGTTTATATAGAAAAATTTGAACTCCCTTCCCTCTCTTGGCCCAAGATTGATAATGACCCAAGAGTAGGACAATAGATGCCTTTGTGGGCTACATAACTCCCCAAGGTGTCTCAAATTCAACTATCCTTGATTGTAATTGACAAAGAATCATCTTCACCAAGTGTGTCAAGTGGTCTCAGATGGTGAATTTTCCCCATTCCTAGGATTGCGCGACTATCGAAGGATAAAGCGCGTTGTGCAGAAAAATCCTTTGTTGCTGGTGCGTTGTCTACCAATTTCTGACTGAACCTTAGGAAATAATTAAATTTTGTCCCTCATAATGTATTTCTGCTGGAAAATATTTTTTTGTACCGTTTGCTTGAAATTTTCTAATGTCTTTTTCCTGTACGATTCTCTGGCGTTAACAATTTCCCCCTGATGTATGAGGTCTATGAGGAACCGTATAGCCGAAATACATTATGTTTTCTTTTTTGTGTGATCCTTTCGAGAGACAGAGAGAGTAACTTGTTATGGATATAAGTAAGGGAAACCATTTTTTAAAGTAAAAAAGAAACCATGATTTGTAGGAAACCTGTAAGTGATAAAATAAGAAATATTTCTACGAGGCAGGCATGTCCCATGCTCATGATGTTGACTAGTTAAGCTAATCTGACAAATATTAGTTCTGTCATGTCACATTGTGGTAGGTGACCTACTGTTGGTTGATGATGATGGTTGCTGATGCCCTCAAGGGCATTTTTATTTGAACAAAAAAGGCTGAATTTGGCAACCACATGCATTGTCTGGGTGTAGTACTTTTTGAGGAAGTGCTCAATGTATGCATGGGTCTTTGAATTATGGGAAACTTCCTGTGTAAGCATTGCTGAAAGAGATGCTTACTCATAAACGGGTCTTCGACTAATTATGACAGAGTGCAACGGTTATGAAGTACGATACCATCTTGACATGAAAATTGGTGTTAATGTTGAATGTCAAGAGGATCAGTGACATCAACGGGAAATTTGAATTACCATTGTGCCACTTGAGGATGCCCCTATTGTGGTGGGGACTCATCCAAGGTACTACCTCCTTCCTGGAGAGTGGTTGTTTAATTCACCAAGAAGGAAGCATCAACCAAGCGAAACAAGTACTAATACAAGGGATCAGTGTTTCTGATGAAATAGGTCGTAATGTGACGGGTTAATGAGACATGATGGAGAGAAGTCATTGAAACTGATGATGATGGTTAACTGGCCCGAGGTCGGAGCTGCAAATGCGAGTGGAAACATTCATAATAACTTTTGATGGGGGAATACTTGGGGTTGGTAGGACATCCAGGGTTGGTGTATGTTTGCTATAACTGACATGATTGGGTGTGGTAAAGAATGCACAACTCTTACCAAGGGTGATTAGGGACTGCTGCTAGTTAATAGATGTAAATATATGGGTGGAAGTCTTTCTCCTAAAAAATCTTTGTACACTTTCCAAAAGAATATGAAAGTGGTTTGGATGTACAAGCAGAAAGATGGGTGCCCCATTAATGTGTATGATCCTGCATGATGATGAGAGGAGTGTGTTTTGCTGAGGGTGGGGGCCCCATTGGTTGGTCTCGGTGCGACGGTGATGAGGAAGATGGAATGTGACAGATAGGCTATGCTTATGAGGGTGTGGTAGGCCAAATGTGAAACACGGTGATGTGTTTTTGACGATCCGCTTATAGAGAATGGTGGCCGGAGAACATAGTTTCAATATGCGATGAGTAAAACTGAATGATGTTTGATAATATATGCATGAACATGAAGTGGTTTCCGGGCTGAAGTTTGTGGCCATGGCTCCAGGTAGTGACTCATGGTCTAAATAAGTGATGGATGCCATGGAATGTGCAGCTCTACCGACCTGTAAGGGTGTTTATCATGTGCAAGGTGAGGTGATGATAAACATGGTTGGGTGAATGAAACTTATGGTTTATTCTTATGAAGAAATGATGTCAGGATATGCAAAGCTTTAGAGGGAATCCTATCATGCTGAGAATAGAATGATACCCGCTCTTGTACTTTTACCACTTTGGAAGTGTGGTGATTTGGTGCGCTTGCAACATCTATGGCCAATACCCCATGTAAAAGAAACTTTTTCATACAAATGTTTTGAAATAACATGAATTCAAATAAATAAGAGAGGGAGTACCTGAAATGTAGTATGAAGGGGGGGCGTTGGGCCCAAAAATGGTTTTTTTTTGAAAACTGGAACAAGGAGCTCCAGATTGAAGATGATGAAATGTTGATCGCTATGTCTCTCATGGTTTTACGATTGGATACCCCGAGCTCCAATTATGGTTCCCAAAAATGGTGAAAAGGGCGATATAAAGGCTAAGATGGCCCTTTTATAGGTCATTTATGCTTTATGAGATTGAGAGGTCAAAGGCTAATATTGGAGTGTTTCTTACCGTTGCGTTCAACCAAGGCACCAGGGATTAGCACCGAGAGTGTCAGGTAGGAGCTAGAAACTCATACTTTTCAATTTTTTCATTTTCACGTTAGGGGGGTCGTATAGGGGTGCCATGTACGACCTTTTTTAGCTTAGTTTGTTGAGGACCGCGCGGGTGACTGTATGGGAGTGGCACCATCACCACACTTTGTGTGATGACCTCGCATCCTTGTAAAGTTTAGGCACGCTTCTCTCCGCGCTTGTGTGAGATACAGGTGCAGGGGAAATACGCCTATGCTTTTAAACTGCACAAAATCCTTAAAAACTTATGAGTTATGGTTTTTTTGAGTTTTTTGTTGGGAAAAAATGATTTTTTGGTTTTTTTGTTAGAAGGATGCTTTGGAGGGAGAGGGATTGGCTTACCCTCCACACCTAGGTGGCCCGCAATACGCGCGCAGATCATTCTTTGACATGCTGGAGTTACTCAGATTTCTCGAGAACCCCATGATGAGGTCGCAGGACCCGTTCTTGCGATACCTGGTTCAATGTTAGGATTTTCAGAGGCGTATTATGGTGGTACTTGAGACTGATCTGAGGATACGACCTCATACGAATATATACTTCGTGACTGGTTTCTTGCCCCATGGGGAGGTTCTACCCTATCCACTACTTGGGGGGGGTAGTGAACATTCATCACTAGGCAGAGGAGGTCAGTCACTGCGGGCGTGATGCTATCTCACGAGGTCGTGTTCTTGTGGCCTGTGTTACAAACCTGACAGAGAAGGCTTCTCTATATATGATTGTTCACTTGGTGGGGTCATCTTTGCCCCACAGGATATTAAGGCCGCATATAGTGGTCTTGCGACAGTTCCAAGCGAGGCATTTTTTTGATTGGGCTAGAATGGTATGCCGTGGTATGGTCAGCTAGCTGGCCAAGGTGCAGCGAGGTGCGACTACGAATTTTGGGCTAGAATCCTGTGTTGTATCATGTATGAGAGGGTCGTTATGCTACCACCTTTTGTTGCAGTGCCACTGGGTCCTCAAAGGGATCCTTAGATGAGTTGATGGGTTGCTGTTATGCCCCATCATAACGGGGGTGAGGCTTGATGGTACTGGGAAGAGAATCTAGAGGAGTGGTTCGAATTGAACCCTCAATTATTTCTAGAGTTCCCGTATGTTGGGACGGAATTTTAGGGTGATTCGGATATGGGTCTTCCTCTTGACTATGCTTGGGGGCCAGCAAGTATGATCTTTAGTTTTTTCTGCATTTTGAGTATTCTTTTCATGTATTTATGTATATCTTTCTATGGTGATGCTGATATCATGCTCGTTTTACATTGCATATGCAGGTCGTACTCGACATCCATTAGCCTTCCTGTTTGGCCATGGTCCTCGGAGGAGAGGTGCTCCTGGGGCGGACCTGGCTCAGTAGGGAGTGCATATCAGTACAGGTGGCCCCTCAGGGGAGGGTACTAGCGTTGTTGCTGTTGGGGGTGATGCAATGCTATTGGTGTGCGTTGAGGTGACTAAGGTTAGAGCATTGGGTACCGAGGCTAGAGCTGTGGATGCTAAGGGTCAGTTAGCAATTGTAGAGGCTTGAGCTGTAGATGTCGAGGCTCATGCTAAGGCAGTGGGTGTTCAATTGCGTGACTTTGAGGATTCTTGGAGTAGGTGGAGAGCCTTACTCGAGGTCTGCCCACCAGGGGATTTGATGACCTGGATGATATTTGGCTGGAGAAAACGATGGCCCCTAAGTGGGCTCATTGTCTGACATTGCGACGGGCAGCACTTGCGGTGGTTGTTGCTGCTCCGATTATCAATCCAGGTGTAGATGTGGGTCCACAAGACCCATCTGGAGGGGCTCAACCCTATATTTTTTGATGTATGACCTATGGAAAGCACCCCTTATGAGGACACTTCCGTATTTTTTGATGACATGCATTTTTTTCTTGGATGAGAGCCAGTGGACTTATTCATTGTATAATGGAGCACATATTTTTTGATGTATATATGCGAGATTTATTTTGATGGCTCTTATGATGTGTCTATGGTTACTTTTATGATGTTTTTATTATCTTTATGATGAACTCTTTGTTTATGTTGGTGTTTTTCTCATGGTTGATGGTATATACAAGATGCATTGCAGTCTAGGACATGGTTAGCTATGCGATCGGCTACGTGATTTTCATCTCTTGGTATATGTGTAAATGTAATGTGATCAAAATTGTGGGCCAATCTTCGTGCATGCAGGTAATTCTTAACGAGGCATGAATCACGTACTTGAAAGGTTTGGTTTGACTGCGATAACACTAATTGGGAATCAAGAAAGTCATGTAAATGATTGATGCCTTGGATGGAGGCACCACTTAACAACTTGATGACTGCATCATATTCTGCTTGATTGTTTGTGGCTGACCTGATACAAACTCGGTTGGCGAGGTACAGTGATCGATCAGGAGAAAATTATGGCCTAAGCGACGACAACTAAATTTTGTGACCATCGAGAGGCTCCATCAGCAAATCCAAAATAGTAGATGGGCAGATGACCCATTTGCAACACAAGAGCGTGACTTTTAGAATAAGCCCATGATGATTGAGATCATCATAAAAAAATCATGGTACATACATATTTATTCTAGGGTACTGAGGCTTTCCTCCTTATGGGTGGAAATTTTTGAGGTAGAGCCCATTGAAGGGGTTGTTTAGGCATGTACCGTCGGGCTCTAACAAAATTTATGCTCCTTTGAGGAGACAAATTTTGAAAATGTAAGGACCCTTCCATAATATTTTGAATTTCCCAGGTCCTAAGGCTTCTTTTGCAACATCATAATGGAGGACTAGTTCCCCCTCGGTAAATGAGCATGGGGTGATGTTGTAGTCGAATGATGCTTTCACCCTTTTCTTGTGGGCTTCTTTATGTTGGAGAGAATCTTACCGGCTTTTGTCGATGAGTTCTAGCTGTACCAACCGTTTCTCTAAAGGCTGAATATTAGTGAGAAGTTCGATGACCAAATGTAAGGTTGGGATTTCACATTCTATGGGAAGCACGACCTCCACCCCGTATACTAACTGGAAGGGTGTGAATCCTATTGAGAATTTGACCGCTGTGTGGTATGCCCAGAAGGATGAAAACACCATATGGTTCGAGTTGGTTTTGTGGTTGTTAACCATGTGCTGTAACATCATTTTGAGTACTTTGTTGACAACTTCTACTTGGCCATTGGACTGGGTGTAATATGGTGATGCAAACTCGTGCGTGAAACTAAGGTGCTAGGATAGCTCTAGGAATATTTCATTCTCGAAATGTTTTCCATGGTCAGATACTAACTCCTTGGGTACATCGAACTGTGTGATGACATGGTTGAAGAAAAATCGTATCGTAATTTCTGCAGTGTTGTTGTACATGGGCATGGATTCTGCGCATTTGATGAAATAGTCGACAACCACTATGATGTAGTTGTGGTTTCCCGACGACGTGGGGTTTCAAGTCATGAAGTAAATGCCCCATGTGCAAAAGGGTCCTGCTACAATGACAGGGTGCAGGGGATTTGGAGGGGCTCTCTCCTTGTGAGTGTAGCAATGGCATAGCTCGCACCTTTTAACTACTTGAATGTAATCGTGAAATAGGGTGGGACAGAAATAACTGACATGTAATAATTTTTGGGCGGTGGTTGCCGCAGGCCCTGCTATGATAGTCATTTATGACTTGCTGGGTTTGGTCGTGAGTAATGCATTGATGTAGAATGATGTCGATGCCTCGTCAATAGAGGACGTACCCCATTAGAAGGTATCGGGGGGCCTGATGGCATATGCGCCTTTGGCCATCACATGTGAGTTGGGGTTTGAATTTTTGGGTTCGTAGAAAAATAAGGATATCACCGTACCAAGGGTACTCCTTTGTCACTAAGAACAAATGTTCATCAGGTAGTGAGTCGTTAATGGGGGATCCTTGGGTGTCATTAGTGAGATCGGTGATGAAATCAGTTAGGATGAGTTCCTTTCTACTCTTGGGGGAGCTGAATTGTAGGTCTGTTAGGTCCCTATATTAATAATGTAGTCCCCCCCTTTTTTTTTGTCGGTAAAAAACTAGTATTATATCATCATCTTAAAAACATAATTTACAAGAGGAGCCACCGTGGCTTGATTACATTCAGTCACCCTCAACGACATAAAGTTCCCATGGATCTGGGGTACTGGCCAAGGCTTTCGAAGCACTTGGTTATTTTCCGCAAAATTACAAAAATTAAATTTAAAGTTATCATCAAGGAGGTGGATGCAGGGGACCTGGTGGAGGAGCCACAAAGAAATGGTCCTAGTGGTGCAGGTGGTAGATGATGTGATCCAATTGAGACTCCAGGGCACAGAGGTGGTCTTAAAAGCGCCTCAAGATACAACGCAGAATATCCATTGCCTCAATGGTCTTTGTCTGCAGGATTTGAACAACACGAATGTAAGCCTCAATTTCATTCCGGTCATTGTACCTATGCTCTCACAGGGTGTCCAAGTTCAGTTGAATCTATTATAGCTGGGTGGAGATGGTGTTAAGGGTGATTGGCACCTCAATGTCGCCAGGGGATTGAGCTAGGGAGAAATCCATGGCTGCTGCTGAGTGTGGGCTCTTGGTTGACTCCGACTTTGAATTGGGGATTTAGGGAGCCGTTCTTTGATCCATTCCTCAACCAAAACCACCATGACGGGCCTGTCCGCGCTCTCTCGGCATGTAGATTTCTTGCTCGGCCTCACTCTTGGTTGCTCGAACGCTCCAAGTCACTTCCAAATTTCCCGTCCGGGATTCCCATGTTCCGTCACTTGACCCTTGGCTGAGGTTAGCTCGGACCTCGACCTGCATCTTGCGGGTGTTGTAGATGAGGGACACACAACCACCCCCGATCTTTCCACTTCCTCCCAAGGAGGTGTAGAGGTTCCACCACCCACAAATTAATACTGATGGGAGGATATATTTCTCCGCTAATCTGAGGCAGAACCACCTAGGAGCTGGGGTGCTAAGGGGTTGCTGATATGTCGTCAACAAAATTTGAGCCGGTACCCAGGTGGTGAGCCCGATTCTCCTAGTCAAGAGCACGTGCACCATCCTAAATTCCCTGCATCCTCCCTCGTCCTGCCCCTGTTGCACCTCGCGCGTTCCAGAGCCACTGCTAGGATACCTCCCTGCTTCCCACCGTTCGTCTCTACTTCCTAATGGGTCTGCTCCTTTGCTCTGTCCAAACTGGCGGAGATCAAGCCAGGGCTTGAGAGCCAGCAAGTGATCGAAAGCACATGCCACTGCTCCAACCTTCACCATCACCCACATAACAGAAATGAGCAGGAGAACATCCTCCCTTCTCCTTAACATGGTCACTCTGCCGATATTTTCCCTTCCCCGAGGCTCTTTAACACTCGATCGTGCAAGCATGGTTAGTCGGCGGGAACGTGGCTTGGGGTCAGGTGGTTCTTAACTTCCCCCCACCCACTTGTCCAAGTGATTGGACACCCCTAGCTGGGATAGTCTAGTCCCTTATTGTTTTTAGTGTAGCCCCCTTATTGTTATTGTTGTACCCCTGTAACCCCCATATTGTTATTATTGTGCCCTTATATTATTATTGTTAGGTCGACTAGGATTATATTGTGACCCCATGGACTCCTATATATAGAAAGGAGGTTTTGTCATTTATATCATCCAAGAATTTTTCATTTATGTAATGTAAAGGAGGTTTGCCCCTCAAAGTGGCTGATTTCTAAGGCATTGATCTCTCTTTTCTTCTATTTTTGGAGCTGATTTCATAACATTTGGTATCATAGCTTTGGATTCTAGGGTTTTGTTGCTTCAACAGGTCATCGTGGCATTTTTGAGATAATTTTTTTTTTCTAAGAGGGTTCAGACACTAAAACAAAAAACCCATTTCAAATAAATCCTGAGGAACATAGTGTAACAATTTCAGATCTTCGTTCACAATATTTTCGGAGATATGATCTGTGGAAGTTAGTGTTTTTGTAGGCTCCCAAATTTCATCTATAATATGTGGCCTTGGGAAAATTGTCATAACTCTCTCTCTGAGCATCAGATTGGAATTCGGTAAATAGTGGCTGAAATTACAAGGACTATAGTTTCCTGTGTATCAATTTTAGAGCTGAAGGAGGAAAAAATGACACGTGGCACACCATACAAGTTCGCTCTATTGAACCAATCCATAATTAGGTCATTGTGGGAGATTGGGAATAACTTTGTCTTGAAGAATCCAAATCAGGTCAGACCTTTGGAATTCGAAAGAAGATTCATAGGGCTACTACAAGACCAGATTTCAGATATTGAAGATCCAAAATCACAAATATAATTCAGTTTCAATATCGAGCTCCTCAAAAGCAAGAAAAAGGTGTGTATTTTTTTTTCAAATTGCATAAGGCTTGTTTGAAAAATCAGTTTGAAGTGGTTCCAAGGGCATATTGAAGCATAGATATCAGTATTGGGTTCTAAAATTTTTCCTAAAAGGAATTAAACAACCATTAAGCCCTCAGAATACTCTACTATGACTCATGAAGAGGAATAAGTGCAACATGATATATCAAAATTACAAGAGCAAGTGCACCATTTCGCTCTCACAAAGAGCAACAAAAAATGAAATGGAAGTTTTGAAGAAAGGCATGGAAGTTAAGATGGATGGTTTGAAGAAAGGTGTGGAAGCTAAGATGGACGGTTTGAAGAATGGCTTGGAAGACATGGAAGAAAAAAATGGAAGACATGAAGAATGATATAAAAGTAGACATGGAAGGTTTGAAGGAAGGTTTTACAACGTTTATACAAGAAATGATTCCTAATGGAAAAAAGTTAGTAGAGGAAACTCATGATGAGAACAAAATAAATGTTAATCGTGATTTCATAAACTCTAATGTTGGATTGACTGCCCACCATATTCCAAAGATCGATATGAGGAAGTTTGATGGCAAGGATCCCGTAACATGGATACTGCAGATGGAGCAATATTTTGATCTTAATAATGGGCAAAACACACAAAAGGTACGCCTTGCAACTTTATATTTAGAACAAAATACATTTGTATGGTATCGATGGCTTTGCTGCCGTAAAAAAATTGTCACTTGGTCAATTTTTATGGAGGAAATGACAACACATTATGAGGATACAAAGAGAAACAACTTCTTTAGCCAATTGATAAATCTCCAACAAAAGGGTTGAGTGTGGAGCACATTGGGGACTTCGAAAAATTGAATATAAGTGTAGTTGATATTCTAGAGGAACACATGATTGATGTCTTCATAGGGACTTTAAAGGATAACATCCAACATGAGGTTCGCCTTTGGGAACCTGATTCATTGGAGAAGGCCTTCAGGTTGGAAAGAAAAATTGAATGTAAAATTATAGCGAAAAGGAAGCCTACCACTCACATCTATAAAAAGGAAGTGTTGCTACTCCTAGAATTCCACAACCTACAAGGTTGATAACACGAAAATTGGAAGAAAAAAGAGAAAAAGGGCTTTGCTACAGTTGTGATAGAAAATGCATTAAAGGTCATAAGTGTGCGGAGAATAAATTATTTTACATAGATTTTGAAGAGGAGGAAGAAAATGAATAATAAACTTCAAAAGAAGAGGATATACACTAGGAACCAACACTAGAGAAAGAAGAAATGAGTCCAACCATATCCTGTAATGCATTGGCATGAATTACTACTCCTAAAAATTCCAAGATAGAAGGAGATATCAAGAAGAAAAAGGTAATAGTGTTGATTGACTCGGGTAGTACCCATAATTTTATTCATTCTAAGGTAGCCAAGGAATTGAATTTCTTCCTATACCTAGCACCAGAATGTCAAGTGACGGTTGCAAATGGAGGAACTATAAATTGCTCTGGAAAATGCCATAATATCAAGCTAACCATGGGGGAAATGTATTGGATAGGACAATTATTTCCATTCCAATGGGTGGTGTTTATGTTGTACTAGGATTACAATGGTTACAATCTTTGGAGATGGTAGCTTTTAATTTTCAAGAATTTTTCTTGAAATTTTTTTCAGAAGGAAAGGAAGTTGAATTACGGGGTATCGCAGGGAAGCCGTGAAAGATAATAAGTTCTAATGTCATGACAAAGGTTCTAAAGAAAGAACAATGAGACGTAATTGCACAATTATGCTCACTAGAAGTTCCAACATCAAAATCATCTATTTCTCCAAATCTCCAAAAAGTCTTGGACAATCATTCCAAGGTGTTTGAAACTCCCAAAGGAATCCCACCTATTCGTGATCGTGATCTTGCTATTCATTTTATTCTAGGAAGTGTTCCTCCAAACATCAAGCCTTACAGATATCCTTATGTCCAAAAGAGAAAAATTGAACATATGATTGTAGAAATGTTAGAGGTTGGTATAATTCGATCGAGTCAAAGTTCTTTCTCTACTCCAGTAGTATTGGTGCACAAGAAAGATGGATCATGGCGCATGTGTTCATATTATAGGGAGCTAAATAAACTCACTATTAAAGATAAATTTACCATTCCTGCGATTGATGAATTATTGGATGAATTACATGGAGCAATTTATTTTACCAAGTTGGATCTCCGTTCATGATATCATCAAATTAGAATGAAGACTGAAGATACTCCGAAAACAAATTTTCAAACTCATGAGGGTCATTATGAATTTTTGGTCATGCCTTTTGGCCTTACTAATGGACCTTATACATTTCAAGGGTTGATGAATTCCATTTCAAACCCTTCCTTAGAAAATCCGTGTTCGCATTTTTTGATGATATACTAATGTACAAAAGGTCTTGGAAGGATCATGTTCAACATGTTGATAGGGTGCTCAAACTATTGAAGGAGAAACAATTATATGCAAAAAAATCCAAATGTTTCTTTGGAGTATAAGAGGTGGAATATATGGGTCATATTGTATCTCACGAGGGTGTTAAGGTAGACCCTAAAAAAATTAAAGCCATTAAGGAATGGAAAGTTAGCACAACCATAAAGCAGTTGCGAGGATTTCTCGGGTTAACAGGGTATTATCGCAAGTTTGTTAAGAATTATAGGAGAATATTAACACCTCTAACAACATTATTGAATAAAGATGAATTTTCATGGACTCCTGAAGCAACTAAGGCCTTTGAACATCTTAAAGAGGCAATGTGCCTAGCACTGGTCTTAGCTATGTCAGACTTCACAAAAACCTTTATTGTGGAATGTGATGCCTTAGGAAATGGAATTGGTGTTGTTTTAATGCAAGAAGGAAGACCCATTTCCTTTGAAAGTCACAATCAAAGGAAAGTATTTACAAAAATATATTTATGAGAAGGAGATGTTGTCAATACTACATGGACTAAAGAAATGGCGACCTTACCTAATGGGAAGACACTTCAAGGTAAAAACTGATCATGATAGTCTTAAATAATTTTTGAAACAAAGACTATCTTCAGAAGAGCAGCAAAAATGGGTCACAAAGATTTTGGGTTATGACTTTGAAATCATCTACCAAAAAGAGAAGCTAAATGTTGTTGCAGATGCACTCTCGAGAAAGGATGAAGAGGTGGAAGCATTGCTTTGTGCCATTTCTATTATCCAACTAGATTGGATAACCGAAGTAAGGGATGAATGGAAAAAGGACGAAGAGGTGTGGACACTCATCCAAAATTTGCAACAAGACCCAATTACATATGATACATTTAGTTGGAAAAATTATTCCTTATGGTACAAAGATCATTTATATCTTTGTAAGAATTCCCAACTAAAACAAAAGATTCTTTTGGAATTGCACACTTATCCCATAGGAGGACACTCAAGATTTTTAAAAACTTACTAGAGGGTGAAGAATTTTTTTTTTTGGATGCCCTTAAATCTGATATTCAAAAGTTTGTGGCGGAATGTTTGGTTTTCCAGCAAAATAAAGTTGAGATAATTAAGACCCCAGGTCTTCTACAACCTTTATCCATTCCAAGTCAACTTTGGAAGGAGATTTCAATGGATTTTGTCACAGGTTTACCTAAGTCCGAAGGAAAGAGTTTCATCATGGTGGTAGTTGATATACTTACCAAGTATGTGCACTCTTGTGCATTATATCATCCATTTAAAGCAAGTACAATTGCAAGTGCATTTATGGAAACAATTCAAAAGCTACATGGAAGAACTTACCCACTGAAAATTCTACATGGGAGGATGAGAATTTTATACAGAAGCATCTAGATCTACTCAAGAGTTTAGGACAACAATTTTTTGAAGGAGAGGGGCATGTTAGGTCACTATATTACTAAAGTAGTCCCTTATTGTTGTTATTGTAGCCCCTTTATTATTATTATTGTACCCCTGTAACCCCCATATTGTTATTATTGTGCCCTTACATTATTATTTTTAGGTCGTCTAGGATTATATTGAGACCCCATGGACTCCTATATATAGAAAGGAGGTTTTTTCATTTGTATCGTCCAAGATTTGTTCATTTATGTAATTTAAATGAGGTTTCCCCCTCCAAGTGGTTGATTTCTAAGTCATTAATCTCTCTTTTCTTCTAGTTTTTGAGCTAGTTTCATAACAAGGTCAAATTCTTGCAGTATGACTATCCATCAAGCGTATTTATGATTGATCATGCAGCGAGTTAGAAAATATTGCATGGGGTTGATAGTTTCTATGACTGTGGTGGTTTGGAGAATGATGTAATGCCAAATATTTTATACTATGTGTACTAGGTCTAGGGCTGTTTTTTATTCTAGCTCATACCTTAATGCAGGCCCAACTAGGTTTTTTCTTACGTAATAAATTACGTGCTCTTTGTTGTCTAGTCCGTCCTAGATTGGCACCTCGACGATGGCTGTAATTGATGCAGATAAATATAAGGTGTAGTTTTTTTTGTAATTGGGTGGGATGATCAATGTGGATGAAGACAAGGTGTATTTTAATGCCTCAAATTATTTTTGAGTCTAATCATCCCATTTGAAAGGAATATACTAATGAAGAAGGCATAGGAAGCCTTGTGCGCAAGTGGTGTAGTCAGGTACAAAGCATTGTAATAAGTTGGCCTTACCCTGCAGACTTTGTAGTTGTTTTAATATTTTTGGTGGTGTTACCTCTTTTATTTCTTTGACCTTTAGGGGGTCAACTTTGATTCCTTGCTCGGATACTATGAATCCTAGCAGTATTCCCGAGTTAATGTAGAGACACACTTGAGAGGGTTCAAGTGTAGGTTGTATTTCCGACATCGTCGAAATTGAGAGGAAAATCCTCGAAATGGTCAACTCGCTTCTTGGATCGTACCGTTACATCGTCCAAATAGGCTAGTGTGAGATGAGCCAAGTCGTGGAAGATATAGTTCATGGCCCACTGAAAGGTGGCGTTAGCATTTTTAAGACTGAATGCCATAACTTGGTATGCGAATGTGCCCCAAAGGGTAGTGAATGCAGTTTTGTACCGATCCATATGTCGGATCTGAATTTGATTATACCTAGAGAATTCATCCATGAAGGATAAGGCCTCGTGACTGGTGCAAGCATTAATGACTTGGTCGATGAATGGAGTGGGGTATTTGTCTTTGGGACAAGCTTTATTTAGGTCTCAAAAATCAATATAGACCCGAATGGTGCCCTATTTTTTCATGATGGGTATAGGGTTGGAAAACTAAGATGTGTAAGCAATCAGATAGATGAATCTAGATTTATGGAGTTTGTCTATCTCTTATTTGATTGCTTCAACTTTAGATGGGTGTAATTGAGACTGTTTTTGGCAGACAGGATAAACGTCGGGCCATGCGTCTATATGATGCTCCACGATGGTGGGACTTAAACCTGGAATTTATGAATAATCCCATGCGATGATGTCCCTATACTCTTGTAATAGGGATGTGCATGCAGTTACTTGTTATTGAGAGCATGTTGCCCGCAAAGATATTTCTTTGGTTTAGCCAGGTTTTTTCGAAATATTTACCTTAACGGTAGATGAAATATTTGACATATTTACTTCCTCAAACATATCGGGCGTTGGGATAGGGTTCTTGAACCAATCTAATTTTCCTAATGGTAGGAAGTATTTTGATTCAATGGAGTAAATGTCATGGGTTTTTGTGCTGCTAGAAAAAAATGCATTTTTTGGTAGAAAAAACGAGTGGCTGTGCATGACATCCCATGGATAATCAGGTTCCGACATGGCCTCTAATATATCCTCATCAGAGTGAAACAAGATGTCTAAAGGGGAATTGTTTTGCATGAGGCCGTGAGGAATGGGTTTGGGCCTAGCAGTGCTGGTTGATAGAAAATAATATGATTGTGTGGTTGATGCCATAAAACCATATGAGGTTAACAAAGCACATATGGGATGGGTCTGCACCGTTGAAGGTACTACTACTGGTGAGATAGTTGCAGCGGTCTCAACACCAAGAAATGATGAGAAAACAACACGAATCATGGTTCCCACAGATGATGAGATGAATCAAATGTGATGTTGTGTGTCATTAGCATTATATGGTGGAAGGATTTCCAAATTGTTGGTTTTATTTTAGCCAGAGGAGGTTTATGCTCTCTTGGCGATGTACGAGGGGTACAAGTATCTTCCTTTAATTGAATATTTTGTCGGATTCAGAGATGGCAGAATTTTTGTAACATAGGGCATGCTTCTGTATCATGGGAGTGACTGGTGAAAATGTTGCATTCAGTAAAGGTACTCACCGAGTAGATGGTGTGCGATCCAGTACTACCCATGATGTAAGACGATGATGATTGGTGATGGTCATGAGATTGTGCATTTCTGGGTTTCTACCATTTACGGGTCTTAGATTTTGTGTGATATGGCTCCCTTGGGATATTTTGGTTTAATGCTTCTTTGACTGCTCTCAATCATGGAAGATACTAACTGTTCTTCGTGTGGTGAAATTGGGAGCATATTTGGCAATAACAACGAGTGATATTCTCTTGATTAGAGAGATGTATACGGGAGGTGGGGTTTACTATGTGCATAATTTTGATGAACCGATTAAGTTCATGACATTGGTTACCATGTGGTTACATTTATTGCATAGGGAATATGAGAAGTTAGCTTTGCACCCTACCCTGACGGGGCGTTTGGTCGCCTTCTCATATCTAGGTTGGTGGTGGTGATGAGAGTAAGGCAACATCAATGCTGGCCATCTCTCTTCAGATACACATAGGATGCACCTAAATGCTTCATTCTCCTGAGTTGTGGAACTTTCTATGGAATTTGAATCTGAACTGTCCAAGTCGACGTTATTGGCAATGAATAGGCGCACAAAATATAACGCTAAGTAGAATCGGGGAATGTTGGGACAATGAAGAGGATGATGGTTACCTTGGAAGATATGACAAGAGTGTTGTTCACATATGGTTAAATACATTTGGACCTAGGTACCATCACTGAAACAATTCTAAAGATGCGCATTGAGAAATCAAATGATTGGTTCGTTGCATAGTGTGTAAACTGGGACTTGAGGCTGAGGATGGTTATGGGTGGGAGGTGACTATCTTGGTGGCCATCTCTCTTCAAATATACATAAAATGGTCCTAGATGCTTCAGTCCCTTGAGTTGTAGTGCTGTTTGTGGATTCTGTGTTTGAATTTTCTAAGTCAAAATTTTTAGCGATAAAGCGTTGTATGAAATCGAACATAGATAGGAAACGATGGAGATGGGGAAAATGATGTATGTGATGGTTTCTTCGACATATATTACATGTATGTCATCTGTGCTGAGACAAGTTTCTTTGGGCAACATGAGAAATTGGGCACCAACGATTGAATGCCCTTAACTCAGGGCATTGAATGATCAACTAATAAGGTTCATTGAACAATGCAAAAACTGGGACATGAGGTGTGGCCCCTGTTTGCCTTCTTGGTTTCTGCGCCGTTGGGTTTTTTGAGTATGAGCATGATGCAAGATTTTCTGGTACGTATAAGAAGGTTTTGGACCGTCCTTTTCCATCTGCATGGATGTTGTAGATGGGTCCTGAAGATTAGATTGCTCTAGGGTGTGTAATTGTTGTCAAGGAAAATCCCCTTTATAGGAAAAGGCGATCACTCTAGCCCTAGGGTGGGTCTAGAAACAAGGGAACATGCTGGTTTATAAATCCCGAGTTTATAAATGAAATGTGGATTGGAATAGATGTCCTACCCCAATCCAACGCTCTTGATGTATTATGTTGCAGTGATCCCTCGATCTTTGTGCTTCAAGCCTTGCACTCCATTGGTAATGATGCTTACACACCTACACAAAGATAAAAAAAATAATAACAGCATACAAACATACATATTCATTTACAACTATCCAACTAGTCAAGGAGAGTTAGAAACTTCAAATACTAACATAGACAAACATGGAACTAGAAATCAATCATGTCATATTAATATATAGAAAAGGGAGTTTACAACCTGCGCCTTGATACTGTAGACCTCCTTTGACTGGTTCAGTCGGGCATGTCTCCAAAGCATCCATTCGTCGATTGGCTCAATGAGGCGAAAGGCTCGAACTCTCTCTTAACTATGGACTATTCTCTGCTATCAGCTCTTGGTCAATTCTAGCTATCTCTGACTAGCTGATTCAATGGAATGAAGAGGGATTTATAGGAGTGGAGGATGAGCTTTGGGATCCACATATGGTGGAGGAAAGGTCTATCCCTTTGGAAAGTTGCATTTTTGTAGGAACTAGAAGGCCAAAGGGATAAAATCGACCTCATCCAGTTGAACAAACATCCATGACTCTACCCACAAAATTGTTACATATTAGAAGCTTCGTTTCCATATTTAAAAAACCTTCCAAAAGTAGCTCGGTGCGGGTGCTCTTTAGAGACAGAGTGACCACAGTGTGGGCCTAGTGTAAATCTGGCCATCAGCACGAGGTCATAACTACACAACCGTGCCGACCCAAAAGCATATGTTTTAAAGGGTCAACTTCAGGAATGATCAACATAGATTGTGTTCCTAACATGTTAAGGGATGAAATGACATTAATTGTGATGTGTGACAGTACAGAGGGGTCACTCTGATAGTCTTCTAGTATTCAGGATGGGGAATGCAGGGACGATGACAAAATGCTGTGTAACAGATGCCCCCTAAAGCATGAAGTCCGAGAGAGAGGGAGGGGTGAAATGATTTATGAGAACATGCCCAAACCAAAATGCCACCATCAGAGGACCTGCAAGATAAATTATGACTGATATCTATGATACATGAATATGTGGTATGGGTGCAACCATCCATAATAGAGAACATGTAATAAGATCCAAGGTATGGACACATCCATCTAGTGAGAAGGATCATCAAATAGACTCAGGTATGTTCACAACCATCCAATCAGAAAATTCATGTATATAGTCATGATAAACCAAATCGTCCCGTAGCCTGGATTTCATCAGACAAAACCCAGGGTCTTGTGCTCCATCTTGATTTGAACAAGTACAAATCCAGGCATGTGAATGAATGAGCTAAAGTCAAACATGCAAGAAAGTCACCTGATTACCAGCCAATGATGAAAGCTATTAACAGGCGTGAGAGAAACCACCAATAATGACAATGGTTCTCAAGGTATTGCTAGTACAATCCACGAAATGTGAACAATGAGCTGGAGTCAAACATTCGCGAAATCACCCGATCTAAGTCCAATGATGAGAACCTGTCGTTGAATGCGAAGAACTCGCCATTGAGGTATGCAATCTCTAAGGTACCAGAAGGGAGTCTCTAGATCAACTTCTTGGATAATGAGTTGAAGTCGACAGGAAGTGACTGGTTGAAGGAGGGCCATAATGTTTCCTACATCATCAACACGAGAAAAAGGAATAAGATGATAATGAATAAGGATTAAACAGAAGATCAGGGGTCGAAAACTGCAGAAGGAACTTCTCTTGAACATATTGGTGACACGACTCCGGAATTTGGCAATATTTGACATTGAGGGATATGAGGTCATGGTGACGAGGCAAAGAGCAGATGAGAGTTCAAATACAGATAACCCAAACCCATGGAAAAAAATGACGAATGTGGGATGTCCCCAACCCGACATGAATTTCAGACAAGTGTCATGTTCAAGAGCAACACACTGTTGACACAACTGATAACTAGTTCCATTTTCTCCCACCATTTCTGGAGAGTACCCCAATTATTTTTGGAAATAAACTTGAAGGGGATAACATATGCTTGTCATGTAAGTTTTTCCTTCGGAAAAATCTATCCTAGTAAATTTTACGAGCCCTAGGAAGGAGGAACTCGGTAACGTCATGGTGACGGCTTCCAATGTCATTTAGTTTTAACGAGTCTGACAAAGGGAAAACTCAGCGTATTTTCATGTTTAGAGAGTCTGAAAAGAAGCAGAAAAGACAACACCAGAAGGTCCCTTTCCCTAGGTAGTCTCTCAGATCCAAAAAGGTATAAAACAATACCCAAGAGAACCTCTTAGCCATGTTCGACTAAGGTATTCCTTTTTCGTAAATAATCTGTCCCAGCCTGAAAAAGGGGTAAACGTATAATGGGAAGATGACGTTTCACAACCTTTAGCGAGTGCAAAATGACAAGAGTCTCGATAATCTTTTCGAGTTTTGAGAGTCAGAAAAGAGCTGAAATATGACTCTAGGGTGGCTTTTTCGTGTTTTTACCGAGTCCGAAAAAGTAATAAAATACAACTCGTTTCCTCATCGTTGCCAGTTTTAGGACCTGTTGCTACACAAGAAACAAACATAAAACCCATTTTCAAGAAAAATAATAAAAAATAATTGAAAAAGGTGTCCAAATACCTAATTAGGGTTAGAAAAGGCTATAATACAATCTAAATAGTAAAAACAATTTACTTTTACCTTTTCACCTTCTTATGAGCATTTTTACTAGTTTCCACTATGAAGTTGGAGAGCTGACTGCACGCAATCCAGGAGGTTATTGACGAATCCATTTCTTCCAGGTAGGAGCTCTGAACTTCTCTTGCAATTCCATCCATTTTTTTATTTGTTTTCATGGTTTGATGCATTTTGTGGAGGTTTTTGAAAAATCTTCGTCGCGGAAGTCGACGCCGATTCCAGGCATGGAGTTGCGCCCAACTCCAGATTTTTTGAACGGTAAGGCGCTGTTCGACGTAGCTGTTTAAAAAACAACAACGCTGAATGTTGCGCACAATATTTTCGAGCTTTCCTTCAAAAATGGCTGGACAAATGGATCAATTCTTTAACCATGTGGCTAATGGAACCTCATATGTTGGTTTTGCAGGAAGAATCAATAGCTAAAATGGTCATAGAGTGGAAATAACGAGAGCATGGGGAAGAGGATGAATAGGCCATGGAGAATGATGCATTCATGGATTCCCTGAGGAACTATGGGCTCCTAAAATTCTTTATGACCCCATGTCTAAGAGCTCAACTAGAGCTGCTACAATACTTGATTAGTGTATGGGACATTGATTGAGAGAGATTCATCATTCACGACCAGGAAATGGAGATGGAATTCTATGACATTTACTTCATAAATGGATTGTCATGGAGGGGAGAATGATCACTGCTGACAGGTACTTGGGCCCTTGGAGAGAGCATGGGCATGTTGATAGATGGATTTTGTCATGGAGCAAAGAAAGCATCTAAGAGTGGCGAGCTAGACATTCAGAAAGTGCCCAACTTACCATTGAGGGTAGTGCTACATACCATTACTTGGGCTGCTGGATCTCAGGCCCCCCATGAAGCTACAAAGATGCAACTCCATTTGGCCATAGATTGCATGGCTCTGACAATTTTCAACTGGGCGGAAGCGGTGACAATCAACATCAAACATCAGCTAACCAAATGCAAAAAAATTAAGCTGAAACAGTTCAGGTATGGGTCCATCTTGATACTATTCATCCTGGAATTGTTACCAATAGTTTAGCATCAAGAAGTGGCTGTACCTATTCCACCAACATGAGAGCCACAGATGGTCCGTTGGGCGGAGTTGATGCCTCGATCAAGAGGTGGTCCACACATGTCGTGGAAACCAGAGTTCTTTGACTGGTTGCGTCAACAACTCGTCGTGGTGGAGGGCTGGCCGTATACCGACACCAATTTCAGGGATGATCCAGATCTTCCACTTCTAGAAGGGGAATACTGGGACGAGGACAGAGGTAAAAAACTCATTTTTTGGATTTTTATGAGTATTATAATTTTTTTTTTTGGTTTTTATATACATGTGTTCTGATATTCACTCATGTGTTGCATATGTTGGACCTAAGAGACTCGCGAGGATGTCCCCCATAGCTCAGAGGGTCCCACGATGTTTCAAAGCGACCCCACATGGCGAGGGAAGTGATGAGGGAGGAATCAAACACAACTTGGAGGGACTCACAAGCGAGATCCCAGACTATGTGATATTCGAGGATGTTCCTCGTGCTTACCAGAGGCACACTGCAGGAGTTTCTAACCGCATCCATTGACCACTGATATGTGTCATACGGGCAGTGATATGATATCATGAGCACCATGCTGATTAGAATCCTAGGTTTCATTTCTGCATATTTTTTGAGAGACATGGTGTCTCAGGATGTAACCAAAACACATATATTTTTTGAACTATGATGTACACGTGGATGTAAACAATCGATATATATATATATGTGTGTGTGTGTGTGTGTGTGTGCTTCTTTTCTTGTCTAAAATCTTACTATGTGATGATGATTTCTTTTTACAAATTCCGCAAATGTATATCTAATACAATATTGGCTACTGCATCAGTTAACATATTCATTCTTTTGGGAATATGCTGATATGTGATATAATAAAAATTCCTTTCTAACAAATGAACACACAAATACATCCTTAAAGTCTGAGGGTTTCTGATATAATAATGCCCATTGAGTTGGAGAACAACGAGCTGGGAATCTAGGTTTACAATTAATTCATGAATGTCGAGGGGAATAGCTTCAGTTAGAAGTTCGATAACTGCACTATATTCAACGACATTGTTATTTTCACGTCCTAGAAAAATGCCTTGAAGGTCTACTAACTCACCGTTAGGATTATAAATTACCCAAGCCAGGGAGGATAGGTTCCGGGTACTGCAGGAGGCCCTGTCAGCGAAACCGAAATAAGGAGTGAAAACATCTACATAGTAAGCAAAGACATAATAAGTAGGAAAAAAATACTCGCAAAGCACACCAAACCAAAAATGAGGTAAGATAAGAATGGTATCATTTTTACACAAGCTTGATAACACAGAAAACTATACTTGGAACTGGTTTCATTTTTACACAAGCTTGAAACAAAGATAAACTATGATTGAAAAGTTTGCATGCCCCCAGCATGGTGAATCAATTCGAGGTACATGCCCCCCAAGCTTCAGTGCATTCACTTGAGTAGACGACTGGTGGATGGAGTGAAGGTTCAATTATGAGATCAAGGGGATCTTATAAGACTCGACTGGGATCTTACGAGATCTGATAAAAGACTCGAATTGAAAAGGGAACCCGTTTCATTTTTTAACGAGGTTGACAAAGTAAAAGAACTATCCTCATGACAACTTGGTTCATTTTTTAAGGAGCTTGACACAAGAAAAGGAACTATGCTTCAAAGATCTTGTTTCATTTTTTAAGGAGCTTGACACAAGAAAATGAACTATGCTTTGATGAGCTTGTTTTATTTTTAAGGAGTTTGACACAAGAAAATGAACATGCTTCGACAATATTGTTTCATTTTTTTAAGGAGCTTGATAAAAGAAAACGAACTATGCTCCAATGAGCTTGCTTCATTTTTTAAGGATATTGACACAAGAAAATGAACTATGCTCCAAAGAGCTTGTTTCATTTTTTAAGGAGCTTGACACAAGAAAACGAACTATGCTCTAACAAGCTTGTTTCATTTTTTAAGGAGCTTGACACAAGAAAATGAACTATGCTTCAACGAGCTGATCAAGACATAGAAAGAGTCATGTCTTCCAAGAGGTTCTCATATGATGGGGGAACAACATCCCAGAAATCACGATCGAATTCCCCTAGTAGATGGGACACGATGGTACTATCACTGGGTGAGGGTAATGAACAAGTGGCCACATAATTAACCTGTGGCGGGGAAGATATCACCGACAGGTAAGGACCAGGAAGGGATGATGGTAGACCAGATGTCACATTAGGACCAAAGAATGAAATTTGATCACTGGTCACGATCCGACCTTCATGTGGAAAACAAATCACACAAAAGAGGGAAGAGACAAGTGCGCCCATGGCATAAGCATATTCACATCCCAGGAGTAAGTTAAAATCCAAGGGGCCTTGGACTACCATCACATATATATATAGATAGTTTTCCTTCCCAAAGTAATAGGTAACTTCGGAAGGATCCCTAATGGTTGACTTGTTCCTCTGTTAAAAGCCAAAAGATTCTGAGTAACAGGCAGAAGCTGCGGAGAACCCAAAATTTTCCAGGTAGTTGAGGATAGAATACTAACCGAGGCACCCTGATATATAATCGTGCCTGGTATGACCATAGCGCAGGCCTGTACAATGATCTCAAAGGGCACGTAATAAGGAAGACTGTATCCCATGAATCGACTCCAATCAAAGGAAGCGACCAAAATACATAGAGGGGGTTCCATAGGAATAAGAGGATTATCCCCTTGCATTACGAGAGCAGAAATACCATCCTCCTAAACTCCGGGAACGAGAGAAGGTGGGTCACTTTCTTGGACATTGGAGGATCACCCTCCTAGATCATGGAAACGTGAGGATCGCCCTCCGATCCCAGGGAATCAGAGGAAACAAAAAGAACCTGACTGGGATGGGACCCATTCTCTACAGAAAAGACTTGATGAAATATAGGTGGAATCAGGTCTACCTTTTTCTCAACCAATTATTGGTCAGAAATGGACTCGGGAGACTGACTTTCAGAGAGAGCAGGATTGACCGGAGATAAATCCCAGTCAATAACTTGATCCACTATCAGAGGACTCGAAGAAAACTTCCGATAACCAATGGAAAGACATGAATCAGAAGCTAAAAGGGTAACCAATACTTTAGAAGCTTCATCCATATAAGGACAAAGGTGAATGGGATGGTTCCCTTCACACAACCTACAGGTAATTTTGATCTTACCTTGTTTCTTACGAGTCTCATTACCTCTTGCTAAAGGCTCATCATCAACATGATGCCCAGAGTTTGATGATGAAGGATGAAATGGGCCAACGAACCACACTTCTAATACCTTGGGAATACCCAGGCAACCATGAAGAAGGTGGTCACCCTCACATAGCTTGCAAGGGAATTTGACTCGGAGAGACAGAGTGGGAGGTTTCTCAATATTAGCTACATGGGTAGAAATAGTTTCCGATTCCACCCCTAGCTTATTTTCCTTCTTCTTCTTCTACTTAGCCACCCGGTTACTAGAATCCAAACTTTCACCAGGTGAAGAGGAAGAATGAGGTGAATAAATAGGCAAAGAAGGTGAGGGGTCAAACTTAGGATCAACATGGGGTTGACATGGATCAGGTGGAGGAGAACTCGGTTGAGAGACAGTCGGTATATTCGAAACCACAGGGGTTGAAAATAACCAAACTGGCAGACCAATGGTTAATCCAGGGAGGGACAACGTTTCCATATATGGGACACTAACATTTCCGAAAGAAGGAAATGAACCAGGATTCCCATCCAAGGGGATCCCTGGGTTGATGGGATCAAGAAGCAGTGCCATTCACCTCAATCTAAGAATCACTAAGGAATATAAATTTAACTAGGAATATTTCATGGGCAGTTAATTTTATAACATTGAAACAAGACTTTGCCTTTTCATGTTGTAAGAGTCAAGAAAAGGACAAAAGGTGACTCTAGTCACTTTCAGTTTGAACGAGCTCGAAAGGACAAGTGCTCTATGATCTTTTCAAGTTTAAAGAGTCACGGAAATATCAAAATGACTACTCAGTAACTCTAGGAAAAAGGGTGTACCAAGCTCCTGTGAACTGCAATATACACCTTGGTGATCAAATGAAAGAGAAACGACCAAGGACTTAATGCACGTGCAGGCAGTCTCCCTGAATGCTATGTTCGGTGTATCACGGTCACAGGGCAGTAGACTTAGCTTCCTATGGATAAAGGATTGAAACCTATGAGGGTCTACCTTTATATATGCGATGGTACAAGGAGCACAAGTCCGTACTAACGTTGTCTAATGCAAGATCGCGAGCAACAACTGCTAGGTTTAATGATGCCGGAACACATCACTAGCCTAGACCTCTAAATATGAGCGTTAAGTTTCAATGCTTCCTTAGGTTGATTGAGTTAATTTTATAGTTTATCTTGAAATTACATTTTAGTTTCAAAGCCTTACTGAATGTGATATCAAGTCCCTAATATGCAAGTATATGAGAGAGAGAATACCATTTCATTTCAATGAAAAGTTAGCTAAGTGAAGGATAGAGGTTCGTAATCAAGTACAAGAATGACACTTTCCTTTATGCTACTAACGCAGCCAAAGAAGAAAAAGAAAAATCTTCTTTTGTCTTTCACTTTCCAATGAAGAATAAACCTACTAGTGAAAAATAACAGTTTTCATTTCCAAACGAGAAGGAAGAACGCAAAATTTTTGTTCTTTTGTATAAGTGAGAAGCAACAATGCAATGCTACACTAAAAATACAAAAAAAATACTAGCTTCGAGTAGCTTCAAATGAAATCATCAAAACACGAAGAGACCAATTCCAAGCGAATATAAACACGTCCTCAAAACTAGGGATGCATCTCCTTACGCAAGATAAGGGGCTTTTAATTCGACTCGATGAGCAATGTGATCTATGATCAGGGTGATGGAGGGACAATCAAACATGCACAGAATGAAAGCTTGACAACCCGACTTTACATACAATCAACTAAAAAGACCAAGCAACCACATGAAAGGTTGAAAAATAAATGACTAAACTGACTCATAAGTAGATTAAACACCCAATGATCATGCGACCAAATGAATGGTTCGAAACACCTAGAAACCCTAGGATGGACAAGTCACACTGTTCGAATGAGAGATAATACAAACTGAAATGAATGAGACAGTCAAGTCAGAAAACAAAAGCTAGATGGATCAATCCAAGAGGAAAAAACCAATCTAAAGGACAAGGCACACTAGAAACTCAGGGAAAAAACCCAAAATACAACCTTACAGGAATCAGCACGACTGTTCAGCAGTATCCAACGCCGAACAGAAAAAATCGCTCCCGTGTCAAAGACAACCGGCGCAACTGTAAAAAAAACAACAACACCGAGCTAGAAAAAGAAGGAAAAATCAAAGGACTGGCTGAGAAAGACAAGACTTATCACTCTAGAAGAAGGCTAAGTGGCCAGAATCAGACAAGCAAGCCAAAAAACAACAGAGAAATGACAAACGGCAAAAGTTGGATGGGTAATCAAAATTCAAAATGAATAATACGAAACAACAGTCGTTGAACTCCCTAATGGAGTCACCAACTTGTTGTGAAAGAAAATCCCCTCTACAGACAGAGGTGAGCCCTCTAGCCCTAGGGTGGGTCTAACAACAAGGGAACATGCTGGTTTCTAAATTCCTAGTTTATAAATGAAATGTGGATTGGAATAGATTTCCTACCTCAATTCATCACTCTTGATGTAGTATGTTGCATTGATCCCTTGATATTTTTCCTTCAAGCCTTGTGCTTCGTTGGTAGCGACGCTTACACACTTGCACAAAGATCAAACAAATACTAACAACATACAAACATGCATATTCATTTACAACTATCTAACTAGTCAAGGAGAATTAGAAACTTCGAATACTAACATAGACAAAGATGGAAATAGAAATCAGTCATGTCATATTAATATATAGAAAAGGGAGTTTACAACCTATGCCTTGACATTGTAGACCTCCTTTGACCGGTTCAGTCGGGCACGTCTCCAAAGCATCCATTTTTCGATTGGCTCAATGAGGCGAAAGCGTCAAACTCTCTCTCAACTATGTACTATTCTCTGCTATTAGCTCTTGGTCTATTCTAGCTTTCTATGGCTAGTTTATTCAATGGAATGAAGAGGGATTTATAGGAGTGGAGGATGAGATTTGGGATCCACATATGGTGGAGGAAAGGTCTATCCCTTTGGGAAGTTTCATTTTTGTAGGAACTAGAAGGCCAAATGGAGAGACTCGACCTCATCTAATCGAACAAACATCCATGACTCTACCCACGAAGCTGTTACATCTTAGAAGCTTCATTTCCATATTTAAAAAACCTTCCAAAAGTAGCTCAACGTGGGTGCTCTTCAGATACAGAGCGACCACAACGTAGGGCCTAGTGTAAATCTGGCCATTAGCGCGAGTTCATAAATACACAACCATGCCGACCCAAAAGCATATGTTTTAAAGGGTCAACTTCAGGAATGGTCAACAGAGATTGTGTTCCTCACATGTTAAGGGATGCAATGATATTCATTGTGATGTGTGAAAATACACATGGGTCACTATGATAGTCCTCCAGTATTCGGGATGGGGAATGCAGGGATGGTGACAAAATGCTGTGTAACAGTAATGCATCTTATATCAAGGCATCTCCAGAAAATACTGGGTGTAGTGCCAGTATTGGTTGCATATGGCGCACACATGGTTGGTGCTTAGTGCTTTACCTTGAGTATTTGTGACCTTCTCCTTTTTACGGGTGGCTAAGGTCATTGTAGTTATTTTAACATGTATAAGATCTTTCAACTCGTCTAATTTCGAGCAAATGTTAGTAGGATGGCCTACGACGTTGCACAATGCACAAGGTTGCTATTGTGACCTCCTGGGAGGTAATGGGAGTTATTCCTATAGAGGTAATGCCTGGGTTTCCTGACGTGGTCTGAAGGGCCAAAAACCAGACTGGTATTGCGAAAGCCATATTTTGTCATGTAAGAGTTTCCATGACTTGTTGAGAAACAAAACTAGGTGGGGGATACAAAAATGGGGTTTGGTAGATAACATATGATATGTCGAATCATAGGTGACGACATCTGTTCTGCTGGTTTCAGGTTTTGACATGGTTTCGATGTTTGATGAACTCATCATGCACACCGATGCCTTCATATTTTTTGGGGCTTCCCCAGGTAGTATAAGAGGATCTCTTGGGTATGTTCCCAGGAGAGTAGATGGTTTGAATTAGGTAGGACCAAATTGCATATACATTGTGATTGACTATGCATATGTATTTATGTATGGTAGTACAAAGTCTAGAGCAGTCACGAGTTTCTCTTCATAGTATGTGAGTTGGTAAATGGTGATGATTTTGTCTTCATGGGGGAACATCATCACCCTAAAAACAAAGTATGCTACCATAGTCATAACGTACATGTAACTATGCCCGAGGAGGATATTGTAGTATAATTGCACGTCTAAGACCTCAATGTATATGAGGATTGTTTTACCAGTCAGGTGCATTGGAACATTTTGGAAAAGACCTACGGGGGCTGATGGGAACCCATCATATGCTTTGAGCATGATGTCAGATGGTTTCAATTCAGGTGATCCTAACTTCTGCTAAACTGTTTTGATCATGATGCAGGTGGATGCTCCTTCATACACGATGCAATAGTGGATGGTGATGTTTTTAACTGAAACCGGTATTTGGGAAGCAACTAGAGAAGGAAGCCTGGGGTCTTACTTGTCTAGATCGAAAACCATTATAAGGGAATCATGAGGTTCGATCGCACCTAAATCAGAAAGTAAGGCTTTCCATTGCACTGGGAAAGATTGCAGGACCTCTAACACTGACATGGCTTGTTAGGTCCCTATATTACTAGTATAGTCCCTTATTGTTGTTAGTGTAACCCCCTTATTGTTATTATTGTACCTCTGTAACCCCCATATTATTATTATTGTGCTCTTAAATTATTATTGTTAGGTCGGCTTGGATTACATTGTGGCCCCACTAGGATTACATTATGGCCCCATGAACTCCTATATATATAAAGGAGGTTTTGTAATTTGTATCATCCAAGAATTGTTCATTCATGTAATGTATTGGAGGTTTCCCCCTCGAAGTGGCTTATTTCTAAGGTGTTGATATCTCTTTTCTTCTATTTTTGGAGCTCGTTTCACAACATTTGGTATCACAGCTTTGGATTCTAGGGTTTCGCTACTCCAAACAGGTCATCGTGGAATTTTATATATAACTTTTTTTTCTACGAAGTTTCAAAAGATGAAATTTTTAGGGTGCGAAGCCAAAATCCTGAGGAACATCGTCGCAAAATTTCAGAGCTTGGTTCGCAATATTTTTGGAGATATAATGTCTGAAAGTTAGGTATTTTTGCAGGCTCCTCAATTTAATATAAACCGATCATCGTGGAATTTGCGCTATAGATTTTTTTCTACGAAGGTTCAGAATCTGAAATTTTTAGGGCGCGAAGCTGAAATCCTGAGGAAACTTGTCACAAAATTTCAGAGCTTGGTTCACAAAATTTTCAGAGATATGATCTGTGGAAGGTAGTGCTTTTTCAGGCTCTTGAATTTCATCTCAAAGAGGTGATTGTGGGAAAAGCTTCATAACTCTCTCTTTGAGCATCGGATTGGCGTGCCGTAAAACATGGCCACAAGTACACAAATTGTAGTTTCTTTGCTATCAATTTCAGAGCTAAAAGACGAAATAGTGACACGTGGAAAGTCATACAAATTCGATCTACTGAAACAGTCCATAATTAGGTCATTGTGGGAGATTGGACATAACTTTACCTTGAAGAATCCAAATCGGGTCAGACCTGTGGCATTCAAAAATGGGTTCAGAAGGCTACTTCAGTGCCAAAGTTCAGATATTGAAGAGCTGTAACCGCTGAGATAATCCAATTTCAATATCTAGCTCTTCAAAATCGAGAAAAATGTGTGTAATTTTTTCCGAATTGCATAAGTCTTATTTGAAGAATCAATTTGAATTGATTCCAAGGGCATATTGTAGAATAGATATCAGTATTGGGTTCTAAAAAATGCCCCGTAAAAATAATTCAACACCCATTAAGCCTTCAGAAGGCTCTACTATGACTCATGAAGATGAAGAATTGAACATGATCTATCAAAATTACAAGGAAATAAAGTCTTTTAATTTTATATGGCAAGGGAGAAACAAAAAATGAAATAGGAAGTTTGAAGAAAGGGCATGGAAGAAGATGGACGGTTTGAAGAAAGGCATGGAAGCTAAGATGGATGGCATGGAAGCTGGCATGGAAGCTAAGATGGATGACATGAAAGACAACATGGAAAACATGAAGAATGATTTAAAAGCAGACATAGAAGGTTTGAAAAAGTTGATACAAGAAATGTTCCTAATGGTGAAAAGATAATAGAAGAACCTCATGATGAGAACAAAATAAATGTTAATCATGATTTCATAAACTCTAATGTTGGTGGAAAGAACCACCATATTCCAAAAATGGATATGAGGAAGTTTGATGGAAAGGATCCTGTAACATGGATACTACAGATGGAGCAATATTTTGATCTCCATAACGTGCAAAACACACAAAAGGTACGCATCGCAACTTTACATTTAGAACAAAATACATTTGTATGGTATCGATGGCTTTGCTCCCGTAAAAAAATTGTCACTTGGTCAATTTTTACGGAGGAAATGATAGCACATTATGAGGATACAAAGAGCGACACCTTCTTTAGCCAATTGATAAATCTCAAACAAAAGGGTTTAGTGGGGCAGCACATTGAGGACTTCCAAAAATTGAATATAAGGGTAACTGATATTCCAGAGGAACACAGGATTGATCTCTTCATAGACACTTTAAAGGATAACATCCAACATGAAGTTCACGTTTTGGAACTTGATTCATTGGAGAAGGCATTCAGGTTGGCAAGAAAAGTTGAATGTAAAATTATGGCGACAAGGAAGCCTACCACTCAATTCTATAAAGAAGGAATTGTTGCTACGTCTAGATTTCCACAACCTACAAGGTTGACACCACAAAAATTGGAAGAAAAAAGAGCAAAAGGGCTTTGCTACAGTTGTGATAGAAAATACACTAAAGGTCATAAGTGTGCTGAGAAGAAATTATTTTACATAGATTGTGAAGAGGAAGAAGAAAATGAACAAGAGGATATACACCAGGAACCAGCCCCAGAAGAGGAAGAAATGAATCCAACCATATCGTGTAATGCACTGGCAGGAATTACCACTCCTCAAACTCTCAAGATAAAAGGACAAATCAAGAAGAGAAAGGTAATAGTGTTGATTGATTCAGGTAGCACCCATAATTTTGTTCATTGTAAGGTAGCCAAGGAATTAAATTGTTTCCTATACCCAGCACCAGAATGTCAAGTGATGGTTGCAAATGGAGGAACTATAAATTTCTCTGGAAAATGCCATAATATGAAGCTAACCATGGGGGAATATGTATTGACTAGTCCAATGCTTGCCATTCCTATGGGAGGTGCTGATGTTGTACTAGGAGTACAATGGTTACAATCTTTGGGGACGGTAGCTTTTAATTTTCAAGAACTTTTCTTGAAATTTTATTCAGAAGGAAAGGAAGTCGAATTACGGGGTATTTCGGGGAAGCTAGGAAGGATAATAAGCTCTAATGTCATGACAAAGCTTCTAAAGAAAGAACAACGAGGCGTAATTGCACAATTATACTCACTAGAAGTTCCAACATCAAAATCATCTATTTATGCAAATCTCCAACAAGTCTTGGACAATCATTCCAAGGTGTTTGAAACTCCCAAAGGACTCCCACCTATTCGTGATCATGATCATGCTATTCATTTGATTCCAGGAAGTGTTCCTCCAAACATCAGGCCTTATAGATATCCTTACTTCCAAAAGAGTGAAATTGAACGTATGATTGAAGAAATGTTAGAGGCGGGTATAATTCAACCTAGTCAAAGTTCTTTCTCTGCTCCTGTAGTATTGGTACACAAGAAGGATGGATCATGGCGAATGTGTCCGGATTATAGGGAGCTCAATAAACTCACCATTAAAGATAAATTTCCCATTCCTGTGATTGATGAATTATTGGATGAATTACATGGAGCAATTTATTTTACCAAGTTGGATCTTCATTCGGGATATCATCAAATGAGAATGAAGACTGAAGATATTCCAAAAACAACATTTCAAACTCATGAGGGTCATTATGAATTTTTGGTCATGCCTTTTGGCCTTACCAATGCACCTTCTACATTTCAAGGGTTGATGAATTCCATTTTCAAACCCTTCCTTAGAAAATTTGTGCGAGTATTTTTTGATGATATACTAATCTACAGCAGGTCTTGGAAGGATCATGTTGAACATGTTGACAGGGTGCTCAAACTATTGCAGGAGAAACAATTATATGCAAAAACATCCAAATGTTTCTTTGGAGTACAAGAGGTGGAATATCTGGGTCATATTGTATCTCACGAGGGTGTTAAGGTAGACCTAACAAAATTAAAGCCATTAAGGAATGGAAAGTCCCCACAACCATAAAGAAGTTGCGAGGATTTCTCGGGTTAACAGGGTATTATCGCAAGTTTGTTAAGAATTATGAGAGAATAGCAGCACCTCTAACAACATTATTGAAGAAAGATGCATTTTCATGGACTCCTGAAGCAACTAAGGCCTTTGAACATCTTAAAGAGGCAATGTGCCTAGCACTGGTCTTAGCTACGCCAGACTTCACAAAAACCTTTATTGTGGAATGTGATGCCTTGGGAAATGGAATTGGTGCAGTTTTAATGCAGGAAGGAAGACCCATTTCTTTTGAAAGTCGTCCAATCAAAGGAAAGTATTTACAGAAACCTATTTATGAGAAGGAAATGTTAGCAATAGTGCATGCACTAAAGAAATGGCGAACTTACCTAATGGGAAGACACTTCAAGGTAAAAACTGATCATGATAGTCTTAAACACTTTTTGGAACAAAGACTATCTTCAGAAGAGCAGCAAAAATAGGTCACAAAGATGTTGGGTTATGACTTTGAAATAATCTACAAAAAAGGAAAGCTTAATGTTGTTGCAGATGCACTCTCAAGAAAGAATGAAGAGGTGGAAGCATTGCTTTGTGCCATTTCTGTTATCCAACCAGATTGGATAACTGAAGCAAGAGATGAATGGAAGAAGGACAAAGATGTATGGACACTCATTCAAAAGTTGCAGCAAGATCCTAGTACATGTGATACATTTAGTTGGAAAAATGATTCCTTATGGTACAAAGATCGCTTATATCTTTGTAAGAATTCCCAACTAAAACAAAAGATTCTTCTGGAATTGCACACTTCTCCTTTAGGAGGACACTCAGGATTTTTAAAAACTTACCACAGGGTGAAGAAAGAATTGTTTTGGGATGGCCTTAAATCTGATATTCAAAAGTTTGTGGCGGAATGTTTGGTTTGCCAGCAGAATAAAGTGGAAACAATTAAGACCCCAGGACTTCTACAACCTTTATCCATTCCAAGTCAACGTTGGGAGGAGATTTCAATGGATTTTATCACAGGTTTACCTAAGTCCGAAGGAAAGAGTGTCATCATAGTGGTAGTTGATAGACTTACCAAGTATGCACACTTTTGTGCATTATCTCATCCATTTAAAGCAAGTATAGTTGCTACTACATTTATGGAAACAATTCAAAAGCTACATGGAAACCCAAAGGTTATTGTGAGCGAGAGAGATCCCATTTTTACTGGAAATTTTTGGACGGAGTTATTTTCTTGTTTGGGTACTCAATTAGCTCATAGCTCATCTTATCATCCTCAATCCGATGGTCAAACTGAGATAGTAAATAAATGTTTGGAAGGATATCTTCGTTGTTTTGTGTCTGATAAACAAACACAATGGGTCAAGTGGTTACCTCTCGCTGAATGGTGGTATAACACTTCCTTCCATACTGCAGCAAAAATGACCCCATTTATGGCACTTTATGGATATCATCCACCATCCATAACATCATATTTAAGAGAAAATTCGAAGGTTCAAGCAGTGGAAGATCACATCGAGCATCAGCAAGAAGTTCTCCAACTCTTAAAGGATAACCTGAATTTGGCACAAAATCGAATGAAGCAACAGGCAGATCAACATCGCAGCGAGAGAAGTTTTGATGTAGGAGATTGGGTATTTTTACGGCTACAACCATACAAACAAATGTCCCTCGAGCAAGCTAAGAAGGATAATAAATTATCACCAAAGTACTATGGTCCTTACAAGGTGTTGCAAAAGATCGGTACTATGGCATACAAATTGGAGCTTCCTGCTTCTTCACGAGTGCATCCAATTTTCCATGTTTCATGCTTAAAGAAGGTTATAGGTGAAAATCTTCCAGTTCAAACAATATTGCCCGAACTTGATGAGGAAGGAAAAATCATATTGGAACCTGAAGCAGTCACGGAAACAAGAACTCGACAACTACGAAATCGATCAATTTCAGAGTATCTCATCAAGTGGAAGAACTTACCCACTGAAGATTCTACATGGGAGGATGAGAATTTTATACAGAAGCACCCAGAGCTACTCAAGCATTGAGGACAACACTTTTTTGAAGGAGAAGGGCATGTTAGGTCCCTATATTACTAGTATAGTCCCTTATTATTGTTAGTGTAACCCCCTTATTGTTATTATTGTACCCTTGTAACCCCCATATTGTTATTAGTGTGCCCTTAAATTATTATTGTTAGGTCGGCTAGGATTACATTGTGGCCCCACTAGGATTACATTATGGCCCCATGGACTCCTATATATAGAAAGGAGGTTTTGTAATTTGTATCATCCAAGAATTGTTCATTCATGTAATGTAATGGAGGTTTCCCCCTCGAAGTGGCTTATTTCTAAGGCGTTGATATCTCTTTTCTACTCTTTTTGGAGCTGGTTTCACAACATGGATGATGGAGACTAAGCTAAATCATCCACTATACTATAACTATGAGAAGATTTGGAATGATGCCCTGCGTGCCTTGTTAGTCATTTGACCTTTTTTGGCATGGGCTCAATAGGTACTTTAGAGATGGTTAACGGCACAACAAATGCGCTCGTACTTGTACCTGAAGGGATGGTATCCAAGGGTGCGTCGTAGTTACTGGTCCATGTTTGGAAGAACAATTCTTCTCCGAACATGAAGATACCATGGCTGTTTCCTGCGACTTTGTTTGGGGTGGTTGTTGTTGCTGGGTGTTAACCACTCCTTGATGGGGGAAGGGTTCCTGCATGACTGTAGGTTGTTGGTTTTGTCCCCCTTATCCTCGATTACCCTGAAGTTGCTTCAACTCAGGAAGTTCGAGACAATGGTGAGTGTAAGGACCGTACCCCCCACATATGGCACAATAATGGTTTGTCCTTAGACTAGTTGTATGATTTTTCCTTTGAGAGTTATTGGTTGGTTCATGGTTCTGATTTCAGTTGGAGTTGCCCCAAGCCTGAGATCGCGGGGGGCATTGCTGATTGCTGCCCCCCTGTCCAGATTCTCCCTTTGGTTTTCTCTTTGGTTTTTTCTTTGTAGAGGTCAAAGGATTATTGTTATTCTCACGTTCGTATGAAGGTTGCTGCTGAGCTTAGGAGGGTTTCACTAGGTTAACTGGTGCATTGTTTTGCACTGGTGGTATATTTTTTGTGGGGAAAGGGGAGTGTTGGTTCCCCTATCCTTGGTTGGAATATGCATGTTGGGTTGGCTCTTTAGTATCAAAATTTCTAGTTAAATACTGAGTCCCCTGCAAGGGAGGGCATGGACCTCCTTGCAGTTGGTGGTATGGAATTGCCCTGTTAGTCATGTTTTGTAGAGGTGCATACTGACTATGATAGTACCCTCGTTGTGGTACATTTTTTGTAGTATCATAAGAGTATCCAAGGTGTTGATAACTATTGTTTGGTTGACTTTGGGCTAAATACCCTATCAAATCGTCAGCAGTATTCGATGCACCTAATAACTCTCTATAAGTTTACAGGCGTGGGGAATTTGATAGGATATGGTAGATATATCAGATTGGGTGTAAATGAGTTCTAGTTGCTAGGCTTTACTTGGAATATTCCTCAGTGCGAGGTTTTTGCGTTGTCACATATTTTGAAGTTTCTGTTGTGGGTGTTTTCAAAAATAAGTCTAGAAGAACTCCATTGTCGAGATTGGATTTGCAAAAGCTGCGACGCCTCCGCCATTCGTGGAGATGGTCTAGTATATGAACGACACGTGTTTGTATAAAATGAGAGAGGAGTTCCATTCTCGAATCATGATGAATTGGGAGCTGGAACTAGGCGAGGAACACAGTTGCGAGGGAACTAAAGGTTCCATGTGACGCAAAGGGCCAGTCAACATACCATTTCGCTGCTAGCCCTGTAAGGATGTGTTGAAATAGTCTTAGCCGAATGGTATCATCTATGATACCGTTCGACGAACACCATAGGTGGAAAGTCATAATAATATTTCTTGGGTCTTCTGTTTTCTTACCTTCAAATTTTGGAATATCTAATGGGAGCTTTGTGGGCATGGGTGGTCAGTTAAGGCCATGTGCAATAGGGTCATTTGTTAAATTGGTCAAATTTTGAAGATTTAATGATGCTAAGAAAGGTAATAGAGTATTGAATGCCATTGTATGATGATGTTGCACAGGTATGTTTATGTGGTGGCCTTGGGGAATACTTCTCTGTGGCGTTTCTTGAGGGGTGGTTTGCTGACTCCCCAAAGGGGTAGCGATCCTTTGACCTTGAGGGGTCGTAGGAGGAGTTGAGTGTAGTGACCTTGGAGAGGTCTGCACTGGTCTGGTGGCTGGTGACCCCTGGGGGGTTCCAATCAAATATTCCCCAATAATGGAAGATCCTATAACGACGACAATGTTACATCCTATACACCTAAATGGCGCGAGGTTGGGCCCTCCTTCCTCTAATGGGGGGAGGTTTAAGAAACACCTAGATCGACAGGGTCCCGTTGGGTCACGTATGGTGTTGATTAGTGTAATATTGATGTTGTTTTTGATTTTGGAGGAAGGATAATCTATATCTATGCAATAACATAATCACATACATAAAACAAAGCGAAAAATGGAAAGGTAATTTTTATCTTTAAATTTAAACTGTGTGATCAATCAAGAAAAAATGAGGTTTTTGTTTGTTTTGTGTATGATACAAAAAGGCTATATAGACATGATCGTCCTCACACTCTCATGGTAAATGGGCCTTGTAGAGATAAATTCTAATGGGTACTGGGGCCAACGTTCTGAAAGAACTAGCGACGCCTTCCAGCAGCTGAAGAAACAACCAAGGTAATGGTGTGAGGATCTAGTGCTGCCTGCACCGTCACCTATAGGGAAATGACACCCTAGTTTTTGGCCACTAAAGTACCTTCATCCAATGTGAGCATTCAAGTGTTTATATTCTTGGTATTTTGTTACCAGTACCGAGCACTAGATGGGTCAGGTAGCCTGAAATAGTACCACACACACTGGAGCTACGCCGAACCCCCTCTGAATCGGGTCTCTATAATGCTTTGGAAATTGTTTCTATGGGAAGATAGAAGGATTTTTAAGCTCCCTAAATAGTCAAAATCTATTTTTCAAAATGTATTATGACCATGGTGACTTATTGGATGCCTACCCCCAATGGTCCTAACCTTAACTATAATTTCTTTTGTGGCCCCATCAATTCCCTCCTAATTACACTATGTTTTGTTTGTTCCTTGCAAAAATTTGAGATGATTTGCGGATAATGGGATGCATTCAATTTTCCTAATTAGACTATGTAGAATTAAAGGGAGATGGTAGTTCAAAATCGTTTTGAGAAAGCGTTCATATGCGAACCCAGGTTCACCGAGAGGTGCAAGGGAGGCAAAGATTACTTGCTTTCTGTATTTAAAATTTTGACCCTAGTCCCAAGCCTAATGCACAAAATGAAGAAATATCTTATCTAGAAAAGAGAATTTCTGATTATGGGCCACTTAATCCTCCTAATTAAACTATGTGTTCTGCCTAAGAATTAGAAAAAAATAGCTTGAAAAAGAAAAATATGTGGATTTTGGCCACTTACTCCTTTTTTTAGTTAAGCTATTCGTTTTTTCAAATGTAAATAAAAACACTTAATCACTATACTAGTAGTGGTTAGTGCAGCAATTAATTGTCCTAAAATATAAAAATGCAAATTAATGGTGAAGGAAATTCTTTATGGGTTTCCAATCACCTCCAAAACTAAAAAAATATAGTGATTTTTTGCTTTCTGTAAATACAACGCGGGTTTTTTACGCACAGGCGCGGTATGCATGTCTGTCTGAGCAAAAGGCGCACTGTCACGAAAGATAAATTTTTTTTTTGGCTCTCTGCGTCTCAGAACAAAGGTTGAATGTCCTGAATAATTCACAGAGAGTATCTAAATCCCTTGTAACTGGTTGTGCAGGGAGGATGTCCTGAAAAAAATCAATAACCAAGAAAAATAATCGAGTATGGTTTCAATCCTGTGGTGGTGTTTTTGTTACACAAGTGTACCAAAAGACACGTCTCTATCAATAGATTGCCACTTGCAAAGACCACGGAGAAGATTATGGTGCTGGTAATGGACAAACTTAGAACAATGTAAGACAAAAATCACTAATGATGGAGCTCTCTTCTTCACTAGGATGTTGGATGGCCAATCTGCTAGTCTCTCCAATCCTCTTGGTTCAACACTTGCAAGCTGGTGTTACTATGGTAGCAATTTGGCCAGCATAACAATGTGTATCCCTTTGCTCTTCCCATGGCCAATTTATATAGAAAATTTTGAAATCCCTTCCCTCTCTTGGTCTAAGATTGATAATGACCCAAGAGTAGGACAAGAGATTCCTTTGTGGGTTGCATAACTCCTCATGATGGCTCAAATTTGGTTGTCCTTGACTATAATTGACAAAGAATCATCTTCACCAATGTGTCAATTAGTCCCGGATGGTGACTTTTCGCCATCCCTAGGGCCACGCGGTTATCGAAGGATAAAGCACACTGTGTGCAAAAGGCCTTTGCTACTGGTGCACTGTCCTTGGGATGGACAAAAGTCACCATCCGGGAAAAGGCTAAAAAATAATGAGAAATATTGTAGAAGAGGATCAAAAAATTGCAAGAACAGGTTCATTTGCTGAAGACTAATAAGAGTGAGATGTTTACTTTAGCGTAAGAAATGTTGGCATGGAGGTCCCTGCAAATAGTTGCTCCCTTATTGTTCACGAATATTATTTGTTTTTTTGTTTGGAGAGCATTCACCATGAGTTGAGTAATAAATTAAAGGACCCCATGCAATTGTTAAGGATTTTGAGAGCTAATAATTATATTCACGAACACTTGCTATGTGAGTTCTATATGCATGATTATATCATAAGAAATGATCATAAATTTAATCCAGTGCCATTTGTAGGAGGTATCCAATTAAGGGCTTTTACATATTTTATAATCAATCAAGTTAAATGGAAAAAGGCCTTTGACACATTTGAATAAAATCAAGAAAACCGTTCATTGATGGTTAGGATAGAGAATAACCAATCTGGCGCTATTGTAAACTTTATCAGTTTCTTAAGTTAGAGGGCCAAAAGGAACGAATGCTTGTGACACAACGATGGTGTGTCAACCTGTGCACGAGGAAGATTTATACCTTTAGGGAAGAAGCTAAGGATGCTTGTCAGAAACATTTGATACTTTCATTAGCAGAAGTAAAAGCACGAGAACCCTTTGTGGCACCCAAATTCTCAAGAGCATTGGACAAAATTCCATGGTATATTGATTGCATGAAACATTGCGGAGTTGAGTGCCTTGGGTTAAGGTTCTGGTTTCCTATTATCTAGTTAACTTCTGATCACTATGAGACGACATATGAAGAGGATGAAGAGTGGTTGAAGGAAATTATTCACACAAATGGATATCAGTTACTTGGGACCAATATGGCAAAAAAATATGACCTCAGTCAACTTCATGCTAGTCACAACGGGACCAATCCTGATTTATGTCGAAAGAGGTCTGCATGAGGACATGCAAACAAGCCAATTTGGGGGAGATGTTGGCCGACAAACAAATCCCTATACCTTCTGATTTGTTTGATTTACCTCAAGTTTTGGAACTTATTTCTAAGGGAATAGATCTAAAATTTTCCTTATTGGTCCATCAACTTGAATCCCTTGAAATTCTTGTCTCCCTTTTAGAATCCTTTAATACAAAATAAGAATTTGAATTACAATTACCTGAGATCAAACCTGGAGATTTTATATCTTCTGTTATTCATACCTACCCTTCTACTTCTGCTAAGCCTAAGGAGGAACTTAGAATTTATACAAACCCTTTAGCATTTGAAGATCAAGGAAATTTTGTTCCTGAAGGTGAAAAGTTAATCATTCACCCTCAATTTCCAAAAAATCTTATAATATCAGAGCAAATATCCCCTAAGAAACCTTCAATTTCTAAACATTCAAGTTCACAACCAATTATGGCTAGTGTGGGACCAATTATGATAGCTAGATACGTAGCATTAGTGTTACCACCAACAATGCAGATTCATGATTTTCCTTAAGGTTATTTAAAACATCTACCCAGGTACAATGGGGAAACAATACCAAATGAAGACGATCAATTATCTGCATTTTTTGATTTTGAAAATAATAGGAATAAAGAACATGATGATGTATATATGAGGATTTTTGTTCAATCATTGGAAGGAAATGTTAGGATTTGCTTTAGACAATTATAACAAAATTCTATCTGAACATGAGCAGAGTTAACCAATATTTTCATAAATCAATGGGGAATAAAGAAGGATCCTGTTTATTATTTAATTGAGTTTGAGAACCTCAAAAGGAATCCTAATGAGGCAATGTTAGATTTCATCAAGAGGCTTATTAAATTTACAATAAGAGTCCTGTAAATTGTAAACCTCCTGTCGCTGCAACAAAGGTTATATTTTCTAAGGCTTTTAACAACAAAGTTTCTTTAATGTTGAGAGAAATAAAATATATTACTTTGGAAGACGTGAAAACTAATGCAAAAAAAATTGAGGTTAACAAATCAAACTCAAGTAAATTGAGAGCAAAGGCAGAGAAAGCAAAAATAAAATTGAAGGAAAGAACATAACCTAGTTCATCTTCAAAAAATAAGGATGAGGAACATAAAATTGATGAAATCACTTCAACGTTAAGAACTTGTCTAATATAATTTCAAGGATGGAGACATAGCTTAGAAAAGCGCAAAAAATTATGAATATACATCTAGGACCCTACATAATACCTTTTCTGTCACAAATATTATAGAGGGAAAGACATAATACTGACAAGCATATTCAATCCCCATTGATGACATATGATCAGGATGTGGAAGAAATAACACTTGTTGTATATGACATGAATTATTTTTTTGATTAACATATTGAAAATTCTATTGTTCCTATGAATCAAGTTCAATTTGTATCTTAGAATATATAATCTTTTTAAGTTTCTAAATACCAGGCCTTTCTTGAATTTTTAATTGTTGAGCTAAATACAAGATATGATCTAAGACCAAGACAAAGTCCAGGTCGACCTGTAAATAAAGTTACCTTGGATTTACCACAAGACAAGATTATTGAAACTTTATCTTCACAACCTCAAAGTCAGTCACCTGACCAACCAACAATAGAAAAACTTGTTTCTCTTGCTTTTAATGTAGAAAAGGAACTAGAAAAAGTCAAAATTCCAATTCCTTTATTAGAACTCAAGAGAAACCCTGGTTACAAGAAACATGTGTCTAAATGGATTAAATCTTAAAATGTGGATGCTGAAGGAGATGTAATAAGTTTTCAAGATGAAGAACCTTCTGTTATTTTTGGACTAAGTCTGGACATTCAAGATGAGAGTGTTCCTCCTTTCTATTTAACTCTAAAAATCCATGGTTTTATTCTCTATACTTGTATGTTAGATTCCAGTGCATCCCATAATTTAATGCCAAAAATCATTATGGACCAACTTTAGTTGCAGGTGATAAGGCCCTACCATGAATTGTATACATTTGATTATAAAATGGTGCAATGTTTGGGGCTAATCAAAGACTTGGTAGTGAATTTATCCCAAATTCTTGCAAAAAGTGTGGTAATGGATATAGTGGTTACAAATATTCGCCCAAAATTTGGTATGCTGCTATTAAGGTTCTGGTGTGCTAAACTTGGCGGAAGTTTACAAATGGATATGTCATATGCTACTATTCCAGTCTATGGGGGAGAACATTTAATATTTTAAAAAGAAGTAAGGTTTATAAATATTGTGTGTAATGTTAGGCAAGTTGTAAATCACCCTATCTATGTCATGGACCAAGATTTAGGGTGTTTCATTCTAGCTGTAAATAATGTTTGCAATGTACAAAACATAATTGAAGACACTGTAAGTATTCCTCACTCTTCAAAATATGATATTTGGGGGATGTATTTTGATGGAGCCTCATCCAGATATGGATCTAGAGTTGGAATTGTTTTAATTTCACCTGAAAAGAAAATCATCACTCAATAGTTTGAACTAGATTTTGAGGTCACTAACAATGTGGCAGAATATGCAGCTTTAATACTAGGATTGGAGTTGGCCAAGAAAATGAAGGTTCAAATATTGTCAGTATTTAGTGATTCATTGTTAGTGGTGAAACAAGTTAGAAATATTTGTCAGACAAAACATCCTAGGTTAAAATATTACATGAATGAGACATGGGACTATAGAGAGAATTATTTTCAAGCTTTTAACATTGAACCTATACCAAGAGAAGATAACATGTAAGCAAATTATTTAGCAGTTTCTGCAAGTGCCTGCAAAGTCCTAGATTCCTTCCAGTTGCAGTACTAGATTGAAGTTAGGTACAAATATTCTATACCTGATAATGTGAAACATTAGCAAGTATTTGAAGATGATGAGAAATTGAAAAAAATTATGCAAACAAGAATTTTCTTGTTTACATATTGATGAAGAGAATAATGAAACAATAACAGAAGATATTGTTGATTTAGAGATAAAATTCAAGCAGAAAATAGATGACCATGATATTATCCAGTTATCTAATAATCAAATTCATAAAGGATTAGCCCCCCTTGAGAGATTGTTTGTCCAAAATGATGTTATAAAATCTTTAGGTCCAAATTCACTAACAAAATGATGTGCAAGACTATAACATTGGTACAACAGAAGAAATTAGAAACATCAAACTTTCAGTGACACTACCACAGGAGATAAAATACAAATATGTTCAATTATTCAAGGAATATAAATATGTTTTGCATGGAGATATGAATATTTGAAGACTTATGACACATATATCATTAAACACAAGATTCCTTTAAAACTAGGGGCTAGACCATTTCAACAAAAAATGAGGAGAATAAATCAAATCTTGTTGCCAATAATTGAAAAGGATGTAAGGATATTGCTAGATGAAAAAAATATAGTTCCTTTAAGATATTATGATTGAATTTCCAATACGATTCCTTTCAGAAAAAATAATGGAGAAATAAGATAGTGTGTTTAGTTTAGGAATCTTAATAAATTGTCATTGAAGGATAATTATACATTGCCAAACATGGAGCATATTCTTCAAAGGGTAACAAGTTCAAATAAAATTTCAATGTTAGATGGTTTTTTAGGTTACAACGATATATTGGTAAGAAAAGAGGATAAAGAAAATACAACTTTTATCACACCATGGGGTACCTTGATGTATGCTAAGAAGCCTTTCGACTTAATAAATGTAGGAGCAACCTTTTAGAGAGCTAAGGAATTAGCATTTGTTGAAAAACTAAATAAGTTTATAGTGATTTACCTTGATGATATAACAATATTTTCAGAATTTGATGCACGACATATAAAACATTTGAAGATTTTTTTTGAGAGATGCAGGAAAATTGGGATTTCTCTTAATCCTAGGAAATCAATATTTGCCTTGAAAGAAGGAAAATTGTTTGGACACATTATTTTAAAGGAAGGAGTTACAATAGCTCCCAAAAGAGTGTCGACTATTAGTTAATCAGTTTTCCCAGAACAAAGAAAGAAATTCAAGCATTTTTAGGGAAAATCAATTTCTTAAGAAGATTTATACCTAACTATGTTGAGATTGTAAAAGATATCATTGATATGCTTAAAAATAATCACACGGTTAAATGGAATGCACATACTAGATTTTCCTTTTCCCAAATAAAAAAGGAAAAGTTTCAAAACAACCAATGTTGGATAGTCCAGATTATTCAAAGCCTTTCAGTATCTTTTCGTTTACATCAGACATTGTAATAGCAACAATTTTATTAAAGAAAAATGAAGATCATCATGAGCAACCAATTGATTTATTTAGCAAATTTATGAGGATTGCAAAAATAAAGTATTATGTAATTAAAAAATATGCCTATGCTTTAGTTCAAGCTTTGAAAGATTTTAGAATTTATGTACTACATTCTCTAATAACATCTTATGTACCCAATAATACAGTAAAAACAATACTGACTCAACCTGATACATATGGGAAAAGGGGAAGATGGATAGCTAAAATATTAGAGTTTGATTTGGATATAAAACCAACACATATGGTTAAAGGATAAGGATTGGCTAAGTTACTAGCATAATCAAATTGTAAATTTTTGGGAATAAATTAAATCATGTAGATTTCCACAAGAACCTTCTTTTGTTCAGGAGGAGAATCCACAAGAACCTTCTTCGAGTTTGGTACTTGCTCAACTTCATCTACATATTGATGATATTTTTTTTATTATTATATTGGTATAAAGATATTTTCCATTTCTTGAAATATTTTGAATATCCTCTTGAGTTCAGAATCAATTCATGTATATTAAGCTCAAAGGAATGAAATATTGTATACTGTTGTACTATACAACACCCTCCATTTACTTTCACTAAATGGGGACCCTTTAAAATGAATATAAATTTATTAGCTTGATTTTATCTTAGCCTAAGTCTTAAACTTTAGGAAATAAAGTTTCTTTCCCTTTTCGCTTTTATTTCTTAGCGCTCATCACAAATCACATAACTTACAAGTGAATAAGTTAAAACATAATAAAGTGTTTTGAGTTGCAATATGCACTATAATCCTTTTTGAGTCATATAAAATTCCTATTACAAATGATTTAAACATCACATTAAAAAGAAATCTCATCGTGCCTTTTAAAAAAAAAAATCAACTTATGACAATTCGGTAAAGGTTGCGATGAGTCGGACTCGACGAATTAATAAAGAAAAAATCATAAAACTTCAAAGATCTGATAAAGCGCATCAACATGATTCCTTAGTGCACTTCACATTTCGCAGCAAATAACCAAATGTAAGTTTTACTATCGTATGAAAATTGCAATCTGCGATTTGCGCAGATCACATTTCGTGAAATTCATCGGTGATGAAAAACATAACTAATAGTAACGGTTTAGAGGTGCGATACACGATATTGATACTTATTATTAAAGTGTGCGAAATGATTCATATCTAATGAACTGGATATAAGATCTAACGTCTTAAATTGATAGAATAGACATATTACGTAAATGTGTGTAAGAGATTTGATAGGAAGAATTATGGGTGATTAAAAGAATTTAATGGGACTAAGGTTCGAAAGATTGGTATCTAATTCAAACGTGTTTTGAATGATTAAGCACCGGATTTTTGATTATATTGTTTTAACTCTATCCTTCTTTCAATTCATCTCAGATATAAGTTTGCTCTGTTCACTTGAATTCAGGAAACTGCCTAACAGAGTAAGGATAACTGGAATGAACAAGAAGGCAAGGAAATTTCCCAAACATCAGCTGTTGAAGACTCAGACATGTCTCCCTTATTCTTAGAGACCACCTACAACAAGGATTGCGATAGTTCCTCATGGGAAGCAATGTACCAACTCTTGGAATATGAACAACCAAGGTAATAACCAAAATAACTACAGAAGACGCGTCAATTTCCTTAGACCCATCTTATTTCGATGTTGCATGCTCATTTCTTCACAAAGTAGCAACAAGGCCGAAGATTCTCCCCTATACAGATATGGTTAAGTGGGTAATTGACTACCTTAACATGGCAGATAGGACATTTAAGAATTATAAGATGGAGAATATTGGTTCATTCACGGCAGAATATTTGAGAACAATGTACCACTTACCCATGCCACATCAGAACTATGACAAAGCTTTTGTCCAAAGCATTACAAAGAAACATACAGACCTGATGAAAGTTATAAACGGATGGAAGGATGACCAAGTCAAGCTGAAACGTGACAAACTCGGCATGTACCCAATAGCACAATTACCCTCCCCTTATTGCTATGCTGCTGGAATGTTATGTAGATTGTTTGCAAAGTCAGATACTACTAGGTTTTTCGTATACTGGGTCCCGTTAATTGACGCAATCTTCAATTCTTCAATTACGAATTGGGAAAATATCCTGTCTGATAATTTGGCCAGAAATATCATGGATTATAGAAGTAAAGTAAATGTTTCCTCTAGGGAAATACCCCTCTTTTACATGAGTGCTTATGTTATGGATGAAATTTGCTTTTGTTCAAGTTTCCCTACCATGGGATGGAAATGGACAACCCAAGACCTCACTCCAATCCATAGTTACCATAGAGCCCTTTGAGAGTCAGATTTTCATTTACATTTTTACAAATTTTTCAATGGAATCATGCTAGCTATGCATAAGATTGTATTTAATGAGAAATCCCCTAGGATTTCCAAAGAGGCTAGTATTGACATTTTTCCCGTTTCCAGATGGTTTGTTGAAGAAAATTTCACCTATATCAGAGTTTTCAGGAGTTATGCTTCTCCCCACGTCTTGCCCTATTATGTTCCTGACAAGCTACTTGCTAGAGAAATTGCTTACCAAATTGTAGTATGTGGTATTTCTAAGCAACTCAAAGATGCCAAGAAGGCCATTTGGCCTAATTTCCCTTTGCAGTGCGGTATTTTTTCACTTTTTGATATTGGTCATACATTCAAGGAAGTTTCAAATATTAATTTATTAAATTTGGTTGTAATGCCAAAGAGGCCATACGACCCCAATGATGTGATTAAAAATTTCACCACAGAGCTAAAACTGAAGCCTTTCTTAAAGGAGATAGATAGATTTGATGATTTATTTCAAGGCATTGAGAAGTTTACAGATGTAATAAAAAATGCATTCAGTTAGCTTAATCAAAATGACTTTGAAGCTTTCCAAACATATAGAAATAATAGATTGGAAATAATTCCTTTGATTTATTGTTTATTTAAGATGTCAACAGATTGACTCCAAGTATTAGTTTGGATAATGAAGCCAAAGACATGTCTGAAGATGAATCCCAAGAAAAATATAATCATGAGTCAGGGAAATCACAACATAAATCTCAGAATTTCGACCACTCTGATAGTGAATCTGAAAACAGAAATGAGAGCCCAGAAAAGTTAATTGATAAAGTAATTAAAGAGATTGAAATGCAAGTGTTAGGTCCCTATATTACTAATATAGTCCCTTATTGTTGTTAGTGTAACCCGCTTATTTTTATTATTGTACCCCTGTAACCCCCATATTATTATTATTATGCCTTTAAATTATTATTGTTAGGTCGGCTATGATTACATTGTGGCCCCACTAGGATTACATTGTGGCCCCATGGACTCCTATATATAGTAAGGAGGTTTTGTAATTTGTATCATCCAAGAATTGTTCATTCATGTAATGCATTGGAGGTTTCCCCCTCAAAGTAGATTATTTATAAGGCGTTGATATCTCTTTTCTTCTATTTTTGGAGCTGGTTTCCCAACATTTGGTATCAGAGCTTTAGGATTCTAGGGTTTCACTGCTCCAAATAGGTCATCGTGGAATTTTTTCTATAACTTTTTTTTTCTGTGAAGGTTCAGACACTGAAATTTTTAGAGTGCGAAGCCAAAACCCCGAGGAACATTGTTGCAACATTTCAGAGCTTGGTTCGCAATATTTTTGGAGATATGGTCTGTGGAATTTACGTCATTTTGCAGGCTGCTGAATTTAACCTAAATAGGTAATCGTGGAATTTTCGCTATAACTTTTTTCTATGAAGGTTCAGAAGTTGAATTTTTTAGAGTGCGAAGCTGAAATCTGGAGGAAAAATGTCGCAAAATTTCAGTTCTTGCTTCACAATATTTTCGTAGATATGGTCTGTGGAAGTTAGGGCTTTTTCAGGCTTCTAAATTTCATCTCAAAGAGGTGATCATGGGAAAAAATTCATAGCTCTCTCTCTGAGCATTGGATTAGAATGCTGTAAAAAGTGGCCACAAGTACACGGAATTTAGTTTTCTTTCTATCAATTTCAAAGCCAAAGGAAGAAACAATGATACGTGGCAAGTCATACAAGTTCGCTCTACTGAACCAGTCCATAATTGGGTCATTGTGGGAGATTGGACATAACTTTTACTTGAAGAATCCAAATCAAATTAGACCTGTGGCATTTGAAAGAATCTTCAGAGGGCTACTACAGGGCAAAATTTCAGATATTGAGGATCCACAATTATAGAGATAAATCAATTTCAATATCGAGGTCCTCAAAAGCAAGTAAAAGGTGTGTATTTTTTTTTTTTTTTTTTTTTAAATTTAAATTTTTATTTATTTATTTATTTTTTTCAAATTGCATAAGTCTTGTATGAAGAATCAAGTTGAATGGATTCCAAGGGCATATTGTAGAATATATATCAGTATTGGATTCTAAAATGGCCCCTAAAAAGGATTCAACACCCATTAGGCCTTTAGAAGGCTCTACTATGACTCATGAAGACGAAGAATGGCAACATGACATATCAAAATTACAAGAGCAAGTGCAACAAATATCAATCTCGCAAACATCAACAAAAAATGAAATGGAAGTTTTGAAGAAAGGCGTGGAAACTAAAATGGATATGAGGAAGTTTGATGGAAAGTATCCTGTAACATGGATACTAAAGATGGAGCAATATTTTGGTCTCAATAATGTGAAAAACACACAAAAGGTACGTATTGCAACTTTACATTTAGAACAAAATACATTTGCATGGTATCGATGGCTTTGCTCCCGTAAAAAAATTGTCACTTAGTCAATTTTTATGGAGGAAATGATAGCACATTATGAGGATACAAAAAACATGTGCCTGACAGTACAAATAAATCTCAATAAAGGGTTCGATGGGGAGCTTTGTTCTTCAAAGTTAATAAGGAGTAGCATAACTATCCGGAACTGAAGATTATCTCTTCATAGGTGCTAAGGATAACATCCAGCATACAGGATCCCGTTTCAGACTTTGAAGTTGTGGAGAAGAATTGAGTTGTATGGAAAGAATGAATATGAAATTAACAAGCAAGAAGCCTACCACTCACTTATATAAAGAGAAAGAACAAATGGTAAATGAAGGACATCAAAGAAAGAAAAGATATCATGATAATGAATGAATTGAATGATATACATTTCATTATTTTAAAGACAGCAGAATGAATACATTCTGTCAGCTTTTAGAATATCATTATTGGTTGCAAATGGAGGAACTATAAATTGCTCTGGAAAATGCCATAATATCAAGCTAACCATGGGGGAATATGTGTTGAATAGTCCAATGCTTTCCATTCCTATGGGAGGTGCTGATGTTGTACTAGGAGTACAATGGTTACAATCTTTGGGGACAGTAGCTTTTAATTTTCAAGAACTTTTCTTGAATTTTTTTTCAAAAGGAAAGGAAGTCGAATTACGGGGTATTGCGAAGAAGCCGAGAAAGATAATAAGCTCTAATGTCATGAAAAAGCTTCTAAAGAAATAACAACGAGGCGTAATTGCACAATTATGCTCACTAGAAGTTCCAACATCAAAATCATCTATTTCTGCAGATCTCCAACAAGTCTTGGACAATCATTCCAAGGTGTTTAAAACTCCCAAAGGACTCCCACCTATTCGTGATCATGATCATGCTATTCATTTGATTCCAGGAAGTGTTCCTCCAAACATCCGGCCTTATAGATATCCTTACTTCCAAAAGAGCGAAATTGAACGTATGATTGCAGAAATGTTGGAGGCGGGTATAATTCAACCTAGTCAAAGTTCTTTCTCTGCTCCTGTAGTATTGGTACACAAGAAGGATGGATCATGGTGAATGTGTCTGGATTATAGGGAGCTCAATAAGCTCACCATTAAAGACAAATTTCCCATTCCTGTGATTGATGAATTATTGGATGAATTACATGGAGCTATTTATTTTACCAAGTTGGATCTTCGTTCAGGATATCATCAAATTAGAATGAAGACTGAAGATATTCCAAAAATAGCATTTCGAACTCATGAGGGTCATTATGAATTTTTGGTCGTGCCTTTTGGCCTTACCAATGCACCTTCTACATTTCAAGGGTTGATGAATTCCATTTTCAAACCCTTCCTTAGAAAATTTGTGCTAGTATTTTTTGATGATATACTAATCTACAGCAGGTCTTGGAAGGATCATATTCAACATGTTGACAGGGTGCTCAAACTATTGCAGGAGAAACAATTATATGCAAAAACATCCAAATGTTTCTTTGGAGTACAAGAGGTGGAATATGTGGGTCATATTGTATCTCATGAGGGTGTTAAAGTAGACCCTAACAAAATTAAAGCCATTAAGGAATGGAAAGTCCCCACAACCATAAAGCAGTTGCGAGGATTTCTCGGGTTAACAGTGTATTATCACAAGTTTGTTAAGAATTATGGGAGAATAGCAGCACCTCTAACAACATTATTGAAGAAAGATGCATTTTCATGGACTCCTGAAGCAACTAAGGCCTTTGAACATCTCAAAGAGGCAATGTGCCTAGCACCGGTCTTAGCTACGCCAGACTTCACAAAAACCTTTATTGTGGAATGTGATGCCTCAGGAAATGGAATTGGTGCTGTTTTAATGCAGGAAGGAAGACCCATTGCTTTTGAAAGTCGTCCAATCAAAAGAAAGTATTTACAAAAACCTATTTATGAGAAGGAAATGTTAGCAATACTGCATGCACTAAAGAAATGGCGAACTTACCTAATGGGAAGACACTTCAAGGTAAAAACTGATCATGATAGTCTTAAACACTTTTTGGAACAACGAATATCTTCAGAAGAGCAACAAAAATGGGTCACAAAGATGTTGGGTTATGACTTTTAAATAATCTACAAAAAAGGGAAGCTTAATGTTGTTGCAGATGCACTCTCAAGAAAGAATGAAGAGGTGGAAGCATTGCTTTGTGCCATTTCTATTATCCAACCAGATTGGATAAACGAAGCAAGGGATGAATGGAAGAAGGACGAAGAAGTGTGGACACTCATTCAAAAGTTGCAGCAAGATCCTAGTACATCTGATACATTTAGTTGGAAAAATAATTCCTTATGGTACAAAGATCGCTTATATCTTTGTAAGAATTCCCAACTAAAACAAAATATTCTTCTGGAATTGCACACTTCTCCTTTAGGAGGACACTCAGGATTTTTAAAAACTTACCACAGGGTGAAGAAAGAATTTTTTTGGGATGGCCTTAAATCTGATATTCAAAAGTTTGTAGCGGAATGTTTGGTTTGCTAGCAGAATAAAGTTGAGACAATTAAGACCCCGGGTGTTCTACAACCTTTATCCATTCCAAGTCAACATTGGGAGGAGATTTCAATGGATTTTATCACAGGTTTACCTAAGTCCGAAGGAAAGAGTGTCATCATGGTGGTAGTTGATAGACCTACCAAGTATGCACACTTTTGTGCATTATCTCATCCATTTAAAGCAAGTACGGTTGCTACTACATTTATGGACAGAATTCAAAAGCTACATGGAAGCCCAAGCATTATTGTGAGTGACAGAGATGCCATTTTTACTGGAAATTTTTGGACGGAGTTATTTTCTTGTTTGGGTACTCAATTAGCTCATAGCTCATCTTATCATCCTCAATCTGATGGTCAAACTGAGATAGTAAATAAATGTTTGAAGGATATCTTCGTTGTTTTGTATTTGATAAACAAACACAATGGGTCAAGTGGTTACCTCTCGCTGAATGGTGGTATAACACTTCCTTCCATACTGCAGCAAAAATGACCCCATTTATGGCACTTTATGAATATCATCCACCATCCATCACATCATCTTTAAGGGAAAATTCGAAGGTTCAAGCAGTGGAAGATCACATCGAGCATCAGCAAGAAGTTCTCCAACTCTTAAAGAATAACCTGAATTTGGCACAAAATCGAATGAAACAACAGGCAGATCAACATCGTAGCGAGAGAAGTTTTGATGTAGGAGATTGGGTATTTTTACGGCTACAACCATACAAACAAATGTCCCTCAAGCAAGCAAAGAAGGATAATAAATTATCGCCACAGTACTATGGTCCTTACAAGGTGTTGTAAAATATTGGTACTATGGCATAAAATTGGAGCTTCGTGCTTCATCGCAAGTGCATCTAGTTTTTCATGTTTCATGCTTAAAGAAGGTTATAGGTGAAAAATTTCCAGTTCAAACAATATTGCCAGAACTTGATGAGGAAGGAAAAATCATATTGGAACCTGAAGCGGTCATGGAAACAAGAACTCGACAGCTACGGAATCGATCAATTTCAGAGTATCTCATCAAGTGGAAGAACTTACCCACTGAAGATTCTACATGGAAGGATGAGAATTTTATATAGAAGCACCCAGAGCTACTCAAGCATTGAGGACAACACTTTTTTGAAGGAGAAGGGCATGTTAGGTCCCTATATTACTAGTATAGTCCCTTATTGTTGTTAGTGTAACCCCCTTATTGTTATTATTGTACCCCTGTAACCCCCATATTATTGTTATTGTGCCCTTAAATTATTATTGTTAGGTCAGCTAGGATTACATTGTGGCCCCACTAGGATTACATTGTGGCCCCATGGACTCATATATATAGTAAGGAGGTTTTGTAATTTGTATCATCCAAGAATTGTTCATTCATGTAATGTATTGGAGGTTGCCCCCTCGAAGTGGCTTATTTCCAAGGCGTCGATATCTTTTTTCTTCTATTTTTGGAGCTAGTTTCCCAACAACAAGAGGAAGGAGGAATTAATGGAGCTAGATCATCTTCCCAAGAAATTCAGCATATCCAAAATACACCTGATCAGGCAGAAAAATCTCAGCCAAAATATCTCAAGAATGAATGGGAAAATTTTTCCAAAGCACTGCAACACCACAATCAAATCCTAATACAGATCAATCTACTAGTTTTCAAACACCATATCATTCTCAGAAATTAGTGGAAACTGCAATTCCGCTACAATAGGTACCTGAAACTCATGATCAAGAGATCATTCCAGCCTACCCTACAGAGCAGATAGTTTTACAGATTGAAGAAATTCCCTCACTGGATGTCTTCGACAGTCCTAGTCATAAGGGTGTAGTTAAGAGAAGAAAAAGGAGAAGAATGGATGATACAGTTTCAAATATTACAAATGAATATGTCGACGTTCTATGGAGGGATCCTCTAGTTTATCCTACTGAACATTTAACCAAGTTATCTTAGTTTGCAGGGGCATATGCTACTGCCACTATTGGCAAGGCTAATGAAGGTCAATTGTTACTGAAGCAAAGAGAAGACAAAGTACAAGAGTTAGAGAGACTGTTAGAGCAAGAAAATTTTAACTCCAATAGGCATATGGAATTTAAAATGTCTCAATTTCAAAAGGATTTTGAAAGATTAACATTGCAACATCATGTGTAACTTACAGAAAAGGAAACACAACTTGAAGCAGCAATGAAAAAATTAAAAAGCCAGCCTTGGGTAGAGAAATTCATAAGAGAAGCATTAAAAATGAATGCAAATCTTAAGCAACAACAGGAAGTATTTTGTCAATAGGTTTCAATTACCAACTCTTATTGTGACACAAGTAAAATCCTGATCCAACAAGTGACTAAAGGGAGACTTGAGTGTGAAAAAATTGAAAATAAGGTTAATGTGTTCATTCAGTGGCAAGCATCTGACTCAGGAAAGGAAGCTGATCTACCTTAGGTAGATAAATTTCACAATGAATTTTTATTTAAGGATTGGGAAGCACAGCTAAGACAAGCAGACAAGGCAACAACAAAGGCATCAAGGTTAACAAATCAAATTACTGAATCTGTTTATGAACAACTTTTGAAAGCTGAGATTATCAAAGAGTCCACAACTGAAGTGCTCTTATAAATCAAGTCATTAGAAGCACAGTGTAAACAAAGGACAGAGAGGCAAGAATAAATGATTAAAAAGGCAAATAATTTTGATCAAGAAAATTACTGGAATTTATGATCAAACCTTATCATCTGTGCATCACTCTTCATCCATTAACTGATTCAACAAAAAGGTTGTAGCCAACACTTTCAAATGTAGTATTCAAGGGCCAGATCAGATCAGGAATTTCAGAGCCAGCTCAACTTAAACCTATGCTAGATATTTTTCAACTTTGAAATCAAATCGACAAGGAGGATCATCACTCATAGTTATATTATTACTTTATTTTCTTAGATTGTAGTTGAAGTTTTCTCTTTACGAGGATGGTTGTTTTAAACCTCCTCTATTTTTTTGTAATAATATATTTTTAAACATATTGTAGTTTAGTATTTAAACCCTTCTCATGCATTTAGAGAAGGGTCCAGAAATTTGTCAAAAACATTTGCAAATAATGCACTTCTGTAAGTTTGTAAATGCTTTGATGGATTAATGGAACACAATTTGTTATCTTTTGACATTTGAAGTTGTTTAACTGATGTTGGACTATTGTACTCTTTAAATTTCTTGAAAGTGAAGAGGATCAGAAAAATACTGTCAGTTTATATGAGTAGGAATTCGTACATATGGTACTTATATTCATTTATATTAAGTTTTGCTTTCTAGACTGACAATTATCTTTTTACTTGCATTATATATTTGAACTGTTATCATAAATGAATGTTAAATGCACATTTGTACTAATATTTGTCTATGATTTCTTATCTGATATATAATCACACATATGAATGTGATATACATTACATAATTATTTTGATCAAACTATTTTGTTAAAAGAATCATCTTTACATAATTTTCATCTCTTTCAACTGTTAAATAATCTTCATTACTAATAGTTGGAAGATATCTTTTTAGATCGCATAAAGGAAGAAACGCCTTGGGTATATAGTAGAATAGATAGATTTAGATAAATGCAGGTGATAGATTAAAATCATTTCCCATTGCATGTTATATAAACAAAACACACCCCAAAATCATCCTTATTGGGAAAATGGTCCCTTTATCGCTAGTCGGGGCCACCACACCAAACGGAAAAGGACTTGCTTTAAGGTCCAGACTAGGTGGTTTCCCCCCATGTTGTGGCAATGGAATTTCGAGGCCTCAACATATACTCAATGCAAATATGTATTGGAAGGATCCATTAAACATTCTTTTACTATGTTTGATTGAAAATCAAATAAAGGGTGTAATTGGAAAATTTCATGGAGTATGTGGAGGCCACTTGCTTGGAGAGAAACTACACACAAGATATTGAGAAGATGATTCTATTGGCCTAAACTATTTTCCCAAGTTAATTTTAAAGTACGAAGTTGAATTCCTTGCCAAATCTATGCAGGTAAACAAAAACTAGCTTCTCTCCCTCTCATTCCAGTATTGGTAGAAGCTCCTTTCTTATAATGGGGTCTAGATTTTATTGGTAAAATAATTCCCTCATCTAGTAATCAACATAGGTGGATCCTAAAAACAACAAATTATTTCAAAAAATGGGTAGGAGCTACCCCTGTTAGAAATGCATCTGATTATGTTGTCATGAGGTTCATTGAAGAAAATATTTTTCTATGTTTGGCTATCCAAGACAAATAATTTCAGATAATGCTCAAGCTTTTAGCTCCATTAAAATGATTGAATTTTGTCAAAAATTCCAAATTTATTTACATAATTTTACACCATACTATCCACAAGGGAGTGTATTAGCAGATTCATAAAAAAAATCTTGATTAAAGTTATTAGGAAATTTCTATCAGATCATAAAATAAATTTGGACAAACACTTGAAGTATGTAGTCTGGGAAAACAAAGTTTCACCTAAAATATCTACTGGTAAATATCCATTTTAATTAGTCTATGGAATTGAAGTTAATTTTCCTACTCAATTGGAATTTCTAGTGATGAAACTTTTGTAGGATTCTTCTCAGGAAAATGATGATTTCTAAAAAAGAATCAATCCGATCACTGAATTTAATCAAGACAGGGAAGAATTTCAACAGAAAATCCTATAGTATCAAGATAAGATGAAAATTTTATTTGACAGAAGATCCAAAGAGAGAGATTTTGGGTAGGGAAACCTAGTCTTAAGATGGGATGCAAGAAGAAAAGAAAAAGGAAAACATGGAAAGTTTGACAACCTTCGGTTGGGACCTTTCAAAAATGCATAAATCAAGGGAAACAATATTTTCATTCTTCAGAATCTATAGGGAGAATATTACTCATTTCCAGTCAATGGGAATTATTTGAAACATTATATCTAGTATTGAATAATTTTTTTTCATAATCATTGTGAATAGTCAGTCTGATTTACATTTCTATAGAAAGTGTTATTTTCTACAACAATGACTCCATAGCCCAAGCATAAAATACATGGATCTGTGCGTTCTCTACATACCGCAGGGGGATATATATATATATATATATAGTTGTCTTCCAATTTGTAATAAAATTCAGCATGCTTTATAAATTCCACTATCAATTTGAATTTTTGGCAAATAATAGAGTTTTATTACAAATAAAATATAATATATTTGATTTCCGCTAGCGCTAAATGATGTTTGCACATGTTTCAATGGTTGAGATATTATTCGTCGTGATCAATGGTCAACAATGTATTGCAGGACCTCCCTGCATTCCTGACACTTAAGGAAGGGGAGGGGGTGGGTTTGCAATCCTATTACTTGAAACCACCGAAAGCTACATTTCAAGCGCTCTCACATTGCACATCCCTCCTCCTCTAAAACCATTTACCACTGACACCCCTCCCCCACCCACCCCTCTCTCAAACCACTCTCCCACCTAGCCATTACTCCTGTTAATTTATCCCTTTGTTATCCTTTCACTAGTAGAAAATGAGAAATTAGTGACTAAAAAATTTAGTCACTGAAACTTTTCCAAGTGAAATACTACCAAAAATGAGTAACATTAAGTGACCTAACTAAAAATTACTAACATAAACGACTAATTTAGTCCCGGGTTAAAATATACGACTAATTAATAAGTAATACAACTAAAAATGACTAACATGAAAGACTAATTTAGTCTAGGAACAAAAATATGACTACCTAGCAAGTGATACAATAATACGAATAAGACGTTTATGTTATTATTTTTAATTGTGACAAGATATTAATCACGAGATCACTCTCGTTCACTAATAATTAGGTCCCACCGTTTTTACTTGTAGCCAAATTAGATTTAGAATTGGCTGCATGATTATTCTTTTCAAGAATATGGAAGCATTAAACTATTTCAAATGTGCCACAAGTATTTTTTAACATTTTTCAAAATGGAGGCTAGACAAAAGTTAAATGGAAGAGTGTTTGATAGTAAGTGTTATACGAGGATGCTTGAGCCCCCAAAAGATAATTAGTTTTCTAATTTATGGATTGGTGTCTATATTGTGTTATCACAGTCAAGCGTAATTTTGTGCTATTTTGTTAGCGATGACTTCGATACACAATTCATAGATATAAACTATTGTCCCCTTAGGTTATATATATCCCCTTCTGCACCTACCACCTTGTTTTTAAATGATATTTCTAATTAATCATTAAACTATTTTTAAAGTATAATGTACTTTCAAGTAGACAACGATAATATATCCATCAATACTTAAGGACATTGTAAAAGGCTTGAAGTCATTTCAACTATATACTTGGTATGAGCTCAACATGTCACTTGTGAGAATAAAACCTAGGTTAAGAGAATGAAAATTATTTATTCCAACCCAACCCTATACAACCTAATAATGCATTGCACCACTTTCCATATAAAAAATAATAATGAAAATAATGAAATTATAAATCTATAAAATAAGAGAAGACATTTGATCTGCCTCCGAATTTATATCCATACTTTAAATGGTTTATAAGAGAAGATATTTGATTCATCCCCAAATTTATATCCATACTTTAAATTGTTTATGTCACTGTTTCAATTTTGGTTGACAATGTGGGGGATTTGACGGACAATTTTCTTCAACGAATATAGAATTAAGGATAATAAAAATGGATTAAGAGGGAGAAAACGAGGGTGTAGAGAAGTCATGGTTCAAATTCTCTCCTCGATTGTGCCAATGAGCCTTGTGTAATGGGAACTGACGAAATTGATAGAGGCCATGTTTTAGGTTAAATGTGAATTTGTCAATAACTATCTCTATCTACAACATTTTCCTGTGTGAAATTTGGCTTAATTAGCTTTTGTTATTCTCAGGGCCCATGGTGTATGGATGCTTATATAATTCAACTTCTTACCAGAAAAACCTTGCTACATTGAAGTTTTTAGGTTTCTACTTTTCCATCACTTTTTCTTTATTCTACTAGAAATAATGAATTATCACTAAGATATAATGTCCACAATAAATGTTGAATGAATTTAAGTATTATGATGACCTCTGTGTGATCATGCAAGAACATGATTATGTTATTCACATCACTTCAAAAATGCAGAGCTAGACCTAACCCATCTCCATTGCATGAACGCTAAACTATAAATACAATTATTGTACATGGATATCCATGGTGTTTGGTTGACAAATAACACTATCCTTGCTTGTTTTAGATATCTAGGTTTTAGATAACTTCATTGTAGATGAGCCCATTATGTGTCTTCTCTGCATAATATTATTTGATTTTCATTTTTTATTTATGGTTTTTTGAAATTTGCGAAAAACATGACATGGAGTTGGTGTTGCATTGCATAACATGGCCTTCCATGGTCTTAGGTTCCAACTGTGGTGGATATCTATTTTTCCAAATTCACGTGAAACTTGTAACTGGCCTCATCCATTTTTGACGCTTAGGTGAGGCATAAGATAGAAAAATGGGAACATTGGAAATAACTAAGGGCTTGTTGGTAGCACATCATCATTTTTAATGTTATGAATTTAATGTTGTTGAGGAGATTTGACCTACTACTTTGGATTGAAAAAATGAAATCCCATAGATTCTTCTCTTGCTCAGATGATTCAAAATTTGGCTTGAAAGTATAATAATGTGCTTCTTCACATTTCATAGGCTTTGCCAAGTTGTGTGTGTATGTCTGCATTTATCCTACCATTTGATTCTTCTGAGAAGGACTACATAAATTTATGTACAATTTGAACAATTTTTTCAAGAATTATAAAATTACAAGAGAGATATTATGCAATTTTTCCTTCATTCTTCATGGGGAAATTTGTATTTTGTAGAAAAAATTGATTGATAGTTCATTTATGGAACTTAAGGCTGCTTTACATGAACTATTAACAATGCAAATCAATTAAAAGGGAATTATTTTCATTTGATTTTTTAAAGAATATTCCTTAGCGTATATCATCATGCACTGTAAAGTGTTGTATCATTTAAAAAAATCCTGAACATTCCTCTACTTGTATGAAGCCACTTCAAGCGCGATCTAAATTAATGTATCCTAAGACTTTTCCCATAGTTGAACTTGTTGGCAGATAGATCGATGTAAGTTCAACAACATTGCTACTTGTTTATACTTGAGTTCTCTTCTATATGGGACTCTATGAAGATTTGGTGGATATAGTGAGAGTAACTTTCTTCCTAGTAGGCTAATCAAGTTCACTTGTATTCCTAGGCTTGCATTTTGGGACACAAATGGTAAATATCACTTGTAAATAATTTTCAATTGAGAAATCCTTCATATTTTCCTCACCTTTTATACTATAATTTTATGGAGGGTACCAATGGTCATAAAACAATAATCAGAAACAAGTGGCATGCAACTCGTTATGGGATATCATTTGCTTCCTCTATCCTATTATTATCATAGTCTGTTGCTATCTGCTCCACATTGTTATGTAGGAAAACACATGGAACCCATTTTATGATTAGTTGGAATTTGATGTGGTGATTATATGAGAAATTAATTAATATCTTAATATGTGTCTAATAAAATGAACTATGGAAACTCTAAATTTTATTTAACATTATCACTGTGAATCTACCCCAATTTTTGTTATTTTCTTAGAACAAAACTAACTTCATATTATGCATTACGAACACAATCTTATCAAACTTGCTCCAAATTATAAATCATGTATTAAAAAAACTCTAATGGTGGTCTTATCAATTTTTTTTTTCTTTTCTCAAAACATAACCGACTTACGTGGACCAAGCAAGCTGTAAAATGATTGTAGACCACTTCTTAGCAGTGTTGGTGATCAACAACTCGAAAATAACTACATGCTATGTAGCTGGCATGGTTGAGTATAATAAATCTTGTCACGAACCCTTTGCATGGCCATTGAATTATTAGTTGGATGATATTTAGTGTTTGTTGAAAAATTCAACCCCTCTACCATTGGTGTAGGGTCTGGTTTTTCCACCGAACACACATTTTCCACACATCCATGGCATCAAAAAGTCATGCTCTTGTTCTACTTTAGTCACTTTTTCTTCATATTACTTGAGGGATTTATTCCAATCACGTTTTTTCCATCAACAACAACTAAAGAAAAATGAACTTGCTTGCCTATATTTTATGTTTTTTTTCTTGGTCATTCTTCTCTCTATTGAGGAATAATCAAAGTAAAGATAACAATAATCAATTTGAGCCACATAGTTTCCTATTTTATCTATTATTATGAGAGGTGAAATTTTATATTTGGAAATCTCATGCAAAGTATGGATGAGGAGATAGTCACACTAGTTTGGTTGAATTCCAGGACCCAAGAACTGAGGAAGAGGCATTCTCTACTCTAGAAATGGGCCTATTTTTCAAAATGTTTTCCCATCTTCTATGTTTTCAAAATTGATCACAAAAAAAACCTTGCCACACAATGTTACTAGGATGTTCTTAGATGATCTAGAAGAGATTTGATCCATAAGGGCATTAACGTTTGGCCAAAGTCCTTTGAAACAACAGATTAAAGAATATTCATTCTAGGATTTGATGTTAATACGAGCCTGGTTAGATGAGATTTTTCAGAGCCAGGATTGAATCCATATTCTTTGCATAAGATAGATGAGATAATATAGTAGTATTAATAATTATTATCTAGTGAATGATCAAATAAGTATGTCAACGGAACTAAGAAGCACATACAGTGCCAATAAATAGTGGGAGTGCAATAAAAACTCCTAAAGTGATGTTAACAAAGAAAAAAAAATAAAGGTAGCTATCTAAAAGAAAATGTAAAGACTACATGAAAATGGAGAATGATAAAACGAAATGAGGTTATGCTCAGTGCAATATAGAAGATGTCAAGGCTTGTTGTGAATCTTCCTACATAATTGTTGAGGGTTAGTGGAATATTTATCAACATCCTTGAAGGACATCCCATTGTATAAGGTGGCATGACCTGGATACAGGGCTTGGATCCTCAATAGAATCCTTTTTCCACCATGGCTCTTCTTTCTCCTTGTAGGGTTGTTATTAGATTATTATCATCATTGTTATTATTTTATTATGGTTGAATAAATATTGTTTTATGAGTATTTTTTTTTAAGTTTTTCATACTCTCCGACATCTAGAACTTCTCACCATGGTCAATATTTGTAATTTCTGCTTCAAAGTTAGAAATGTAGTTTAGGTTTTTATTGTTACTTCCCTTTGTTGCTCTGGTTTTCTAGTTTTAAACCGGGCAAAAGAAATTCTTGAATTAGGTCAAACTAATTTGAAATTCGTGATTTAGACTTTACAAGCTTGGAGGGGAATTCTAGATTCTGATGGGCATTTACCATCACCTGAATCTTTTGTAAAAGGTAAATAATTGAATTTACCAAGCAATTTTTCAAATAGCTTATTCTGATGTGGTATAAATTTTCCCAGTAGGGATTAAATTCAATATTCTTGTATTTGAAAACATTTTTTTGGTTTTGATAATAGGAACATAAAATTTTTGAAGGTAGTTTGGTTGTGAATTTCTATTATGTTGATCTTTCGTAATCTTTTCATGAATTGTTTGCCTACAATGTTTGTCCTTTTATTGTGGTCATATTGATTTCTTGAAGTAGCAATCCTTTCTTTTCAGTAATATTCTTGAAATTATGTATTTAATACAATTAAGTTCACCTTCAACGTTGTTTTCCTGTAATTTTCGAATGTTTTTTGCTAGACGTAAGTTGTTATATTGATTTGCAAATGACTAGTTTTATCAACATTTTGGGGTTTATAGATTTTATGACGCATTGGGTTTTAAACCTTTTGGAAGCATATATGTTTACAATTTTGTGGACATTTTTGTCATATTACATGCTTATTTTCCCTATAATTTTCTTTTATGTTAATCAGATTACCAAAGAAATTTGACTAAGTGTGATTTGCTAGTGGTTGATCTTCCTATGATTTATTATAGATATATACAAATTGGTTTATAGAAAAGGTTGCAACTATTGTTGTCAGGTCACAATGATTAGGATTCACCTTTATTTTTTAGATATCAATGCATATTCTTATTTGAGCAGTTTGTAGAAAATATATATGATGGCCATTTATCAGTGGGTATCAAGCCTTCCCATTATTCTAAGCTTGATTTTGTATCTTTGACAAAAAATAAAGTTGTTGTGAGTAGATATCCGCCCGATACCAATTCTGTTAGTAGCAAAGAGAAAAGAACTCTTTGATTGACAGAAAGACAAATCCCTCATTCCTTGAGAAGGGTAGAAGAAAGGTAAATGATAGGAATATCGAGGTAACCATTCCTCAGAGTCAACCAAAATAGGTTTTGTTTTTGTGAATGTTTTTCTAAAAGTTACAATACAAACACCCCCATTAAGGGAGGGATAGGAGAGATTCAAATCCAAATCTTGGGGAACCAAGACTCGATAATAGTAGAAAAGATGGAGACTCACAGACCCTCAAATGTTGGGACAAAATGTATCACAGTTGACCAAACCTAAGGTATAAAGCATCATATGGTTAAGACCAATTCCAATGAAAAGCAACAAGACAACACTACAAGCATTAATGGTTCTACAAACCAGTGCAATAAGCATGATGCAAATGATTTGGCTCTAATTCTGAAACAACTTTTTCAATTACAAATCCAACAATCTAAATTTTTGGAGCTTATTTAGGTATCTTGTTATACATTTTATTTCTATATTATAGATCCTTTCAATTGGGAGATATCAAAAGTTACAAGCAATACAAGTATCATTTTTAAACCTAGTCAATTTCTAGCCTCCAAAATGTTTTCCAACATCAAGCATTGCTCCTAAGTTTATATTTGATTTCCTTTTAATCACAGGTGAACCATGGTCATAATTTTAAATTCTCATGTTATTGAATGTGTTATATTTTTAGTTTTTTAAAATAGATGATGAAAAGTGATTGACTCAGTTCCCAGTACATAATCTAGATATCACAGCAGTAGGATTATATGGTAGATTGAAATTGTGGATGCATGATTTCAATTTACAATTTGAATCTATGTTTAGGAAAAATGTCCTTTGTTATCACATGTATTTTAAGCACATGTTGCACAATACTTTTATTTTAGTTTGCAGGCCTATATTTTCAGTCATTTTCACTGTAAGCTAACCTTGCATTTGTTTTGTGGTTCTTACTTTTGGTCTAGTAGCATTCTTTCTCATGTTGGTAATATACCACATGATATTACCACCCAAATTAAGTAGATAATGGAAAATGGGGGCTACAGACGTTATTGCACTAACCTCACCTTGCAACTTTATAGTAACCCTCCATATACTGGCATGTCTTAGCCTTTCTATCCTCCTAGACGATGTCTAGTAGATATTTTTCACCATTCTACATTATGTTTTTTTTGAAGCTCCCTTGTATCTAGTTTTACATACAATATGTTTATGCTTATTTATGCATCTAATGATCCATTATTGCATCATTTATGATCATTATGCATGATTTGGCTTGCAAGTAAAAGGATGTGTGTTCCTCCATGAAAAATATTTAAAGCAAGATGGTTTTATGGTTCCATAAAGATATGCCTTTAATAATAAATGAAATTCACTGAAATAGATAGAGTAAAAGATTTCCCATGTATGCCAATCACTGTTAGGTAAGAAAAATACATTTCGTATAAATCATAGCAGAGTCACCAAAATAAAAATAAAAGGAAAATAATTCCTAAACTAAAGTAAGAAAGGAACTCAACAAGAAAAATAAAAATGAAAAAGGTGAAAGGTAAAAGAAAAATCCAAATTTAAAATGTATATCCCTTTATTCAGAAAATAACCCCTATGAATGAATAATTGGATTTGACAAAACTATGATTGAAATACATCCAAGTTTTGGACCACCATGATAACATGAAATTTACATACATATTCAAAAGTTAATCAAACGAGACTTCATGAAACATCAAAATGTAATGATAAGATACCTACGAAGATTCTTAACATGATATTCTGAAGTTCTAAGTTTCTGAGAGAATCAAAGCAAAAGGTAAGAGCTCAAGTTTTCCAAAAGTATAGATGGACAAAACTTCGATAAATAAATATCTTGTTTGATAATGTTTCCAACGGCATTTGTTTTCAGAAGTTTAATGAAATTTCGTTTTCGATACAAGAAATCTTGGTATTTAAAATATTAAGGGCAACAAGATCCTAGAACAAAAGCCTTTGTGTAACTTTTACAAACAAAACTTACGATATTGATCATGTCTGATAAGAAATGCTTGATAATGTAAAAACATTTCTTTTTTAAAACATCAAACATTCTCATATCAGATGTAAAAATTTCGTAAGAGTCTATAAAATAGCTGCAATGACATTCATTCCAATAATGAGATAATTTGAAGTTTTGTAAAATGATTGCAAGAGAACTTACGTTTACCTGTAAAATAAGATTCTAAGAGAGAATTTGAGATTTAATAAATATGAGAATAAATCAAGTGTCAGATATCTCAAAATCCTTTTCTGAAGCCAAAATCACTTTTACAAAATTTTAAAACCAGAAAATTCCGATGAAGATAGAAAAATAGGGGTCATTTATTTTGTTAAATATGATGAACAAGATAATGGAAAGAAAAGGAAATGTGAAGCTCAAAGAAGTAAATATTAGAATTCATTTTAAATGCTTATGATATGATACAAACCCAAGAGTCTGATAATCGAACAACTTTGAAACTATGAGGAAAATATCGAAAAATGAAAAGCATAGGAATGGGATTCAAAATTCATCAATTAGAGGCTCTGAGTTCCTTTGGAAGAAATGAATATAACTAAAGGGAGAACAATTTTTCCAGTGTAATGCAATGGTTCAACTCATCTTGGAAAATTGTAAGATTTAGAACAAGCATATATAAAATTACGGATAAGATCATTCACTACAAGCATGTTTATGTGAAATTTCCTTGGTTTGTAGCAATTTAGAGCAATAACAAGCATAAGAATTTAATTATAGATAGACCAATGAGAGGCAGAATATGAAAATGTGCGTTCACATAATATTTCGTATAGGTCAGTGCCTTGCCGATTGTTTCGTATTGCGAGTTTCTTTGCTATGCATAACTTAAAAGTTGCGACTTCTACCTTTGCTGATATGCGATCAAGTTTTCTATAATAATTAAAATATAATGGTGGAGAGGCGTATATCGACATCTATCACATCGAAAGATCTTAAAACAATGCTTCATTTGAGTTTTGCGATGTAATATAAGTGTTGCAGTAGTAAATTTGCAATATGAGCATGTGCGATGGGAAACTGCAATGGAGCAATTGTGATATCTGATAATAGTCATATCGGGGATAGGAAATATGGATATTATTCTTGCGATAGTGGGAATATGATAGATGACGTGGCTCTTTGGTAGGATGGGCTTTGGACTTTATAAGATATCGGTGATCAGAATATTTGAGCACGAGATGGAGCAACGCTGATATACCGATGTGCGATGAAGAATGTACTCAATGGTTTTATTATATGGGTTTAATTTCATATCGGATCCGGGAAATCAAAATTTTTAAATGTATGCTCCTACCAAAATTGCGATTTATGAACAGACGCAATATCTTTCAGAACTGCGTTTAAATGCAGTATCGGGTCCGGGTTTATGTGGACATCACGATTTTTTAGCGAAGTCATTTTATCAGAGAATGAGTGAGAAGGAATATCACGGGACTTGCATCAAAGGTTTGTTATCGAGAAATGGTAAGAGGTGCCTTCGATCAAATATTGCGACACAAAGGATTTCACGATATAGATGATGCGATATCATAGAGAAAGGTTCATGAGAGATCAAAGGGAATGAGAATATCGAGAGATCAGAGATATTTGGAGTATGCTTATTTGAGAACCTCCGATATGCGAATTGTGATATATGATGTGTCATATGTGGGGCCGATGATTACTTAAAGTATTCATTTAAAAAAGAAAGAGACTAATTTAACTTTTCTTTAAAAATAAATAATCCTTTAATAATTTAATTAACTTTTGGAATATCTGATTGGAAAGTAATTTTATCAGAAATTTCTTATGAAGAGAGTTGTGAAATATAATTATCCGATATGAATCTTCCGATAATTTATCAAGACTTATCAGGGTTTTAATGAATAGAAGAAAAATTAGATAATCCTCAAATTTAGACGAAATCATAAATACTTCCTTAAACATGTTGCAAATTTGAAAAAAGGGTTGGATGTTTGCTTATCTTAAGTCTTCATAATCAAATCGATGAAGGCCTGCAAAAGAAACAAAACATAAATAAGAAATGACCTTTGAAAATTAAACAAACAATAGATTATGGTGAACATGTAAATACGTACCTGAACAAATTGACTGTAAATTTTACCTCATGAATCTTCAATTTCTCCCATGTTCAATATCATCTAATTATTTAGTGAATATTGACAAGTATTGAGTTTTTGAGTTACATCCTTTCAAAATTTACATTAGAGGGAAAAAGTGGTCAAAAAAAGCTCTTTTTCAGAAATACTTGAGAGTCAAAAATTGCCAAGTTGTAGCGAATCTTTGGAATTTCTTCATGTATGATCAATGTGATGAATTTTGAAAAACAAGACAATTGAAGGCTTAACAAATATGTATGATCTGAGAATTCAAGAGCTTCTAAAATGTTCTAAGCTTATTTTTCTGAAAATGATAAGAGATGCCTAGAAGAAGTCAGATTCATTACTTGCCTATTGAAAATATGAAATAATGAAATAAATGCAAATAGAAAAGAATCTATCTATTCTTATTTCTAACTTAATGAAAGAAACATGAATAGGTATAGTCATACTTTAAATGTAACCATGTAAGCATTTTAATTCCTGTATTTATGTACATGTCAAACATTAGTAACAAAAATACAAATATAATTAAACTAAGGAAACAAAGTCTAAAAGTAGAATGTACATTTATTGTTAGCAACTTATTTACAATCATATTTTTTTAAAACATCATTTCCAACTGTATTTCGATTAAATCATAGAAATATAGATGGATTTCCATGATTGATTGGGAGAGGTTTAAAAGAGAAGATGACAGACCAGATTGTGGAAATGATCTTTCGGAAACAATGGCTTGTATGATTTTGTTAGTGTTAAGTACATATGTTAGATTATTAAAAATCTTTTGTGAAGGAAAACTCTCCAAATGTCTTTCAAATGAGACAATGAAAAATAGATGGAAATCCAATAGATCCAACGAAATATTATTAGTTGAATTAGATTGCTGGTCATATTGTGAAAATACACTGTCTTGTTGATACTGCTTTCGAGAAGAAAGAAGTAATTTATAAGAAATGATCATAAATTGGAATTGGAAGTTAAATAGTTCTTTATGCTTATGATTATAATTTTAATCTTCATTTTTCCATTGAGGCAATGCGTCAATTAAGTGTTGAATATTGAGTTGCTCAATACACCAGCACAAAGTATCTAAAAATGTAATACTAAAATCATAAAATAAATATGAAGTTAAACAAAATAAATGATAGAATAATAAAAAAAGGGATCATAGTTTACAATAGTGTTATAATTATTGTTACAACATAATTGGGACTGACTTAAACCAATTTCCTCTTCATAATAGTTTGGTAGAATAATGAAATTAGAATGATCGCTGATACCAAATTATGAATTCGAGAAAGGGTTATGATTATGAATAGGAATGTGAGTTTGATTGCCATATGAATCATAGATTGGAATGGTTTCTTGAATGCTGAAATCATGAGTATGATTAATTGTTTGAAAATAAGAACTATTTGAAACAATTTCCGAATTAGAGCATTGTTCATTTTCACATGTGATTAGACTTTGATCATGGGGATTCAATTGTAAAGAATACAAATCAATAAACTCAATGTCAAAGTAACTATCGTAAATTACCTAACGATATTCATTAAAATTCACCTCGATCTCACCTAATGTATCAAAACGAGAAGGAATATTAAAGTCATGTTCATTAATGCCAGAAGAATGATCAATAATTAATTCTCTATTTTGATAAAAATTAATCGGCAATTCATTTAGATCAACCTCTCTATTTTATGAAATATCTTTAAAGTGAAGAGAAGATAAATTTCTATTAGAAAAATTATTAGGACAAAGGGAAAAATACGAATCCAAAACAATGCATTTGAAAATGTCTCAATTTGATAACTCTTGTTCATTTTCTTCATTGCAAATTTCAGATTTAAGATCATTTACTTGGCTAATTGTGCTTTCTTGAAGAATTTTGCTTTGCTATTCTGACTTTGGCATTTTCTCATCGTAAAATAATTTAGAAATTTGTACAATGGATTGCATATTATTAGAAACTTTAATTGCTGTTTGTACTTGCTGACTTATGCTATGATTTTCTGATTCTAACGCACAACAATTTTCAGATTTCAATGCGGTATCTTCTTCAAGAATGTTGCTAGTATATGCTTGCAGTTAATTAGTGGAATTTTCCAAGCTTTGCGATATTGGTTTATTAAAATGATTATTATTAATACCGTAAGAGGTGTGTACTAAATTTAAGAATTCATCATATATGGAAGAAGCCATTTCATCATGATTGGTATGCACCTCTATGTTGGAATTCTCAATTATGTTAATAGAATTGCTAGGAGATTGAGTGATGCTTGAAATGATTTCACATGGATTATGAATGGGAGGAAGGGAGAAAATATGTTCAAACCAATCTAATAATTCATCTTTCGAAGTTTTCTCTTCAATTTTAAATTTTAAACAATTTAAATGAAATCTAATGGTAAAATCAATTAAAGACTCACTTTCAAATATTCGTAAATCTTCAAAATCGTCACATACCTATTCGTAGATATAGCCATAAAATTTACAAATAAATATTGTAATAAATTGATCCCAAGTGTGAATTGAGGCAACTGGAAGTGATTGACACTAGCTTCTGGCTTTTTCCAAGAATGTAAGAGTAAAAATCCTGCATAAAATTCATTAGTTAATATTATGAAAAGTAGAATTTGAAAATTTTTGAATGAATTGTAAAGTGTGATTAAATGCAGAAGTATTCCTCTTACCATTAAACTTTACCTTAGACAAGAGTCTTACTATTTCTGGTGGAGTATTGGAAGATGCACGTCCAGAAATACAATTCCAAATTGGAAGTTTTAGAGGAGCCATTATGATAAAAATGAAAATTTAGAATACAACGACTCCAAAGAAAACAAGTCTCAGGCACTCCTTCTAGCGCCAAAATGTTGAAGTCTCGAAATTCGCTGCAACAACATGTGGGGATGACCACCCAGTCCAAACCTTAAAGTAGTTCATTTTTCGTTTGAAATGGTGGTTCTGACCGGTTTAACTAGGTCCAGTTACTTTCTCTCAGGCTCCAATGGCTTAAAATATAACTTTTGTCTACCAATGGAGAAGAGACATCAAATCATTCCTCTTGTTGATCAGGTAAGAAAGTGATCCTTAAGCTAATTTGGGGCTTATCCAAGCCATAACTAAAGTTTTGCCTCTTTTGAAAGAGCACTTCTAGTAATGTAGAATTAAATCTAAATGCAAAATTATTCTAAAATTCAAGCAAAAGGAAATTTATCCTAATCCTATCTCAATTAGGTAGATATAGATCTAACCCAACCGATAGCAATATATTTTAAATGATTGAGATTTAAATAAGTCTGGCTTATAATGAATATCAAATTAATTAAATAGTTTAATTAATTGACATTATAAATGCCAAAACACATTCTATTCAGAGACCTCTTAACTAAGATAATCAACCAACAACATTTAGGAAGTAGTTCACAAAAATGATATTGATTGTTAAATCAGTAATTGGAATAATTAAACAATAATATGAGGAAATAGTTCACAACATAACATTGTTTGTTAAATGAATACTAAAAGACATATTTCTGAGTAAATAGTTACTCAGAAATCAAAATTCAACCCATATAAGCAGAGATAAATAATAACATATAATTGAGACACATTACTCATATCGACAATAGTGCACAAATATGAATAAAATGACACATTCCCGCTATCATAAAATGAAATCAGTATTTAAAATAATAGTATTAGAAATACCAATTTATTGAATCCATTTCTCTAGCTTTGGTCTCCAACAATCTTTTACAATGCTTGAACTTCTGCTTTTAACACAAGAGCTGCAATAGTACAAAATCCATTCTCAATATATAATTCAACATGCAAAGGAAAAATCTTCAATAATCCTCAGATTTGAGTTTTCTCTCCTCTACCCTACAACTCTAAATCCTCTATACAATTGTTCCTTCAAAAATTCCTGAATTGCAGAGAATAGGAGCCCTTATTACATTCTACAATCTACTATTTATAATATTTACAAAATAATTTCAGAATAAGAAAGTTTGTTGAAGAATAAATCTGCTCCATCAAATTTCATTGGGTCAAAATCCCATTTTTTTCTTGCTTGAGCATTCTCATTGATTAATATTTTGTCTTCTAATGTCTTCAACTGTTTCCCCGCAAAAACAATTCTAAAAAAATTTAAATGCAAAAATAAAATCAAAATGCCAATTTTGGAATTAAAATATATCCGATCAAATTAAATTAAATAAATAAATGTAAAGGAAATCCGAGCTTTCAATTGATGCCTATGGTGATCTAATTGGTCAAGGAGAACATTTATGAATAGATTTGCACTCAGTTGAGGTTGTGGGAAAATAAAAATGCAGAAAATAAAACTCACAAAATTGATTTTGTTTAAAAATTCAGATCTTGATCTTCTGCTGAATTTTAGACCCACTAAATGATCAAATCTAGAAATGAAACCGTTTCAAGAATAATATCTATGATTTTATCTATCCAATGTGCTGTCCTGGGCCTCCTTTGGCCAAGTATAACTCCATTTATGAGCTTTCAAAGTTAGTATATTAAAATTGCCAAAATTCTGAAAATTCTGTTGCCTAGACTAAAAAAATCAATTTTTTTAATTAAAAAAATATTTTTAAATTAAATTGGTTAATTCAAATTAACTAAATATATATACAATTATAATTTTTAATTTAATTTAATTGATCATATATCTTAGCTATTAACTAAAATTAATTTATTAATATTTAATATATTAAAAAGTAAATTAATATATATTACTCTTATTCATAAAACTTGTTTCAACGATTTTGAAAACTACATATTCGAAGTCTAAAAAAAATGGAAAATGCCATTATGTTATCGCATCAGAAAATTGTATTGGTATTTTTAAAATGTCTATGTTAAGGGTTTTGCGATATTGAGAAGCTTTGATACCGAGTGGATTTGATATATTTTATAAAATTATTTTATTTATTTATTTTTAATTTGGGTTTAAAATAATTGGTGATTGAAGGGACTTTTTAAAGTAATGAAGATGAAGTAAAGTGATGTCATTTAGAGTGAGATTTTCTCATTATAATTATAATTATTTAGCGATTTTGAGATTCTAGCATTGGCACTTTGTTTTAAAACAAAAAATTGAAGTAAATTACCAATATCCCGAAACGTTTTTCAATTAATGTATAATTTAGCTGAGTCATTTTGTAGGATTGTTAGTGAAAAATGAAAAATATTAACTGAAAGCTTAATATTTATACTAAATGCATTATGAACTAAATTAGTTACAAAAATTGGAATATTGGTACATTTTATATATTTTTAACCCAGGTGACATAATTGATCAAACTTCAAAAGAGTGTCATTTACAAACTAGTTGACCAAATGAGGCGAAACAAGTATCGATGGAGATCTTACTAAAAATAAAATTCAATGAAACTATCATAATAAAAATCTGATAAAAATTAAAAAATTAAAAAATTGTAGGACAATTAACTTAATGAAAATTATAAAAGGTGCTTAGGCAAAAATTAATGGAAAGGGTCCCCAATATTTTAAGTAATGGGGGGCGTTGGGTTTTCCCCAAAACAGATTGCTAAACAGGAAATTGGATTGGGCTAGTAATAAAGATTGAATTAAATTGATCTAAGCATAGAATATACCTTCGTTAACTAAAATCAACATGGTATCAGAGTTGAGGTGAAGACAAAGCAAAAACAAGAGTGAGAAGAGAAATCACTGAAGGTTGATTAGACAGGGTCAATGGCTTCCTCATCATACTTCAAATTTGATGACAAGCTCAATGATAAGTATGATTATAAAGCTTGGAAAATGTCCTTGGATCTGACGTTGGAGGAACAATAAATTATGGATTATGTGTAAGGAAAGATCACTGAGCCTCCATCAAATGCACCGAATGCCACTAAAAAAAAGTACAAGAAAGGAGAGGTCAAGGTGAAGAAGATAATAAGGGATTCTATTCACAAGCACTTGGTTTCTTATATCTCCAATATGGGAACATCTAAGGAGATGTATGATAGGTTTGTTGAGATTCAACAAGATGATGAGCTTAGTGAAAAGAGTCGCCTTTCACTAAGTGGGCCTGTAGAGCTATTTTTGGCGCAAGTCTATTTTTAGACATGTCGATCATATTTCAGAAGTTGCGGGATGCTATTTGTGGATGGTTGATCAAGTTGGAAAAAATAGATGAAATTCTATTTTTAGAGTATTGGGTGAAAGTCTATTTATAGATCGAAATCGATCTAAAAATAGATGCATGTCGATTATTATTAGCTCTTAATAATAATCGGACTTCTAAACAACAACCTATTCTCTTGGAGCACTTCAGTTCAGTGCACAGATGTGGCACAAACATACGAAGGAATTATGCTATTCAAGGGCTTTACCGGAGCTATTGCATGGAGGACTCGCTTAGAACTCAAGTGGCAGAGTTATGACACAGTTGGAAGAAGTAGTTATGGAGTTGTATTTAGTTTAACTCAGTTAGACTCAGTTGAGCTAGTTGTATCTAGTCTAACTGATTGATACACTAGTGAGAGTGGAGTGAATTAATTAGTTAATTAATTCATAAATAATAACTCATTAATCAACTAAACAATACATCAGTTAACTACAGTGCATGGAAGTTTCAGTGGAGACCAGTGGAGAGATAGGTGAAAGGGAAAGATAGACTATCTGTTGTGACTATAGTGATGCATTGATTGCATCCAACACTCAGTGGAGATGCCAATGAGGATTACGTAGTCAATTCAAGATTAATTTGAATTCATTTAGAGCTATTCTTCAGCAAAGATTGCGCAGTGGAGGCAGGCTAGCAGGTGGCAAAGATCGGTGCATGGATTTGCAAGATTAGGCCCGATTAGTGTATGACGATTGTACTGTACTGAGAGCTTGTGATAAGCTTTGTATGTTTGTATGAGATTGTCATATGATCTCCATGTTACATAATATATAGTTGGGGTTTTCAGCTTCAAAGCTTCGGTTAAAACCGTGGTTATGTGCGATTGATAATTTTTGTTTATGCTTCATATGTGCAATTAATTTTTCCGCAAAAGATTAACAAGTGGAATAGATTCAAGATCTTGCATAAAGTTAAATAGTGTGATATAAGGTGGATCTAGAACATGCATGCTTTTTAGTGAATATAATTTCTACATGGTATCGCAGCGTTGTTGATTGAAGATTGCAATTGTGAAGTGAGTTTGTAGCTGGTGGACAATTCGACGAAGGCTGTACATTCTTGGTGCGTAATCGAGATACTGAAATCTTTCAATGGGGCTGAGAGTCGGAGTAGCCCCTTGATGGGAGCTCGAATTACATAGCTTGGAAGGACAGGATGGAGGCAGTGCTAGAGGATAATGGGCTGAAGGAGTTCATAGATAGCGATGTTCCGAAGCCGGGATCTAGCGTTGCTGCATTACTTGATGCATGGCAAAAGAAGACAGAAAATACAAGGAGAATTCTGTTGGAAGGTGTGAAGGACCATATTGTGTCCAGCCTTCACGGGAAAGCCACTCCATTCTTAATGTGGAAGGATTTGACAGAATTTTTCCAAAGAAGAAGTGACCAGAGGAAGTTGGTGCTTAAAGACAAGCTCAGAAAAATAAAAATGGAGAAGGGCAACAGTATTCCAAAATACCTCATGAAGTTTGTCCACTGCAAAGATGAACTGGGAAGTGTGGGGGTTACTATTGATGAAGAAGAATTGGTGATCTTGGCTCTCCTTGGGCTTCCGAGGAGTTGGCATAGCTACGAAGACTCTGTCAATGGACGGGAGAAATTGTCGGGATGGGAGCGACTTTGGTCGGATCTTGTGCAGGAGGAGATAAGGCGGGGTACCAGGGATGGATCTTCATCGAAGAATGAAGATGAAGAGAATTTTTCTTTGGCTACCAAAGCAAGGAAAGGGAAGGGGAAGAAAAATCCTTCTAAATCCGGTGCGAAAGGCAAGAAGCAGGATTTGTCCAAAGTGAAGTGTTTTCACTGTCACGAGCATGGACATTTCGCCACTAACTGTCCACAGAAGAAGAAGAATAAGCAGGCTGTTGGATCTGCAGCTGGAGAGGCCTTAGCCTCACAATTTGAGCTGGATTTTTCCTTGATCGCATGCTTGGTTTCAAGCTGCATGGGATCGGTGTGGTATCTTGACAGTGGTGCGTCTTTCCATATGACGAGAGACAAAGAGTTGTTTAGTGACTTGGAGGAGAAGGACCTCCAGATGCATATAGAGATGGGTGATGATGGTCGGTATAGTGTGACAGGCATTGGGACCATTACCTTTGAGAGGGAGTCCGATAATCCGTTCTTGTTGAAGAATGCTATGCATGTTCCAGGTCTGAAGAAGAACTTGGTCTCAGTCGCAATGCTGGAAGACAGAGGTTATGATGTTTTTTTCAGTGAGGGAAAAGCTTTCCTGCGACATAAAACAACGGGTCAAACCAAGAAGATAGGGGTTAGAATTAAGAATCTCTACAAGTTGGAGTTAGATGGCTGCGCTGCAATGGTGGGAAAAGCAGAAGAAGTGGTGAGCCGAGATGAGGGCGAGTTATGGCACAGGAGATTGGGCCATCTTCACCATGGTGCTTTGAAGATTTTGCAGCAAATTTCTACTGGACTTCACAAGGGTACTCTTGCGCAGTCAGATCAGTGCAAAGGATGTACAATGGGTAATTTTGTGAAGACCACTTTTCATGAGAAGGAGAACCATGCTTCGGTGATCCTGGAGAGAATTCACACAGACGTGTGTGGACCATTCTCGGTTGCTTCAACAATGAAACACAGGTATTATGTGATATTTGTTGATGAATATTCTCGTAGATGCTGGATCTTCTTCATGCAGAAGAAGAGTGAAACGTTCTCAAAGTTTTGTGAGTTCAAGGCATTGGTGGAGAAGGAGTCGGGGAAGCAAGTGAAAGCTCTACGGAGCGATAATGGTGGTGAATACATCTCGGGCGAATTCAAAGACTTCTTAGCAAGGAAGGAATTCGAAGAGAACTCATAGCGCCTCATAACCCACAACAAAATGGGGTCGCGAAGAGAAAGAACAGAACGATCGTGGGTGCTACATGAGCGATGCTGCATGACCAGGGCCTACCAATGCACTTGTGGGTGGAAGCATGCAACACTGCGGTTTATGTGCAAAACCGTTGTCCTCATAGAGTACTTGGCATGAGTACACCCGAGGAAGCTTTTACTGGTAAGAAGCCTGATATTTCTCATTTGAAGATTTTTGGCTCACCTATTTACATTCATGTGACGAAGGATGCCAGGAAGAAGTTGGAGTCGACTGCAGAAGTTGGGATATTTGTGGGGTACACAAAAACACCCCATAACTATCGTGTGTATTTGCCAAACAGTCGGATGACTATTATGCGATGGGATATAAAATTCAATGAGGTGAAAGCCATGCAGTTGTCGCTTGAGAGGGAGCTACACTTGCATGCGGAGGAGGAACTTATTGTTCCCAAAGATGAGCCTCTGGATGTGGATCAGCCACAGGAGGAGATTCATGGAGTGGAGGAGTCCACTCATGCAGAACCAAACATCAGACAAGGCAGAAAGCGTACCTACGTACATCTATGTGGATAACACATAATGTAGGAGCACCTACATCACAGCGCAGATAGAGACAGTCACCTGACCGATATACTAGATACATGGCTCTGATGAGCAAGTGTATCGTAACAGAACCATCCTCTTTTGAGGAAGTTGTGGAGGACCCTGCATGGGTAGATGCCATGGTGGAAGAGTATGATTCGATTGTCAGAAACAGTGCATGGGAGATTGTCCCAAGGCCGGAAGGGAAATCAGTGGTAGGTTCGAGATGGATCTACAAAGTGAAGCAAGCTGCTGACGGGAGCGTCGAGAAGTACAAGGCAAGATTTGTTGCCCAGGGCTTCTCACAGATCGAGGGGATCGACTATGAAGAAACCTTTGCACCTGTCGCAAGGTATTCTTCCATATGGACCATCCTTTCTCTCTCAGTGCAGATGGGTTGGCACATTCATTAGATGATGTGAAGACCGCGTTCCTCAATGAGTCCATTGAGGAAGAGGTGTAAATTGAGAAGCCTGAAGGATTTGAGATCTTCAGCAGCGAGTCGCATGTGTGCAGGCTCAAAAGAGCGTTGTATGGGCTGAAACAAGCACCTCGTGCTTGGTACACTCGGATCAACAACTATTTCACTGGACTTGGCTTCACCAAGAGTGAGGCGGATGCAAACTTGTACCAGATTGTGGTGGAGGGTAAGCTTTTAATCATTGTACTTTATGTTGATGATTTAATACTAACAGGTGATGAGCAATTGATACACTCATGCAAGGCCGATCTTGCAAAGGAGTTTGAGATGAAGGATTTAGGGCCCTTCTTATTATTTTGATTGAAATATGGCAAATGTGGAAGGAACTGCTTAGGCTCCCAAGGCAAGTATGCCCAGGAGATACTGGAGAAGTTTCACATGCAAGGCTGCAAGCCTATCGACACTCCTCTTCCAGGAAATTGGAAGAAAGAGGATGCTACATCGGCAAAGGTAGTGGATGCCATTGTTTATCGATAGTTGGTGGGTTCTCTCATGTATTTAGTCAATACAAGACCGGACATATGCTATGCGGTGAACCAACTTTCACAAGCGATGGTTAAGCCTACCAAGCTCTTTTGGAAGGAAGGCAAGCATGTCCTGAGATATCTCAGGGGCACATCTGAGTATGGTTTATGGTACACACAGACGGATGAGGTGAATTTGCATGGCTTCACGGATGCAGATTGGGAAAGAAGGCCAATAGACAGAAAGAGCACATCAGGAGGGATTTTCAGTATTAGATCTACGGTAGTTTCTTGGTACAGTAGGAAACAAAGATCCGTGGCACTCAGTTAAGCAGAAGAGGAATACATGGTAGCAAGTTTAGCTGCATGTGAGGCTATCTGGATGAGGAAGATTATGGTTGGTTTGTTTGGTTCACATTTAGATCCCACGGCGATTCATTGTGATAATTAGAGTTGCATTAAACTCTTGGATTAATCCTGTGTTTCAAGATAGATCTAAAAATATTGATATCTGGTATCATCATATCAGAGATTGTGTTCAGCGGAAGATCATGTTGCTTCAATACATTCCCACGGAAGATCAGGATGTAGATATTCTGACGAAGGTGCTCATCAGGAGCAAATTAGAATACCATAGAGGCAGGATCGGGGTGAAGGATAATACCTATCTTGTTGAGAGGGAGTGTTGAGATTCAACAAGATGATGAGCTTAGTGAAAAGAGTTCTTATCAAGTGGGCATTCCGTCAGTGCTATTTTTGGCGAAGACTATTTAGACATGTCACCAGTATTTCAGAAGTTGCAGGATGCTATTTGTGGATGGTTGATCAAGTTGGAAAAATAGATGAAATTATTTTTTTAGAATATTGGCGAAGTCTATTTATAGATCGTCATCTAAAATAGATGCATGTCGATTATTATTAGCTCTTGATAATAATCGCAGTCTAAACAACAACTTATTCTCTTAGAGCACTTCAACAAAGGTACCGTATGCGAAGTAATAACAAACTCGACAGAAGGAATTACGCAATTCCTAAGGGTTTACTGGAGCTAATGCATGGAGGACTCAGTTAGAACTCAAGTGGCAGAGTTATGACACAGTTGGAAGAAGTAGTTATGGAGTTGTATTCGGTTTAACTCAGTTAGACTCAGTTGAGCTAGTTGTATCTAGTCTAACTGATTGATACACTAGTGAGAGTGGAGTGAATTAATTAGTTAATTAATTCATAAATAATAACTCATTAATCAACTGAAGAATACATCAGTTAACTATAGTGCATGGTAGTTTCAGTGGAGACCAGTGGAGAGATAGGTGAAAGGGAAAGATAGACTATCTGTTGTGACTATAGTGATGCATTGATTGCATCCAACACTCAGTGGAGATGCCAATGAGGATTGCGCAGTCAATCCAAGAGTAATTCGAATTCATTCAGAGCTATTCTTCAGCAGAGATTGCGCAGTGGAGGCAGGCTAGCAGGTGGCAAAGATCGGTGCATGGATTTGCAAGATTAGGCCTGATTAGTGTATGACGATTGTACTGTACTGAGGGCTTGTGATAAGATTTGTATGTTTGTATGAGATTGTCATATGATCTCCATGTTACATAATATATAGTTTGGGTTTTCAGCTTCAGGCTTTCCCAGTTAAAAACTGTGTTATGTGCGATTGAATATTTTTGTTTATGCTTCACATGTGTGTGCAATTAATTTTTCCGCAAAATATTAACAAGTGGAATAGATTTAGTATCTTGCATAAAGTTAAATAGTGTGAGATTAGGTGGATCTAGGACATATGCATGCTTAGTGCATATAATTATGACAAAGTTGGTTAGCGTGTTCAAGGCTAGCAATGCTAATTAAATTCTCTTTTTGAAGAAAAAGTTGAAGGACATCAAGATGGACAAGGGAGAGTCCATACAATCCTACTTCATGAGGCTCACTGAAATTAAGAATGATCTCTTAGATATTGGAGAGGTCACAACTGATCGAGATCTCACTCTAATTGCTCTTGGAGGACTTCCCCGAGCATGGTATGTATTCAATACCATTATTCTCAATAATAATATAATTCTAGATTTTGATGAATCGTTGGCAAGATTCACCCAAGAGGAGACAAGGATGATGGAGAGAGACAAAACCTCAAATGGAAATGGAAGTGAACCTACTGCCTTCACCGCTCATGCAAATAAGAGGAATTATGTTGGTCCGAGAAATCAAGGTCAAGGAAGAGCGGGTCCCAAGGGAAGGAAGGGTAGATGTTACAATTGTAACAAGTTTGGTCACTATGCTAGAGAGTGTCCCAATAAAAGGGACTCTCCCCAAGGTGATGACTACAACAACAATAACAACTTCAGGAGGAATGTAAATTCAAAGGAGCAATAGGTTCAACAATAAAGGAAAGGGAAAGGCCCCCTTCGATTGAAATGGAAATGGAAATGGTCAATATTTCAAGAGGTCAAGAAATTCCAGGTATGATGAATATAATGTTGTTGATAACAAGAAAAGTGAATATATTCTTATATCTGCCATCTCTGTTGTATCTCCTCCTGACACCCTAGATAACTGGTTGATTGATAGTGGTGCCTCAAGGCACTTCACTGGATATAAAGATGCCCTCTCTGATTTAATTGAAAAATGTACAAATTTGGAAATTATATTTGGAGACAATGCCATCTATCCCGTGAAAGGGACATGGACTATGACCCTTCATCTAAATCAAGGTCAAGTCCTCCGTTTGCAAGATGTGTTGTATGTACCTGACTTGAAGAATAATCTAGTGTCTATCTTGGAAATGGAAGACAAAAAATTCAAGGTGGAATTCATCAATGGAAAGGTACACATTTAGAAGAGGAATTTCAAAGAAGCATTTACTCTTGGTTTGAGGGTTGATACACTCTATCAGGTTTGAGGAAGTCCGTTGGGAGCCATGACATGTAACACAACTCTTCAATCTAAGCTATGGCACTGGAGGTTTGCACACCTTCATTATAAAGCCCTTTCCAAAGCAAGGAAGCTGGTCACAGGTATGCCTGATTTCAAGTATGATCATGAAGGTGTATGTCAGGGTTGTGCCGAAGGAAAGCATACAAGGGGACCATTCCCCTCAAGTGTCACCAAGACATGTGATATTCTACAATTGATTCATTCTGATCTATCTGGTATGTTGCCCATAACGTCCTCGGGAGGATGCTTATATTATGTCACTTTCATAGATGACTTCTCCTACAAGACTTGGATATACTTCTTGAAGAAAAATGACAAAGTATTCAAATGCTTCTGCATCTTCAAGACCTTGGTTGAAAATCAAACATGAAACAAGATAAAAAATTTGAGGACTGATAGTGGAACCGAATATGAGTCAAATGAGTTCAAAGACTATTTTAGGGAAGTTGGCATTAAGAGGGAGACAACTACTACATATACTCTCGAACAAAATGGAGTTGCCGAAAGAAATAATAGAACCATTCTTGAAGTTACCTGTGCCATGCTCCATGACCAAGGTCTTCCAAAGTTCCTATGGGGTGAAGCTGCCAACACCGCTGTGTATGTTCAAAACAGATGCCCACATTTAACATTGGACTCCAAAAATCTTGAAGAAGTATTCACTGGTAAGAAACTCGATGTTTCTCATTTTAGAATTTTTGGAAGTTTCGTATACTTTCATGTGCCGAAAGAAAAGATAAGAAAATTGGATGCTTCTCGAAAGAAGAGAACGTTTGTGTGCAATAGTGAAACCTTGAAGGAATATAGAATCTATGTGCCTGGTCAAAGAGAAGTGGAGATATATCATGATGTCACCTTTGAAGAAGCTCCTACGCTCAGGAAGGTTAGATATCTTCCTATTTCAAAGGAAGAAAAAGAAGAAGAAGCAAGAAATCAGGAAGAACCGAAGGATGAAAAAATGCCTGGTGTTGAAGGTCTGATGGATCCTATAGATCCACCTTATTCAAATAAAAGAAGAGCCTCATGGATTAAAGACACTCTCGAAGATGCTGAGAGACATATTTCTCCAAGGGGAACATTCCGTGAAAGTAAGAAGCCGAATAGTTACCAAGGATAATTAGTAGCCATGAGCACCATTGTACAATCTCAGCTTGGAACATTTGAAGAAGCTGTGAAGCACCAAGTTTGGAAGGATCCAATGAACGAAGAATATGAGTCAATCATGAAAAATGTTGTCTGGGATGTGGTCCCTAGGCCGAAGGAAAAATATGTTGTCACCTCAAAATGGATCTACAAGATCAAACATGGAGCCGATGGAAGTGCTGAGAAATTCAAGGCAAGATTTGTTGCCCTAGGCTTCTCTCAAAAGGAAGGTATAGACTATGATGAAATATTTACACCTGTTTCCCTCTACACCACCATATGTTCGATCATTTCCCTTGCTGCATCAGAAGGATGGATTCTACATCAAATGGATTTCAAGACTGCCTTCTTACATGACTCAATCAAGGAAGAGGTCTACGTGGAACAACCTTTGGGGTTCAAAGTTAGATATAGAGATACACACGTATGCAGGTTGAAGAAAGCCCTCTATGGGTTGAAGCAAGCCCCCAGGGCTTGGTATGAGAGGATCGATAGCTACTTGATGAAGCTGGGATTTACTCGAAGTGATGCTAATCCAAACCTTTACTTTAAGGTTGAAAATGACAAGCCTCTCATTCTGGTTCTCTATTTAGAAGATCTCTTCCTAACAGGTGCAGACTCTCTTATTCATTAATGTAAGAGGGATTTGGCTTCTGTTTTTGAGATGAAGTACCTAGGACTGATGCACTACTCCTAGACCTCGAGGTCTAGAAAAATCTAGGTGAGATTTTTCTTTCTGAAGGAAACTATATTGTGAAGTTGTTGGAAAGGTTTGGGATGGTGGACTGCAAGTCTGTGACTACTCCAATAGAACTCAAATTTAAGAAGTTGCGTGGAAGTGCTGCTGGGCTTGATTTGGGAAATTCTATCGAGTATCATCAACTTGTAGGGGCCTTGATGTTCTTAGTGAAATCACGTATGGATATATTTTTGTAGTGAACACATTGAGTCAATACATGGTCGAGTATCATCACATTCACTGGATTGGTGCCAAGAATTTCTTGAGATATCTCTGGGGCACAATCAACCATGGGTTGAGATACACTATTGGGAGTATAAGGCTCCATGGACATACCAATGTTGACTGGGCAGGAAGTGTGGTGGATCGTAAAAGCACATTTGGATGTTGCTTCACTTTAGGTTCCTCTTTGATCTCTTGGAGGAGCAGGAAGCAAAAATCATTTTTTTGAGCACCGACGAGGCCGAATACATTTCAACAAGTGTGGAATTTTGTGAAGTTGTTTGGTTGAGAAATCTCTTTAGTGAGATTTTTTGGCATGTGCTGGATAAAAACGTGATCCTTTGCAACAACCAAAGCGGGATTCGAATTTCAGAGAATCACGTGTTCCACGATCGCTCCAAGCATATTGATATCAGGTACCACTTTATCCATCATATGGTACAACAAGGCACCGTAAGGCTCTTCATGAGCAGGTCGTAGATATTCTCACAAAGCCCCTAGGGAAGGTAGAATTCTTAACCTTCCATGAGAAGCTTGGAATCATGGACAAACCCTCTTATGAGGGTCCTGCTTGAGTTGGACTTTGAGCTTTGGGAGCTCCAAGGGGCTTGGGGATAGCTTCTTGGAGCTATAAGAAACCACAGGGCTAGGTTCGCCTTACCTTGTTGGTGTGCTATTTCCCCATCGTTATGATATTGAGCTGGTTCACCCTCTCTTGATCTATGCCCCACATACATCCTACCCATGTAGTCCAGGACTCATGGGAAGTACCTCTCATCTGGCCAATGAGTTTGGAAATGCAGATAGACACCATAGCATTACTGATGGATGCATTGTGTATTGCCGTACTCTCTATGTCTAGGATGGGTTGTGTCCAAAAATTTGATCTGGGATCAAGTCTGGTTGAGGTTTTTACCTCTAAATTGACTTCAAGTCAGTGGAGAGTGGAAAGGTCTTGTGATTCACTCTTGACAAAATATTCTTCATTATTTCTTCATACAACAGAGCAGAGCCGACAAAGTACAAAGACAACAAGATGAAACAGGATGATAGGATGATATATGATGGTACATGATGGTACTGGATGACAGGATTGCATAGGTTGACAAATGGATTGACAGGTGGAGTTCTCCCTAGTTGAGAGGGAGTGTTAAATTTGGAAACTAGGGAAAAACTCCAATTTTCATTGCTCATATAATGGAGATGATATTTTTGTTGGATTCCTATTTCGGAGAGGTGCAATATTGATCTAAATATCATCTTGTTTTGATGAGCAGAAGTAGAATTTTGAATTTATTTTCTCTCACATGTGCAATTGTCAAGGTCAGTGAGAATGTAATGTAGGCTCAGAAGTCCCAAAAGATGTGTCACACACCCTCATTGATGGATATAAAAAGGAGAGACTCAAACTTCATTTGGACATCATCTCATCTCACATTCTCTCTCCCCCTCATTGGTTCGTACAACCTTAGAAGTCATTCTCTCTCCTCCACACGTGTGAAAGGGCAACTATGATTTTCAGATTGTTTAAGGGTTTCTGTAGCAACGTTGACCAGCGTTGACCTTAGGTCAACTCACATATTTTGACTTTGATTTTTGGGACAGAATCCGAGTTTGGGAGGCTGAGTTTGGTGGCATTAAAATCGAGAAGTTCTGGGCTGTTTGATTGCAACATTAACCGCAGCGGTTACCAGGTTTGAATGAGAATTTGCGGACTATTTTGGGATGACTTTGATTGTTCCTTGAGGTTGATTTTGACTGGGTTTGACCAAGCTCCATTGGGAGGCATATTTTTGGTTTTTCCAACGTTGACTTTGTTGGCTAGTACATTCTGTTGACTGCTGAAAATTGTACTTTCTCTCTCTGATGAATTTGAAGAATAATAAGAAGATTTGATCAAAGTGTTTTCCCCACATTGGGTTTTTTCCCTGGAATCCACCAAATTATTGTGTCCTCTTGCTTGGCTTGTCTTCTAGTTATTTATTTATGTTCTATTAACATTTAATGTTAATGTTAATGCGATTTCTAAACAGGAAATAGAATTGGGATAATGAGAAAGATTGAAGTAAATTTATCTAAGCATATAACATACCATCGTTAACTAAAATTAACACTTTTGTAGTCTCTTGTCTTTGAAATCTTTGGTAATTAACAATTTTTTTTTATTTTTTTTTATTTTGTGCCAAAATTTTATAGGAAGCTCACAAGAAGGTATTCAATCCTTAAAATCAAGGGTTCATAGTTTAAAACAAACTTGATGAAATGGCTCATGATCTATCTATATCTATAGGTAGGATATCTAATTTAGTATTAAATGTGGCAGGGGTACATGTTATAAGTTCCCCAGTACATATTTTTTAAGCTCCAAGTTTTGAAGGAAAAGTGATTGAAGATATGCAACCATAAGAATTGCAACATATGATGTGTCATCCTTAAGTAAATTTGGAGGAACAACATATAACCCAAATAATAGAAGGAATACATGCATGCATGGTGGTTTTATAGTCAAATCCTTGGTAGATTAGAGGGGCTTCAAGGAAAGAGAGTATTGAGTCTATTTAAGACAGCTCCTAGAATCCTATATTAGAGAGCTTGAAAGGAGATAAAATAATGACTAGATCACTGGACATGAATAGGTTTGGTGAAGGTCCCTTTACAAGAAGTGTTTGGAAAGCCTAAAAGGATTAGGTTAATTTGCTATACAGGTTGTAGGGGAGGATGGGAAAACAAAGTTGGAATCTGTAAAATAAAATTCAAGACCAAAATATTTGGACACTAGCATTGAAAATTTACCTTCTAGTAGATCAAGACATGGTACTATTTCTGGAGTGTTTGGACACGTGTTGTAAAGTTTCTACGTACAAGAGATGTAGACTTTGCATTTGTTGAAGTCCTATGTACTGGGGATGATCTATTATTGCTTAGGCTTATGAATTATACTGGCCCTGTCCTAGAGCACTTGTCCCAAGGGACCATTGTTGAAATGCTACAAAGTATCATGGAATTCTTGATGAAGCATAAATACTTGGATTTAATAAGCCCTTGAATTCAACATGTCATTCATCTAACCAAAACTATTCTTTGAAGAGGACATGTGTTTTTTTGTGCTCTTAAATGTAGACCTACTTATGCTTCTTATTTTGGACATTTAGGTTGTTGACTTGGAAATGAATGGTACAGATTGTCTGGACCTACCTCCTGAAGGAAAAAAGGACATTTTATCAGCCTTAAAAGAAGCCCCTTCACAAATTTTCATGGATACTTCACATAGACATATTATTTCTAAGGTTGCATCGAAACTATCAGCTATTTGGGCTGCATATTTGTTAAGAAGAAGGTAATGAGTAGCTGCAGAGTTTTTGCTGAGGAGCAGATAACTTCTCACCAATGCCCTTCTCTAAAGGAAAATTGAGTATGTTATGAGTACCGTGCTATGTGGGGATATTTTCCAAGGCATGTAGATTTTTTTCCCTATAAATCTAGAAGTCTATTCCATAAAAATTGTATAGCTCCATTAAAAAATTCATAAATACTATTTGTTCTATCAATGTTGTTGAAAATGAGCATACCACTTTGTTTTGTTTTTGTTATATTTGGTAAAAAATTTAACAAATTAACTTGTGCAATTGTCTTGCTTGTTTGAAAATTTTAATTTAAACTCCAAAACTCACCTTGCGTATTGATTTTATTTTGAATTCCTTCCTAAATCATGCACTGTTATTGAGAGAGCATTAATATGATTTTAATATACAGGGGTAGAGAGGCAATATTTTTTTATAATATGGCTCCTATAATACTTAGATCTTCAGTGGAAGAATGAATAAATCCATTAAGTTGTTTCATATCTTTTAACTAGTGAATACTAACTTTAGAAATATTCATCCAATCTCTAGAAACTTGTGAAAATTTGACTTAGAAACTATAAGTCTTGAGGATATCTTCTCAATGGAAAATAGATAAAATTATGTCCTATAAAATAGGCATGAAATTTTCGAGTTGTACATGGCATTGATTTAATTAATTTCAGTGAAAGGTTCAAACCCATGAAGCTTAAGGTATCTACCTGTGTTATTGACGATGGGGAATTTTGGCTGCAACAAATACATTTTTCAAAAGCCACTTTTCACTCATAGAGAAATTAAAGCAAGTTCTATGACAATATATGGTTAACCTTTGAATGCAATGATTTTTAAATTTATTTTTCTGACATGTACTGAATTTTATACATGGAAAAAAAGTTGAAGTGAAGTTTGCTAAAATGTCAATGATGGAAACTAGCCTATGGGAAATAAAGGCTTAGAACTAGTGAAACATTCCATTGTATAAAGGGAAGAAAAATAAATTTAAAGCCCATGATGCAATGTGTGGTACAAAGAAATTTTGGGTTACTTAATTGGATTTGTCCCCATGGGTGGGTCTCCCAACCCAGCTACCTAGTTGGATTGGTTTTTGGTAAATCTTTGAGGTTCTCTTGGCTATTCCTTAACACACACTCATAGGATGCTTCCTTGGAATTGTTGATCTCTATTTGTGCTCCCTTCTAGATGTATTTATATGCATCACAATTCAATAGTAAATGTTGCTCCTTTTTTCCTATATCCCTTGGGTTCTTTCCATCTTCCTATTTCATGTATTAATCAGTGTGAGCTAGTTCTTGTTCAAGCCAACATTTAGTTTTCTCTCCAATGGATATTTAGTTTCAAGTAGTCCTGAATTTTGTTTTCTCCCTGCGAGATGAAGTTATGTTTATAGTATTGTTTCTTCCTCTTGGGGTTTATTTTCGTATCACCTTTACTATAACATTATTGTATGTGTATTTTCAACTCCTATTTATATAAAGAGAAACTTTCTTGTGCTATATACTAGTTATTGAACCACCTCTTACATTGTTGGTCTAATATATTTTACTCATTTGAATTCTTCCTGGTGGATCTTGTTGGTCATCCTTTTGTTGCATGTAGCTTCTACCATTTTTTTGCATGGTATTATCTTCCTTGGGCATGATTATATTTCCGCGAGAAGTATTTGATATGGAGTCCTTACCTATATTCTAGGGAAAGTTGTCATCAAGTGTTTCTATGGTATCTCAATCTAATTCCTCTAGTTTCTCTAGTTGTGTCTAGTTCCCATGCCTCACACTTGTATAATGTCATTGGTGTTGTGTGTTCCTAGATTAAGACAATTTCCTTCCATATACATGGAGTCTCTTCATTGTGCATACATCCTAATTTATCTTCTTATTGAAGTTTAGCTGAAATTAATTGACAATCCTTCTTTCATTTTGATTTTATTGTTGTCCATACTTTTGGAAAACCCCCTATGGCCATTTGGTTGAGTATGGATGCAATTTGCTTTCTAAGGAATTATTATCCTCATTTCAAGTGATTTTCTTGAGCCCATTAATTCCTTTTGCACTTGATGTTAGGCACTTGATCATTGGTCCCTTTTTATGCATCTACTACTTCTGGAAGATTCTTTCCTTTACACTAATTTCAGTGGGATTTTTCTCTCAGCAAGACTCATAAATTCTTTTGGCATGGATCAATCAATATACCCCCATGATGTCAATCCTATTCTAGAATGATTTGGCACTTGGAGTTTTTCTTAGTTATCTTCAACAAATCCTCTTGTATAATTTTTATATACTTGTTCTGAAGTTTTATTACTTTCTTATAGATATTCAAGAGATATACTCAACTTTTTTAATAATAGAAGAATCTTAACATAGATGCAAGGATGGATGAATCAAATTCCATTTTGGTTTTTCCTAAATTGTTTATCCTCGGGCTTTGGTGTCTTTGTGGAAAAATTTTATTCCATTCAGAATTCGATGTGAATCTTATTTTATTTGTTTATGATTGTCACTTAAGATTTAAAAATTAGAAAATTTTAATATAGACAAGGCTAATATGGTCAAATGGCTTGATGTTTAGTACTTTTTACAATTTTCATCTTGATAAAACTCATTTAAAGTGTTTCCTTTTTGTTTTACATCTTGCCAAGTTTTTTGTTTTGATTGGTGAATGTAGAGTTATCGGGGGGAATTATCCTTGAAAATTTTCCTAATTTTATAGGTCCTGTTTTATTGCCATGCGACTTTGAGAATCTGAAGTGCCCACTGCAAATGGCTTCTTTTAAGAATATTTTGCAATATGTTCTAGATTTGAAAATAGGAATTTTAGGGTGAAACTAGGCAGTAGATTATCTTTTACAGGACTCCATGTAGCTCACAAGTAGTTCGAAAATTTTATTCTATAGTGATTCAGTAACTTAAATGTGAATGAACAACCTTGAACTATTGTACCTTCAAAATATTATTCAAAAATATCCATAATTTATTAATGTCAAATTTTCTTTAGTATAAACATTCAAAGGAGACAATATTCTACTGACTACAAATTCCAACCCTAGCCAGTATTCTCCCTCTTTGTCCTATTTCAACAACATAATATTTTGGAGCATATTTGGTTTGGTTTTCCAAGCAAGGAAGCAATTAATTTATGGTTATTTTCTTGATCACTAAATTTTATTTCAAGAGTAGCAAAGGTATTTCTTGAAGCTTATCTAGTCACATAAGTTCAGATTCAGGGAAACAAGGGCTAATTTTGAGGATATCCTGAGAAAAAAAGGAATTCTCTGTGGTAGGGAAATGAGATAGCTCTTAAGATACCTTTGAATTGGCTTGGAAATAAAGGATGAAATTTATCGAGGCTTACATGGTTACTGAAATTCCGGTTCATGGCAGCAAATTATAATTCTATGGACATCTTGAAGCAACAAAGGATATATCTTGGATTTACCTCATCACTGACATCTTGACTGAGGGGGATCGAGGTAGCGAAGGCCCTATCTAAGGCACAAATGACTAACTGTGGATGGATCAACAAATAAAATCATTGTGGAAACTCTCTCGAATTTCATGTGGTTGACCAAAGGCACATTAGGGCATGGTCTAAGGTTGCTTTTTCCTTCCTAAGGCTACTTAAGGTAGTGACACCACCCTAAATCCATCCCGAGGATGTTTAGGGAAGCGATCTAGGAATAAATCATTCTTTGAAGTAGTAAGGGCCATATTTTTCCTTTTAATAGATAACAGACCATACTAGGATAACAATGATCATTTCGTTGGGTTTGTACCAGAAATTGATAAGTAATAAGTAACAACATGAAGCCCAAAAGAGGATTGATTTCTAAGGCTTTCTATAAGGTGAGGACTAGATCTAGTAGACTAGTAGAATCATTAAATAGTAAATACTTTACTAGTTAATTATACTACAATTGTTGTGTGAATTGTGGTTCAAGTTCCACATACATGGTTTCATGTTCATGAGCTGAGAATGGTTGCAAAGAAATCTCTGGAATACTATTAATGGACCAGTGCTAGAATTGCATTAGGGAATGAGCTTGTGAAATCTAGAAACTGGTATATTCTATTAATGGTGCTTAGTTATTCACTATTGTATCGTATTTGTCATTGGTAAAGGTTTTAGAGGATACTTTTAATTTGGTGAAATATTTCTTGGATTTTTGAAACCCTAAGGGAGAAAATTCTCTAGGGACATTACATTCATCCTCACATGTAATCTAGTTGATGGAAAAGTGACATGAACATGGTGCGATAATAAGCCTTCTCAACCTTCTATTGTAACATATACTTAGGATTCCACCTAAGTCATCTTAGCTATCATAACCTTCGGCATAAGTCATATTCTGATTTATATAACTTAGCTATCATCATTCCACCTAGTACATAAGATAAACATATGAGTTATCTTTATTTTATTGGTCAATTAGCTAATGAAATCTTTGCATGTTATGCAAAATCCTCTTATCCCTTTGTCATCATCTATATTTTCTACCTGAAATTTCTTCACTATAAACATGAAAAAATTGGATTGCAGAGGTGAGGCACAACTACAAATAATCACGATTACAAGGTTTAGGTTAATAAAAGCAAACAAAATATGATTTCCTACAGTACTTCTTGGTAAAAAATCTCCTCTAATATAGAGCTTACTTAAAATTATTTCCTATAGAATGCCAACATTGTTGATGCATAACGTTCACCTCCATTTGCTACTGTTGAATGCTTATGACAATGATACAATATATTCAATGAGACTTTGTGTTGATACTAAATGGATTTGCGAAAATTATCATCTTCTAACACAATTCACCACAAGCAAGTCTAACAGGATATGTTTGGAAGGGTTATTAATGAAAGTATATCTAGCTTGATTTCTCATAGAAATTTACTCGTATTGCTAAAAAATTATTTAAAATATCCATACATTTTTGGGGTAACAAAAATAATTCTTTAAAAACAAAGGAAAACATGTGCACCAAAAAATCCATGGTCTAGGAGTCAATCCTTGATGCCTAGATCCAAATAAATTGGACATGTTGAATTCTTTCTCGGTTCCCTGGCCTGGTCTTCTTCCTTTGGTGCCAATACACCAACATCGCTTGTCACTAATGGTTCCTCAACCTCTATATCTTTCTCAATTTCTTGCTCATTTTCCTGTTCAATGCCCTAGATAGCATTATGAAAGTGTCATACTTGGACTCCAATTATTGTATCTTGAGGTCTCTAAAGGACAACATTCTCCTAAAGATTTTTGTTCTTAATTTCACAAGCTAATGATTCCTCAACTTGACATTACAAGTGTATAATTTTCGTATACTTGGATTTTGTGCTTTTGAAGAAGCCAATGTTTGGAATGAGTTTACACTTTGTGACCTAAAAATTTCCATGCTAACCTCTTTTTGATTAACAAGCCTAATGGAAGAATTTGGATATAACGATAGGCATGTTGTAGTATAACCTTGTAAAGAAAAAATTGTCTAGAAATGGATTTTACAACTGACATGGACATGTTCAAAAGGAAAATCTTATTATTTCTAGTAGAATTTTATGTCTAGAAGATATTTCCTTCAGTTGTGACAGTTCGCATTCCACATGACCATTCAAGAAGTTGACTGATATCTTTGATGTTTTCATCTATGTTATTATTTATTAGAAGTTTAAGCTTGAAGGTTTGCAAGATTCCATTGCTAAGGAAATGTATTTGAAATTCGATGAAATCTTGGACAATGATTTGGAGAACATGGCATTGTTCGCATATTTTGAGAGGAAAAAAAATAAGAATAAGAAAATAATCTCAAAGGTGATGAAAATAGGTTCAGAAACATTTGACAATCATGAAATGAAACAATTTTTGTGGGACTTGTAGTTCAATACTACTATAATCCACCAGGAAAGTATTCTACGACATTTGGAAATGAAGTTTTGACTTCATGCATTGTGAATATTGGTGCTCAAGTTGCATATGTTATATATATATATATATATATTTTTTTTTTTTTTTTCTTTCTAAATAAGACTAATTTCTATTAATGTAACATAAAATACATGGAGTCTTGGGCCTCTGCAGTTTTAGCCTATTCCGAAGGCATAATTCTCCAAAATAACAAAATAGGGACTGCCCTCAAAGGGGAAACCAGTCCATTTGGTTGTTCTATCGCTGCCCACAAAGAGGAAACTAGCGTCACACATGGAAAAAAGATAAATGTTTGGAGTCATCAGACAAACCTTAAAACCAGAAACCATATAAAAAGGCCCAAAAAAATTGGAACCAGAAACCAGAACCCAGAAAGAACCCGAGTACTTAGGTATCATTTGGAGAGGTAGGTGTCTCTTCCACAATAAGACACCTATACTCATTGTTGTCGTCTGCAAGCTTGTCGTGGGTGGCATCTGCAGCGTTCCGGGACTCCGTGGTGTCATGAGCTTTGCCAGGGGTGTCTTTACCACCCGTCAAATCTTCGCTGCTGCTATTGGTACCTTTAATTTTGCTACTGGAAGCTGGGCCACTCTTCTCTGCTACGGATGGAGCTCCTTGGTTGGAATACTTCTGCAATTTTCTAGGTAGAAGGAAAGCTGCACTGGTGGGTTCCTCTTTGAAGGATATGGTGATGGTTGCAGTTATGCGCGGGCAGTCCAAGGTGCATGAATAATGGAATTGAGTAGAGTGGGTGGGTTGTGGAGAGGCGGTTGTCTCTAGTTGAGGCAGCGTCGGGGAGAAAATGGTGGAGGGAGGATGTGGTGGCGGAGAGCAAGAACTGCCTGAATTTCCAGCATGACCACGCCCACTGTGAGTGGCCAGATAACGTCCATGATAGTGCTCCAGAGATGAGGGGGAAGTATCAGAGTGGGAAGAAGGTGACGGATGAGCAACTCTGCCTCTGTGGCTGCCTCGGCGACAACGCATTCGATGGCGCAGATAGGGCATGATGGAACGGTGGGAAGGATGAATTCTTTGAACCGAGATAGTAGCAGGGTGAGTGACCAGTGGAGTCGAGGACCCAGAAGCCAAGGATCGTCTGTCCACAGAGACGAAATTAAAACTGCAAAGAAGACTCTTAGAGAAGTGCAAGCCGGGAACCACCTCAATACAACAGAGGAGACTACAGCGTCGCCCTATAGGCGTTCAGGAGCTCGGCTCCGAGACTCCAGGGGGAAATTGCAGCTCAACGACAGAGGCGAGGGAGGGAGATGACTAGGCGAATTCATTTTGAAGGATTGGAGATGGCATCGACAAATGAGCGGAGTAAATGTGCATTTGTGGGAGTAGTTGAAGCAATTTAATGCCCGCCGCTGAGACCTATGGGTGGCCATGTGGCTGTGCCACTTGCCAGCCCATAAGCCCGCCTTATGGAATCCCCTGTAAATCACCCACATCTGGGAGCATATGTTTTTTATATTAAGGATGGAGTCGTTATGTTTTTTTTCCATGATCTTGGGTCTAGGTTAGAGCCTTAAAATCTATGACACTACCAAATCAAGAATGAAAACTATACCACTTTTCACATCAGAATATAAACAATACTAAATCTACTAGTGCACAAAATATGGAAATTTTTTTACAATTTTCAACCCAAATTCGTTATTTTAATCAACATATAATACAATAATCTAGGGCTCCTGTACTAGGGAGAATGGCCCTCATACATCCACTCATACAAGATACAAAACTGGGGCTTGGTATCAATCCATCGACAACCAATTTACCCTCAACAAGATACTATGACCATTTGGCTGATGTAGTCGACTGTCTTAGTTCCTCTCGGTTGTACCTTGTACCTGCCCAGGCCTTCGGATCCTGATCTGCAACTCGTGCCTCTATCAATGCTCCAAGTACATTTGGCCACTGAACTTTGGCTACCAATCTACTAACTAGCTGCGCCTTATTCGATTAAGGGAAAAACATATCGAGACTCCTGTCGAGTTGCTCACAACTCCACTTGTGAACAACACTCAACTACCCACTATTTCTCCTTAGTTACTTAGGGAGTTCATCCCACTATGGTCTTCCTGTGCTACTCCAATGAATACCAACATAGGGCACAAATGGTTTCCACCTATCACTGCGATATTTCCATCTCCCACAATGAACACAGTCTAGCAGGGCTACCCATAATCTGTTGTGGAAGTCCTTCTCCACTCACAAGTCTATGGTTACTCAAATTCTCCTCTGTTTCATCAACCCTTGAGTTCAAAAACTGCCACTCTAACAACCATCTAAGTCCATGAAGATTATCCCCACCAGGCTCCAACTTGGGCACTATCACATTTTCCTCCAACAGACCATAAATTTCCAATCCACTATTCACAATTGGTCCACTCTCATGCTAGCCTCCGACAGACCACGAGTGAACAATCCTTGTTGTAGCATCTGATCCTAGTTAGGGCATCCAACCACCTAGGAAACCCTTCCTCTTGGCTTCTGACAAACTTCCAAATTTTCCTCTCCTAGGACACCATCCACTAGCATCAATGCCCTTAACACATCAATACAATACATACCTAGCCCTGTGCAACTTATGCGTCACCCTGGTGTAGTCTGCTACACGCTCAACGCTCACTCACTTTGCCTTCACTCGTGCATTCTTACATTCATGTTCTTGCACTCACATGTTCCTGCTCTCGTGTTCTTTCACTTGCACGTTCTTGCACTTGCATGTTTCTGCACTCGCATGTTCCTGCACTCGCGCGTTCCTGCACTCGGCCTTTCTTGATGTGTAGACTATGAAAGATGCTTCTTGGATATGTTAAATGACTCTCTTCCACCTTATATTTATACACAATACAAGGGATCCATGAAGCCACATGTGTGGGCTTGACAACTTGTCACAAGGTCTCTAAACGCCTAGCCAACCTTGACCAAACCCACACATTAAATTCAAAAAATAATGTCTCTTCAAAAAAAACTCAGAATCAGATGATTCTCAATGCGTTGGATTCATCTCATCATCTACTATCGTCCTTATCCATCACATGCCGCAATCTCATAACGGTTTTGGCCCAAACATCTATGGGTGCAAAACCCCAAGCTTGGATTTCAAGCCCACAAGGTCACTTTTGAAGCTCCTTCCTCGAAACCCTAGATCTTCAAGGCTTGGAGTACCCACCAAGATACAAATCATAACACTCCCTCTTAACGATGGAGGTACTTATAACACTATGAAGTCTCCATCAATAGCGGTGACACTAGCCCATCTGGTGTCCATCATTGTAGCATACTTTGTAGAATGAACCCTGCAATTTTAGTAGTGCCTATGCCTCATCACATATGAACATGAAGATCCCAAACCTCCATAGGGTTTCTGCCTCTGAAGCTAGAATCCCTCTGAGACTACATGATCTACACTAGATCAATACTGCAAGCACTCATCCTCCTGGATCAAATACGACTTATGCAAATCCATCCAATATTGGATGTGAAACATCACAATCTGATGAAGACTCTAGCCTTCAAACTTGTAGTCCATGACATGAAGCCATCTTGATCAACCTGATCTCGTCCATGCCAAAGCAATCCTCGAGCTGGCCCAACCATCCATGAAAAATCAACGGAATTCCATGATCAACAATCTTCCCTATAACAAATTATTGTTCACCAAGCTCTCCACCAATCCACCAGAACTCCCAACCAATCTCGCTGCCAATCCAGTCAAGCCCACATCTCCATGTCTTCAGCTGAACACTCTACTGCATGATATAGACACACATTACTCCCTCTAAGTTGCTTCACTGTGCACACTCCGATTCATTGTCCCTCAAAGTAGCTCATATACGCTCTGATACCATGTTGTTTTTCCACGATATTGGGTCTAGGTTAGAGTCTTAAAATATTTGATGCTACCAAACCAAGAATCACAACTATACTACTTTACATAACAAAATATAAACAACAATAAATCTACTAGTGCACAAAATATGGATAAATTTTTACAATTTTCAACCCAACTTCATTATATTAATCAACATATAATACAACAGTCTAGGGCTCCCGTACCAGGGATAATGGCCCTCATACATCCACTGATACAAGATACAAAACTGGGGCTTGGTGTCAATCCATCGACAACCAATCTACCCTCAACAAGATACTCTGACCATCTGGCTGATGTAGTTGACTCTCTCAGCTCCTCTCGGTCATACCCTATACCTGCCTAGTACTTCGGCTCCCGATCTGAGACTCATACCTCTATCGATGCTCCAAGTCCATCTGGCCATTGAATCTCGACTATCAATACACTCACTAGTTGTTCCTTAGTCCATCAAGGGCACAACACATCAAGACTCTTGTCGACTTGTTCAAAACTCCACTTGTGAAAAACTCTCAACTTCCAACTTTTGCTCCTCAATTACTTAGGAAATTCAACTCACTATGGTCTTCTTGTGCTGCTCCATTGAAGACCAACATATGGAACAAAGGGCTACCACCTATCATTGCAAGATTTCCATCTCCCACAATTAACACGGGCTAGGAGGACTTCCTATAATATGCTATAGAAATCATTCTCCACACACAAGTCTAAGGATGCTCAACTGCTCCTCTAGATTGTCAACCCTTGAGCTCAACAACTTCCACTCTAGCAACCATCTAAGTCCATGAAGATGATCCACACCGGGCTCCAAGTTGGGAACTATCATGCTGTCCTCCAACATACCATAAATTCCCAATCCAATATCCACACTTTCTCCACGCTCACGCTACCATCCAACAAAACACGAGTGACCAATCCTTGTTGTAGCATCTGCTCCTAGTTAGGGCATCCAACCACCTAGGAAACCCTTCCTCCTGGTTGCCGACAAACTTCCAAAATATCCTCTCCTAGGTGATGCAGGAGCATCAAGCTTAAATTTTATTATTCATTTATGTAATTTAGGGGGTGAGGTGTTTTAATTATTTTGCTCAAATTTAATAAATTAGGAGATAAAATATAAATGTGAGGATTATTGTAAATATTCCTTAATTAATTAAGGATATGAGGGAATGGAATTAGGTAGATAATCTAGGGATTAGGAATTCCATAAACGAGACTTAGTTGAGGCCAAAATAAGATAAATCTAATTTGGATTTTAGTTGAGATTTGTGTGGAGGAATTTATGGAGTGGAATAAATTCATATTTATGTATAAATACGAGGATTGTGTGAGGATGAAAACCAAGTGAGGAAGTGAGGAAGTGAAGAATATAGAGAGAGTGAGGAATAGATTGAGAGCTTTTTGTAAAGGGCTGAGAGCTAAAAGGCCATTCATTGTAATATTTGGCCAAATGTTGGAGTTTGTAAATTTCATTATGTTTATTATTATATCAGCAATTTTATGTTGATGGCTCTCTCTCCTTTCCTGTATGTATATTTTAAGCTGCAAATTGTTTTCTTAATGAAGAATTAGATGAGTGTTTGCATGTTAGAGAAAACACACTGTTTTATATGCGAGGATCGGATTTAACCCGTATCTTGGCATCATTTGGTATCAAAGCAAAGGAGATGAGTTGGGGATGAGTCTCTCCTACAGTGAAGCTATTTTGTTTGATTTCTTGTTAGCGAGGAGAGCAGGTCGGATTGCCTGGGAGAAAGTTGATTGAATTATGTATATGTTGTATATGAATGTATGAGTTGTAGGAAGTCAAGTTTCATGTGGTCAGACTGTGCATAGTTTTAATATTGTAGTGAAGGGCGTTCAGAACAACCTTGCATGAGAGAACAGTCTTAATATACCACAGTGGAGTGAGGCCAGACTGAGTATTTGTGTGAACGCAGGCCAAGATACCATCAAGAAGGCGTTGATGCAGCATCCGTTACAATAGTAATGCTACAGGAAATGTATTGAGGGGAGCAGTGGTGTAAGTTCACTGTAATTCCATATTGCGGCATTGTGGTTTGGCTTATGGTTTTAATTCATGAAGTCTGTGCAAGAGTAAATGCAACCGTGGGATCCAGGTGACGGAACGTTTGACATATATCTTGTAAACAATGCATTCAAATAAAATGCAGTCAGTTCACAACAGCAGGCCATGGAATATGACAACGCACAGAGCCGTGGTGTGGGCCATTCACAAACAACATGAATTATGACTGTAACGTGTCGCGGCAAAGCATAGCACGCACAGTAAATGGTGCCACAAGTCGAAATCATTTTGGTCATAAATTCTTGAAAGACCGGTGGTATTGTTTATGAATAGATTCAATATTTTCATTTTGGTTTGGGTTGAGATGAGCGTAGGCTCAATATTAAATTGAATGAGTTGTGTTTTCGGTGCAATTTTAATTATGTTATACAGTTACAATGATCGTTTGTGGAATCAACGAATATGGTAAAAAAATGGAGTTTGCATATATGATGCAATAGTCTGTTACCATAGGCATAAAAAGGAAAGTAATTAGAATTCCATCAATTTGAAGAGTAAGCTTGGGCCTTAGCAAAGTTGAAAATTTTGCTACACTAATTTGTAAGTATAACTTGTGTTTCTACATCATTTTTGGTACTAGTATTTCATGTTTTGGCGTATGTAGTTCGAATTCCCTGTATTGCAGAGTGACATGTCATTGGCGTTGAGGTCAGTACCATCGAGCATATACGATTTGTGGAGCTAAATTATAGAAATTGTGTTAGTCGATGTTGCCATGTTGATTTATATGAACGTGGTTCAAGCATAAAGATTGCGTTGAGGAACTACGCTAACATTACTAGATAGTGGCTTGTCATCTGTGTTGAGTCATTGCGTGAAGATTAGTGCAGAGAAACACGTTTTAAATGTAATATGATTGTTGTATGGACCATGGGAAGCATTTGTAAGAACGGATTCCACATTTGAAAGGCAACGTGATCTTGTTTGGGTTGGAGCTGAGAGGGGAAATTCGTTGAAATCAATGGAAGCCATGGATACTTTGGTCCAACTTTTGGAATCTATGCAACGCTGTACCTGATGCAATAAAGTGCTGGAGATTGTGGAAGTCTGGTACTGCCATCGATTTGTGAAACAAGGTCAGAAGATCCCTCTTGCAGTTGATGTTAGCATGATTGGTTAGCTTGGTGTGGGTTCTACTCTGCGTATTTGGTTTTTGAGAGGGTGATTGTCACCATCAAATACAATGACAATGATTAATTGGCAATGGATCATTTTCTGTCTCTCGGAAGATAATTTTATTTTGTTTTTTTTTAATGCAAAAGCGAAGTGTTTTGTTTAGATCTACAAATTTTGAGAAATATGCCGTTTTGTTGAACACGGGTTGGAGAGGATATATTTGATGAGCATGAGATGGAAGTCAAAATCGACGATGGAGAGTGGAGGAAGAGCCTTGAGATATGTGTGGCCTATTGATCGTGAAATCATTGGATTGATGGATTGGTAAGTTATAAAGTGTTATGTTGACATTATAACATAAAATTTTGGTTAAATGAAATCCAGTAAAGGATTGTGATGTGATATGGGCTAGAAATAAAGCAGAGATATGAGTTTAACCTAAACTATGGTGAATGTTTGGGTTTTAAATTATGAAGCCCGAGAAAACTTTCACTTGGATCAAGTAACAAAAGGGTATTAAACCTTGATATAAAGAGAAGCATGCATCTTATAATATATACGATGACTAATTATGCATGGTGTGGATATTAACAAATTTAGTTGCATCATGTTGGATCAAAACTTGTAGTTGGAAATAGGAGAATTTTGTGATTTGTGTTTATGGTTGAAAACACAAGCCAACCACAATTGCTTGATATGTAAAACCTTTGTTTTTACCATCATATGGCGGCATATAAAGAGGTGTTATTCAGAATGAGAGTGATGTACGAGTTTTACATTATTCATTGAAGAGGTTAAAAACATGTTCTCTGTACACAGGTGAAGAGATGTGAATAGATGTTTTGTGGTGCATAAAAGTGCAAAAAAAATGTTTGCATTAAAATGACGAGCTTATGGTATGAAGGGCATGCGATGTTAACAATGACAAAGATGACACAGAGAATGGAAACCAGAGAATTGAGATTGCGAAGAGAAGGTTTGTTTAAAACTTAACATGACATAAGGTATGATAATTCAGAAAGGTATTTTTGAATGTTGAAAAGTGAATGGTTTATTTATTTTCACCATAAAATAAATCTCTGAAAACATGGATTGAATTTCGACTAAAGACTTCAGTACCATGTGAAATGATAAGGGCAAACTGATGATTTTTCATAAGAATGAAGTATGCAAGAGAATGAAGATTTTACATCCTAAAATGTATTAGGGGTGTATGTTTGTTGGAGGACTGTATAACTTGAATTAAGTCAAAATATCCACTATCATAATTATTTGGGCAAAAGCTTGAAGTCAAAATAGATGTTAGAGTCAAATGAAAGCTTGGATAGTTTGAGTTAAGATTGAGCATTTTCATCCAAGATGAAGAATTGGTGTTAAGTCTGAAGTCAAAGAGTCGTAAGTAAAAAGTTTTGAATGTAATTGGGTGCATGATCGGCAAGGCCCCACACCCAAAGAATTTTTCATTGTAACACATGCATTACTAAAGTGTTTTTTGCAGCAGAGAGAAGTAAGAGAATTGCCATAGACTAATCCCAAGATAGAGAACTGAATGAGGTCATGCGTAGGTAGAGAGCTTGTATTGCTGAATGGAAAGTGGGAAGACTTGTTGAAAAGAGGATTCAAATGAAATCCACTAGTGAACAGATGAAGTTCACAAAGGAGGAGAAGATGTCTGTTAGTCATTTCTGAAGATTTGATGAAGACCACAACCAAGGGTAGAATAAGGAAAATTCCAAGGTAAGTGGCATATGTGAACAGTTGACAGATGAAGATTATGAGCGAGAGAAGGTTGAGATAAAAATTCACCTTGAATTGTTAATGGAATTGTTGCAGGAAAATGTGGAAGACTAGACACATGGTTGGACCATGAGAAAGAAGGTAAAGTGGCAGAAAAGCTAAGGCAGAAGAGCTAAGGAAGCTAAGGAAGCTCGAGCAAATGTTGAGGTGTGAAGAACTCAGAGAGGCTGAGTTAAAAATGGATGTTTCCATTTATGGCCCAAAACAGGGTGAAATTCTGGGTGAAGAGATCAATGAGGAAGATCTCACGAACTATTGGGATAGTTCGGAAGAATCTAAAGATGTGTTGGTGAAAGAAGCAGATGAGGCTATAAAGCCTTGTATTTTTAAATTTCACAGTTTATGTATGTTTGCAGGATGTGCAAAAGATGGTGAACAGTCTAGTGAAACTTTCACAGAGAAGAATGAAACTCTTGAGGTAAAGTCTGATGGAAAAATCCTTTCAGAGAAGGAAGGTACTGATTTGTTACAGCAGGAAGAAATCTTGGTTGGGGTAAGATAGTCAGTTGAAGCTGTTATGGAGCAGGAGCATAAAGAAAATGCCGAAGAGATATTCCAAGGAGGTAAACAAATGTATTTGTTTAGTGAATTTTCTGATGGAATTTTACAATGTGATGGAATAGAAACCATGAAAACTCAGGAAGATTTCCAGAAGAAGGATGAAGCTAGGAAGAACTAGTAGAGTATTGAAGCAGAGGAAGAAGGACCATTTGATAATTGGTCAAAAACAAGTGAAGGTATGGAAAGTTGTGTAAAGTTTCCAAGTTCTACTCCAGTTGAGATTGTTGAGTTATATAGAAAGTTAGATCTTCAAAGAAGAAAGTTATAAAAGCAGAGGATCTATGCTAAGGTTGAGTTGCTGAAAGAGGAAGAGAAAGCAATTGTCTTTAATAATAATCAGGAAGCAAAGGATAAGGATGCAGGAATGATTCAGTGAATCAAAGAAGTTCATTATTGTGAAATAGAACAGGGAGACATTCTTGAAACAGATGATATGGAGGAGGGACTAGCTGATAGTCTCATAGATGATTTAAATCAGCATACTGATGTGCTGATGGAAGAGGAAATTTCAGAGCAACATACTGAAATTTTTCTAGAGGATAAAGAGGCACTGAGGCCTTATGTTTTTTATTTTAATGATTTTTTTGTGAATACATGTTTTATTGAAGATGCTGAAGGAATTTCGACACAAGTGAAAGAAAAGGAAGAATTTTCTGTGGAAATATGTAATCCATGGAACCGAGAAATTAGATTGCTGGAAACTATTCCGAAGAATCAGGATTCAAGGCATGAAGAGGAATCTCAATTTCAATATTGGGAAATGAAGAATGTGAAGGTGCAAGACAACAGTAAACAAGAGCGTGAGGATGAAAGGGCGACAGTAAAAGTTCAACAATCACGAAGTGACAGTAAACAATAGACAAAAAATCTATTGGACAAAGAAATTGAACTGATAAGGAGGATAATGATGGAAGTATCCCAGAAGAAAACAACAGCAGTAAAACAAAGAAGAAGCAGCAAGAGGAAGACAACAAAAGACTGTGAAAGCATAGCCAGTGGGGCAATGCAACAGAAAGTGTGGAGACCTGGAGAAAAACAACAAACAAAAGCAACAACAAATGGGAAATTGTAGAACAAGGTATGGGATCCAGGAAGAAAAAGATCTGAAACACATGATCAGACAATCATGATTATTTTTAACCTTGGGAGTCTGATGCAGGAGCATCAAGCTTAAATTTTATTATTCATTTATGTAATTTAGGGGGTGAGGTGTTTTAATTATTTTATTAATTATTTTGCTCATATTTAATAATTTAGGAGAGAAAATATAAATGTGAGGATTATCGTAAATATTCCTTAATTAATTAAGGATATGAGGGAATGGAATTAGGTAGATAATCTAGGGATTAGGAATTCCATAAACGAGACTTAGTTGAGGCCAAAATAAGATAAATCTAAATTGGATTTTAGTTGAGATTTGTGTGGAGGAATTTATGGAGTGGAATAATTTCATATTTATGTATAAATAGGAGGATTTTGTAAGGATGAAAACCAAGTGAGGAAGTGAGGAATACAGAGAGAGTGAGGAATAGATTGAGAGATTTTTGTAAAGGGTCGAGAGCTGAAAGGCCATTCATTGTAATATTCGGCCAGATGTTGGAATTTGTAAACTTCATTATGTTTATTATTATATCAGCAATTTTATGTTGATGGCTCTCTCTCCTTTCCTGTATGTATATTTTAAGCTGCAAATTGTTTTCTTAATGAAGAATTAGAAGAGTGTTTTCATGTTAGAGGAAACACACTGTTTTATATGCGAGGATCGGATTTACCCGTATCCTGGCATCACTAGGACACCATCCACTAGCATCAACAACCTTAACACATCAATAAAATACATACCTATCATTGCGTAAATTTTGCATCACCCTGGTGCAGTCTGCTACACACTTATCCCTTACTCGTGCTGCCTGCACTCGTGCCGCTTGCACTTGTGCGTTCTTGCACTCGTATTCTTGCACTCGTGTGTACCTGCACTCACCTTCTTGCACTTGCATGTTCCTTCACTCACACGTTCATACACTCGCGCACTCCTGCAATCGCATGTTCTCGCACTCGCGTGTTCCTGCACTTGCGCATTCCTGCACTCACTTTCTTACACTCGCACGTTTCTTCACTCACTTTCCTACACTCGCACGTTCCTGCACTTGACCTTTCTTTATGTGTAGAATATGAAAGTTTCTTCTTGGATATGTTAAATGACTCTCTTCCACCTTATATTTATACACAATACAAGGCCTCCATCAAGTCACATGTGTGGGCTTGATAACTTGTCACAAGATCTCTAAATGCCTAGCCGACCTTGACCAAACCCACACATTAAATTAAAAAGTTAATATCTCTTAAAAAAAAACTCAAAATTAGATGATTCTTGATGCGTTGGATTCATTTCTTCATCTACGATCATCCTCATCCATCACATGTCGCAATATTGTCACAATTTTTTCCCAAACATTGATGGGTGCAAAACCCTAAGCTTGGGTTTCAAGCCCACAAGGTCACTTGTGAATCTCCTTCCTCTAAACCCTCGATCCTCAAGGCTTGGAGAACCTCCCGAGATACAAATATCAACATGTTATGCCAACAAGAGGTGTTAATCTCCCATATAGTGGGGAAGATATATCAAGGCGTCTCCTTGATCACAATTCTCAGGTGAAGACCCTTAAGCAAGTCTGGTGTTATTTCTTATGTTGTTGGTGAAATAATTAATGACCCACATTGTCATATGCCAAAAAATATAGTGTTTTGTATTTCATAAAAAAAGTACCCTCACACAAGGAAATGCCTCTGTTACTAGTGCTAAAGTTATATCAGATATGAAATTGAGAAAATTTCTCAAAATAGTTGCTCCTTGGTGTAATATTTAGCAATAGAACCTTAACCTTATGTACCCATGCAATTATGACCTTATTGCAATTTTATAAATTCGTCTTCCCATTCTAAAACTTGAGGTACTACTAAATTCCCACCAATTATATCCATGACTTCACAGTCAATGTCAATAGCATTCAAGCTCCATAAACACACGATCTTTTTCAAGAATTCAATTCCAAATTTAAGCCTGACCATTTACACAACTAATCCAACAATCCTCATAATTCCTGGAGCACTGAGTTATGGTTCACTCTATAATTTGAGTGGTTTCCAAACATAGGTTGGATATAAAATGATTCCCAAGATAAGAAATATTGTGCTACTCTTCCACATGCAACAGAGGCTCAGATCTAAAATGATTTATTTTTTTCCCTATGGTTCAAACAAGGTTTCATTATATTTTTATGGTGACCTCCAGTTCAAACACATTCAACAAAATTGATTCAAACATAGCTGAGCAGTGAACACCCATTGACAAGGGTAGCGGTATACTACGTATATCATTTTCATTTATTTTGTGACCCACTTACAACTACAAATATGTAGGGATTTGGGACCAACAATACTGTTTGATTAACTTCCTAAAAATTTGAAGCTCTTTCTGGAAAATATGTAAGAAAATCAATAGAATGGATAGATATTTTGGCTGGTAACTAGAAGATGATGTCTGAGTGTGGAGTGTCTACACCTTTAGTTGCGGATGATTATTTAAAGGATATGGAAAAACATGGCAAAATAGGAATTTTGGTGGCCTTTGATAAACGACTAGTGGCAATGTTGTCCAAATTTTTTTATCCACTTAAAAGGAAGGAAGTTGTTGTCATAGAAGGTCTAAATAAAATGGGTATACAACCAATCATGGTTACAAGAGATAAATAGATAACAACTCAAGCTTCTGCAAGAGTTGGTTACTCAAGATGCTAAGGCTAAGGTCATTCATGTTGGAAAAGCTGGAACAATTCGTTCTCTTTAGAGGGATGGATTTTTTGATATGCAATGGGAAACAATATATAAATCTTGGGAACTCAATTGGTGGAACAAAAAACATTTCTCATTCTCATTTTCTTTTACGAAAACTTTCCAAAAATGAAAATTAATCCACCATTGAAATGAAACATATAATAGCCCACATTAATATCATCTGTGAAATATGTAAAGATGAAAATTTTGTAGTAGTCCGAAGTGTTCTCAAGTAAATGAAATCAGAAGGATTCTAATTGAATCTCACATTCACAATACTTATAAAATATATGGGTGATGGGGGATGTTAGAAAACATGACACTGGTTGCACTAGATAAAATCCTTTAAGTGGAAATCAAGATCATCCAAATAGACATCTTAAATTGGTTCGAGCTATGATCGGTGAAATGTAGGGCCCCTAACCCTGCCATACACTCTTCCTTAGTAGAACTAGGTGCCATAGAATATTGATTATAATCATCATATGAGAGCCAAAACTAGCCATTCGTTGTTCTTTTTCTATCATCAATACTTCTAAGTTAATCAAAAAATCCTTGCAACCCAATTTCCTGCTTGCACATGATGATCATAGACCTATAATAGAATCTTGATATCATTCTTCCCTTTCCCAAGGGAAAATTTAGACTTCTAATAGGGCATAAACCCAAGGTTTTTCTTATCCATTTTAGCAGCCAACTCCCTCTTTCATTGGGGAGTCAAACACATAAGGAAACATATTCCTAGGTTCATCCATCACAACCTTGATATGGAGGTTGGAATTAGTTTTACCGAGCCTTGTAGGTATGCATCAAAGGCAGTCATAAGGTTTCATCAATTCAAAAACGAAGAATTTTTCAAGCAAATATCCACGGGCATACAATCCATAATACCAAATCTCAACAAGGCTCATATAAATGAATCAACACGATTACTTAGAAGATACAATGGTATTTAATGTTTTATTCTTGTTGATTCTTCTTGCTCCCTTTGAGACTAATGCTCATAGATATGAGACTAATGTCTCTCTATTATGATCTTAAATCATCTCATTCTTCCCAAGTAATCCATGTACTTTTGAAGAGCACTAATTTTGTTGCAACTCAAGGCATTGATCTTAATATTGAATTTCTTTCTTCTCTATATATCTTCATTAAAATATTTTTGTTGAAGGTTGTGCTACAGTTTTTTAAAAGAGTTAATATGATTACGTTATGAGATTCTTTGGAATTGTGTCATGTACCTCCTATAAGCATATAGATATAATTGAATAACCATTATTCCTCCTATCTACACCTTTAAGGGATAAGTGACCATTATTCTATAAAGATATGTTAGGGATTTGTACTCGCACATTCTTGCATTTTCATGGAGAAGTTTCCATTGTCAAATCTTCAGTTTTCTGGCATAAAAATCATGCAATATATATGCCAAATGGATTTCTTCCAAATAATGTTCATCACTTCTGACCACACATGCAGATACATATAGATTTTTTTGTGAATCTAAAATTAGAATGATACTTTAGAAACGGGTTTTCTTTCTATTTTCCATGGAGCTTATCATTCTTTTCCATTGTACGTATATATTCTGAAGCAAATTTTTTAATCCATCTACTTCTATGGACAATACAGATTAGGTAGATATATGACTACTTAGGAATCACTATAAAATCCACAATATTCACCTTGGGAACTTACATCTTGGAAAATATGTTTATCGATTGGTCACAAAGAATCCTCCTATAAGCCAATATTATCACATAATGAGGAAACCAAAAAGTAAAAATATGACTTATGAGGCAGAATCATAGCTTGTTGAAATTTATGAAGTTTCCTTATCCTTAGTTTCATTAAATCTATCACAATTGATGCAATGATAGCATGTCAATACAAAGCATCATCGAAAGCTTCCATACCCATAATTTTCATTGGACGAAGTCAGAGAGCATATACTCTAGCCTCCCATGAATCCCAACAGAATATAGGAGCATTGTTTCTAAATCCATGAAGGGATTTTCTCCACATTCCTTGGTAAACCTGTTGATCTACGACCTTCCCTCAATCACAAAGGACCAACACTGGCCCCCTTCAACTGCCATACAATATTCATAAAAAAATGGGTCAAGTTTGACAACTGAGGATTATTAAGGTGATGTTGTGGCTAGAACAATTCAACTCCACAGTTTCATTTTGAAAAACTATAAATATGTTGAACCACGATTGCATGTTTATAGACAAGCAAAGATTTTTCATTTTGTTCACTAGAATTCCTCAACTAATTTTGATTTAAAACCAATACACGACTATTGTGTGAAGTGAATTCTATAGGAATTTTACATAGATTACAAAGTATATGAACATTAGATAAGAAATAATCAATGTTTAGACAGTTTAGAGAATGGAATTTTTTCACAGATTACAAATTTTATGAACTTTAGATTGGAAATCATCGGTGTTTAGACAAAATCTAGTGAAATAAAATAGATATATAGTTAAATGTTGATCAGAGTTCTTTTATTACAAAATATCTACATAGGTGCATGGGAGGGTATATTGATGAGGAATTCCCTCCAAGCTTTCTTATGGACCATTCTTAACTCATTTCTCACTCTTTTAGTGTCCTATTATGAAGGAGGATCTAATAAGGTGTGGATTTTCCTTTTGGGGTTGGAACAAGATCTCTTATAGATAAAAAATTGAACCCTTTTGTTTTGGTTGTGGCACAAGAATTGATATAGTTTTTCTAAATAGTAAGGTTCCTACACTGCATGAAATTCATTGGATTTTATTCTTTAGGGGTATCCAAAAGATAGATTAAACACTTCCATTCCTAGTTCACGTAGTTGTGAAGTATTAAATCACTGACCTAGAGAGAAACGAGTTGATTATGATATCCACTACCAAGAGAGACAACAAATTTCTTGCAAAGTCCTCCACTGTATCTGGAATGAATTTTCAATGAAATTTTATTTCTTAGAAATAAATCACCATATCCCTATTTCTAAGACTTCAAATGTTAGGAATAAATTATGTTTAATTAGTAGGGTAAACAAAATCTTGTAGTCATTTAATTTGAAAACTTTTCATGCTCTATCCAAATTTTTTTAAGTCATGCCCTTACAATTTGGAATATCAAAACCCCAAGCAATTTTGGCATTTCTGCAAAGATCTTGATGTCTTGTGTATTTTTTCTTGTTTTAATTGATAAAATTGAGATGTTAAGAAATTTGTGGATGGAAAATCCTTATTAAAATCAATTATCAAAAATTCATTATTTCTCTTGAAATAGATAGATTCAATGTTCTTTTTCGAAAATATGACCATCCAGTCATATTCCTTTCCATTCGTAAACTTGTGTGAGGATCAGTTTTAGCAAGTCACTTAAAGTGGAAATTGTTCAACTCAGAGTCTGCAATAATACATGAAAGAACTCAATAAAAATCCTCAACAAGCGATTAATTGATTAATTCTATACTTCAATGTATTCCAGTAACACATACATTTCAAGAACCAACCATGAGACCTGATCGAAGCTTTCTTATTTACTCTTCCTAACTCCTTTCTCACTCACCTACTCCCATAATTTGATGGAGCATTCACTCTTTGAAGTGTGCCTTCATATCTTGTGATTGGGGAAAAATATCTGCTAGATATTCAACCTTCCTCTTAAATAGCTACAATTTTCTTAGTAAACCCAACTATTCCACGAATAAGAATCAAGTAGAAATTACCCCTTATATCTTCCTTTAGGAAAATCCAACTTGAAAAAAGATTTCTTCCAAAATAAAATATGTTGAAGTTCCTATCATTTGGGTTGTTGTAGTCGCAAATGAAGTATGCTAAAGTTACTGAAATATGTGGTTTAACATAGTTTTCTAACTCTCCAGGGAAGCATTTACCCTCTTCACCCAAACTGGCATAAGCAATATAACTATCTAACAAAAATTTGGTTCAATATTAGATGGGAACAAATGGCAATAAATATGAACAAGAAAAGGAAAAATGGAATGTTGTAGTAATAAGAAACATAGGAAATAAAAACCCATTAAGTGCATGTGTGTAGGGAAGACCAATTTTACTCTTTTAAGAATCTACAAATGTTGTGACATATGCTATGAGTGAAAATTCATTGAGATTTAGGGTTGAAGCAATAACACAAGCATTGGTATCAGAAGACTAGGAGTAGAGCTACATGTTTTTTTTTCGTGAGCTTATATCCAAAGGATGAATCCAACTTTGTTAATGGATAATGATATCATTATTGAATAGTAATGCTAGAAAATATATGTAGTTTTTTAAAACTCTGAATGCTCAAACCATACAAGGAAGCCCTTCATCTCTTCTTCCATAATTCTATGGAAAATATTCCAGGGTTCTAAGCCCTTTCTAAATCCAGGACTTTCATTGGGCTTAATCACGCCCTTTTCATTCCTATTTCTTTTTGGTGAATGAAATATGTTCCTTATGAATGATTCCAGAATCGAACAATTTACAATTTAACTTTCTTAGGTGAATTTTCTCCATCTTAAACTCATTTATTTTGATATTTGTCATGTGATAACTGAGATTCACTCATTTATATATTCTCAAGTCTATATATTTATAGATAAACAAATTAGTTGCTTATCTTTATTGGATTATGTTCTCTTTCTTGCCCTCTTTCCTTGTCCCCTACATATTAGCTTCCCATTTCATAGTTTTTCCACCATTCATCTCACACCATGTTGTCTTCTTCCTTCATTTTTTCCCTTTCTTGACCAATTTATTTCCATACCATCCCCATCCTTTTATCCATGATTTCATCCATTCCACACTTTCTTTGCATCCTTACAACTACAAAATTACATGAACAATGAGAGGAACATGACATTGATGAAGGTCCAAAGAGTTATTCAAGTAGCCATGCCCCACTGTGAAATATCCAACTACATTGATAGTAAGTGGTGTGGTGTAGCATCCCTAATCTGCTATATGCATATGGATGATATTACTTTTAATAGATTTGAAGGAAACAAACTGTTGTGAGCTCCCTAAGCTTTAGCATTACCTATCCCTTTAATAGAATATGTATTTCATAACTATTAAGAAATTCATCCTATAAGCCAATGTTCTCACATGAAGAATATACATTTTGTATGGTTGTCTTCAAACTAATTGTGTATAAATTTATAGTTCAAATTTAGCCATTTTTTCCATATTAAACTCACTTTGCTCATTTTTTTTCACCTTTAGCATGTGACTGAAATTCAAGACAATGTTCTTCATATCTGCTCAATCTTATTATCTTTTCATATAAATAGATAAATAAATTCCTCATTTTATCATCCCATTTACCTTCTAGACACCGTTGAATAAGGATTATCTACTAAAGAAATTCATGTGAACTAGTTTCCAAACATAAATTTCCCTTGTTGTTTCTCCTTAGAAAATTGATATTGAATAAAAATTTGCATGGAGAATAAAACAAGCGAAGATTCCTTTCACAAGTCACTTCTTCTCAAACTCAATGTCTCTTCTTTATATCATTTTCTTCTCTTGAGGCTAGTTCCTCTCCTGCCAATTATAATCAGTCTGCGACCTAAGACAACCATGCCGAACAAGATTATAGACACATGTTGTGAATAACATAAAGCAATATCTGACCCAACTAAGTTAATGATACTGCACATTGTAGCTAAGTTTAAGAGTAGTGGTAAGCTGTATGCAAAGACACCCTCACTAACAATGATCAATGAAGAGATTTTAAATTTAAATAATGGGTGTAATATTTCTTGAATAAAGCTAATAAATTTCAGAGTAGTCAGTTAAGTAACAATCCATAGATAAGGCTCTCGAAGCTCGTGGGCTAGCAAAAGACAAATAATTTACTCAATGAAAATTGTAGGAGAGAAATATGAAGCTTAAAATCAGTTTGGACTTAGTACACATCCAACTTGGAACAACATTTATTGGTATCCCCACGATGAAAAAGTTGTAGGAATTTACAGGGTAAGTTCCTTAGATCAAACACCAAAGGTCACTGCTCATCGTAACAGATCACAAATCAGTACACCAGTATTTGACGTGGTTAAAAACCTCGAAGAGGGAAACAATCCATGGCCTGAGCCAACACGACCACTTCAGGAAATTTATTAATATAAAGAGAGAAAATTTACATAAGCTTCTCTCATAAATGGTTATTGGAAAAATTACCCTCCATGATTTTTAAATAGAGATCATGGACCAATTGGGTGTAAAGTCATGGTTCAAGTGTTGGTATATCGAGGGGAAAATTAATCGCCGGATCACTACATATCGTGATCGTCATATTATAAGTTACAAATGTACATAGTAAATAAACACAGTTTACCAGAGTACACAGTACAGAGTACACATTCAAAACAAACACCATCTCAGCAAGATGCCATAGTAAGAACTGTCACCATATTTTCTTTACATAGAGTTTGAAGAGAGCGATAATTTAAGTGACCAAATCACACATGCCAAAGTTTGATCACTTCATCATTATGAGCAACAAAAACGGAGGGAAGACATGATGACCCAAATTTGTCAAACTTAGACAACCTTGTGGAATCATCACCAATGCCAGTAGCTAAAATATGTCTAGGATCTCTTAGGTCCTTACTTACAACATCATGAGGTGATAATTCTACTGTTTTTCCTTCATGTGAATGAGTTATCTGATAAACATATATAAGGTTGCAGGACAAGGTAGGAACACATAATACATCATTAAACTGACCATTATCTAAATGAATGGTTCTAGACCCTACAACACTAAGAGATCTATAATCACCAACATAAATGTTTTTGGTGTTACACTCATTTAAAGAAGAAAACATGGCTTTATTTTTGGCCATGTGGTAAGAGGCTCCAGAATCAATGAGCCACTCATGAGAATGAGAAGAAGAAGATACATTCAATGCATAACTAGATATTGATGTTTGACAACCACAAGCAGAAAGTGCCATTTCCGAAGATGGAGTTGAAGATTTCTCCAAATTGATGTTGTGCTTATTCATTGTTGCTTCCAAGGCTTCCATCTTCTTAAATTTTTTTGACTCTACGTGGCCATCATGATTACAAAAGTTGCAATGTCTCTATCTTCTTCACTTTTTTTTTATTTGACTTATCAATTTGTTGAGTTGCTTTTTCAGTTTGTGGCTGAAATTGCTTAAGACCCTTGTTTGGTTTAGGACCATTCTTTTTAGGAGGCTGCTTCTTAGGATTCTTTGGATATGGTTGCTGCTGAGTTGCTAAGGCTTTCTTAGAAGAGTTTCAAGTATTAATAAGACCAAGGTGTAAGAGTTTTTCTTGTTCTCTTATCAAAGAATCGCAAAAGGCATAAAAAGAGGTAAGTTCCTTAGATCAAACAGATCACAGATCAGTACACAAGTATTTGACGTGGTTAAAACCCTTGAAGAGGGAAACAGTCCATGGCCTGAGCCAACGTTGCCACTTCAGGAAATTTATTAATATAAAGAAATAAAATTTACATATGCTTCTCTCATAAAGGGTTACCAGACAAATGACCCTCCATGCTCTTAAATTAGAGATCATGGACCAATCGGGTGTTAAGCCACAAATCAAGTGTCGGTAATACTGAGGAGAGAATGAACCACCAGATCACTACAAATCGTGACCGTCGGATTATAAGTTACAAATGTACATAGTAAAGAAACACACTTTACCGAAATCTATGCTAGACCAAGTTATACTTAAATATTTCCTATGTGTCGAAATATCCTAACAAAAGTTGGATACTATCATCAAAGAGTTGCTAATTCTCTTGAATATTTGGTGGGTTTGAGTGAGTTTGTAACATACAAGGTTTGTATACTCACAAATATTCATAAGATCTGGAATATGGTAATATCCATAATAGGACAAGTAATATTTATATATAAGAATGTTGAATGTACAAGCCATATCATTGGTTCCAGATGAGTGTTGAAATTTGACTGCAAGTTGAATTTCTGATCTTGGTAATTACTCGTGAGAGAATTATTGTTCTCTTAGCGTTCCTTATTCTTCATCAAAAAATTATAATTTAACAATTTTAATTCTAAGAGAGTGTTAATTCCTATGGTTTGTAGCAAATATGGATGAATGTTAGTATTCAGAGATATTGTGGTTGTCTTGGTTTTTGAAACAAATATTTTTTAGGATGTAAATAAATATGAAAGAAGGAATTCAAGTGGGTACATTTGGTCAGATACATTGGAAGTATGTGTAAATGACATAGTTTTAGAAACAATTCCAAAATGCCATTTGTTTGGCATATTTAACATTTTTGGTGGGTATGTGGAGATAGCACGCGAAAAGGATATTATGGGGTAAAACTAGTTACGAATGGAGCAATAGTGGAAATGCTAATAATCTGGATTTATATATTTCTTTTAACACCAAATTGACATCACGGTAAACATATGAATATCCCATTAAGTATTACCTAAAGGTGATTAAAATAATCTCACCTTTAGCCTACACAGGTGGAAAAGTAATTTATGAGGTGTGAAGTTTTATTAGAGACATTGTTTGTTTGTTTTTTTGGTTAGAAAAGGGCCCTTCTCTTGGTTTTATGTGACTTTCAATTTATCATTTGTAGCATGTTGAGAAATGGGAAAGAATAATGTGTGACATTTATCTTGCAGAAATTGATGTTGAATGAAAGGATACAAAGTTTAACCAAGCTATAGTATGCTTTGGTAAAGGAAAAGGAACATCTTAAAAAGCTCCATAAGAATACACCATATACAGAGTTTGAACACAAGTAATATATGGTTTTTTCTTTTGCAGATATGTTCTTTTTTATACCCAAGATACCACAACAAGAAAACTATTGATATTGTAGGAATTTTTTGAGGACCTCATTAAGGTCGATGTTTTTGATGTCCTACTTGATTGATACCTTCTCATGGCAAGAAGGTTTTAAATATTAATTAATATGTTTCTAAAAAAAATAATATTCAAAGTTTATAGATATAAAAGATAAAAAAATGTAAATACCTTCATTTGATTTTTACTTGACTCTAGTGTGGGTAGGTTACAGGAAATGGGATTGGAGAAAGGATGGGGAGACAATGCATAACATGTCTTGGATATGATTCATTTGTTGTTGGAGATCCTTCCGACACCTGAGTCATCAACTTTGGAAATTTTTTTATTAGGGATTCCTATGATTTTTAATGTTGTGATTCTTTCACGTCATTTTTATTTTGGGAAAGAAAATATTTTAGGAATGCTAGACAAGACATTGATGGATAGGTAAACAATTTTTTTATAATTGCAATGTCCATTCCATGATATCCTCTCTAATTTATTGTTTGATTGTATTTTGAACATTTCCTTTGATTTTATTTTTATTTTAACTATGAAATTGAAAATACTTGGTATCTTGTCCATTTAAACAACATCCAAAGCTTGAAGATGACATTAGTGTTACATGATATTAATTGAAATCATTTTAGTTATTTTGTGTTAAAATATTTTCATGACTATTAGAAAAGTTTACTTTCATGTTGTTCTTTGAGCACATGTTGTCTATATACTTGACCAAGTTCATGTGTTAGAGAATGAAATGTGTTGTGAATAAAATGACAAGGATTAGACATCACACCTCAAATTATTTGTTTTCACAAGTTATCTACATCTTGAGCTTTTTAGCGTGTAACTTAGTTAGCATGATTGTGCCTAGTCTTATCTGAAGGTTGAATAATAAGTTTTATTTTCTATGATGACATTTTATTTCCTTTGTTTATATAGGTCATATGGCCACACAGTGACCACTATCGCTCAGCTGAAGAAAACCTGTTCTATTTTCTTGCTTTTACGGGGAAAAATGGTATAAAAATTGTTGATGTTGAGGTATATGTCGTATAAATATTTTATAGTCTACTCTAGTTTATATTCCAGTATTCATCGTCTTTCATGTCTTATACTCTGCATTTTATTTTCTTTCGTTTTTAGGAGAGGAAATCAATATTGATGGTAAGAAACAAGAATTGAAGAAAGAGGAGAACAATAAAACAGGAGTGACAAATGCAAAAAGAGAGAGAGAAGATAATCGGTCTAGTGATACCCTTAGAGCCAATATACCGCATAAGACACACACACATAGAGACTCATGGTCAAGTATTTAGAGTTGGTGAATTAAATTTCAATGCCTTGATAACGCAATGATAATGTTTTGAAGTGATGAAACAATATTTCATGTGTAAATTTAGTCCAACCAATATTAAGTTGGAAACTCGTATTGTAATACTTGACATTTTATATAATATAATTTATGTGGTTGAAATTATTTATAGTTGCACTTGATATTATTTAGTATTGTAATTAACATATGTAACTTTGCGTTTTCATATTAGATGAACATGCACATTGTATAGCTTTTTTTATTTTATTTTATTTTTTATTTATTTATTTTTAAATTAGTCTCAAAATCATACTAATTAATTTATGTTGATTAATAATGAACACATAAAATCAATCTAAAACTACTAAATTACTATTTAATATTGATTAATGATGAACAAAAATAAAATGAATACATGATTAAATTAGTCATTTAGAATGATTATTAATGAAAGTAAATGAAATGAATATAAACTACTAAATCAATTGTTTATATAATGAATATGAAACTGTTAGGTCCCTATAATACTAGTGTAGCCCCTTATTGTCATTGTTAGTGTAGTCCCCTTATTGTTATTTTTGTGCCCTTGTAGTCCCCATATTGTTATTATTGTGCCCCATAGAATCCCACTATTGTTGTTGTACCCTTACATTATTATTGTTATGTAGGTCTGATTATATTGTGACCCCTTAGACTCCTATATATAGAAAGGAGGTTTTTTCATTTGAATCATCCAAAAATTGTTCATTTATATAATGCAGAGGAGGTTTCCCCCTCAAATAGCTAGATTTATAAGTCGTTGATCTATATTTTCTTCTATTTTGTGAGATGGTTGCATAAAATTTGGTATTAGAGCTTGAGATTCTAGGGTTTTTCTTCTTCAAATAGGTCACCTAGGAATTTTCACTATAACTTTTTTCTACGAGGTTTTAGAGGCTAAAATTTTTACCACGTGGAGCCAAAATCTTGGTGAAATTCATGTAAAATTTTTAGATCTTGGTTCGATATATTTGTGGCTAAAAATTTAGAGGCTAAAATTTTTATTGCATGGAGCCAAAAGCCTTGTGAACTTCATGTAAAAGTTTCAGATATTGGTTGGATATAATCATGGGAATTTAGGGTTTGTGCAAGCTCTAAAATTCAGTCTCAAACAGGTGACCTAGGGAAATTGTCATAAATTTTGTTTCATGCATCATAATTGAATTCTGTAAAAAGTGTATGAAAGTGCAAAGACTGTAGTTTTTCGTGTAGCAATTTCAGAGCTTAAGGTCGAAACAATGACACATGGCACTCTGTACAAATTTTCTGTACTGAACTAGTCTATAATCAGGTCATCGTGGGATATTGGGCATAACTTTATCTTGAAGAATCCAAATTTTGTCTGAACTGTGGCATTGGAAATAAGACTCAAAGGGATATCATAGGACTGAATTTCATATCTTGTAGATTCAAAATCACAGAGATACAATAGTTTCAATATCGAGCTCCTAAAAATCTAGAAAAAGTGTGTATTTTTTAATTTTGCATAACTTTTATTTGAAGATTCAATTTTAATTGATTTAAAGAGAATATTGAAGCATATATATATATATATATATATATATATATATATATATATTTGGTCCTAAAATTCCTCCCATAAAAAAGAATTCTAAACCCATTAAGCCCTCAGAAATATCTACTATGATGCATGAAGAGGAAGAAGTGCAACATGATATATCAAAATTACGAGACCAAAAGAAAAAAATTTCTCTCGTAAAGAGTAACAAAAAATGAAATGGAAGCTAATATGGATGGTTTGAAGAATGGTTTAAAATCAGACATTTATGGTTTGAAGAGTGGCTTAAAATCAGACATGGATGGCTTGATGAAAGACATGGATGGTTTGAAGAATGGTCTAAAAGTAGACATGGAAGGTTTGACAAATTTGCTACAAGAAATGATTCCTAATGGCGAAAAGGTAGTAGATGAAACTCATGATGAGAACCAAATAAATATTAATCATGTTTTCATATACTCTAATGTTGGATTGAAGACCCACCATATTCCAAAGATCGATATGAGGAAGTTTGATGGAAAGGATTCAATAACATGGATGCTACAAATTAAGCAATATTTTGATATCCATAATGTGGAAAACACACAAAAGGTACGCATTGCAACTTTATATTTAGAACTCAATCAGTCAGTATGGTATCGATGGCTTTGTTCTCGTAAACCTCTTGCCACTTGGACATTTTTTACAGAGGAAATTATAGCACATTATGAGGATACAAAAAGAAACACATTATCTAGCCATTTGGTAAATCTCAAACAAAAGGGTTCAATGGTGGAACACATTAAGGACTTTCAAAAATTTAATATAAGGGTAAATGATATTCTAGAGGAGCATAGGATTGATGTCTTCATAGGGATTTTAAAGTATAACATCCAACATGAAGTTCACCTTTGGGATCCTAATTCATTGGAGAAGGTATTCGGGTCTGCAAGAAAAATTGAAAGAAAAATTATGGAGACAAGGAAGCCTACCATTCACAACTATAAATATGGATGTGTTATTGCTCCTAGCCTTCCACAACCTACAAGGTTGACACCACAACAATTGGAAGAAAAAAGAGTGAAAGGGATTTGTTACAATTATGATAACAAATACACTAAAGGTCATAAGTGTGCTGATAAGAAAATATTTTACATAGATTGTGAAGAGGAGGAAGAAAATGATCAAGAAACTTCAAAAGAAGAGGATATACACCAGGAACCAACCTTAGAGAAAGAAGAAATTAATCCGACCATATCTGGTAATGCATTGGCAGGAATTACCACTCCTCAAACTCTCAAGATAGAAGGACATATTAAGAAGAAAAAGGTAATAATGTTGATTGATTCAGGTAGTACCCATAATTTTATTCATTTTAAGATAGCCAAGAATTGAATTGCTTCCTATATCCAACACTAGAGTGTCAAGTGATGGTTGAAAATGGAGAAACTATAAATTTCTCTGGAAAGTGCCATAATATCAAGGTAACCATGGTGGAATGTATTGAATATCCCAATTATTTCCATTCCAATGGGTGGTGCTGATGTTGCACTAGGAGTTCAATGGTTACAATCTTTGGGTATGATAGATTTTAATTTTTAAGAACTTTTCTCAAAATTTTTTTGTGAAGGAAAGGAAATTGAATTAAGGTGTATCACATGGAAACAAGGAAATATAATAAACTCTAATGGCATGAAAAAGCTTCTAAATGAAGAACAACGAGGCGTAATTACACAATTATGCTCACTAGAGTTTCAAACATTGAATTCATCTATTTCTCCATACCTCCAAAAAGTCATGGACAATCATTCCAAGGTATTTGAGATTTTCAAAGGCCTCCCACCTATTCGTGATCATGATCATGCTATTCATTTGATTCCAGGAAGTGTTCCTTCAAATATCAAGCCTTATAGATATCCCTATGCCCCAAAGAGATAAATTGAACGTATGATTGCAGAAATGCTAGAGGCTGGTATAATTAAACCTAGTCAAATTTATTTCTATGCTCTAGTAGTATTGGTGCATAAGAAGGACAGATCATGGCACATGTGTCCAGATTATAGGGAGCTCAACAAGCTCAATATTAAAGATAAATTTCCCATTCATGTCATTAATGAATTATTGGATGAATTACATGGAGAAATTTACTTCACCAAGTTGGATCTCCATTTAGGATATCATCAAATTAGAATGAAGACTAAAGAAATTCTGAAAACAACATTTAGAACTCATGAGGGTCATTATGAATTTTTGGTCATGCCTTTTGGCCTTACCAATGCACCTTCTACATTTCAAGGATTGATGAATTCCATTTTCAAACCATTCCTTAGAAAATATGTGTTATTATTTTTTGATGATATACTAATCCATAGCAAGTCTTGGAAGGATCATATTCAACATGTTGACAGGGTGCTCAAACTATTGGAGGAGAAAAAATTATATGAAAAAACCTCCAAATGTCTCTTTGGAGTAAAGGAGGTGGAATATCTGGGTCATATTGTATCTCATGAGGGTGTTAAGGTAGACCCTAACAAAATTAATGCCATTAAGGAATGGAAAATACCCACAACCATAAACTATCTTCGAGTATTTCTCAGGTTAAAAGGGTATTATCGCGAGTTTGTTAAGAATTATGGGAGAATAGTAGCACTTCTAACAACATTACTGAAGAAATATGCATTTTATTGGACTCCAGAAGAAACTAAGGCCTTTGAACATCTTAAAGAGGCAATGTGCCAAGCACTGGTCTTAGCTACACCAGACTTCACAAAAACCTTTATTGTGGAATGTGATGTATTAGGAAATGGAGATGGTGCTCTTTTAATGCAAGAAGGAAGACCCATTTTGAAAGTCGTCCAATCACAAGAAAGTATTTATAGAAACCTATTTATGAGAAGGAAATGGTGGCAATACTGAATGCACTAAAGAAATGGCGACCTTACCTAATAGGAAGACACTTCAAGGTAAAAATAGATCATGATAGTCTTAAATACTTTTTGGAACAAAGACTATATTCAAAAGAGCAACAAAAATGGGTCACAAAGATGTTGGGTTATGACTTTGAAATTATTTACAAAAAAAGGAAGCTAAATGTTGTTGCAAGTGCACTCTCAAGAAAGGATGAGGATGTGGAAGCATTTATTTATGCCATTTCTATTATCCAACCAGATTGGATAACTGAAGCAAGGGAGGAATGGAAGAATGATGAAGAAGTGTGGACACTCATTCAAAATTTTTAGCAAGATCCCAGTGCATATGATACATTTAGTTGGAAAAATGATCCATTATGGTACAAAGATCACTTATATATTTGTAAGAATTCCCAACTAAAACAAAATATTCTTTTGCAATTTCACACCTCTCCCTTAGGATGACACTTAATATTTTTAAAAACTTACCACATGGTCAAGAAGGATTTTTTTTGTTTTTTTTGCGCGTTCTTGAGGCAGCAACTCTCAGCAGACCTGCGTGCGCCCCTGCAGATTCTCACCTTCCACTATGGCCATTGCTGGAGGGGGTCTCGAACCCCTCCCTCTTCCTCCGGAGGTGAGTGCATTAAAATCGTTGGTGGCCTCCTGTAGCAAGTACCCATCATATGTTCTGCAACATAAATTCATCAAGAAATTGGACAACATCCCCACTGTGGCCCTTCCAGAGGAAGAAACTTGCAGATCTGATTTGAACCTCACAGAGAGAGGCCTCATAGGATAGTTCACAGGCCTCTAGCCATCTCCCAAAGCAGTAGAAGATTGGACTCAGAGGAACCGGAGCCCTTTAACCAAGAAGGTATAAAAATTTATTTTGTGGGCAAAGGCTTCTTTGTGTTTGTTTTTGAAAGCGCTGAAGACAGAAGTCTCATCTTCAGGAATGCCCCTTACTTCATGGGGCTGCAAGGGCTTTACCTAAATAAGTGGCCGCCTGATTTTGATCCTTCCCAAGATGTGCCCTTAAAAATTCCAGTTTGGGTTCATCTCCCCCACCTCCCCCTTCACTGTTGGAACCAGAAGTCCCTCCAGATCATTGGCAACGCCCTAGGAAAATACATTGACCAAGCTGTCTGAAAAGATCAGTATTCTTGTGACCACATCTGCATAGAAGTAGATCTGAGGAAGGGTTGCCGAAAGCAATCAATCTCATAGTCACATCCACTATGCTGGTCCCATGTCCAAGAATTGGATTATGAGCAGCTCCCCTTCAAATGCAGACACTTCCACAGATATGGACACTTTGTAAGATACTGCAAGAAAAAGGCTGAGGAGTAGATTGAGAAAACTAAGGGAGATCAATGGACCCTAGTCCAAAAAACAACCCAAAAAAAAGGAAATGGGAAAGGAACCATAAAGGGGACCTCCTCCACAAAAGATTAGAACTCCACTCCCAACCAGGATGGGGCCTCAACCCCCATAGAAAAGGAAAGTATCCCTACAAACTCTCCAGAATTAGTCTCAGGTAGTGAGGTCCAGAATGAGACTCCCACCCCCAACAATGATGGAGAAGAAACTTCCCCTCTTGGAGCCCCTCAAGACCCCCCTTCCATCCCTTCATATGCAAAAATCACTAAGAAGAAGCATGCAGAAAACTCATGCTCCTCAGAGGATGATACCTTCGAGAGACTGTCAAAAGGAGCTGGAAGGAAATCCCATAAAGAAGCTAGGGAAGAGGAGGCAGAAAGGATAAAAACACAAGGAAGCCAACCCACAATAGAGATGTCCATCGGAAGAAATACCAGAGCAAGGCCTCCCAAAGGAGGACTCATCAACCCCTCCCCCGATAAATAATGCGCCTAGTCTCTTGGAACTACAGAGGTTTGGGGAACCCCTCAAAATCGAAGGGCCCACCCTTCTCAACATCAGCAAGATGAAGTGGAAGAAATATGTAGGAAAAGCAGTAAGCTCAAGGGGCTCTTCAAGCGAACTAGCAACTCTATGGTCCGATGAACTCTTCCATCTAAATAAATCTGTCGAGCCTCAGCATTGGATCTTCAGTGAATTGAAGCATCTTACAAGTAATTTAACCTTTGCTTTATTCAATCTTTATGTTCCAGTTCTTATCATGAAAAAAGGGAGTGCTAGAGCTCTCTTTCTGCCTTCTTAGAGCAACACTCCCCCAACAATATCATTATGGCTGGAGATCTAAATATAGTTCTGAAACCAAGAGAAAATAAGGGAGGTAACAGTAAGAGAGACCATATGCTTCCCATGGTGGAAGACCTCATTCAGCAATGGGATCTTCTTGACTACAACCCAGTGAGAGGCCTCTTCACATGGTCCAACAACAGAATCGGGGAGGACCATATCTCTGCCCGCTTGGAAAGATTATTAGTTCAAAGCTCACTGTTGACGGAACAAAAGATAATCTCTACAAAAATCCTCCCAAATCTTAACTCAGACCACAAGCCCATTCAACTACTTGTGGAAGAGGAGGAAGATTTGGGACCTATCCCTTTTCGATTCAGCCCCCTCTGGATAGAAAGAGAAGGATTCTCCGATACTGTCTGAGCAGCCTGGGCCAAACCTATCTCCGGATCCCCAAGCTATGTGTGGGAGAAAAAACTAAAGGCTACCAAACATGCACTGAAAGAATGGATTAGAAAACCAAAAAATACTCCAACAAGTCAGAGAAAAGAAGTTGTTCAGTCTTTGAAGACCCTGCAAATGGAAATGGAAAGCAAAAAAATCACTCCCAAGTTGCTGGACAAAGAGGTGAAAGCTCAAATTTCCTCCAATCGCTCTTTCCTCAAGGAAGAAGAATATTGGAGAATCAAATCCCATAGTCTGTGGTTGAAGGCAGGGGACCGGAACACCTCCTTCTTCCATCGACAATATAGAGCACGACTCTCCCGCAATCACATCTCTGAAATCACAATAGCTGAGGGAAATATTTTCAAAGGGTTCAACCAAATCAAAGCAACAGTGGAAATCCACTTCAGAAACCTTTTTAGTGCCGGGACAGATGGTAGTGAAGAGGACACAACAGACTTCCTTTCAAATATCCCCCACCTCGTCAGCCCTGAAGACAACCTTGCCCTCACTAAACCCTTTTCAGAAGAAGAGATTAACAAAGTCATTTGGTCGATGGAACTTGACAAGGCCCCATGCGTTGACGGATTCACGATCCATTTCTACAAAATATGCTGGGACATAATAAAAAATGACTTGCTGAAAATGATAAAAGGATTCCTGAATAAAGCAAAGGTTGGGGGTGGCATCAACTCAAACTTCCTAGCTTTAATCTTGAAAAAAGTCAATCCTAAGGCCTTTAGTAGATTCAGACCCATCTCTCTCTGCAACGCCTCCTATAAAATCCTAGCCAAACTCCTAGCAAACAGAATCAAACCCCTGCTCGGGAGACTCATCTCTAACTCCTGAGGAGGGTTTTTAGAAGGTAGGCATATCCTAGACAATGTAATTCAAGTGCAAGAAGCCATCCATTCCAGCAAGCAACGAAAAGAAAAAGGGATGCTGATCAAGCTAGATATGGCTAATGCATTTGATAGGGTCAATCTCTCCTTCCTCCTCAAAGTCCTCCTCTCCTTTGGATTCTCCCCTCAGTTTGTCAACCTCATAAAAGCATGCACTAAAAAGCCCTGATTTCTCCTCTGGTCAACGGGCGCCCGACTTCTTATTTCCAAGCTCATAGAGGGCTGAGGTAAGGCTATCCTCTTTCCCCATTCCTGTACATTCTGATGGCGGACACCCTCAACAAAAATCTCAATGCAGAAATGATTGCTGGGACTTTGCCTAGTTTAAGAAAACAAGTGGTTTGGATCCCTCAAACCATGCCCTCTTCACTGATGACTCTCTTCTCCTTGGTGGAGCTTCTCCCAGAATTGAAAAGGCATTCGAAACTGTCCTCAAAAGCTACTGCAGGGTCACCAGAGCTCTTGTTAATGAAATTAAAAGTGTAGTCTATGGATGGAATGTAGAGTAAGATGAGCTCAATCGAATTTCATAGCTCCTTGGGTTTGAAGGATATGCCCATTGGGAGAAAATAAAGTATCTGGGTTTTCCTATAATATCCGGGGTCAATAAAAGATCCTTGTGGACAAAAATCATTAGCAAAATCAAGTCAAAAATTTCCTCCTAGGGCGGTCACTGGCTCACCAAAGGAGGAAAACTAATCCTCATTAAATCTGTTTAGTCTCCTCTCCCGGTCTATCAAGCCTCTTTCCTCTTGGCACCAAAAAATATCATGGAACAAGTATCAAAACTCTTGCACGATTTCCTCTGGTAGGGAGGCAAAGGAAACCAGAGAAAAAATCATTTGGCCAACTGGGAGCTCCTCAAATGTCCAGTTGAGGAAGGAGGTTTGCAGATTAGAGACCCATCCCTTTCAAACCTTGTGTTGGGATGTAAAATTCTTTGGAAAATGTACATAGATCCCAGTCATCCTGTCAGCAGAATCCTCAGATCAAAATACACACATGGAGCCTCCCTCAGGAATCTGTAAGAAAAAAAACATAGTAAACGCAACACAGGTCTGGACTCTTTGCAGGAAAAGCATCACTTTCTTTAAAAAAAAAATATACCACATCCCTGGTAATGGAAGACGGACGCTACTATGGGAAGACCGAATTATGGATCGTGACCCTCTTAGCAAGAATGATGAAATCACTGAACTGCGTGCTTGGCTGGTCCATGCTGACATCAACAACGTTCACTATCTCTCCAGCTGGGATAGACATGGGAACTAGATTGGTAAGGTTCTCCACGATGTGCCAAATCGCCTCAACCCACAACAACATACGCTCACAGAATTTCTGATCGACACTGCTCCAGTGCAAAAGGAAATGTTTAACAGTTGGGGATGGGGCCAGACTGATATCTACAACATTGCCTCAGGTTACAGATTGCTACTGCCCCCAAAAGAGAGAAATCAATCACCCACCTTCTGGAGGCAAGTTTGGGACCCCATCAGCCTCCCCAAAGTCAATTTTTTTTGCTGGCTTCTTATGCACAATAAAGCACTGATAGGAGACAATCTAGTTAAAAGGAATACAACTGGTCCACAATGGTGTGTGTTTTGTAGAAATAATAGTGAAACATCGCCTCATCACTTCACAGGACACACATTCGCTAAGGAAGTGTGGGGCTTCATCCTCACTGATCTGCAAGTTCCTATCGCTTGCCATAGGTCTGCACTGGAGCTCTTTTCTTCATGGTGCCAGTACTACCCTCATAACATAACCAACAATTCCATTTGGCTAAAAGTATGGCTTTCCATTCCCAAATATGTCTTTTGGAAAATTTGGCAGGCCCGAAATGAACTAATCTTCAATGACATATCTTGTCCCCCTTCAAAAGTTGCTGCTAAAGCCAAATCCTTTCTCCTTGAATCAGTTCAGCAATAATATTACAAAGAAGATACCTCCCTCCTTCCAGAAGAAAATAACTGGATGAAAGCGCTTGCACATCAACTCAGGAAGAAATCATTGGCCTCCCCCATCATAAACCCATAATGGCGATTAAGGGATCCTGACGACATTTTTCAAGAGTGGTGGAGGAATCAAAGCAAAATCATGATCTTATTTGATGGGGCATCCAAGGGAAACCCTGGGGTAGCAGGAGAAGGTGGTGTTATCTACTCCCAGGATAGTACAAGAAGGGATGGTTTTCGCTGGGGACTTGGGCAGCAAACCAATAATTAGGCAGAGATATTAGGCCTCCTAAAAGCTTGTCACATAGTTCGAGACAGAGGTGTCAAATAATTTCATAAAAAAGCTCAACTCGAAGGATCAATTTAACAACGTAGTCCTCAACAGGACATTGCAGAGATTGAAGATACTACTACTTGATTTCACCTCCTATAAATTCTATCACATTCTCAGAAACTCAAACAACGAAGCAGACTCCATGGATAAAAAAGGATGCCTTCTTTAGAAAGGAGAACTCAGTATAAACGACGAAAGACCTCTCCAAATTTGTATCCCGTGAAAAGTGGAAAGTGGAAATCAATTTTTTGTCCAAGAAAGTCGGCTAGTCGCATTGTACCATTGGTTGTTTTGGCCTCGACCCAACCAAACCCTTCTAAATAAATAAAACACAACCGTTCCAGTTAAAAAAACAGAAGGAATGTTTTTGGGATGGACTTAAAATTTGATATTCAAAATTTTGTGGCGGAATGTTTGGTCTACCAACAAAATAAAGTTGAGACAATTAAGACCTTGGGTTTTCTACAAAATTTATCCATTCCAAGTCAACGTTGGTAAGAGGTTCTAATGGATTTTATCACAGGTTTACCCAATTATGAAGGAAAAAGTGTCATCATGGTGGTAGTCAATAGACTTACCAAGTATGCACACTTTTGTGCATTATTTGATCCATTTAAAGCCAATAAAATTGTTACTGCATTTATGGAAACAATTAAAAAGCTACATGGAAACCCAAAGATTATTGTAAGTGACAGAGATCCCATTTTCACTTGAAATTTTTGGATGGAATTATTTTCTTGTTTGGGTACTCAACTAGCTCATAACTTATCTTATCATCCTCAATCTGAATGGAAAACTGAGATAGTGAACAAATATTTGGAAGGATATCTTTGTTGCTTTGTATCTGATAAATAAACACAATGGGTCAAGTGGTTACCTTTGGCTGAATGGTGGTATAACTCTTTCTTCCATGCTACAACAAAAATGATCCCATTTATGGCACTTTATGGATATCATCCACCGTCCATCACATCACCTTTAAGAGAAAATTCTAAGGTTAAAGCAGTGAAAGATCACATCGAGCATCAACAACAAGTTCTCCAACTATTAAATGATAACCTCACTTTGGCATAGAATTGAATGAAACAACATGCAAATCAACATCGTAGTGAAAGAAGTTTTGATGTAGGCGACTGGGTATTTTTACGGCTACAACCGTACAAACAAATGTCCCTCAAGCAAGATAATAAGGATAATAAATTATCGCCAAAATACTATGGTCCTTATAAGGTTTTATAAGAGATTGGTACTATGGAATACAAATTGGAGCTTCCTACATCTTTCCGAGTGCACCCAATTTTCCATGTTTCATGCTTAAAGAAGGTTATAGGCGATAAGCTCCCAATTCAAACAATATTGCTAGAACTTGACGAGGAAGGAAAAATCATATCGGAACTTGAAGAAGTCACGGAAAAAAGAACTCAACAACTATGAAATCGATCAATTTCAGAGTATCTCATAATGTGGAAGAACTTACCCACTGAAAATTCCACATGAGAGGATGATAATTTTATACAAAAGAATCCATAACTACTCAAGCGTTGAGGACGACACTTTTTTGAAGGAGAGGGGCATGTTAGGTCCCTATAATACTAGTGTAGCCCCTTATTGTTATTGTTAGTGTAGCCCCATTATTGTTATTGTTGTGCCCTTACATTATTATTGTTATGTAGGCTCTGATTATATTGTGACCCCTTAGACTCCTATATATAGAAAGGAGGATTTGTCATTTGAATCATCCAAGAATTCTTCATTTATGTAATGTAAAGGAGGTTTCCACCTCGAAGAGGATGATTTCTAAGTTGTTGATCTATCTTTTCTTCTATTTTGTGAGCTGGTTGCATAACAGAAACTACCAAAAAATGGTAAATGAGTATTGCAAATTATAAATTTGTGATTAAAAATGATGACTAAATTTTGAATATGTATGACTGTTAGTAGTTATTTTATAGTATCTTATAACATGACCAAAATTTAGTCATATTTCTTTGGTAATTAATTGGTTTCAAACGATGACTGAAATTTGCATATCTTTGACTATTAGTAGCTAATTTACAACATCTTATAACATGACTAACATTTTGGTCATATTTATGTGTTCATTAATTAGTTTTCTCGGTGATCATATAGTAATATATTTTGTTTTATATTTGGTCATTAACTGTGACAATTAATGAATAAATTAATAACCAAATTTATGACTAAATCTAATACTATATGATAAAATTGACACAACCAATTAATGACTAAGTTAAAAGAGACTAAAATTTGGTCGCGTTATAATATATTGTAAATTATCTACTATTGGTCACTGACTAAAAAATGGCCGTATATATGCGAATTTTTGTCATTTTTTTAGTAACTAACTAGCCATTTTGTAATAGGGTTTCCACTAACTAACTGCCAAAATAATTAGCACTATTTTACCACTATTTGCCAACTGATAACTGCCAAATTCTTAAATGAACTCATACCAACGTTCTAATATCCGTTTTGGATGTGCCAAAAATTTAATTCATTAAAAAATATTCAAACGTTCTCTAAAGTCAAATGATCCCTGATTTCCCATATCATTTTCCTCATACCAACAATGTTTTCAGAGGCACTTAGTAACAAAAAAAAACTCTGGAATTTAGTTATCAACCCTATCAAGTAGCTAATAACTCACTGGGTATACATAATTTCCTACTCTCTTCTTAATTCAAAATGAGTAAGATATCAGTTGAAAACCCCATGCTTCCTTTAGTCCCTAATTTATATGACTTTTCATCAGTAGATGTTTATTTCAAAATTGCAGAAACCAAACAATGAATTTGACTTGTATGAATTTCAAAATCGGGCCTTTCAAAATTTTGAAGATGCTAATGACGAATATAGGTTTTGGGAATATATGTTTCCTTAATTCGTCTTCCCTCAAACCTATCATTTTCCTGAATTTGTCTCCTAGTGTGAAAGTCGTTATTTTCCTAGCCAGAAGGCAATAGTAGCCAAAAATGGTGAAACCTTGTTCTGTATAACACCAAAATCCATTCTCCATGCTTTGCAGATTAATCCTCCAAACTCTCTTCATACTTGTTTTAGTTGATTCATTAATGGATATTTATCATAAACTTAGCTTTCAACAGAGAGCCAAAATTTTTGAATCATTTTTTCTATAAGGTTTTGAATTACGTCAATATAATCCATCTTATTCCCCAGTAACATTTCTAGAAATGTCTAGACAAATAATTTCTATGGTTTTTTCGTCTTCTATAGTATCAAAGCGATGAATGGGTTGATGAGGTCATATTAGGGTTCCTATTTGTCTTTTCATCTGGGAAAATGCCTTATGTCCTTTTTGATTTTGTCTAGTTCATTTCAGATATCATTTATGAGCAGTTCTTGAAGTTCAATGCAAATAGGGCCATTAAACATCAATCTATATTAGTTTACCTATTCCTATACCACCAAGCAGAGAGGTTTGAATTTCGATTACAAAATTTGGATTCACAAGGGAGGCCACAGTTTGTCATTCATTAGACTTCATTGGTCAGAAATAATTCAGAAGATTATTCCTTTAATGACTTTGTAGATCAGTTTCTATATTTTTCATTATGTCTTCTTAGTAGTGATGCAGTTCCAAGGATATCGACAAAGATCAAGAGAATTTTACATCTTAGTGAGTATTCAAAAGTGGGAGAATATTATTTTTATCATAACCATACAAATATTAAGAGTCATGGTTGTAAATTTCCACCCTAAAAGCCTCCAATTTGTGTTCCTATGAGCGTTTTTTCTTTGAAATTCATAAGGAAAATCTTGAATATGGATGGAATTCATTTTGTGTCAAGAAAAAAAAACTTAATTTACACTGAAAGCTCATTTTGGTCCCTTTATTGTAAATACCAAAGCAGCTGATAAAGAGGTAGAGAAATTGTTAAGTCAAATGAAGTTTAAAATGAGTTTTAGTTGGCCTTATGATCATTTGGGAAAACTTTCAGCTATTAGACCTGAGCAGAAATCTGCTCCTTATATACATATTTCAAAACCACAAATTGAATAATATTCTAATCAATAATATGGGAGGAAAATACTCTACAGGAAATTGAAGAGTGGGTGTCAAGTTAGACAACATTAGAAACACCTACTCCAAAGGAAAAAGAATTGAAAAGAACTAGTGAAAGTATTTGTCCTAATATTTCAGAGAAGTCAACAAAATTCATAGTTTTCAAAAGAAGGAAAACTAGAGAAATAGAAGAAGGATCATTTGAAGGTAGAAACACAGATATTTCAACTACAATTATGCAGTCAAGCAAGCCAATTTTTACTTTGCATCATATTGAAGAAACATCATCTGATTCTCCTGCTTCCAGTGATCAAAATATTTTTTCAAAGTTTAGAGAAATGAAGAAGAAGAATGAACCCCTAAATTCTGCCACATATTCTCAGTTTTGGAAGCAATCATATTCTACCCAAAACATACTATTATTTGCACTAGATCCTGATAAAGGATAGTTTCAATTGGCATTCATAGGTCCAAAAGTTCCTGTCCAAAAGACTCCACATGATTATAAAACATATATGTTTTCTTTTTATACAAAAAAAATTTACCGTATAGACCAAATAGATTTGCATAAGTAGATGGATGAAATGATTTTTACTTCTTTGACAAGTTCTCCCATGGTTGTTTCAAAATTACAAGATTCTTTGAACAACATGCACTCTCAACTGAAATTGGAAAGGATGTCATAATTGGAAAAAGATACAAGAACAAAGTATTTAGAAGTTTTGATTATTAAATTAGTAATAAATCCTAATGATGCTAATGCAACACATGAGATTATCAAAACTAGAAATGCTGACATCCAGGACCTAACAAGAAAACTAAAGCTACCAACAATAGAATATCCCCGAGCGTAATAAGTATGAGAAATTGAGAAAGAAAAAGAGATCATGTTACATATGATTGCATAACAGAGTCCGCAAATACAGAAAATGGAGTCAGAGATGGAAAATATGTTAAAGGAGATGGAGAAAAATTTTAGTGCAGGGTATTTAAAAGTAGAAACAAGATCAACCAGACAAGATTCAATAGAAAAATTATCTAAAGAAACGGGTGATATCTCATTGAGAAATATGGAAATTGAAAAATTAAAAGCATAATTGTAGAGAACAGAGGAAAACAAGATTAAATCAGGCAATGCATACATTTCAGAGGTGTAGAAAAAATTCAAGCTTACAAAATAACTTGAGAAATATATGGATGAATCAATCAATGCAAAAAATTTATCAGAAGCAAAGGAGGATATTTAGACATATATAAACTCTAAAATTTCAAATTTCTAGCCTTCCATAGAAATTATTTTTGAGCAGGAACAACTATTGGAGAAATCCTAGGAAACAATTGAAGAAATTAAGGAAGAACTAGGCCATAAACCTGGAGAAGAAACTAGAATAATTAAGGTTATAAATTCAAAAACCAGAGATGAGTTAGAAGAAATGGGGATTGAATATAGGACAAATGTAGTCCTTGAAGTTGGAATAGTATTAACGAAGAAAATTTTGATGTTGCAGTTGGAATACGAGTGTGATAATTTAACAGTTCAAATTAGGTAATTTCATAATAATTTCTATGTACTTTAGTAGAAAGGACTTCCATCATTGAGGGATTCTCACGGTGAATTCCTTTAGCAGAAATATTATCACAAAACATTGCATGATATAGCAACATTCAAATCAAAATTTGCTAAAATTAAACGGATTATTAGTGATCAATATTTTCTTCAAGGCATAGCAGATGGTTTGTTTATTTCACATGAGATTCATCACCTCTTTATTATTAAACCAACTTTTGAAAAGTATACTCAGGTTGATTACGCTTATAGGAAGGTGTTGGTGCCCAGTTTTGCCCCCAATTTTACCACTTATCACCTCTATTTTTGCTCTCTTTTGTCAAGAAAGTACCCTTTCACCTACCCTTCCATCCCTATCACTGCCTACACCTTGCTAAAAACCTGACTAGAGGTAAATACATTTCATTAGTGTCATTTTTCTATTTTATGATTAAGTTTGAGTAAATTTGAGTTATATTCATACGAGCTAACTAATAATTATGGGTTAGATGTGACAGTTTGTAGCAGCATGGTCAGGTTAGCTAAAGATGGAAGGAATGCTTATCAAAAAATTTGTTTTTCCATTTTTGTACTCAACAACTCAATCTCTGATTTGTACTCAAGACCATGGATACTAGTAGACTCTTTCCATGACTCACTTCGAGAAGATCAAACTCCACAGCTGAAGATTTTGATCGAACCCGAGCTCGATGATTTCCACAAAACAGATTCTCCAATTCAGCCTCAAGGAAGATCATGCTTGTTGTGAAGGTAAATCCCCTCTGCGGATAGAGGTGATTCCTCTAGCCCCGGGGTGGGTATAGAAGCAAGGGAACATGCTAATGCTTCAGATTCCTAGTTTATGAATGAAAATGAGTCAGGATAGGTGACCTACCTTTGTTCCAAGGCAGTTTTTGTAGCTGTGGCAATAGTATCCAGAACTTCGTCTTGACACATCACGGTCCTTTAGCGGTAATACTCAGGTGCCTACACAAGGATCAGAGAACGATAACAACACACAAAAACATACTTGCATTCATGACTATTTAATTGGTCAAGGAGAATTAAATGCATTGCAAAATATTAAACATATCAAATGCAAAACGGGAACCAAAACATCAGTCATGTATTAATAAGTAGAGAGAAGAAGTTTACAAGCAAAAGAGACTTGACGTTGCAACTTCCTTCGACAGGTCCAGTCAAAATGTGTCTCAAGAATTCGCCGAGGAATTGGACTTGGCGAGGCAATAGGCCTAGACTCTCTCTCGACAATGGATTCCTCTATGCTCTATCTCACACCAGATATAGTAAGGAATGTTCAACTAGCTGAAACTATGTGAGAGAGATGTATTTATAGGAGAGGAGGAGGTGCTTTGGGATCCCTCATAATGTGGAAGGGAGACCTTATCCTTTGGGAAGTTGCTCAAATGTAGGAAACAAGGAGCCAAAGGAAGGTCTTCAACGTTATTTAGTCGAACAAACCATGATGACTCTGCTCACGAAGTGGTTGGGCATGGAAACTTCGTTTATATTTAAAAAAAAATTCCAAAAATAGCTCGCCGTGGGTAGTCCGCTGAGACAGAGTGCAATGGGTGTGAGGCCCAATGCTAATTTATCTATGGGAGCGATACGATAACTTCCTACCAGCGCCAACCCAAAATCATGTGTTTTTGAGAGTCTTCTCTAGGAATAGTTAACGAAGAAAATGTTCTTCACATGCCAAGGGATGCAATGACACTTTTTGCAAGGTATGAAAATACACAGAAGTCACTGAGATGGTCCTCCAATATTCGGGAAGGGGATTGTAGAGATGGTGACAAAATACTGTGTAACAGATGCCCCCCTAAAGCATGAGGTTTGAGAGAGAGGAAGGAGTGAAATGATTTACGAGAACATGTTCAAACTAAACACCGCCGTCGGAAGACCTGCAAGTACAAGTACAACTGATATCTCTGATACATGAACATGTGGCATGGGTGAAACCATCCATAATAGAGTACATATGAAAATGAGATCCGAGGTATGGACACAACCATCCAAAAAGAAGGATCAAGAAATAGACTCAGGTATGGTCACATCCATCCAATTAAAAGATTCATGCATATATTCATGATAAACCAAAATGATCTCACGACCTGGATTTTATCAGACAAAACCCAGGGTCTTGTGCTCCATCTTGACCTGAACAAGTACAAATTCAAGCATGCGAATGTGTGAGCTGAAGTCGAACATGCAATAAAGTCACCTGATTACCAGCCAATGATGAAAGTGGTTAACAAGCATGAGAGAAACCACCAATAATGGCAATGGATCTCAAGGTATGAATAGTACAATCACGGAATGTGAACAGTAAGCTGGTGTCGAACACTGGCAGAATCACTTGATCGAAGGCCAATGATGAAGACCTGTTGTCAAATGCGAAGAACTTTCCATTGAGGCATGCAAGCTCCAAGGTACCGGAAGGGAGTCTCTAGATTAACTTCCTAGATAATGAGCTGAAGTCGACAGGAAGTGACCTAGTTGAAGGAGGGCCATAATGTTTCCCACATCATCAACACGAGACAGAGGAACAATATGATAGTGATTCAGGACCAAATAGAGGATCAGAGGTTGAAACTGAAAAATGAAACTTCTCTTGAACATATCGGCTACACGACTCTGGAAATTGGCAGTATTTGACATCAAGGGATATGAGGTCATGATGACATGGAAAAGAGAAGATGAGAGGTGAAAAAATATTACCCAAACCCATGGAGGCAAAATATGAAGAAATGGGATGTCCCCAACCTGACACGAATGTAGATGAGTGTCATGTTCAAGAGCGACCTACTGCCGACACGATTGAGAACTGGTTCCATTTTCCCCCACCACTACTGGCAAGTACCCTAATTATTTTTGAAAACAAGCTTGAAGGGGATATCATGTGCTTGTCATATAAGTTTGTCCTTCACAAAAATCCATCCTAGTACATTTTACGAGCCCTAGGAAGGAGGAACTCGGTAACGTCATGATGATGATTTTCGATGTCATTTAGTTTTAACGAGTCTGACAAAGGAAGAACTTGACATATTTTCATGTTTAGAGAGTTTGAAAAGAAGCAGAAAATAAAACTCCAGCAGGTCCCTTTTCATGGTTAGTCTCACAGATCCGAAAAGGTAGAAAAGTATGTCTGAGAGAACCTCTTAGTCACAATAGGCTAAGGTATTCCTTTTTCATAAATAATTTATCCCAACCCAAAAAAGGGGTAAACGTATACTAGGTAGATATCGTTTTGCAGCCTTTATTGAGTTCAAAACAATAAGAGTCTCTACAATATTTTTAGTTTTCGAGAGTCAGAAAAGCGCTGAAAGATGACTCCAGGGGTGAATTTTTCATGATTTTACCGAGTCCGAAAAAGTATAAAATACAACTCGTTATTTCATCGCGATCACATTGGGGACTTGTTGCTGCACAAGAAATGCACATAAAACCCATTTTTCGAGATAAAATAGCAAAATAATATGCTCAAAAACCTAATTAGGGTTCTGAAAAGTTTATAAAATGCCAAAAATAATTAAAAAAAATTACTTTTCAATTTTACCTCTTGTGAGCACCTTTTACCCTTTTTTCATTGTGATTTTGCGGAGTTGACAATGGAAAATCCAGAAGTCCAATTGCAAATTTGGCTTTTCCAGGCAACAGCTCATATCCTTGCCTGCATTTTGATGTAAATTTCATTGCTGCAATCCATTTTTAAGTTATGTGGAGGGATTTTTGTCTAAATTAGGGCACGACAGTCGACGCAGGTATCGGGGAGGGACTCACGCCAACCTGCCTAGAATCCAAACAGGGGCACGCCACTTGGCACGACCATTTTTAAAACAGTTGCACCAACCGTGGCCACAAATTTAAGCTTAACCTTTCAACTAATTATCCCATTTAAAACTTCAATAGAAAATAATTTGACTAATGACAACCACATTGATGTTTTTTCAGTTGCGAAATTAAAAATGGTGATCGAATGGAAGGAAAGATAACATGGTGAAGAAGATGAGCAAGCCTTGGGAAATGTAAGATGCATGGACGTTCTCAAGGACTGTGGGCTCAGAAAATTCTTCATGTAACCATGTATCCGAGCTTAACCGGAGCTATTACAGTACTTAGTCAGTGTATGGGACATTGATCGTGAAAGATTCATAATTCATGATTAGGAGCTAGAGATTGAGGTCTCAAATGTTTACTTCATAACTGGATTGTCACGGAGGGGGAAAGTACCAATCTTGACAGGTACCTGGCTCACAATGGAAAACATGAGCATGGTTTTTGACAGAGTGTGCCGAGGGGCAAGGAAAGGATCCAAAAGCGGGAAAGTGAATATCCAAACTATTCCCGATCTGGCACTAAAAGTAGTGTTGTACACCATCACGCGAGCTGTTGGATCTCAAGCTCCACACGAGGCCACAAAAGCACAGTTACTTCTTGCAATAGATTATATGGCACCAACTCTCTACAATTGGGTAGAGGTGGTAATGATCAATATGAAACGCCAACTGATGAAACACAAGAATGGTAAGCTAAAATAGTTTGGCTATGGGTCCATCCTGCTACCATTCATCTTGGAACGATTACCAACTTTCTAATGTCAGGAAGTGATAGTTCCGACACCACCAGCCCAAGAGCCACGAATGGTCCATTGGGAGGCTTTGATGCCAATATCAGGCGGCGATCAACAGATGTCCTAGAGACCGAAGTTCTCCGAGTGGCTCTGCTGACAACTGATTGTCATGGAGGACTGGCCCTATTCTGGCATGGAATTTACCGGTGATGTGGATCTCCCACTCCTAGCAGGAGAGGATTGGGATGAAGCATTGGGTAAGACTCATTTTTTTATTTTGATGAGTATTATGATTTTTTAACTATATACGTTTTGATGTTGATCCATGTATTTACAGATGTTGGCCTCGAAAGACCTGCAGAAATGTCTCCAATAGCACGACGAGGGAAGCGAGGAAGAGGAAATCGTATGCAACCTGGAGGGACTCACCAGTAGGATCCTAGACTATGCGATATTCGATGATGATCCTTGCGCATACCAGAGACACACTGCGGGGGTGTCAAACCCTATTCACTAGTTATTGAGGCGGCTTGTGCGGGAAATGACATGCTACCATGAGCATCATGCCGACTAGACACCTAGGCTTTTATTTCTGCATATTTTTTGAGAGACATGATGTCTCAGGATGTAACCAAAACATACATATTTTTTGAACTTATGATGCACCTGGATGCAAACACACGATATATATATATATATATATATATACACATACCTATTTTCCTGTATGAATCTTATCATGTGATGACGATGTTTTACAAATTACACAAATGTCTATCTAATACAATATTGGCTACTGTATCAATCAACACATTCATTCGTCTAAGAATATGTTGATATGTGATGTAATCAAAATTTCTTTCTAGTAAACGAACACACAAGTACAACCTTAAGATTTGAGGATTCCTAACAGAATAATGCCCATTAAGCTGAAGGAAAACAAGCTGAGAGTCTAGGTTAACAACCAAGGCACGAATGTCAAGAGCAATGGCCTCAGTTAAGAGTTCAATGACAACACTATATTCAACAACATTGTTTGTGGTTCCTCCTAGACAAATACCTTGAGGGTCTATCAACTCACCATCAGGATTATAAATCATGCAGGCTGCAGAAGACAGATTCTGGGTACTGCGGGAGGCACCATCTACGAAACCAACATAAGGAGTAATATACATATGCATAATAAGAAACGACCCAATAAGCAGGAAAAAACTTCTCGTAAAGCACACCAAGCCAAAAATGTACAAAAATGAAAAAAAACACCTATGTACAAAAGAAACATGCACGAGAAACTCATGCATAATAATTTTTGAGATACATCCCATTTCTGGGCTGATCTAGAGGATAACAGTTATAATCAATGAGCTCATAAGCCCCGTTCTGTAGAACACGATTAACAATATAGGTCCCATGCCACATGGGTTGAATTTTTCCTGCCCCCAACTTATTGTGAGCTTGGTCGTACAGGAGGACGAGGTCTCCTTCTATAAAGGAACGAGGGGAAACTAACTGGTCAAAATGAGCTTTGACCCGCTTTTTCTGTGCTTCTATGACAAGAGCATCAAAGCGATGAGTTTCATCAAGCCTCTCTAAATATAGAAGACGCTCTTCTTCCGATGAGGTATTAGGCAGCAATTCAACAACTATCTTGAGAGAAGAGATTTGAGATTCAATCGGAAGGGTAACTTCTAGACCATATACAAGCTGGAATGGAGTGAATCCGGTCGCATCCTTCACTGAGGTTCGATAAGCCTTTCTCGAAAATGGATTCCTCTCTGCTCTATCTCACACCAGCTATAGTAAGGACTGTTCAGCTAGCTGAAACTATGTGAGAGAGATGTATTTATAAGAGAGGAGGAGGTGGTTTTGGATCCCTCATAAGGTGGAAGGGAGACCTTATCCTTTGGGAAGTTGGTAAAATGTAGGAAAAAAGAAGCCAAAGGGAGGTCTTCGATGTTATTCAGTCGAAAAAACTATGATGACTCCTCTCAAGAAGTGGTTGGGCATGGAAACTTTGTTTCTATTTTAAAAAACTTTCCAAAAACAAAGCGTTAATGGGCGTGAGGCCTAGTGCTAATTTCTCTATGGGCGTGAGACCATAACTGCCTACTAGCGTCGACCCAAAATCATGTGTTTTTGAGAGTCTGCTCTAGGAATAGTCAATAGAGAAAAATTTATTCACATGCCAAGGGATACAATGACACTTTTTGCAAGGTATGACAATACACAGAAGTCACTGAAATGGTCCTCCAATGTTCAGGATGGGGATTGCAGGGATGGTGAAAAAATATTGTGTAACAATGCTAATGTTGGCATTCGATTGGTAACCAGAATTCGATTCGGTTGCGCCAAGGAAAGCAAGTTCGTTTGAGCCACTAGATCGCACTGATTTGCCGAGTTTGCGTATTTCTGTTTTGTATAAGAAATATTACCTATAAAGGCCAACACTGTAATGAATTAGGTTAAGGAGAAGAAGGAGAGAATTATTGGTGCAAGTTATTAAGTTTTCAAGTTGTTGTTTAGACATTACGATTTCTAATGGAAGACTCTGTTCCAGTTAATACATTATGGCTATGATTTGAACCAAATCGTTTCGAGTTATGGTATATTGTGAGTTCTTTATTTGAATGCTTTAAATCTCTCTTTTACTATAAATCGTTTAAATCTTACCCAGGTGTGGCAGGGCCCACCATCATCTGGGAGAAAGCTTCACTGTTAATTCTTAGGATCACTTTGTGATAGTTTATTACATTTGTCTTTCATCCAACCAATGCGTGAATCCGATAAGGTTTTGCATGCAATTGTGTGAGATATTCGATTTGATTTCCGGAGTGTTCATAATCGTTCAACCTTGCATTCATTGATAGTATATCTATTTCCATTTGTGATATAGTTTGCGTGTGAATATTTAACACAGAGCTATGCTCTGTTCCTCATAAACGAGCTGAGTTCATTTCAATTATCATTAAACTATCCTTTGATCAGAACGTGGTTCACATTATAGCAATTACACGCACTAGTATATAGGACAAAGTGAGAATTTCAAATGAATCTATTCTTGAATGCATCGAATAGTTAAGTTGTAATTTGTTTGATGAATGAAGTTTCAATTTGTTATTAATCAGAGTTGTGTAAAGGATAGGGCTTGTGCTTACAATCCATTCTAGATTGTGCATTTAAGATCAAATTGTGACTGCTGTGTGTGTGTTCATTTTCCAGTGTTCATAAGCTAAAGTAGTTTAATAGTGTGATTTTAATTAGACAAAGTGGTTTCATTTCTATTGCAAAATTTACAGTGATTTGATTGTGTCATTTTTTTTTAGCAGTAAGAGTTATTTGGGCAAGGTGTGATTTAGTTAAGTGGAGTAGTTTCATTTACAAGACAATGTGTGATTCCATTTAAACTTATGATTTGTTTCTAGAATTGAATTAAATAGTGAAATGATTAGGTTTTCATTCCAATATTAATTGAAGGTGTGCAACTCATATCCAACATTTCAATTTCATCTAAGATTGAGTGAGGAGTCATTTAAAATCAATGTGATTTACTTTGTTGTCAGTTTGATTTGGGTTAATTAGTTATTTCCATAATAATTTTATTTGATTATTGATTCTGCCTTTTGCATAGAAAGATTGTTTCCTATTTTAAATAGAGAATATTGGACTTAATTGCCAAAGTTGCAGGAAGACTAGACTAAATCAGAGTGGTATGGCTTGGTAAACTAAGTGAATTGATTTCCTTTTACGTCTATTCAAAATGATTTGAGTGCTAATCAAATAGAAGTTTGCTTACCATTTTTTAATTAAACAACCATATAAGGAGTTTATATTCTCTGATCATAAGTTGAATCAAAAGTGCAGTACAACTCGTGTTTACGAGTCCGGGTTGACAATTTAATATTAAGAGGATTAATTGCGAATTAAATCATAATTAAAAATCCCAACATTTTTTGCGTCGTTGCCAAGGAAGTTGTATTTTGATTCAGGTAAGATTATTATTACAGAGTTTCAAAGGTATTGCAAGGTATTCAAAGGGCAGAGAGTGTACGGTAAGACGTGAGTGAAGAGCCACACATCCACTATTGTGGGGTTACTCCAAATTCTGGCCGTTTTTGCCTATCCTTGAACTTTCATTTTTCCTTTCCTTTAAGCGTAGAAGTAGAAGTAGGCCTAGAGATAGTAAAGGCAGATTTATTTCTAGTTCAAAATTTCCTGAAACTTTTGGTCCTACATGTATACCATTATCTAATTCTTCTAATCATTACAAAGGAACGAAACACGAAAAAGGAGCACTAGCTGTAAGGAGGTTTTACAAGGAGAACTCCTAATTCAAGAGGATGTAAGGCAGCTATCCGTTGAATCCTTCTCCAGTCGTATCAGCACCAACACCAAAATGGCACACAATAGAGGTGAAAACCAAAACAACGAATGATATCATGAAGAAAACCATGGAGAAGGAGAGGTCTAAGAATTAACCTATTTTGCGGGAATCGTGATGGACCGAGAGGAGAAAATAATGATGGACCAAGGGGAGGAACGAAAGAAGAAGAAGAAGAAACCACCTTTGGATTTCCTATCCTTGATGTAACCAGGAATATCACTATGAAAAACACACCAATGGAATATATTCCACTCTTCTATGGTAAGTCCTCTGAGGACCTAGATGCCTTTCTGTTTTAGTTTGATATCTCATGTAGGAGTTACAATTATTATGATGCGCACATAAACTTAAGTTGTTCCTAGCCACCTTGAAAGATGCGGCCGTTAGATGGTTTATGAGTCTAGGTGAAAACACCATTTACTCCTCGGAGGATATGAAGTCTGTATTTCTTAGAAAATACAAAACTTCTGTAAAAGTAGGGATGTGAATGATATTATTAGAATGCAACAATTGGATGATGAAAACTTAGAAGAGTAACTTGAATGTTTCCTATATCATTTTCATAAATCTTGAGGGGAAAATCTGGACGATAAAACTGTTAAAACAATCTTTCTAAAGGGGGTGAGGGATGAATGCATTGAAACCTTAAACCTTCTAAGTGGTGGGGATGTATATAAATTTATTTATTTATTTATTATTTATTATTTATTATTTTTATTTTTATTTTTATTTTTTTATTTTATTTTTATTTTTATTTATTTTATTTTTTATTTATTTTTTATTTTTTATTTTTTATTTATTTTTATTTTATTTTTAATTTTATTTTTAATTTTTATTTATTTATTTATTTATTTTTTTTCTGAAGTAGACGAACTATGTCGCACTCATTCACGAAGTCAGGCTAAAGTAGGCAAGAAAATCCATGACAATTCTCGAGATTTTGTGTCAAGAAATCATAAACCTAGACCCAATGATGTCACTTGAGTTTAATTAGGAAACGTATTGGAAAACTTCAAAACAGATATCCTAAACACCATTAGTTACCAACTAGACACAATAAAACTAAAAAATAAACAAGAAGATGAGAGGGTTTCCATGGCGATATTTTGCCCTAAATGTAGATGTAAATATGCTGAGAGGGAGTGTCCCATTAATGCCATTGATTTTTGTGAGATTTGTGCTTTAGAACATGAAGCCGAGAAGTGTCCATCTCTTCCTGGTTTACAGGCCATCTATAAGGGTAATACTGAAAAAAATTACCCTTCATAAGCAAACAAGAAACCCTTTTGGAGAATCCCAAATCAAAACATGTTTCCAAATCCTAGTTTCCAAAGTTATGGCCAGAATAAATCTTGGAATTCCCAGCCATCTTACCCCCTTGGGCCAATTCTCAAACACAAAACACTCCTTGGAATCAGAATTGGAGGGAAAATACTTATGTAAACACTTTTCAACCTCAAAACCAATTCTATTTTCCATACTCAAACATGCCTAGTACATCCTACAACCCAACCATTCAGCCTTATTAGCAAGGTTACAACCCAAACTACTATCAACAACCCTCGCTGCTTCCTCCTCCTCCTTTACCAAAAAATTTACCTAATCCATCGAACCCATCATCCTTGTAGGTACCACCAACATTTAACCCACCTCGCTCCACTTTTTTCCTTGCATAACCCGTAGCTAATCCAAACCATAATAAACAACCTCAGCCTGTGAAAAATATAGAAGTACAACCTTTTCCCACCTACATGATTACTACTCTCCCAATAAACGAAATTCAATTATGATTTGGGAAACCAATTAATATAGGAAAATTAGCTGTTATCATTCAGGAAGAGGCCCCTCCAGAGAAAACTAATATTAACCAACAACATGAAAAACAAAAATAAAAAGAAGAAATAAATGAACCCCCTTACCCCGATCGAATGTTTGTTAAGAAATAGGAAATCCCAATTGAATATGATTTAGAAACCGAATTAAGGAATGTGTGTGTTAAAATTCTACTGTTACAAGCCATTAGGGACATTCTCATATATAGTAAAATCATTAAAGATCTATGCATTAAGAAACCGGGTAGAAAAGGACATAAAAACCAAAATGTAAAAGTCGTGAGTGAAATGTCCAAGATGACCTCAGACTTTCCTGCGAAGTAGAATGACCGAGGGAGTCCCATTGTGACCATTGAGATAAATGGAGTGATTATGCCAAATACTCTTGTAGATTTAGGAGCGGCTATTAACGTTATGACTTATGAAACCATGACATCTTTACAACTACAAGGGATTAAACCCACACCTATCATTTTGGATTTGGCAGACAAGTCCGTTGTTAAACCCCTGGGAACCTTAGAAGACATGGTGGTCACCATTGCTTCATGGCAGTATCCTATCGATTTTATTGCCATTTATCCTAAAACCTATAAACCTGTACACCCTATGGTTCTAGGACACCCTTGGTTAGCTACTGTTGATGCTGTGATAGGGTGCAGAAATGGAGAAATGGTCATTTTGAATGTTTTATATAATCAAACTTTGTCAATCTTTTCCCCTGCTCAAACTACTGCTGAAGTAAATTTATGGCTATAGAATACTTATGGAGAGGAAGATTGTATGTTTCCCCTATTAACACTAGACCAATCTAGAGGTATCTAGGAACAATCCGAAGATCACATTTTGCGGAAATTTTTATCTGATAGTTCTTATATTGATTATCCCATTTCCTTTAACGGTTATCAGCATGTTTTCAGTAATGAGTTTCAGGAAGCCTGCCATCCAGCTATATTTGCCTCATTTTCAGCACTAGAGGAAGGCAAAGAGCTCCCTACTGAACCAGTTGACATCGATAAAGGAAAAACTTTGTATATTGGGATAGAATTGACTGCAGAACAAAAGTAGCAATCGTTGAGCATGATTCAAGAAAAATTCAAGGCCTTTGCCTAGGATTATTTAGATATGAAGGGAATGCATCCAGACAATTTCATCCATCACATATACACCAATGAGAATATGAGACCCGTCTAATAGCCGTAGAGACATATGAACCCACTTTAAAGGAAATTTTCAAAGAAGAATTGCATAAGTTATTGGCTGCAGGCTTTATCTATCCTATCTCAGACAATAAATGGGTGTCACCTTTAGTGGTGGTTCCAAGGAAGAATGGTAAGTGGCACATATGTGTTTAGTACAGGGAGTTGAACAAAGGCACCTTACGAGATTAATTTCTGCTACCATTTATTGACCATGTACTCGACACACTCTTTGGTAAGAAATATTTATCTTTTCTAGATGGATACAGTGGATATAATCAGATACAAATAGTTGAGGAAGACCAAGAGAAGACTAATTTTACTTTCCTTGGGGTACCTATGCCTATTAGGTCCTTCCCTTTGGCCTTTGCAATTCCCCAACTACGTTTCAAAGAGCTATTCTTGCCATCTTTTCTGACCTCACACATGACTATGTCGAAATCTATATGGATGACTTTACTACATATGGAGATGATTTCCCTCAAGCACTGGAAAATGTGAAAATGGTACTAATTCAATGCCAGGAAGCTCATGTAGCCCTTAGTAGTGTTAAATGTAGAATGATGCAGACTTAGGGTATTTTCTTGGGACATCATGTCTCGTTCCAAGGAATAAAAGTCGATCTAGCTAAGATTGAGGTAATCTCGCATATTCCCATTCCTAGTATGCAAAAAGAGGTAAGAATATTTTTGGGACACACAGGGTATTACCGTAAATTTATTGAAAATTTTACAAGAAGTGAAACACCTTTATTTAAATTATTGACTAAAGATGCTGACTTTGTTTGGAATGATGATTGTCAACAGGATTTTCATATATTGAAGGACATGTTGACTACTACTCCAGTATTAAGGGGGAAAAATTGTTCCTTACCATTTCACATTTGTACAAATGCTTCAAACACTGCACTTGGAGCAGTTTTGGGAAAAAAGGGAAGATCAATATCCTTATGCTATTTATTATGTTAGCAAGAATATTTCCCCTGTTGAACTAAACTACACCATTACTGAAAAAGAACTATTAGCAGTTGTTCATGCCATTGGTAAATTTAGGCATTACATAACTGGTTATGAAAATTTTGTCCATACCAATCATTTTGCCATTAGATTTCTAATGAAAAAATCTATCACTAATGGTAGAATTACTAAATGGTTACTGCTTTTGAAAGAATTCAATATAACTGTGATTGATAGGCCAGGTTGAGATAACTTGGTAGCTGACTTCTTGTCTCGAATGACTGTTGTGCAGGAAAATGTGTCAACTCTCGTACCAGATGAGTTCCAGATGAAGGATTATTTTCTATATCTACCATTCCTCCCTAGATTACAGATGTTTCCAACTACCTGGTATCAGGAAGGTTGCCCCAAAATCTTTCTACCAGGGAGAAACAAAACATTGTACAACGTAGTGCCAATTATTCCTGGATTGATGGAGACTTGCTTTATACCAGACCTGACTTGATCATGAGGAGATGTGTGCGAGAAGATGATATGTTAGATGTGTTTAGCACCCGCCACAATGAGACTTGTGGCGAGAACTTTGCAGATAAAAGGACCACATACAAAATTCTCCATACTGGATATTATTGGCCCTCACTCTTCAAATATGCCAAAAATTTTGTACCTAGTTGCGATGCTTGTCAGAGAATGGGGAGGCTAGTTCCTTCTAATTAGATGCCCCTTCAACCACAAATAGCAATAGAACCTTTCGAGAAGTGGGCATTGGATTTCGTGAGACCTATCTCCCCCATGTCAAAGAAGAAAAATTATATTTTAGTTTGCACCGACTATGTTACCAAGTGGGTGGAAGCTAAGGCTTTGTACGCTGCAACTGAAAAGGCAATAGTGGAATTTCTTTTTGAATACATCTTCACTAGATGTGGAGTACCCCGAGAGATTGTCACAGAACAAGGCACACAATTCACATCTAAATTGGTCAAGGCTCTCACTGAACAATATCAAATCAAACACCATAAATCCACTCCTTACCACCCCCAAGCCAATGGGTAGGTGGAATCCACAAACAGAGTGTTAGAGTCCATCTTGAAAAAGACCATTCAGTTACATCATAGGGATTGGGTAGACAAGTTGTTAGAGGCAATAGGGGCTTACTGCATAACTTGGAGGAATGTGATATGGCACACCTCGTATGAGTTAGTTTATGGAAAACAAGTGTTGTTGCCTATTGAATTCCAAGTGCATTTCGGACTGCGACTCAACTCAGAATGAATCTCAATGAAGCCCAAGAACAAAGATTGATGTAGTTGAATAAGCTTGATGAGATTAGATAGGATGCATGCCACATAACTATGTTGGTGCAGGATCATAGAGCTATTTTTCATGGTAAATTTATTAAGAAGAAGGTTTTCCGTCCAGGAGATTGGGCCTTGCTCTATGAAAGTAAGTTCAAACACTTGAAAGGTAAATTCTCAACTAGATGGTTAGGACCTTACGAAGTAGATGAATTTTTTGACAATGGTTCAGTCTGCATTAAAGCTATTGATGATGGTCAAACTTCTTTTGTAGTAAATGGCCACCGACTGAAGATTTATTGTCAACCGCTCTCTCGAAAACAATTTTTGTAGGAAGTACAAAGAGATCCAGAAATGGAGTTGGTTCATGAAAATGACTAGCCTCTTGCTAGTTCATCTGGTTGATTTCTTTCATTTTAATATATATATATATATATATATATATATATATATATATATATATATATATATATATATATATATATATATAATAAGCAGTGGGCTGTCATTTTTCATATATTTAGGTGTTTCTCCCCACAACCCGTGTAGAATAAAGGAGAAATCTGTCTTGGGTGGGTTTATTCCTTTAGTCAGACTTGAAAACTTATTTATGGAAAAGGAGCCCCCTCAGAGTCTCCTTTTGGATGATTTCAGACTCTCGAAAATTGAAACTCTCGAGGAGTGACTGATCCAGGCTAGTAAAGCTACATGGACCAGTGGTATCCTAGGGATTTCTTGAGTATAGATTTTTTCTTTTCCGAGCTCAAGGAAAAAATTACGGAAATGAAGCCCCCTTGGAGTGTTCTTTGGGTGATTTAGACTCCCTAAATATGAATACCTCGAGCAATGGCTACTTTAGGCTTGTTAAAATAATAGATTAGTAGTATTAGTTAGGGGTCTATCGAGTACAAAATTATTCTTTTTTGGACTCAATAGAATAAGTACGAAAAAGAAAACCCCCTCCAACTTTCTTTTTGACCATTTCAAGCTCTCTAAATATGAAATTCCTCAGGCAGTCATCATCCCAAGCATGATTAAAATCCATGGGGTGATAAACATGTTTTACTTATCTCCTAAGAGGTGACAATCAACAAATTACATGGCATTGAGCAAAAGGGAATTTCTAGATTTCGTGTTCTACAACTTTCTATACTATAATGTGTAAAAATTACAGTGTGCTATTGTGGATGTATTTTGGAGGACAACATTTTTTTTTCTTGGAGCATGTTTGATGTTTATGTTTCATTTTCATAAAGGATCGCTTCAACCAGTGTCCAATTATACTATCAGCCAAGGACGATCAATCTCTTCAACTCAACAACCTATGAGACACTATGCAACGAAAAATTTATAGGTTATGTTCTCTCATTTTATACTTAACTGTGTAAAACTAAGTTCTGCCATTAAAACTACATTACCAAAACAATGTTTGCAGAACACACTTGCTGCCTAAGTGTCATTCCTATCAACATTATTTTTTGTTCAGTACTTTGCTGCTATTGCAGAGCTGGATGATCTCCACAAGCTTATTACCCTATAAGTCGACTCAGGTGTGTGCTTAAAGTTGCGTGAATTTGATCACGAATAGTTGAAATGTATGCTATATGTTATGTACCTCTAATTATCCCTCCTCCTAAATTGTAATCATATCCCTATATAACCTTACATAATCCTATCATCTTACGTAATCCTTTGTTTCCTCGCCCTCTTCCCACTACCATCTCCTAGTATCCCTGATCAATCATGATGGCTCATGCAACCTTCCACTCGGCCTCAAGACCATCACTCCACTTCATTCACATATGGATCATTATATGATTGCACTTCAAATCTCATACTTCCCTTAATTTGTAATGATCTACCTCATGCTGTAAAACCGACCGCACCAATGAACCATAATCATTGAATCGACGGGCAATTTCCATGACAGGACTGTGTTCATTGTTTTCTTAAGGCACGAATTTGACCTAGCCTTGAGATTTTGGAGACGATTTCAATAATGGACTGAGGAAATTGTTTGATTAACAGAGAAGGGAATTTCGTTACATTTTTTCAAGGGAGCATTTGTAATTGAATTAAGGAATCATGGTGTCAGTCGATATGGGAGTCGACCGCCATGAACCAACCTTCGGCCAATTTGCACGCTATCCAGAATATCAACAATGCAAAGGAGTTATGGATGAGTGAGGATGGATGACATTTTTATAAAAATTTCAAGGCTATAACGATAAGGTTGCTTTTTCATTTGCCCAAAAATTCGATGGGGAACACATCAAGATTGGTAATTTAAGTTTTGAAGTCACTGATAAATCACTGAGTAGAGCTATAGGGTTTCCCTCGGAGGGTGAACCATTTTTCAAGTGTGGACAGTTAAGCATTCCAAATTGTGCTATGTTCTTGAAGCCAACATACCGATCAATCAATTGGGAAAAAGGTATATTGAGGAGCTGTATAGAAGAACAATGGCACCCTTTGATCACGATGTTGCAACACTTCCTTACCTGTGAAGGGAGGTATCAGTTGTATTACTTTACCATATTTATTTGTTGACTTATTTCACTGAAAAATAGACCCATAAACTTTCCACAATTTCTGATGTTAAGCTTACACAAGAAGGCTAGAGGAGTACAGTCTGAAAGTAGAAAGCCTGAAACGACCTTGTATCATCACAGTCTCATCAATATTACAGTTATTGCTGAACTTCGAAGGCGTAAGAAATCATGGGAGGATTTCTTGGTGGAGAACTTCCCTGGGGAAGAAACCCAAGTCAAAGGGTGACAACGGTCGGTGGCTGATCCCTGAGGAAGAAGAACGCAACCCCTGTGCCTAGCTCCCAAATGACCCCTACCTCTCTTGCTAATTCTACCACCCCTACCCATGAAATTCCTCAGGAAGCAACCCCTTCTTCTGAACATGTGTAAGTCGACATTTCTTTGAAGAACCGAGTAGGAAAGAGGAAAAATAGTAAAAGGAATATGGATGAGATAGATCGACCTGAGCCGATCCCTATGATGGAAGAAAAAGGTGAAGAACCTCAGTCGAAGAACCCCAAATATTATGATGGTGCTAAGACAAAGAAAAAGTGTAGGAGAACCCTCTTTGCTACCCCCAAGCACTCAATTCCCATAATAGATACATCTGCTCAAGCTCGTCGTAGAACCCGCAGTATGACCAAAGGTAAACATCCCGTATCCAAGGTTGCAAGTTATGAGCATGTTGATATTCCATCATCTCCCGATTCCGATGCTAAGGAACTAGAGCTGTCCTCTAAGAAAGCACATATGCCCTCATCTGAAGCAAAAATCCCTGTGGACGTTGCATATAATCTGGAGACATTGTCCCCTGTTCGACCTTCGTTAAGTTGAAGTGTTACTAAAGAAAATCAACAAGTTTCTTCACCAAGGAAAAGCACCAGTAAGGCACCTGGAGGTAGTGCCTCTCAGCAATCCATAACACCTGTAAAGAATCCAACTCCTGATGAGGAGGAAAACCTGAAAATTTGACTGATCAAGCTGCAGAAGAAGATTGGAAAGCTTCGCGAGCAAGCCAACAAGTATAAGGTCTCGTTCCATTATGAAGAGAAAGTCAATAATTAGATTAGGGACACTAATCTTCAATTGTTTGCTCACAATGATGAAATGAAGAGGAAAAATAGACAATTACTACATTGGAAGGATTCCAGGTTTAGGCCCACTAAGAAATAAAGTGCACAAGGACTGGCCTTACAATTTAAGAAGTTCTCTACTCTAGTTAGGCATGGATTAGAAATTCTAGTCAAGACTGCTAGTCTTTGACCAAGGTTTATTTTTTATTTTTTATCCTCTCCTTTTTGGCAGACTCTAGCAGATGCATGAGGAAATGCATCAAAATTGGCATGGGGGGATGTTGGTCCCCAATTTTGCCCCCAATTTTACCACTTATCACCTCTATTTTTTCACTTTTTTGTCAAGAAAGTACCCTTTCACCTACCCTTTCATCCCTATCACTGCCTAAACCTTGCTAAAACCATTACTAGAGGTAAATACATTTCATTAGTGTCATTTTTATATTTTATGATTAATCTTGAGTAAATTTGAGTTATATTCCGATGAGCTAACTAATAATTATAGGTTAGATGTGACGGTTTGCAGCGACATGGTCAGGTAAGCAAAATATGGAAGAAATGCTTGTCAAAAACTTTGTTTTTTCCATTTCTGTACTCAAAAGCTCAATCTATGATCTGTACTCAAGATCATGGATACTAGTAGACTCTTTCCATGACTCTGTAACTTTGAGAAGATCAAACTCCACAACTGAAGATTTTGACCAAACCCGAGCTTGATGATTTCCACAGAACATATTCTCTAGATCAGCCTCAAGCAGGACCATGTTAATGTTGGCATTCGATTGGTAACCAACATTCGATTTGGTTGTGCTAAGGAAATCAAGTTCATTTGAGCCACCATATCGCACTGATTTTCAGAGTTTGCGTATTGCTATTTTATATAAGAAATATTGACTATAAAGGCCAACACTGTAATGACTTAGGTTAAGGAGAAGAATAAGAGAATTATTGGTGCAAGTTATTAAGTTGTCAAGTTGTTGTTTAGAAATTACGATTTGTAATGGAAGACTCTATTCCAGTTAATACATTATGGCTATGATTTGAACCAAATTGTTTCGAGTTATGGTATATTGTGAGTTCTTGATTTGAATGCTTTAAATCTCTCTTTTACTGTAAATCATTGAAAGCTTACCCAAGTGTGGTAGGGCCTACCATCATCTGGGAGCAATATTAAATGTTAATTCTTAGGATCACTATGTGATAGTTTATTACATTCATCTTTCATCTAGCCAATGCGTGAATTCAATAAGGTTTTGCACGCAATTGTGTGAGATATTCTATTTTATTTCTGGAGTATTCATAATCGTTCAACCTTGCATTCATTGATAGTATATCTATTTCCATTTGTGATATAGTCTGCGTGTGAATCTTTAACACAGAGCTATGCACTATTCCTCATAAATGAGCCATGCTTTGTTCCTCATAAACGAGCTAATTTCATTTCAATTATCATTAAACTATCCTTTGATCAGAACGTGGTTCACGTTATAGCAATTACACACACTAGTATATAGGACAGAGTGAGAATTTCAAATGAATCTCTTCTTGAATGCATCAAATAGTTAACTTGTGATATTTTTGATGAATGAAGTTTCGATTTGTTATTTATCAGAGTTATGTAAAGGATATGGCTTGCGTTTACACTCCATTCTAGATTGTGCATTTAAGATCGAATTGTGATTGTTGCGTGTGTGTTCATAAGCTAAAGGAGTTTAATAGTGTGATTTTAATTAGACAAAGTGGTTTCATTTCTATTGTGAAATTTACAGTGATTTGATTGTGTGATTTCTTTTTAGCAGTAAGAGTTATTTAGGCAAGGTGTGATTTAGTTAAGTGGAGTAGTTTCATTTAAAAGGAATTGTGTGATTCCAGTTAAACTTATGATTTGTTTCTAGAATTGAATTAAACATTGAAACGATTAGGTTTTCATTCCAGCATTAATTGAAGGTGTGCAATTCATATCCAACATTAAAATTTCATCTAATATTGAGTGAGGAGTCATTTAAAAGCAGTGTGATTTACTCTATTGTCAGTTTGATTTGGGTTAATTAGTCATTTGCATAACAATTTCATTTGATTATTGATTTTTCCTTTTGCATAGAAATATTGTTGCCTATTTTAAATAGAGAAGATTGGATTTAATTGCCAAAGTTGCAGGAAGACTAGACTAAAGTAGAGTGGCATGGCTTGGTAAACTAAGTGAATTGATTTCCTTTTACCTCTATTCAAAATTATTTGAGTGCTAATCAAATAGAAGTTTGCTTATCATTTTGTACTTAAACGACCATGGAAGAAGTTTATATGCTTTGATCATAAGCTAAATCAAAAGCGCAGTACAAATCATGTTTACGAGTTCGGGTTGACATATTAGGAGGATTAATTGCGAATTAAATCATAATTAAAACTCCAAACAAAAGGTAATATATTTTTCATGTCTAGATGATGATCAATGGGATAAGTTCGTTGAACTCATCAGTTCAACTACAAGCAGATTTTCAGGCTGAATTTTGGAAAAATGTAGAAAAATTAGGAACAAAATTAGTAGAGGCAGAGTTTAAAGCCAACAATTGAATATTTTATCCTTGAATAGTGTGAAATTTCACTTAACTAGTCAAGGATTTATTTTTTTAAGTAATTTGCTTGTAAATATCCAAATATTTTTGCATAAATATATATATTTTCTCCTGTAAATGTTGTAATAGTTTACAAATTTTGAGGAAAAATCTATATGTACTTTGTAATTCAAATGAAGAAGGGTTGATACTTTGAAAAAACCAAGATACTTTATTCTATTTTTGGAATTTTGAAGATAATCATAGGCTTCTAGCTTCGGTTTTTAGCAACATTTGTGTTCATGTGAGTTTTCATGTGTAATAATTTCTATAATTCTTCATATATTTGAGGTAACATAGAAGTATTGGGTAAGGCTAGGTTGATTTTTAACCTCCTTGACAGTGCAACACAAAGTTATTATCAATACTAAGAATAGCGAATTGAACAATTTTTTAAAAATTAGTACCTCTGCATCAATAAATTGTTTCCATCTGTCATCTCTTAAATATGTATATGTTATATATAGAAATATTTCTATACGCCTCTATTATATTGGATAATTCAAGTATTTAGGAAGGATATTTAGTTATCAGTTATATTATTCTTTCATCTATCACAAGAATTTAAAGGATTGTATGATGTTATTATTGGGATAAACACTCTAAGAAACATTTAAGTTTCTAGATTATGTACATGTAAATGGATTGAGCCATTGATCTTCCATTTCAAATAAAATCATCATTTAGATGCTTTCGCACATTTCTCCAGCTAAGAACTGTCTTCAAAGAAACAACAAAGTTGTCTTGTATTGCAAGTCACAATAGATGTAAAAAGGACAAAGAATAAGGTTGATTGTGCAAGAGAGGAATTGATGGTTTGGAGAATTATTCAAGGATTTAATAATATTTATAATCGAGCCCTATTTCTCTAGTGTGGTATTGAAAAATCAGAGATAAGAGGGTGGGTTGAAGAATCCCTACATCAATCAAGATTCTGACTATATTTGGGAATATATGCAATCCTAGGAGGGTGACAACATAAGTTATGTGTCACTAATAGTGGGAAAATTGTGTTGAGCCCTAGATTACGTAAATGCAGAAAGCATTTCATATATATTAGGATAGATCTATTGGGTCTTAGGAGACACATTCATGAGAAACTAAGACATTGGAAAGTGGATACCTAGAAGACACTGTGTACAATGCTCATTGAAGATGTCAATGTGATGGTAGGAGGCAGTGTATTGCAAGATGCATTAGGTGAATACCTCAAGTGAAATATCATGAAAGAATCCATCAAATATTAGGAGGAATATTGGATGCCATAGTTTATAAGTTAATGATGGGAAAAATTAGTGATAAGAGGGTTTCTTGACGAATATACAACAAATATTCACAAGAATAACGAGTAGATGATGTAAGGAAAATATGAGTACTTCCGACACAAGCTTAGGATTTTTGATGTTCTCTCCCTGTTTGAGAGGGAGTAAGTATATATTTCTCCTCTCAGGTTGAGAGGGAGTAAGTTTGGACACATGGTTCTCCTTATGTCATGTATTGTGACATATTATGATTGAAATTTTAAGTCAAGTACATGGACATGGATACCAGGAATGGTGTATTGGATATGCATCTTGGAAAAAAGTTCTTGATTCATGTACTCTGATGGATTAATATTGAAATCCTAATTCAAGTACATGGACTTGGATAAAGAATGGTCTGATGGAAAAACATTTCCTTGAGGGAAATGGTCCAGTGGAGGACATACTATGGGTATCCTAGGTGGAGTATGTTCCCCAGAGAGGCAGTGTGGTGTCTTATGGAATGCCTCCCAACATTGTGCTATGATCTTGTGGAGAGATATAGTGTATTGATAAAATGGTGGCTATGATGATACTATCATAATTGATGCTTATCAAACCACATACCTTCTTATGTGAATATTTCAACCTGAGATAGAACTGTTGAGTCATTATGGATATCTCCTTAGTAAAGAGGGAGTGTTGAAAATGTAACTAGCGCCACTCTTCATAATGAAAAATAATTATTGATATATTTGTTATTAATTAATTTATTTTTTTCAAGAATTTTCTTCATGCTCTATAAGTAAAAAAGAGTCAAAGAATTTGTATATGAGTCATGTGATTTTTGACATTTGAAAAGAAAAGAAAAGAAATTTATTTTTTGTCAAAAAGGTCAATCAAGGATTCAAGTCAGCTCTCCTCATCAAGTTTTCTTGTGTGGCTGGTTATTACCCCTCTCGAAAACTATATAAAGGACAACCATTCATACACTTGGAAGACAATGAACATCAGATAATATAATTTGGTCTTTACACCAATCCAAGAAGAGAACAAGTTGAATTTAGAGTAGTAAAGGAAGAATTGAAGGAAGAAGAAAAGGACAAAGTTTTTTTTCCCTGTATATAACACATGTGTGATATTTTGAGTTTTTCTAAAGTCTGGAACTGAGCCAAAATTCTACCTCTACAACAAGTGTCGAAAGTCAAGAAATTCTTGACCAGTTTGAATAGATTTGACCTTCGTTGACTTTGAGTTGTTAAAGAATACTAAGAGGAGAAATGACTTGGAATCCTTGACAGTTTGGTCTTAGGTTGGACATCTCATTTTGACTTGATTCAATAAAAAGAGGAATGTTGGGATTTCCCCTTTGTGGGGTTTTCCCCTAGCTTAGAGCCTACATCTTGTGTCCTATTGTTTCTTTGTAATTTTCATGTACATTTTGGAAATTGTTTGATGAAAAAAAATTAATAAGATTAATAAGAAGCCAAAAAACATTCGTAAGAAACTACTATGAAAGAGAAATCTTCCTTGATATGCAAACAACCTAATTTCTCAACAAAATATTGAACTAATACATACCTTGAAATTTTGCTTTTGCCTTTGAAAGGAATAAAACATTGATGCTTTTTATGAATGTTGTACTGAACCTCACAATTAGTAGTTCAAATGAATCTGCTAACCATTGAATCTTCTCAGCCAATTTGTACCAACAACCTACGACTAGAAAAGCCCTAAAGTTTCCTTGCTAGACAAGGACTGAAAAATTCATCACAAGAGGAGTCATATACAGTGCTAATATATGTCCCACAATCTTCAATAATAGTGTCTTAGGTGATATGCTTCTAGAAATTTCATCTCTTTAAAATACTTTAGAGATCCAAATTAATTTGACACAAGGAGAGAGACTTAGTACATAAAAAATCTTCTCAAATAGTGCTTAGACTTGCCACAAATAGCGCAAGAGTATATGAATAGTTTTAACCTTCTAATTGTCCACAAAAAGGTTCATAGAGTTGGTATTAAGAGATCCTAGAACTAGGTTTGTATCAAGCCACAGATGCTCATAATTCATGCCACCAAATAGACTCCAAAAGGGCTGAAGTAACTTCAAAGCATGACTGTCAAAATACTCCACAAAGAGACTTAGAACAAACTTAAAAATTCATAGACTGATCACATAAAAATTTATCTCCAAAGGTTTCCCTAAGTATTCTCTAGAATAGGCCTAAGGGAGCCTGAAATTTGTGTCCCACAGAAGCCAATAAAACCGCATATATATAGCCTCAGAGAACCAGGTTCAAGTTTAATCAAGCCTTAGTCAATAAGCCCTAGAAAAATATGCAAAAAGGTTTTAGAAAAGGGTCTCGAATTAGGTTCAAAATACCAGTGAAAATTCAACCAAAAATATATAATTTTAAGCCCAGACATGACCAACAGAAGGGGAATCGAAAATCACAAAAAATAATCTAGCTAATTTTTCCACAGGAAACCTGATAAAATTGCCTTATAAAAACTCAAATTAACATTTAAATTACTCACAAAAAATATCTCATAAAACATCCTTTCAGTTTAGATTTTGCCCAGCAAAGCTTAGGCCTCCTACTTCATATTATCGTGTAAACCCCTGGCCTTATATATGCCAAGAAAATTTTAGCCCTACCATAGAAATCTGAGTAACCTTAGTTGGTCCAAAGAAGATACACAATATGCTTAAAACCCAACAATAAGGTTTGCAAAAGGGTGCTCATAAAATTGTGTGAATATGACACAGAAAGTGCTCTTATTCAAGATGGAAATGCCACAGATTTTCTTCATAAGTAGCCTGAATAATCAGAGGCTTCTCAACACGCAACGAATAACCATATCCAAAAAAAAAAAAACATAAATATCAAACCAAAATATCCTTTAGACTTTCGATCTTCTGCTTGAGATAAGCTTGACTAACCAAGGCCACAAAGAATATGTAAAATTAGATGTCGAATTCTTGTCTATTAGTTGAAATTGGGGTAGCTTCGGGATGAATTTCCCAAAGGGAAACCCAACTAACCCAAGGAAATCCCAGTATACCCTAAGAGAATTTATAATGGTAAAAAGAAGAAATCAAATGGATAAAAATAAATATTAATATATTTGGCACTTCTCTTATTATTATTAATGTGGAAATTATTCATTAAAGAAAATATATTTAAAAGGGAATTTTAAATTCTCCCTCCAAATTCAAAGTCATCCCCACAAAAGAGGACCCCATAGAATTGTATAAATTACTCTCATATATGTCTCTAAATAAAAAGAATGATAGACTAAATTATACAATGATTCACATAAATTACGAGTTTGTGTTCTACAATGATTCTCCTACATTACAAGTTTGTGTTTTACAATGATTTAGATACGTTATAGCTCAAGGGATTTATTTTTACCTATAGCTTGCACACTATATATCTTTGAGGTTTGCATTATATGTATGGTTCATTGTCGCACATACTCGCATTTCCAGTTGCTCTATAGCTGATCCAAATTCGATCATTATATTGTTTGTCATCCATCTCGATGCATTCAGAGTTGAAAAAGTGGAGGAATCATTTCACTGGACTAGTTTTACCGGTGGGACTTAGTTTGGAGAAAAGGGGTATAAAACCTTCTAGGAGAATTTTGAGGCAGAAAACAATGTTTTTTGGGGGTAAAATTTTTTGCTTTGGTGCGACACATTTTCATGTTATTATACACATATAGACATTTCCAACGATGCAAGAAGCACGTAAATCCAAGTTTGTATGTGAACGTTATGTCAATAAGAATTTGACCTTCCTGTTTTCACCACCATGATTCGAGAGAATTCCATGTCAACCCCCAATATTCATGGAAAATGGGCTAGCCACGTGATTCTGATGTAAAAAAATCTAGAAGAGTCTATATTATAACTCTGGTTAAGGGTTGAGGTAGTCAAACTTAACCACTAGTAGGCTATTGGGTTGTGTTATAATCGAACACTAGGAGGAGGATGCATTCCATTATTTCAATTCCATTTGTTCCATAGATGAGAAAAAAATATCCAAGAGAGATACGAGGTGTAAGAAACAAAACACAAGTTACAATTGTAATTATGTGTAGATTGTGTAGTAGAGTAAGTAATTGTATTATTGATAAAACTTAATGGTGATACAATGCCTTTTGTGATGGTTGCTTATAAGAGAATTGATAGGTAATGAAGGAGTTGGGTCATGTCTTTTGAACATAAACCCTTTCATAAATATTAATGATTAAATTAACTAATGATTAACAATTATTTTTCTCTACGTCTTCTTCTCTTTCTAGGCATATCATTAATAGGTCTCCTAGGGCATCATTCAAGTTCCATTATATCCAATCAATCACCTTGATTTTCGGTCCACTACTGTGTTAGGGTTTTGTCTATAGTTCCTCCAAGTTTGAAGCAAATCCGATGCTGGAACCCCAAGATATAGCAAGCCCTAGTGGCAAGACCAATTCTTGCCCTAGATTGACTTGGGCTAGTGTCCTCATTAGGATCATAGCATTCAAATCTCAAAGGAAAATTAGTCCTTTGATCCTATTCCCTACCCTAATTAGGCCAAGCCCCTCATTGATTGATAAAATCCATACCCTTGACCTAGTTTTGGGTCCACTTGGATTTGTGTGGTCTCGCAATTTTGCAACTCTAATTCCACAAGGATTACATAGAAGCCTTTCATCCATAAAGATCCTTAGGTCGAAGAAGCCCCTTGGTATGGCATATACTCAAAACCTAGAGTCAAGAATCCTCTTAGCCCTTCCTAGAGAACCAACCACCTCGATTTCAAAGCAAGAAAGCTATATCATTGAGATTCTCTTGTGAATAGGCCTTAGGAATCACTCCATATATTATCATTTCTCCAATCATCTAGTGATTCTCCTTATACCAGGTCTCCTCTCGTCGATTAAAGTCCATAAAGAGTAGGGAGATTTAGGTGAGGTAATAATGGGCTATTGCTCCATTTTTTCCCCTTGACCTAGTAGTTACTCCATAGGATCCCCTCCTAGGACCCCTGCTAGTTTGAGAGGTAACATTTTGGTGTCGTTTCCGGGGAGGAAGAAGGTATACCTCCCAAGTGAATCATTGAGGAATTTATTGATAGATGGAATTCCAACTATTCCTCTTGTGACTTCATTCATTTTCCAATCCCCTAGTTTACTTGAAGGTGACAACATTCCTCCTGTTGTAGCTCCTAGAGACAGCCTTGAGTTGCAAAATACCAGTGCCTAGGACATCTTAAAATCATAGGTTAGATGTAGACAATTATAAGGGTGCCTCTGACAGAATATGGATAAAGAGAATAATGGTTTTGGTGGTTCAGGAATGGTGAAGACCTTGGAGTCTGATTCACGTGAATTACCCTATACTACTAGAGGGCTCAGGAGGCTATGTGACTCGGTGACTATCCAAATGGGCCAAGTGTGAAACAATGAGCAGAGTCTTTCAAATATGCAGAGGTGTTGAGAAGGAACCGAGGAGGAGGAACCCACAAGAGAACTTAGAGGAAGCGGATGTAAGTGGAATATGAACAACAATAGAGATTCGTGGAGCGCAGATTAAGGGGGCACAACAAGTTGAACACATGAGCGTTATCCATAAACGAATTCATGAATAAAAATGCATACCACCGGCAGCTAAATTACACAAATCATCAAAGCAGCAGAGCATGGAAAGATGCTTATACATAAATAGGAGATTGATAATAAACAAGAGAACATGAATACATACTACTTATTGCTCCATATGGAATCCAAATAAACAACGATGTATATCATATTATGTTCAAAGCAAATCTCCCAAATATGTATCTCAAAGCACAAAGAGCACAGTCATACAAAACTACAACAAAAATTCTCCAAAATTCTAAACCATTCTTTCATCTCTGAACTCTCTACATATAGAGTTCTCCTTGAGGGTTCACGATCGAATAATCATTCATGATCGGCCCACACATGTGAAATCAAAATATCCTAACCAAATAGTGGAGCGTGCATCCAGAAATCACTCCCGTAATTAGAGAATCAAAATAGAATCAGATGAAATCGAGATTTCACCAGAAAAACATCATAATCAGACAGTAAAAGAGAAAACATAGTTGGCCACGGAGGCCAAATCCTGGAATCTTCAAAATGGGGTGGCGAGGAGTGGCTATGAACCGGTGGGCAGTCTGGTTTCCCTCATATGATTCCACCTACTATGGAAAAGCCTCCACTCCCTCATTCTCATGATTCACATTAACCATTATGAAATGACCAGTTGTGCCACACGTGCCTGGCTCTTTAGCGGAGATTTCCTGTACAACTAAATAAACCATAACTGCGCTTGTTCCACCCAAAAACCCATGCTGTGTAGGACTTGCAAAATCAAATATCGGGCTTAGGAGAGGGGTATGTGTCATTAACACATAGCGGGACGGTTTAACACTTCAAAGAGAGCGAGACAAAGGACGTGGTTGGACTTTGATGATGTGGTGGGGAGGTGGGGCCCAAATTCATATCGCAAATCGCAATCGAGAACGTCGGGGATCAAGATGGGGAGCAAGAAAAAAACAATGTGAAGTGCGATGTGCGATGGGTGGAAAGGTGACGTGGCAAGGAGGTGGGGCCACCCGCAAATCTCAAATCGGGAGTTTTTTTATGAGAAACGAGAGGCAAGTGTTAAAACTTGTGAAGGGAGATATGCGACGTGAAAGGAGTGGAGAAGTGACGTGGCATGACAGAGGTGGGGTCACCCGCAAATCGCAATCGGGAGTGTTTGTTATGGGAAGAAAAGGGTAAAGGTTAAGAGTTACGAAGTGCGATGTACGATGGCAGATAGGTGACGTGGCAGGAAGGTGGGGCCCAAATTCATATCGCAAATCACAATCGAGAGCGCCGAGGACCAGGACGGGGAGTAAGAACGAAACAATGCGAAGTGCGATGTGTGATGGGTGGAAAGGTGACGTTGCAGAGAGAGTGGGTCCCATTTACATCGCGATCGGGGAAATGGTGCAGGTGAAGTTTAACAAAAGTGTAAGTGTAATGTAGTTGGTGATGCGAAAAGGTAAGTGGGTACCAATAAAGGTTTAGAGTGGAGAGAAATGAGTTGTGAATGATAAAATTTCATGCGGAAATGTGAAAAGGGACAAGGTTTTATCGCATCGAGGGTTTGGAGAAGGAGTGCAATGGAACCATTCACACCTCATCCCTGTGATTTGCTTATAAGGGCCACTTATCCACCTTGTGTGTGGTCATAGGCCAACATTGGCTCCATCTGGGGACAACGTGCTGTTTAAGTGTGTTGAGAACTTGCAGGCCTGAATTCCTGTGCTTTATTGGGTGCATGGAGTCGCAAATGCATAATGTAAATCTGAACTAAAACTACAACTGAGCATTGCACTGCGAACTATCAAAACGGAAATCACTGTTGCACCCTGAAAATCTTGAATGCTGGAATCTGAACCATGCTGAAATTGAAAACTGCAAAGCAATCTGAAACTAAAATTAGAAATATGATCACAACACTGAGCTTATTTGCACACCTACCTACCCTAATCTGCTGAAATTACTGCTATTCTAAATGATACAATAATGCCAGTGTAACCAGGCAAGCAACTACTCTAATAAATTTGTTCTTTCACTGTTTTTCACCAAACTTGAGAACAAACCTGTTAATGGTATTTGATAGGAATTCCCAGCCTGATCTTCCTTGCAAGGATCTTGGTAAACCTGAACAACAACAAAAATGCTGGAAAGGTATGGTGGCTTTGTGATGAATAATTTCTCAATATAGATAGCCACTGGATCAAGATACACTTGACCTATTTCCGAATATGCTGACCCAATCGATCCAACCTCACAACTTGGTATTGCACATGTGCTCTCCATGTATTCAAACAACTTAGAACATATTTGCATTTTATCTGATTAATTAAGGCATAAAGGTGAAGAATCAAACTGGATCAATTCTTCCCTTGTTTTAAACTTTGCCTCTCTATTCAGCAGGTTCACTTCCACATCAACTGCAATATTTTTCATTTCTTCAAAGGTTGCAGTGTCCCTTTCTCTTACTTGGAATTCTATCTCTGGATTAAAGGCATCTGGGTAGTGCAAGAGAGCTACTCCTGGGGGTGGCCTTATATTAGCAAGCATTGAATGATACACCTTATTGAACCTAGGTGAAAAATACTGTACTGTATCCCCAAGCTGTCTTTTTAAATGTCCGTACTCTTCTATGATAAGAAAGACATTTCCCATGATTACCCATTGACCTAGGAAAACTTGCATGAATTGATGAAAATTTCTCATGCTAGCAACTGGAAGATTCTCAAACTAATTTTTAACTTAACCTTGCCATGGAGACAAACATCCTGATACGTACATCGTCTTCTTTATTTACTGATGACTACAATACACTGACTAAAGGATCATGGTAAACATTCAACATAAGATCTTCTAGAATATTTGTAACAAGAAAACAAACCTCATTCCAAATAGCTGCTTTGCTTGTGTGTTGAAAGTGATTCTCTTCAAACAGCAAGGGGACCAATTGTCTCACTATCCACGGTAGTCAAGTGATCTGAGTGTTCTTTATCTTTCTCATCGTCACACAAAAGCTTGCAAGGGAGCTGCAAACTCTCATTAATTTCAGGTGAAGGAACATGATTTGTAACAAGATGTTGTGCTACTAAAAGAGAATTTGAGAGATGGTCTTCATCATGCAAATATGACTGGTCTTTAATCTTTGAAGGAAAAACTGCTTACTGAGGATGCTCTTGTGGATCTAGAAAATTAAGCTATGCTGCCTCTATTTCTGGATCACCAGACTGCTATTTATTTTTAGTGCTGTCCTCTGGGAAACACTCCATCTCTTCCCCTTCTTCATGGAGGGTAAGCTCGCCTCCCTCTTCTTCATAATAGGTTAGGAACTGGTTTTCTACATGCGGTCCAGAAACCACCATGGGTCGTTCTTTTTGAATATTAAAGGGCGTGGGCCCTTTTTCTGTAATGGCTTCTTTTAACTGCTCTTTAGGAGGGTCAGTAAGTTTCAAGGTTATATATGTGGACTCCTCATTTTTGGGAGGATCAGCTTCTTGCTTTTTGGAAGTGGATGTAGTGGCCTTATGAGGAGCTGACTCTTCTAATGGCTTCTCCCCTTTACTAGCAGGACTAGGAGGGGTTTGTTCTCTTGACATTGACTCTTCATTTTTTTCTTGCCCTCAGGTTCTCTTTCTGGAGGACCTAAGGTCATACTTCTTGTGGATTTGGGCCTACATGAAATCCATGAAATATCTGCAGTAACTGTCAATATCTTGATCCTATAGAGGGACTTCCTTCTCCTCTTGCTCCCCTTGCAAGATGATTTCACCCTCCTCATCATCAGAGTAAGCGAGGAATTAATCTTCTTGGCTATCTGTGACTTCCTCGGCCTGTCCCTCCACTTCTCCCTCCAAATATAGAGGGGGATGAATGTGGTCTTGTGATTCCTTCCTTTCTCACTGCAATAGCTACAAAGGGGGCTTCCGATATTGAGGATTAAACCCTCGGTTAGGAATCATTTTGTTGGGACGAGGAGGGGAATTTTTGGCCTCCAATTCAAGCTTAATCAACTTACTTTAAAGGTTCTTGATTAACTTATTCATTTCTTCAATTATATACTCTTGATATTCCCTTTCCTGATTTGAAGTAGAAGCCTCATCCCTGTTCCTTATTCTGACTTCATGTTCTATCTTACCCTGAAATCTATCAATATAAGAAAAGTTCACTTCTACCTCCAATGCATCGGTCTGGATCTGATCCAGAGATGTGGATTTTTTTCTCTTAGGGTGAACCCGAACTCTGGTTCGAAATCTCATGCGAATACCACCTTAGCAGCTGCTTGGGGAGGCTTTATTTCAGCAGGAAGATTATCATAGAGCTTATTGAACATCTTTATGAATTCCGTTACATCCTCATTGTGTCTCTTATTTAGAGCATTGAACTCGGTGAGAATGTATCCATGGTCCCTCTTTTCTCCTCATTTTAATGTGAAGAAATTTTCCATTTCTTCCCAAGTGTGGAATGTGTTTCCGGATACAGACTTGAACCACTTTTGGGCTTCTCCATCCAAGGATTGGACGAAAATCCTTAATACCACATCTAAGTTCTCTAAATTCATATTCTCAGCAAAGGTGCAAAATTTTTCAATATGTATCTGTGCCATATTATTATCTTCCCTTGTAAACTGTGGCAACAAGTCTAGATAGTCTTGCGGAATATCATTTAGAGGTTGAGGGAGGGCCAAGGGGGCATACTTGTTCAAAAGGAAACTCGACACAACCATCTGATTTAGAGGTGGGGGTAGATGGTGGATCTGAATTTGGTGTGAGGCTTGGTGAAAGCCATGATTACTTCTGATTAGGACTATTTTACATTGGAGTCGCCAAGGTGAGGAATACACAACTCCCAACCCTTCCTTCTCACATGTTTGAAGGGTGGAATTTATGTCGTCTCCAGGGAAAATATTTCTTCATTCATATCCCCGGAAATGGTGCCAAAATGATGTCGTAGCTCCTAGAGACAACATTGAGTTGTAAAATACCAGTGCTGAGGAAATCTTAAAATTAGAGTTTAGATGTAGACAATTATAAGGGTGCCTCTGAAAAAATATGGATAAAGAGAATAATGGTTTTGGTGGTTCAGGAATGGTGAAGACCTTGGAGTCTGATTCATGTGAATTACCCTATACTGCGAGAGGGCTCAGGATGCTGTATGACTCGGTGAATATCCAAATGGACCAAGTGTGAAACAATGAGCAGAGGCTTTCAAAATATGCAGAGGTGTTGAGAAGGATCTGAGGAGGAGGAACCCGCAAGAGACATGCTTAAAAGTCTTAAGAATCTGTCTCCCGTGAACTCAGAGGAAGCGGATGTAAGTGGAATATGACCAACAATAGAGATTCGTGGAGCGCGAATCAAGGGGGCACAACAAGTTTAACACATGAGCGTTACACATAAACAAATTCATGAATAAAAATGCATACCATCGGCAACTACATTACACGAATCATCAAAGCAGTAGAGCATGGAAAGAAGATTATACATAAACAAGATACTGCTAATAAAAAAAATAACACAAATACATACTACTAATTTCTCCATCTGGAATCCAAATAAACATCGTTGTATATCATATTATGTTCAAAACAACTCTCCCAAATATGTATCTCAGAGCACAAAGAGCACAGTCATACAAAACTACAAAAAAAATTATCCAAAATTCTGAACCAGTCTTTCATCTCTGAACTCTCTATATATAGAGTTCTCCTTAAAGGTTCATGGTCGAATAGTCATTCATGATCATCCCACACATGTGAAATCAAAATATCCTAACCAACTAGTGGAGTGTGCACCAATCAATCACTCCCGTAATCAAAGAATCAAAACAGAATTGGGTGAAATCGAGATTTCACCAGCAAAACATCATATAAGACAGTAAAAGAGAAAACATAGTTGGCCACGGAGGCCAAATCCCAGAATCTTAAAAATGGGGTGGCGAGGAGTGGCTGTGAACAAGTGGGCAATCTGGTTTCCCTCGTATGATTCCACCTATTGTGAAAAAGCCTCCACTCCCTCGTTCCCATGATTCACATTAACCGTTATGAAACGGCCAGTTGTGCCGCACGTGCCTGGCTCTTTAGTGGAAATTTCCTGGACAACTGAATAAAATATAACTAATATTATTCCACCCAAAAACCCATGTTGTGTAGGACTTGCAAAACCGGAGACCGGGCTTCAGAAGGGCGCCTGTGGCATTAACACACAGCGGGACAGTTTAACACTAAAAAGAGAGCGAGACAAAGGTCGTGGGAGGAATTTGATGACATGGTAGGGAGGTGGGCCCAAATTCATATCGCAAATCGCAATCGGGAGCATCAGGGATTAGGATGGGGAGAAAGAACGAAACAATGCGAAGTGCGATGTGCGATGGGTGGAAAGGTGACATGGCAGGAAGGTGGGGCCCAAATTCATATCGAAAATTGAAATCGGGAGTGTCGGGGATTAGGACGGGGAGCAAGAACGAAACAATGCGAAGTGTGATGTGCGATGGGCAGAAAGGTGACGTGGCAGAGAGAGTTGGTCCCATTTACATCACGATCGGGGAAATGGTGCAGGAGAAGTTAAACAAAAGTGTAAGTGTAACGCAGTTGGCAATGCAAAAAGGTAAGTGGGCACCAATAAAAGTTTAAAGCGGAGAGAAATGAGTTGTGAATGAAAAAAATTCATGCGGAAAGGTGAAAAGGGCTAAGGTTTTATCACATTAGGGGTTTGATGAAGGAGTGAAATGGAACCATTCATGCCTCATCCCTGTGATTTGCTTATAGGGGCCACTTCTCCACCTTGTGTGCGATCATAGGCCAACACCTCATTTAACTAAGGCTGTTGCAAGAAGGGGAGAACAAACTCCATCACCTGTTTCCCTTCTCCCTGAATTTGAAAAGGTTGGTAATCCCACCCGAGAGATGCCAAAAAAATTCTAGCACTGACCTAAACCAATACCAACCTAAAATGACTATAATTGAAATGTGTTTGGTTAGTTTCTTTGCCCATCTGAAAGTGAGTAATGACCCCAAACCTTTAATTGAGAAATATAATAACTGGCTGCCCAAGTTCAAGGGTGATGCTACCATAAGTGTTTGTGACCATGTCAAAGAATTCTATTGGAACATTTCTCCTAGGTTAGTATTCGATGAAGATAGGATCATGATGTTATTTCTTTGTCTATTGAAGGAAAAGCAAAGGAATGGTACCTTAGTCTTCCCTTAGGATGCATTGACAACTCTGACCAATTTGAGGATATTTTCATGAGAAGATAGTAATGTGATGCATAAGTAACTTTCAACATTGAGAAATTTTACCAAATAATTAGGGGAAAGGGTGGATGCCAAATAATTCATCCAAAAATTTGATAGGGTAGTTAGGGATATCCCCGACCATTTGAAGCCCCTTGATGCTAGTGTTGGCCCTCCATTTTTTCTCTTTTTCCACATACATTTTCCATATATCCATCATCCTTTTCTATCATATCATGTTAATTTTCCCATATTTTTTCCTCTTATTGCACTTTAAGGTAAAAATAATTATGTCTTTTAAATTTTAGTATTTTTAGTAAAAAAATGGTATTAAAAATTATTTTGACAAGAACAGAATTTCCCGTAAAGGCTCCTTTGAAGTCGTATGTGCATGTCACCTCGGTGGAAACTGAAGATATATTCAATAAGCTTGGGAACCAAGGATGGAAAGACTCCTATTGGCACATTCCATTTGAGTCCAGACATGCCTGTTCAACATTGGTCAAACTTGACCAGTCACCCATAAATCCTTAACTAAAAGGGAAGTTTTGTAATTTAATGGGATTTTACCATATTTTTTGCAACCAAAAGGATGAGTTTGACCCGAGTAGATGGATTAGGACTCTTATAGGCTGTTATAGCTATTTTAGATAATTTTTTTTAATAATTTTTGCTTATTTAAGCACAACCATTCATCACTTACGAACATGTATTATGACTATTGAACTTTTCTATTTCTGAATATAATTTGAAGAACTCTCCTTCTACTTCTTACTATTCTTGCTGTGGGATGTGATTGTTGATATATAATAACTTATAATCTTCAAGTGTGCTGAGAAAAGGGTGGAGGGCCCCCATTCCAAGCTAAGTGCACTACATTGTATTTTTGTGCATAATTGTGAATATCTTAGATTGTTAAACATTTCATTTTCTTGTGAAAATTTTATGAGTAGATTCATTGTATGCCATGATTACTTATGTTTATGAAATTATTTCCTTTCATTAATTGGTTTAATTAAGGAAGGACAACCAAGGAATCTAAGTTAGATCCTCTTCCTTCTGAATTGAACATTGAATTGGAAATTGTGTTTATGCATTTACTGTTTTCTTAATTTGATTATGTTATGCTTTATGGTGGAATTAATCTTGTTGGAATAGGGATAGTGGAGAAGGACAACCAAGGCATCTAAGTTAGGTCCTATTTCTTGTTGGCTATGCTCCACAAAGATTCATTGCACTCTTGCTTCTAGATCAAAATTTTAGCGTTTTATTTTCAGAAATTTATATTTGTAATATGCATTTCCATTATCTTCACATAAACAACTACTTCCTAGATTAGCTTAACCTAAGATCCATATACCTTGGTGTTCTTCTAATTTTACCAACCCGGATTGATAAGTAAAATGGATGCTCTAATTTAAACAAATAAATTAGACCAACATTTTTGGTGTCGTTGCCAAGGAAACACACTTATATATGGTTAAAAAAGAAGCTTGTTGACAAAAACATTAAAAAAAAACATCAAAAAGAAAAAAAATTGTAGGATTTCTGTTCGTTATGGTTATTTATGCCTATAAAAAGAGACGATAAGGGTAAATATATGAAACAAAACCCCCCAAACACCAAACCAGTGGTGGGAGCAGGACCATCCACATTCGAACTAACACCAATTGCTAGGAAACCAACTTTATAGATCTAGAGGAAAAACCACGTTCATGACAAAGGTTAAATTTGGTTGAAAGACAAACTTTGTTAGCTTATGAGGTAAGGCAAAAAAAAACAGAAGAACAACCATCCTCTATAGGCAAAAATACAAAAAAACCAAGTGATCAACCAGTTCTTGAATAAATTGAAAAAGTTGAGGATATACAAGCTCAAAATCAACTGAAGCATTTGAAAAAGTTGGGGATATAGAAGCTCATATATAAATTGAAACACTTGAAAAAGTTGAGAAAGAAATGATAGAAGAAGGACAAGGATCCACCATTCTAGAATTAACTCTAGAAAAAAGTTTACAATATGAGAGAAAACGTAATGAATGGGAAAGAAAGAGAGAAGAAGAGAGGAAAATAGAAGAAGCCACTAAAAGAGAAAATGAGAACAAAATAAGGGAAGATGAGAGAGGATACAGTGACCAAGAAACAACTTTTGGATTCCCAATCTTAGATACTAGAGCAATATTTAAGGAAGAAGTAAAAATGAAAAACATTCCACCTTCCAGTTTTCCAAACTTTTATGATATGGCTTCTGAAGATCCCGATTCATTCTTATTTGAATTTGATATCTTATGTCGAACTTATGGGTATACTGATGATACAAACAAACTTTGTCTTTTCCTTGCAACTCTTAAAGAAACCGCATTAAAGTGGTTTATGGGATTGGGTGAACACACTATTACCAATTAGGAAGACATGAGAAAAATTTTTCTCAGGAAATATCAAGCATATTGTAGGCCTAGGGATTCAAAAGATGGAATTTTTAGAATGACTCAACAAGAAGATGAAAGTTTAGAGGAATACTTGGAAATATTTCTCTTCAACATACAAAAATCTAAACATCATTCTTTAAGTCCAGATACTATTCGAACAATATTTTTAAAGGGAACACGAGATGAATATATTGATATCATTAATGTTATGGGTAAAGGGGATATTTCATATCTACCATTTGATGAGATTGTTGAATTGTGTCAAAAATATTCAAGAGGAAGATAAAAATTTGGGAAGAGACATGCAAATTCCAAAGTTACTAAGTCAACAACATGAAGTTTTATAAGATATGAACTAGGGAACTTATTTCAAAAATTAAAAACTAATATCTTAAGCACTTTAGAGACATAAGTTGATGTACTTAAAACACGAAAGAAACAAGAAGAACAAGATCAATTATTATCAAATTTTTGTCCCAAATGTAGGAAGAATCATCCTTTACGAGAATGTCCTTTAGACAATATTCATGTTTGTGGAATTTGCACTAAAAATCATGCAATTGATAATTGTCCAAAGCTAAAATAATTGTAGGAAAATCAAATAGAGGAAAGCCAAGGGATGGACTCTATCTATTATGTTGCACCAAGAAGACCTTGGCAGCCCCGATTTGCAAGTATGCCTCAAAATCCTCCTCAACACTTTACTCAAAAATTTTCTCAAGGCTATCAATGTCCTGATCAAAACCCATGGAATTATCCCATGCCTTGGCAAGCTTGTACTCCTCAACAAACTCAAAATCAACCTTCTCAAGGTTGGAGAGGGTATGCCTATGGAGCACAACCTCCTCAACTATACTATCATCAACCATTTCAATCCTATCCTCAAAAACCATATCAATCATTTCCTTAACAATCCTTTCCATATCAACCATTTCAACAACTGCAACAAATAAACCCATCATCATTAACTGCACCAAAAATAACCCAAACACAATAGCTTCAACTTCCATCTAACCAACCACCACAAAGGCCAACTCAATTACCAAACAAACCAGTGGAAAATATGAGTAACAAATCAATTTATAATGTGGAAGAAGGAACTTCATTTCCAACATATTCAATTCTTCTTATTCAAGATGTTCATTTAAGGTCTGGGAAAGTGCTGCATAAAGACTCCCCCATCATCATAGAAGAAGAAATATAAGAAAAAGGGAGTCCTGAAAAATCCAAAAATAAACATGCAATAAACAAGGATCAAATTAAAAAAGGTAAGGCAATAATGACTCAACACCTCCTTTTCCTGAAAGATTTGTTGAGCAAACATCTTTTATTACTATTCCTGAATTTTATGTCTTATATGAACTAAAGAATACTTATGTAAAAATTCCTTTATTGCAAGCAATAAAATACATCCCAATCTATATAAAAGCAGTTAAGGAATTATGCATAAAGAAGATTAGCTAGCCTCATGTCAACAAATAGTACAATTGAGAAATATGTGGATCTTGGGATACCTATGGTAACAATTTCAATCAATAAATTTTCAGTTTCTAAAACTCTAATTGACTTAGGAGCTGCTATCAATGTCATGACAACATAAACCATGAAATGTTTAAACTTGCCAAACATTCAACCTACAACTACAATTTTGGAACTAGCAAATAGATCCAAAGTAGTACCCAAAGGAATACTTGAATACACCATAGTTTTTTTGGATTCTTGGGAATATCCCGTAGACTTCCTAGTCTTACAACCAAAATCAAACTTAGGAGGTCATCCCTTAATTCTTGGCAGACCATGGTTAGCCACAACTGATGCCTTTATTGGATGTAGATCAAGAAATATGATCATATAATTCAAAAATGAAAGAAAGCACATAAAACTCTACCCTCCTGCTCAATCTCCTTCTTTACTATCATGGCATGATGAAAAAAAGGAATAAATTCCGCCTATTTTAAGCATCAATCAAACTTTTGATTTTAGGGAAGAAAATAATGAGGATTTAATGGAATTATTTATTTCTGAACCAAATATATCAATGCAATTAAGAGAATTGCAATACAATGTTGCAAACCAGGTCTTAGAACAACTTTTTTCAGGAAAATTTCACTATTAATTCATTGAAAACATCATTTGAAGTTATTTTTCATGTTAACTCAATTACAAATTCTCAGAGTAAAGTAATTCAAATCAACCTCGGAAGGAATCTTAATATTGGTAACAATTTACAATCATCACAGCAAGAAAAAGTAATTGCACTATTAAATAAATACTCAAAAGCTTTTTCTTGGGATTATATAGATATGTAGGGAATTCATCCAAAAACATGCATTCACCATATTTACACAGATGAAAATATCAAACCTGTAAGACAACCACAAAGAAGAATGAATCCAATGATGAATGAGATAGTAAAAGAAGAATTGCAGAGACTATTGTAGGTAGGATTTATCTACCCTATCTTGGACAATCACTCGATTTATCCCTTAGTTGTGGTTCCCAAGAAAAAGGGAAAACAGAGAATCTGTGTAGAGTATAGGGAATTAAACAAAGCAACACTTACGGATCATTTCCCACTACCATTCATTGATCAAGTCCTAGATTCATTAGCAGGAAAAAAGTAATTTTATTTTCTTGATGGATTTAGCAGTTATAATCAAATCAAGATAACATTAGAGGATTAGGATAAAAATACATTTACTTGTCCTTGGGGAACATATGCTTACAATGTGTTACCTTTTGGATTATGTAATGCACCAACTACTTTTCAAAGAGCTATCTTGGCCATCTTTGCTGATCTTATACATGAATGTGTAGAAGTTTACGTGGATGATTTCACTGTTTTACAAATGTGCATTGACACAAATCTATCTCTTAGCAATAAAAAATGCTTTATGATGTTAACTGAAGGGATGATATTGGGACCCCATGTTTCATCTTTTGGAATAAAAGTGGATCCAACAAAAATACACATCATTGTAAACTTATTACCAACAACAACTCAAAAATAAATAAGAAGTTTTCTAGGTTATGCAGGGTATTATCGTAGATTCATTGAAAATTTCAATAAAATGGCCTTGCCCTTGTTTAAACTGCTTACAAAGGACATACATTTTCAATGGAAAACTGTTTGCCAAAATGAATTTGAGAAACTAGAACAAAAATTGTCCAAAACACCAATTCTTAGAGGACCAAATTGGTCATAGCCATTTCACATATCCACAGATGCATAAGATACTGCAGTAGGAGCATCATTAGGCCAAAAAGAGAACCAACTACACTATGCTATCTCATTAAAAATAATTTAACCCCAGCTGAGTTGAATTACACTGTTACTGAAAAAGAAATGCTTGTTGTAGTGCATGCAATAAATAAATTCAGACATTACATAATAGGATATGAAGTGTTCATTCATACTGATCATTCAACAATTAAGTATTTAATGAATAAACCCATCACTAATGGAAGGATTACTAGATGGTTTTTATTAATGCAGGAATTCAACATTACTGTATTAGATCGATCAAGAAAAGAAGATCAGGTGGCAGATTTCCTGTCAAGGCTTCATCTTTCTGGTGACATTGTTCCAGTTTCGGATAACTTTCCAGACGAACATTTATTTTCTATAACAATCAAAACTCCATGGTTTTCCGATCTCTCTAATTAATTATCGTCTTGAAAATTACCTTCTCATTTTACAAACAAACATAAAAATAAAATAATTAGAGATAGTTCTAGATATATTTGGGTTAATGGAGACCTCTTCTATACTGGACCTGTTATTTTAATTAGAAAATGTGTAAGAGAGGACGAAATTTTGTATATCTTAAAGGCATGTCATGATGAACCATGTGGTCGTCATTTTGTAGATAAAAGAACAACATACAAGGTTTTTAATCTGGGCTAGTATCGACCATCCATATTCAAAGACTCAAACACTTATGTTAAAAAGTGTGAAAACTGCCAAAGGTTAGACAAACCTATAGTTTCTAATGATATGCCATTGAAACCACAAGTACTGATAGAGCCATTTGAACAATGGGCTCTTGACTTTATGGGTCCTATCAATCCACCCTCCAATGGTAATAAGTACATCCTAGTATGTACTGACTATGTAACAAAGTGGGTAGAAGTAAAAGCAATGTCAAAAGCAACATAAAATGTAGTGGTATCTTTTCTTTTTGAAGAGATATTTGTAAGATTTGGATTTCCAAGGCAGCACAATTCACTTCCAAGCTTGTCAAATATCTTACAGAGAAATACAAAATCAAGCACAAAATATCAACTCCATATCATCCACAGGAAAATGGACAAGTGGAATCAACAAATAAAGTCTTAGAGAACATCATGACAAAGACAGTGAAGATGCACAGGAACAATTGGTCAGAGAAAATGAATGAAGAATTATGGGCTTATAGAATAACATGGGAGAATACCACTAGATTTAGCCCCTGTTAGCTTGTCTATGGAAAACAAGTTCTGCTACCAATAGAGTTTCAGATCCATACATATAGACTTGCAGCCAAACTGGGATTGGACTTGTCAGAAGCACAATAACAAAGAATTATGTAGCTAAATGAACTAGATGAGATCAGAAAGGAAGTTGTAGAACATACATCACTAGTGTAGCAACAAAGAATGAAATGGCATGACAAATTTATTAAGAAGAATATTTTTCATATAGGGGACTGGGCACTTCTATTTGATTCAAAAAACAAATATTTCAAAGAAAAATTTACCACTCATTGGCTAGGCCCATATGAAATAGAAGAAATATTTGACAATGGATCAGTGAGAATTAAAACAATAGACGGAGCTGTAACATCATTCTTAGTCAATGGGCATAGACTAAAAGTGTATAATAAACCAATGAATAAGGAATATTTTCTAAAGAAACTTTCAGCAGAAGAGGACATGCAAGTTTTGTAAAAGCATAGTCATATGTCTTCCTTACTTGCAGAATAAAAATAAATGGAAAAAAATATAATAAAAAAAGGGGAAAATATAAAAAATATTAAAAATATTTGGCTGTGAAAATCCATATTTCTGTCATAGTACACATCTGAATTCATATTGGAAAACCAAGTCACTTGGCTAATAGGAATTCCTTCGTTTTTAATTCAATTTATTTTTCAGTTTGTCATTCTATCCTCCAATTTCCAAACTTGAGGACAAGTCTCCAAATAAGCAAGGGGGAAGACAGAATAAAACAAGTGCATTTGTTTTAAAAATTTGAGCAACTCAACATGGTAGAACAACTCAAGAAAATGCTCAACTTGATATGGAAGCAACGTAGAATGTGAAGGACCCATGGAAATTGCAAATTTCATTTGAGAGGAACTTGGAAATTTAAACATCAAAACCTGTCATAAGGGACCTGAATAGGAGCAGCATCACATGAAAAACATACAAAGGGACTTGAGGATCAACATAATTTTTTTTGTTAGAATGGACTTACATACAAAGTTCATCACCAGAAGGGACCTATACTGAATCAATTTCAAATTTCATCATCAGAAGGGACCTGTACTCAATCAAGTTCAAAGTTCATTATTAGAAGGGACGTGTACTCAATCAAGTTCAAATTTCATCATCAGAAGGGACATGTATTCATTCAAGTTCATTATTAAAAAAGGGACCTATACTAATCAAGACTCACTATTCAAGACTATTCAAGATCATCATCAACCGAAGGAGCAACTCAATCAAGGAAAATACTGTAAGTTACAAAATTATTTTTAATACCATTTGATTTTGAAAAAATTCTTAATTTAGGAGTTTAATTAAACCTTAATGTATAAGAGTGCAAACCCTTCACTTCATATACATTTTCTCTACCATAAAACCCTATATCCCTCTTTCATAAAAAATCATACACCCTACTACCTGTTCAAGTCATGTCTCTTTACCTACACATCTTCTCTGCAAAATAAACAAGCATGGGTTAGTATCATAAAGGAAGAACAAAAGTGAATGATGCATGGTTCAATGATGGATTTTTACTCTATTCTAAGACTTCAAATGACCTTACAATGGTCATTTCAAAAAGCTATCTTAAAAGAATAACCATACACCATGGAAAGGAAAAAAAATTAATCCTTAAGGACAAAGATGAGAAATAAATGATGAAAAAAGGGAGAAAGAGAAAAAATATGATGACAAAAAGGACTTTGCAAAAACCCTATATTCATAAATAGAATGAGGATATGAATATGCAATAATATAAATATATGCATGAATGATATATCAATGGTCAAAATATGAGCATGTATAAACCTATGGTGGGACATATGAATGAATGGTGGCGCATATAAAACATGAAACATATGCATAGAGGGCGCATATAAAAACCTTTGAAATATGCATATATGACTTCAATATGGAACATATGGCATAAACACATGATCGATTGGATATCAATTTGATACCAATTCACAACCTTTGAAATCAATTTCAAAATCAATTCGATACATGTGAATAATGCAAAGAAATGGTCATAGAAAACAACAAAAGGAGGGACAAATGTTCATCCAAGGTGAAAGGAATTCAAAACACAATGCTAGTCAAACATTCAAAAACGAATACACAAAGAGTAAGTGTCCATAGCAGCAAACGCAAAGGCAAACGTGTAGAGGTCAAACACAATAATTTCATGCTGGAAGAAGGGAGGAATTAAACCTACATAGAGAGGCAACGATCAAAGTCTTCATGCAGAGAATTTAACGGGGAATTGCGCCTCGATTCAGGTAGGGAACACAACCCTTTGAAATGAAAAACAAAGGAATAGGGATTATGCCAAAAATCTTGAAGGGGAGTAGAAGAAAACGTTGTGTTCCATAAATGATAGCCCCACGAATTAAAACATTGAAATATCCATTAAAAATACCATGAAATTCGCAAAGACAACAATTTGATTTTGAATAGGAATGAAATACAGTTAGTTTTTTCATTTTGTGATATCTAAAATCTTAAGATTCACATTTAACTAGCTGTGTAGTTAACGCCAGTTAACAATGTGACAAACTCCAAGTTGGGCAAACGTTGGTGGAAAATATGATTTCTCAACTGCGTAGTGGCATAAAATTAGGTCTGCGTTCAAGCTACAGGTGTGTGAACAAGTCCAATTAACCCCAAACAACTCCGAATTGCATGGTGACCACTGCAGAATGATCAGGAGCTCAAGTCCAAGCCATGGAAAAAGGCTAAAAAATTAAAGTGCTCAGAATTTCTCCAAAATAGATCGACTGGAAAGTGCTCGTCAATACGATCCCAACGCCGCGAACGGCACTCAAATCCGACTCCGTATGAGGAAGATATTCAGTTTTAAAGATCCGCCAATTTCAATTAAAAATGCCAAAATTTGACTTTGGGAAAAAAATATTTTTATTAAAAAAAGAATATTCCACAGAATATTCTGGGAATATTCCGTGGAATATTCCACAGAATATTCTGCAGAATATTCCAGTCGCATCCAATTAAAAGGCGCCACGTGGCCAGCCCGGAGGCCGCCACGTGGCCCAAAGGTGGATTGGAATGGCGTTTAAAGACTTTGTTATGGACGCGACAGGATTGGATCCCGGGTCGGCAGGTTGATAACACAAAGGCCCGACCGTTGGGGCAAGTCGGTGGTTCTTGTTATGGAAAGCGCAAAGTTTATATTTAAATGTATCAAACAGTTTGTTAACTTTCAATCCGGCGGTTACCCCAACAACTAATGCGGAATGTGCGGCCACATGTCAGTTGACATTTAATGCTAGCAGTTTATTCTGCCCCAAATTTAGCGCCGGTGCCCCCAAATTAGGTGGATGTGCCAGTTTAGTTCAGTTAACTGGCAGTGTCTCCACATTTAGTGGAGCTTGTTTAGGCCAGACTGGCAGTTAGTAAATATGCCATATCTTTCACATGGGAGATCCTTTTGGAGTAAATTTTTTTTTGATTTTGGGTCTCTTCGACCTTCTGAAGCCATTGGTACAGGTTTCACAGCCATCTGAGGTCGTTTTCAGGTGATTTTACTTCGGGGAAGTTCCAGGAGCCACTAGGGCCAAATCAGTTTGGGAGCTGCATTGGGAATTGTGCAGCCAGTGAATGTGGAACGAAGGTCAGTCCTGAAGTTTTTCAGCATTCTGAATCCATTTATACAGCTCGTTTTTCCTTTTGAGGCATTCTTCTCACTGTTTAGCTTCAGGGAAGCTTTCAGGGCCACCAGGGCCATTTCAGTGCTGGAGTTGTTTGGGGACTATGTTCATCCATTTTTGGTGATTCAAAAGCCTATTTCTGCTATTTTCGACCTTCTGAGTCTAATGGCAGAGGTTTCAGAACCAATTGAGGTCATCTTCACCTCGAAATTCTCCATGCAAGTCTAAAGGGCCACCAGGGCCAATTGGGGAAAAGTACTGTATCAGGTACAATTTCACTGTTTAGCGTTTGGGAAAGAGCATGTTTAGCTAATTCCTATCTTCTGATTCTGTATTTACAGTCAGATCTGTCTTTCGAGACACTCATATTCTTGTATTAGCCTTTGTAGCATTTTTAATACAAGAGGACAAGCCTAGTTTGAGAGGCTTGGTCCAGCAGATGTAGCCTAGAGGGGGGGTGAACTGCTTTATCATTTTGATGTATTTATTTGCTGAAGATGATATGCTAAAAAAAACTGATATAAAGTGTTAAACAGAAAATATACATAACTTTCATACACACATAATCACCTACTCAGCTGCAGAAAGTTATTTGTCTTATTCCGCAAGACATCAAACTTCAAGTATGTGTATGTCAAAGACTTCTAAGTGTTTACTTCATTATTTCTTTAGGCAGAGCCTGTAGAGGGCCAGGTAGCCTTTGGAACTCATCCTCTCTTTAGAGGTGACATGTCTGGTGAATGCCCCTACAGTCTATCTCTGTATAAGAAATAAGAAGTTTTCACATTTTCAGAGGTCACTTGGAGTGTATAGCTCACATTTGAAATTATGGGAAATGGATACCTTGCACCCTTAAACAAGTACATTCCATTTTCAGATCACAAAAGCACCCAGAAAATCGATTTCCTTCTAAAAGTATATTTCTGAACAGATAGTAAATGAATGAGTGCATGTAGTGATTAATTTAATTTCTACATATCACCTTCAACATTTCAATTTCTCCATATAAGTACATCTATGATACTTTAATTTCTCCAGATCATCTTCAACATTTCAATTCCTCCAACATGAGTAAATCTCCAGCAATCGATTTCTAAGAATACAAAAAGGGTGAATTTAAAAAAAAAAATCGGATTTAATGTAAAAATCAATCTCCAACATTCTATTTCTGAGAAGGCAGAGAAGGTGAATTTGAAAATAATTGTTCAGATTTATGAAATTTCCCATTTCCAGAATTCGATTTTGATTTCTGAGAGGGTTAATGGGCAGGAAATTATTCATTAATTTCCATAATTATGGTGATGACTTTAAGTGTTGAAGGCAAAGAAAGTTAAAAATCAAACCTGTAGGTGTCCATAATTCAGAGGTGAAATTGTTCTTAGAAGCAATAGTGATAAGAAGATTATTCTCAAAGGAATTTTGACAGAGCATTTTCCAAAAAGGGTGTTTTAAAGACTTAAAATAGAACCTTCTCTCCACAAGCATCTAAAGCAGAGGTAAAATCTTAGAGTATTTTTCTTTTCTCTCATCATAGAAAGTGTCCAAAAGTCCAGATTAAGCCTTGGTAAGTCGCACTCTTGTGATTTTTGAAAGAAAATTTTGTTTTTCAATACCTATACCAAGAATAATATTTCTCCTCTGGCTATAAATATTATTTCTCTGTTGTATTAAAATTGCAAACAATTTTTTTAAACAAACATTGAGTTATTATTATGTCATGAGATTAATCACAATAGAGGGTTATTTACATTGGCACTAAAACCTAAAGAAACAAGAGCACCTAGACTTCAATATGGGGAGAAGGATTGAACCCAATGGATTTCAATTGGAAAATTGGCACAAAGAAACCACAGAAAAACTCTACCAAGCAGGGCTATTATAATTTCTAAGAAAGTTTAATGGACACAATGGAAAAGTTATAGAGGAGTTTGTAGCTAATTTTGACAATGAAAAAACCAAAATAAGAGATATTATTATTCCAATTACTCCATAATATATTTCCCAAGCCACAAATTTTCCACTGACAAGAGAAGAATACTACAAGGGGAAATATTTTAGAGAGAAAGGGTGGAATTTATTTTAGAAAAATAGAGAAAAGGAACATTTGATAAGACTAAAGGAATTACTAGGGATTGGATAAGAGAACCTTGGGCAAAATTGGCCCTTATTGCTCAAAAATACTTTACATGTGACAGGAGATATAATGTTATACACTTATATCACATTAAATTGCTTCAACACATTAAAGGAGATTCCACAATAAACCTTCCCTATTTCCTTGCAAAAAGTTTGATAAAGAAGATTAAAGGGCTGAAAGGAAAAAAAAATAACATAGAAGCTAGTTACTATCATTAAGGGCTAACTAAGATGTTGATTGTGTTTCAGTTGAAAAATAGGGGAGAAACATGGGATAGTTTCTTGGACAAACACCACTTTTCAGAAGTCCAAAAGGAATAACACTCAACCAAAAATGAGGAAACACTTCAGAGATTGCATATTTCAAGAAATCTTATGCAATCACCTTTGTATCCAAGAACAAGGTCTAAGAAGAAACAAGAAGAAATAGCCATCGAGAAGGAAATATATTTCATATCCATTCCAAGGAAGCCAAGAAGGAAAACAATGGAAGAATCATGTGAAAATGTTGAAGTGGAGATCCTAGAAGAAGTGCCTCCTAGTACACATGAACAATCACCTTAGGAAATCATTGAAAAACTTGAAAAGAAGGCACAAGAAAAACTTAGAGATGTAGAGAAGGATTCATGCTAAGAAGACACGTGCATTGGAGGATAATCATTATATGCAAAAGAGATCGAAGAAGCTTCCAAGTAGGGTCACAATGAAGAATATGCTAAGGTAAAATACTTAACCACTCAACTTAAAGTCAGTGAAGTAATGGAAAGACACCTTAAAAAGGAAAACAAGATGTACAAAGAAAAAAGAAATAAGGTAATGAAAGAAAACAAAAGACTGACAAAGAGAATGAAGAAGCTAGAGACAAAAAATATGTTGATTTCAAAAAAACAATATAGGTGGTTGAGAGAGAAGAAACTTTGGAAATATATATATGAGAAACAAAAAGTGAAGAATGCCATCTATAAGGAAGAGAAAAAGGAAATCAGGGCATTAACATCCTTTTACAGACAGCTCAACAGGAAGCTTCAACATCAAGGTCATAAGCCACAAGTGAATCAATAGGACAATCATCATACATAAGAAGAAGGTCAAAGAGACAGAGGCAAGCATGAGGACATGCTTGAAACTTAGCAAGGGGGAGATGTTGACCCTCCATTTTTTCTCTTTTTCCACATACATTTTTCATCTATCCATCATCCTTTTCTATCATATCATGGTCATTTTACTATATTTTTGCCTCTTATTTCACTTTAAGATAAACATAATTATGTCTTTTAAATTTTAGAATTTTTAGTAAAAAATTGGGATTAAAAATTATTTTGACTAAAACATATTTTCCCGTAATTGCTCCTATGAAGTTGTATGTGAAAGACACCTGGGTGGAAACTGAAGATATATTTGAGAAGCTTGGGAACCAAGGATGGAAATACTCCTATTGGCATAGTCCAATTGAGTCCAAACATGCCTGGTCAACGCTGGTCAAACTTGGTCAGTCACCCAGAAATCCCTAACTAAAAGGGAAGTTTTGTGATTTAGTGGGATTTTACCATATTTTGTGCAAACAAAAGGATGAGTTCGACCTAATTAGATGGATTATGACTCTTATAGTTTGTTATATCTATTTTAGCTAAGTTTTTTTATATTTTTGGCTTATTTAAGCACAACCATTCAACACTTATGAACATGTATTATGACTATTGAGACTTCTCTATTTTTGAATATAATTTGAAGAAATTTCCTTCTAATTCTTATTGTTCTTGCTGTGGGATGTGATTGTTGATCTAAATTAGTTGATAATCTTCAAGTGTGTTGAGCAAGGGTGGAGGGCCCTCATTCCCAACTAAGAGCACTACATTGTATTTTTGTGCATAATTGTGAATATCTTAGATTGTTAAACATTTACTTTTCTTGTGAATATTTTTATGAGTAGATTCATTGTATGCCATGATTACTTATGTTTCTAAAATTATTTCCTTTCAATAATTATTTTAATTAAGGAAGGACAACCAAGGAATCTAAGTTAGATCATCTTCCTTCTGAATTGAACATTGAATTGGAAATTGTGTTTATGCATTTATTGCTTTCTTAATTTTATTATGTTATGATTTATGGTGAAATTAATTTTGTTGGAATAGGGATAATGAGGAAGGAAAACCAAGGCATCTAATTTAAGGCCTCTTTCTTGTTGGATATTCTCCACAAATATTCATTGCACTATTGATTCTAGATCAGAATTTTAGTGTTTTTTTCAAAAAACTATATTTGTAATATGCATTTCCATTATCTTCACATAAAAAACTACTTCCTACATTAGATTAATCTAAGATCCATATATCTTGGTGTGCTTCTAATTCTACCGACTCGGATTGATAAGTAAAATAGATGCTCTAATTTAACCCAATAAATTAGACCAAAAACTAGTATACTTGAGAAATTTATCAAGGTTGTGGGTGGCCACTAAGATATGCATTAAGGGATAAGAAACCCAAGACCTTTGCTGATGTTTACAGAAATGGTCATGAAAGTTTAACTAAAATTTCAAATTTCCAAAATGGATGTAGATGAACACCCTAAGGCTAAGGTTGAATTCAAGAAGGGAAAATCCAAAGATCAAACTGAAGAAACCATTTTAACTCTTCTTAAGAAAATGGATAAGCTCAATGAGGAGATTAACTCACGAGATATACTCTACATGACCAAGCTCGTTGCCTTGGAAAGGGCCCAAAAATCAAGTTATATCCCAAAAGGGAAACCTTTCCCTAGGAATCAAAATGAGGAGGATAAGCCAAGCTCATCTCCAGTCCCCAACACTTTGGATCCAACAAACGTTGTGGAACAAGTTTCATCCTATCAGGGTGAACAAAGTTATCAATATGAGAGTGAAGATGAAGAGGTCAACAAGCATGCTAATATCGTGGAATCTGAAGCCTTAAAAAATTTTCTTGGGGTTCATATACTCATACTCCCATTAGTGAGGTTATTATCAAATAAGAGAAAAGGGAGCCAATCCTCAACACTGATGATAGTGGAAGATTAAAAGGGGTCTTGTAGAAATTATACCAATGGATTCAATCCAATCATGTAATGTACTAAAACAAGATACTGAATCCTTCTACAATACTTTCGGAATATAAAACACGGTCGCTCAATCACATGCAAGTAAGAGAAAGAAATAAATAAATCGCACAAACAAGATTTTATTGGGCAAAGAAACTGCTTAAAACCTCTCTATCTCTATTGTATAATAAGCCAAGGAATCATGAAACAATACAATGCATTCTTGCTCACAAGAATCTGCTGCACTCTACCAATCGTCTCACACTGATCTAGGAAAAATTGGACAAACACATAGCCAATTCCTTGTCTTCCTCCTACCTGCCTTGCTCACGCAATTCCTAGAGAAATAAATGCCTATTAAGTAGGAATTACAACCTTCCTTGATTGCGCAATCCATCATGGGCATCCTATGGCTTTATAACTGCACCTGGGAAATTTTCTAATAATACAACTAATAGTTATCTTCCCTTTAACCTCTGTCTCAACTAGGTATTCATCAGAATTGACATGCATGAAACTAATAATAGTGAATCATCAGTTATCTGATTGATCACTACTTGTGAATTAAATCTAATTTAAGTCACTGAACCTCTCACTAGATCATCACTCAGTTAGAACTAGTTAAATTGATTTTAACTCAATTAATTTGAGTTAACTAATTACACTCACACCACACTAGTACTACAACTACAACTAGAACCCCAAAATAATAGAATCATTCTAGATGCCTCATCTTATACCCCCAACTCAAAATTCTTGAGCTAACTCAGTCTTCTTGACTTAGTTAACTGATACAAGTTTTTATGAGATGAAATTACAATTTATTGTCCAATTTATTTAAGGGAAAAATAAATTAGACACACAGATTTAGCACTAATGTGTAACTGAATTGTTGGCAATATGATGCAGAGTGTTGTCCTTGATGGCAACCCACTTGATGAAGATGATGGCAACCTACTTGACGAAGTTGTTCTTGACTTGATGAACTTGTTAAATGATGTAAATCTGATGTATCTACAATGATTACAGAAGGTAATGATGGAAGGAATGTCAGTATGTGCCAGAACATGATGAAAAGAGTATGTCTCAAGGCATACGCAGATTTGTCTAGACGAAGTAGCGTATGCACGCGGGAAATAACGTGCCAAGTCGCGTATGGAAAAAAGCGCTCTAAATTTGTAAAACCAGGGGTAACTACCATGGTATTGACCCATTGTATTGAATGATGGTTCACCTATGTGATCCCGTCCAGGAATACCATTGGAAGTTATGTGGTTTTGACTCATGGTATTGATGAAGGGTAACCCTATATAAGGAGAAGAAAATCATTGTGCAAAAGGTGTGGATGAGTCTGGGCTTTGATGAATACTTCACTCTGAAGTATATCTGTATGGGTGAACTCTATTCCTAATTGATAGATCTAAATCTATGATGCTCCTATGAACATGATGAAGGCTCAAGATCTCTAGATCTAGAAATGGTGAATGTCAAGGATGATCTGAAAAGAAGTGAAGAAGACCTGGCACAATCCTGTTGAAGAGATTGAAGAAATCTGGGTAAGTTTATAGATCTGGTCTGTACTGCAAAGTTTATCTTTTATAGATCTATACGAAGTTTTGTTTCATGAAAAGCGCATGCATACGCGGGTATATGGAAAGAAAAGAGCGTATGCGCAGTTAGGGTTTTCTTTGGAAAATGTACTGAAGTGTACGCGGATTCGTCTTCTGAAAAGAGCGTATATATGCGGGTCTGATTAAATAAAAGCGCTGGATCTGAGGGTTGAAGCCTTCAGTATGAAAGTGGAAGCTTTCTGCCAATAGAAGTTATCAGGGGGTAGTAGCTCCCTTCCAGGAGAGGCTGGTAAACGAGTGCAGGGGGTTGTAGCTCCCTTCCAGGAGAGGTTGGTAAACGAGAGAAGGTTGTAGCCTTCTGCAGGTGGGTGCCTGCGTGCTGGTTTGAGTCTGCACCAGTACATGATTGTAAGAAGTTTTCTTAATAATAAATTTTGAAGGTTGAAACAATGGCAGCGGTGGTTTTCTCCCGAATTGGGTTTCCACCTAAAAATCCTGGTGTTCATGTGTGTTGCATATGTGTGATGATTATTCTGTTCTGTCTGCACCTGTTCACTATTTCTGAAATATCTGATGAATGAATAATGCAATGATCTGAGTTAATATTCAAAACACATAATTAGATCTGTGGTCATACACGAGTTCTGTAAAGTATATCCGCGTATATACGCTAGTTTCCTTCAGTAAAGTAGCGTATGATTTTTTAGAAAGGAAAAAGTAAAAATTTTGATTGTCTGCACAATATACTGATTCACCCCCCCCCCCTCTCAGTATATTTCCCAACAATTGGTATCAGAGCCAGGTCCTTCTGAAAAAGCTTAGCCGCTAGAAGGAAGATCAAGCAAGATGAGCAATCATGAGGGAACAACATCTATCAAGCCCCTGCTCTTCAACAAAAGAAATTTAATCTTCTGGAAAGTGAGGATGAGATCCTATCTTCAGTCTATGGGAGCTGATGTATGGGCCATTGTTGAACAAGGATATCAATATCCAGCCACTACACCAACAGATCCAACTGAAAGGAAGAATTATGAATCAAACGCAAAAGCGGTCAATGCTATAACAGGAAGTCTAACTGAATTAGAATTTGTCAAAGTCATGCAGCTGAATACAGCAAAGGAAATATGGGACAAAATCATTCTAATTTATGAAGGCGACGCAAAGGTAAAAAGTGCAAAACTCCAAACTCTCAGAATTGAATATGAAAATTTAAAGATGCATGGTGATGAGAGTATTGCCAGTTTCTTTCTACGTATTGATGATATTGTAAATCGTATGAGAAATCTGGGTGAAACAATATCCGACACTACTTTGGTTGAGAAAATTTTACGATCGCTAACGGCAAAATTTGAATCAAAAGTTTCTGCCCTTGAAGAAAAACAGGATATTCAAAATCTTTCCGTGGTCCAACTTCATGGCATACTGACTGCATATGAAATGAGGAGAGGAGGACCATCTAAAGTCAAAGAAGCTATTTTTAAAGCTTCTACAAAAGGGAAAGAAGTTCAAAAACCGGAAGGATCAGGATATATCTCAGAAGAAGATGAGGAAAACTTTGTGAGAAGACTCCAACTAGGAACCAGAAGATTCAAAGGTAAGCTTCCTTTCAAATGTTTCAATTGTGGAAGAGTTGGTCATTATGCTACAAAATGTCCTTATAAAGAAACATCTGCTAAAGAGAAAGAAGTAGCAAGAAGGAATAAGAACCGATCTAGCTCTAAGAAAAGCTACTATACAAATGAAGACAGTGATGGGTTATCTGATAGTGAGGAAGAATGTGAACAAGATCTTAGACTTCTCATGGCATTTGAAAATAATTCTAGAGACGATAAGGATGCTTTTGTGGATGCTCTATATGACAATGATTTTCTTGATCAAAACAATCAACTCAAAATATGCTTGGAAGAAAGTAAAATAATCATAGAGACTCTGAAAAGGTAGAATGAAGAAGCAAAGAAACATAATGAAAAAATAGAATGTGAAGTAGTAAGTCTAAGAAAAGAACTTGAGAAAGTAAAGACTTTGAATCTTAGATTTGCTAAAGGATCTGAAACCTTAGATGAGATTATCAAGGTTCAACGTTCTCCTCTTATTAAGACAGGTCTTGGATATACCGGAGAATCTTCTCAGGCTTCTGCACCAAATTATCTAAAAGCAGCTACAACTGGTTTACTTCATTCAGCCACTCAGCAAGGGAATAAAGAATCTCTACAGGTAAAGCATGATCATCACAATACAAGGGATATCTCTCAAAGAAGCAACGATCAACAGGTAAATTCAAATAGAAGATTTCATGATCGTAGAAATTTCTACTTCAATGGACAATGTTTCTCATGTCACAATTTTGGTCATAAAGCTGTTCAATGTGTTGCATATAAAACCATCATGACAAGAGAAGCAAGAAAGAAAAGGATGGATATTAAACCAAAGAAGAACACCTATAACAACTTTTCTCCTCTTCAAAATTAAGTTGAATGTGCTTATTGCAATAACTTTGGACATGAAGAATCTGAATGCGGGAGCAAAGTCCAGCCAAAAAAGCATTCTCCTTCAAATTCCAAAGTATGGAAAAAGAAGGAATTACAGGTTGAAAATTGTGGGATAGCGTTATTTGCAGAAGGTGAAGAAAATCAATGGTACATTGATAGTGGGTGCTCAAGACACATGACAGGTGACAAAAGCAAACTTCTTGCATATAATGCTCTAGAAAATGAAAATAAAGTTACATTTGGAAATGATACTCCTGCTGTAATTAAAGGAAAATGGTCTGTGTTTCTAAAATAAAAGGTGAAGGCTAATGATGTCATGTATGTGGATGGATTAAGGCATAACCTGTTAAGTGTAAGTCAAATGTGTGATCAAGGAACAGAAGTTGTCTTTAGTTCAAAAGAATGTGTGGTTCGTGATCTTGATACAGGTAAAATTATTATAAAAGAGAAAAGAACTCCAAGCAACCTGTATGTATTGAAGAACTGCAAAGATCAATGTTACTTGAGAAAATCTTCAGAAAATTGGCTATGGCATAGAAGGCTGGGGCACCTGAGCTTCTCTCAAATCAACAAAGCAAGCAGACTTCAAGTTGTTCGTGGTCTTCCCAATATTACTCTACCAGAGAGTATCATATGCAAATCTTGCCAATTTGGTAAGCAGACCAGAGTACAATTTAATGCCAAAGAAGGATCATCAAGTAAGCCTCTTGAACTCATTCATACTGACATATGTGGACCTATGAGGAAAAATTCACCACGTGGGGAAGAATACTATATCTTATTTATTGATGATTACTCTAGAATGTGTTGGATCGGGTTGATTAAACACAAAGATGAAGCGTTTGAAAAATTTCAGATCTTTAAAGCATTGGTAGAAAATGAATTAGATCTAAAAATCAAGTGTCTTAGATCTGATCGAGGAGGAGAATATACATCAAATGAATTCTTTGAATTTTGTGAACAACATGGGATAAAAAGACAGTTCTCTGTAGCAGGCACTCCACAACAAAATGGCGTAGCATAAAGAATGAATAGAACAATTCAACAAATGGCTAGAGCTATGCTTGATGATTCTGGAACTCCTGACATGTTCTGGGGAGAAGCAGCACATACAGCAGCAAACATTCTCAGCAAGGCACATATTCGGGAAAATAGTGACAAAACTCCATATGAACTCTGGTATGGTAACTCTCCCTCTGTGAAGCATTTTAGAATTTTTGGAAGTAAATGCTTTATCAAAAATAATGATGAAAGCCTTGGCAAGTTTGAACCTAGATCAGATGAAGGGATACTTCTTGGTTACTCATCTACAAGCAGAGCAAACAAATGTTACAATAAAAGGCTTCGAAAGATTGTTGAATGTATTGATGTTGTTATTGATGAGTCTCCTGCAGCTCCTAAAGAAGAAAAACAAGCAACAGAAGAAGATGATGGTGATTTTTTTCCTTATACATCAAATTGAAATAATATAGACAGTGGATCCAATGAAGAACCTAAAGATGATTTATCTGAAAAGGCTCCATCCAGATATGTTAAAAAGAATCATCCTAAATCTCAAATTTTGGGAGACAAGGAATCAGGTGTACAAACAAGGAGGACTCTTGTGGGATCTTCTAGCTATCTAGCGTTTCTATCCACAATTGAACCACACATTGTCAATCAAGCTTGCAAAGATGAATGTTGGATTCAAGCCATGAATGAAGAGCTTGATCAAATTGAAAAGAATCACACTTGGGAATTGGTGCCAAGACCACATGATAAAAATGTCATTGGAACTAAATGGATTTTCAAGAACAAGTTAAATGAGAATGGAGATGTTATAATAAACAAAGCTAGACTGGTTTGCAAGGGGTATACTCAACAAGAAGGTATAGACTTTGAAGAAACTTTTTCTCCTGTAGCTAGACTTGAAGCCATAAGAATGTTTCTTGCTTTTTCAAGTTTTCAACAAATCAAAGTTTATCAAATGGATGTTAAATTTGCCTTTCTCAATGGTGATCTAGAAGAAGAAGTTTATATAGAACAACCGGAAGGATTCATTTTGGGAAATGATGAAAATCTTGTTTGTAGACTTAAAAAGGCTTTATATGGTCTCAAACAAGCTCCAAGGGCATGGTAGTATCGTCTTGACACATATCTTCATCAACAAGGATTTTCAAAGGGGTATGCTGATAGCAACTTATACACAAAGGTTGAAAATAATAAACTATTGATTGTGGTTGTATATGTTGATGACATCATTTTTGGGAGTAATGAAGAATCTATGAGTAAGAAATTTTCTTCTGTCATGCAGCAAGAATTTGAAATGTCCTTACTTGGAGAACTAACATTCTTTCTTGGGTTGCAAGTGCATCAAACTACAGATGGAATATTCTTATCTCAAGCAAAATATCTTAAGCAAATTCTGAAGAAGTATGGCATGGAAGAATGTAAACCTGTAAGTACACCAATGATAACCGGATGTAATCTCAGTTCTCATGATGATTCTCCCACAGTGAATCAACCAGAATACAGATCAATGATAGGAAGCCTACTTTATCTCACTGGGACTAGACCGGACATTATGCATGTAGTTGGGATTGTTGGGCGATTCCAAGCTAATCCAAAAGAGTCTCAGCTTCAGGCAGTTAAAAGAATATTCAAATATCTGCAAGGAACTCAAGACTTTGGACTATGGTATCCAAAGAATGCTGATATCACTCTTCATGCTTACACTGATGCAGATTGGGCTGGAAATGTTGATGATCGGAAAAGCACTAGTGGTGGTGCATTCTATATGGGACCCCGGTTAGTGTCTTGGTTCAGCAAGAAGCAAAATTCTATTGCCTTATCTACAGTAGAAGCAGAATATGTGGCTGCCGCATCTTGTTGCAGTCAACTTCTTTGGATGATGCAAACCCTGCAAGATTTTAAAATCAAATGTACATCTCCTATCTCCATTATGTGTGATAATACAAGTGCACTCAGTATCTCAAAGAATCCAGTTATGCATTCAAAGACCAAGCACATTCCCATCAAGTATCACTTCTTACGTGAACAAGTGCTTGAACAAAAGGTGAATTTGGAGTATGTTCCCTCCAAAGAACAAGTTGTTGACATATTTACCAAACCTCTGCCCAAGGAAGCATTCGAATATCTCAGACAGAAGCTGGGAGTAGTCTCTGCTGTGAAGAAAATCAGAACTGCTTAAATTTAGAAGATAAAATTGGATACGCGGGTTTCCTGAAAGACAATCGCGTATATACGTGAGTTCATACACATAAAACTGCGTATGGGTGGTTGCTGACAAAGTTTCTGGGTCAGCATTCTTCAGCACAAGCTATGGTGTTTTCTGATATCTCTGATGTTGTATGGCTTCTCTGGTGATGTTTCAACTCTCATATTTCTATTCATTCTCTGATATTGGGTGAAGATGCCTTGATGATTGGCTGTTGAAAGTGTTCAGGTTACTCAAGCTAAGGAGGAGTTTTGGTCATATGGAAAGGATGCACAGTTTTAGGGGGAGCATTAGCCTGGCTGAGAATAATGCATTGTTGGCATTATGATGGTTCTGAAACTTGATCTCTCTCTTGAGGTCTTTTTGGTTTTGGTTGTAAAAAGTCATACTTGTAATTTAATGAAAAGGTCATGCTGAGACCCATGATGTAAATTTTAATAATCATTCATGTAAGGACTTGTTCAAATTTTTAAACCCACTTGGTTGGGCAGTTGAGTCAAAATTTGTAAACCCACTTGGTTGGGTATTTGAGTCGCATATGTAAATCCATTTGGTTGGATCTTTGATGTAAGTATGAGTCTTGGTGATAGGAAGGTCATAGAGTCATGTACTTCATTGAAAAATATGTTTGAAGATTCAGCATGAACTCAGGGGGAGCATGGTAACTTCAGTGCACATCAGATCTGCAGAGCTCTTATGTCTACATAAGGAGAAAAACCTTGTATTGGTTTTGATCCGCCCTTTGCCCTTGATGTCAAAGGGGGAGAGTGACATGGTGTTTGAATAATGGTTGTTCTTAATGTATCTATCTGTTATGGTGAAAAAACACCATCGTGGTTGCCATCAAGTCCAAAGGGGGAGATTTTTGGCAATATGATGCAGAGTGTTGTCCTTGATGGCAACCCACTTGATGAAGATGATGGCAACCTACTTGACGAAGTTGTTCTTGACTTGATGAACTTGTTAAATGATGTAAATCTGATGTATCTACAATGAGTACAGAAGGTAATGATGGAAGGAATGTCAATATGTGCTAGAACATGATGAAAAGAGTATGTCTCAAGGCATACGCGGATTTGTCTAGACAAAGTAGCATATGCACGCGGGAAATAACGTGCCAAGTCGCGTATGGGCAAAAGCGCTCTAAATATGTAAAACCAGGGGTAACCACCATGGTATTGACCCATTGTATTGAGTAATGATTCGTCTATGTGACCCCGCCCAGGAATACCATCGAAAGTAATGTGGTTTTGGCTCATGGTATTGAAAAAGGGTAAAACCTATATAAGGAGAAGAAAATCATTGTGCATGGGGAGTATGAGTCTGATACTTCACTCTGAAGTATAGATATTCTGGTGAACTACGATGTTCTAATGTGCTTAATTGATAGATGCGAATCTATGATGCTCCTATGAACATGATGAAGGCTCAAGATCTCTAGATCTAGAAATGGTGAATGTCAAGGATGATCTGAAAAGAAGTGAAGAAGACCTGGCGCAATCCTGTTGAAGAGATTGAAGAAATCTGGGTAAGTTTATAGATCTAGTCTGTAATGAAAAGTTTATCTTTTATAGATCTATACGCAGGTTTGTTTCATGAAAAGCGCATGCATACACCAGTATATGGAAATAAAAGAGCATATGCGCAGTTAAGGTTTTCTTTGGAAAATGTACTGAAGTGTACGTGGATTCGTCTTCCGAAAAGAGCGTATATAAGCGGGTCTGATTAAATAAAAGCACTGGATCTGAGGGTTGAATCCTTCAGTATGAAAGTGGAAGCATTCTGCCAGTAGAAGTTATCAGGGGGTAGTAGCTCCCTTCCAGGAGAGGCTGGTAAACGAGTGCAGGGGGTTGTAGCTCCCTTCCAGGAGAGGCTGGTAAATGAGAGAAGGTTGTAGCCTTCTGCAGATGGGTGCCGGCATGCTGGTTTGAGTCTGCACTAGTACATGATTGTAAGAATTTTTCTTAATAATAAATTTTGAAGGCTAAAACAACGGCAGCGGTGGTTTTCTCCCGAATTGGGTTTCCACCTAAAAATCCTAGTGTTCATGTGTGTTGCATATGTGTGATGATTATTATGTTCTGTCTGCACCTGTTCACTGTTTCTGAAATATCAGATGAATGAATAATGCAATGATCTAAGTTAAGATTCAAAACACATAATTAGATCTTTGGTCATACGTAATTTCTGTAAAGTATATCCGCGTATATACGCTAGTTTCCTTCAGTAAAGTAGCGTATGGTTTTTTAGAAAGGAAAAATTAAAAAGTTTGATTGTCTGCACAATATACTGATTCACCCCCCCCCCCCCCCGCGCACCCCCCACCCTCTCAGTATATTTCCCAACATGAATTCCTCACCAATGTGTGACTGAAATCCCACACTAGTATGTGGTCATTTTTTTTCCTTTCTAGTTGCCAATTTGACTGTTTCTTGTTACAAATTTCAACAGGTCCAATATTCACGAAATAACAACAATGAAAACCCCACAACCTCCAAGTAAACCAACAAGAATGACTTCACTGATGATAGTGTAAGATTAAAAGGGGTCCAATATTCACGAAATAACAACAACGAAAACCACACAACCTCCAAGTAAACCAACAAGAATGACTTAATTCCCAATCAGGTCCCTCACAAAGAACCTCTCCTTAAATACCCCCCTAGTAAGGATCCCCTGAAGAAAGTTAATCCCAAAGAGGATCCTTAAATGAAATAACCCACCAAAAAGGATAAGGGTAAAGAGGTTGAGCTTGCTATCGACTTAGATATTGTTATAGGGAAGATAGTAGTATAAGTTCCATTAAAGGAGATTGTGAAGCTTCCTTGACAACAATGGCATTAAGAAATCCCTGGGGTTTGAAAACGAGGAACTGCCCGTAGAATTGAAAAATATCCATCTTATTTATCTAAACCCACGAGATGAGCCATTCCTACTCACCTTAGTTGTTAATGACCTTCTATTACATAATTGCATGTTAGATTTAAGGGATTCTACAAACATCATGCCACTAAAGGTTATGAAGCAATTGAATCTTAACATCACTAGAAGGTATACAAGTGTGTGTGGTTTCAACTCCCAACCCGTCGAATTAGAAGGCCTCATAAAATATCTTAAGGTTTCTTTGGATATGAATCCTGATATATCACTACGTATGGATATTGTGGTCATAGATATCCATGATGTTTGGGGGATGTTGTTATCAAGGAAATGGGGAGCCATTATTGGTGGTCAACTTCAAACGAAATTTATCATACGTCACCATTCCACAATCTTATGGGGTCCATTTCATTCTCTATAGAGAGCCTGCCTACCCTACTCATATGGTCAAGCTAAGGCCAGTCCCATATTATAAGACACAAGAGGTTCAGAAACCTTATCCCATACCCCCTTCTCAAGAAGTATGTATTCTTAAATGACCAAACCACAAAGAAAGAAAGTAGTGGAAGCGTAAAAGAGAATATAAGGTTGGGCATGTGGTCTTGGTAGATAATAATCCGGTGCCCGTCAAGATTCACGAAAAGGTCGGGGAATATTATTACCACATTGCCAAACATAACGATGAACTTTGGTTGCAACCGTTCAAGTTCAGTCATATAACCCCTTTCTTTGAAAATTTACGTTGTATTACATGCATGATAGGGTAGGATGAATTTCATGTTAATTTTATCATTAGAACTAACATCGTATGATATTATCATGATATATTAGTTGCATTTATACTAAATTTGCATGGAAAATAATTTTACTTTCTTGTTGATTTTATGGCCTAATACTAATTATGGGTGCTCGTAAGCCACCATAAAAACATGTTTCCCTGTGTGCTCAGACTTTGATATGTGCAAGTAATAGTTATGTAGTACCAAGAGATTGTTGATGTTCTCATGACCTCTCGATCGGGTAGCTTTGCTTACCTTTCTGAGAGCTCATGTCCTAGTCAGAGCCAAATGTTACACACCATTTGTGGGTAGTATGCATAGGAGAAATTTTTTTCTCCTATATATTCCTCAGTTGGAAGCCAACAAACCCTTGTAGCCACCATACAGCTCGATTTTCCATTATCTCTGCCACCTGAGCTAGCCATGTGGTCCCTTGTCCATCTACTATGATCATATGTTTGAAGGTGGGCTTCCTAACTCCGAAGGTATGGCTTTTCATTGGTATAGTTGAGTAATTTTCCTTACTTATCATGGACACTTTTGGGCCTGGATTAGTGGGGGGATATGGTGGAAATATGAGGCTAGGTTTGTTCTTTCATCTCCTCTACCCGATTTGTTGGTTAGTCTTGTGTCATAGTCTCGTGGGATATCATTTACCAACCATTAGCTTTAGGGTTGGAACTACATGGTAAATCTCGATTTTGGTTGCATGGTCCCACTCCCCGACCCCATATACATCACTCCCTTCCACTCATTTTAAACCCATTTGTCATTTTTCCCATTCGGGTCCACATAGGGTTAGCGTCCTCCTTCCCTTGTCCACAATTTGGTTCGGGCCTAGAATAATGCCCCAGAGGTATATAAAAATAAAAGAAAAAGCATAATTTGGCCACTCTCAACAAGAAATGTACCACAAAATGCAAAATATGGTCGGGACATACAAATTTAACACGTGGGAAAAATCCAAACATGAGCTCTACCCCTTATATATGGCCATGACCCTAGTTCCTATGGGCCCTAGATGAGCCCCCTCCATCATTAATGAGCCCATGGTTGTCCCAACCCCTTGTGGGCAATGAACATCCCCACATTAAGGGGGTGTCCACTGTTATATCTTACACATCATGCTCTCATCCCCTGGAGCCTCGAGAAGTTATGAAGAAAAATCAATCAAATGCAAAAGGCATATGAATAAGGGTGGAAAAATAAAGGCCAGGGAAACTAATGTACCATGATTTTCTCCCTCCTACACTCAAATACCCAAGTGTGGCTTCCCTCATCATAGCTACGCTTATACCATGACATGTGGCATGAATCATTCCCCTGATTCCCACTATGTTCCATCACTATATCACTTGCCACCTACTACCTAATGGATGTAACATGGGCACGTCGCCCCCTTTAAAGGTTGAAACCACCTAATAGGGTCCTTTGTTAACCCCCTTATTAAGCTTGGATACACTTGTACATGCGAAATACCACTATGGAAGGGCATGCCACCATGAAGTGCTACATTGATTCCATGATTTGTAAGCTCTTTTAATTTATTATTCTAATGATTTGCTGTATTGGAGGGTAAGGGATGCATTATATATTATGTAGGATTGCAGGTGAGTCTCCATTTTGGGTTTGGTCTCCTTATACGGGGTCCAAGTCCTCCAGAGGGCCACATTGGCACTTATAGGTTGAACGTTGAGAGACACAGACCTCCACCATAATAGAGAGTACTTCATGGATACCCACCATCACTCAGTGATTGCTCGTGTTCTACCTTTTGGATAAGGATGATGCACATGGTTCACCATTCCCAGTCGGATCCACACTTACACCATACACTTGGCAGATGTTCTAGGGTCCAAATGAGGATGCGTCTCACTATAGGAGACAAAAGGAGGGCTTATGTCATCCTAGACCTTATATATGGTTTATAGGAATCCTTGATCCAATTAGAGACCCAAAACGATGTCCTTGTGCCCCCACACCCACTTGGGAGAACCACATGTGACTTACTGGGAAACAAGGGGCCAACCCCTTGCCCATTATTATTGGAGTCCATTCTCTCGCCATGGCACACTTTGGACTTCATTAGGCCTTCTCAATGGCCCAACGACTCATTATATTGATTATTTTTCCCCATTGAGAGGCTTATTTTATGTTATTGAGATATCTTGGTGGGATTGTCACCAAGGGATGTTATTGTTGCACATTATTTATTATTTGGGGCTTAATTAGGCCTAATAAGGAAAATCAAACTTTTTATAGATCATATAAATTGATGTTAGACGATTCATTTCTCTCATCATCACTTGGATTTGAATTAGTAGTTACTTGCAGAATTTTGCATTCCCTTTTGGAGGACAAGTTTGGTTTCATGGATGAATTTCGATGTTTGGATACTATTATCTTGGTCTTGGAGTTTCATTCTTGTCATGGCTTGAGGATTGGATATACTCATTGTACATTTAAGTGATCTCTTTTTTATGCTCATTCTTGTATTTATCATATCACATGAATTTTGCTGGGATTTTTTTTATATAGGTATGAAATTTATTGTTATTGTATGCGTAATTGTGGAAATTTTGATCTTTTGAAGTGTTGCATCATTGCATGTGTCATGTATGAATGAGTGAATGTTCCTAAAGATGATTGTTTTTCAATATACCTTGATAAGTCATCAAACATTTCATATAGAAGTATACAGTCTTAGGGTAGCTTATCTCATGCCCTAATTTCCATGCGAAGTTTCCTAAAGGCCTCCTTGATTGGGTTAATTCTCTCCAAATCATGAATTCACCTTGACTCCATCTCTCCAAAAGGAAAGGCACTGATTCAACCACTGGTGGTTGACTTAAACGATTAATTTTCTTGTCTTATTCTTCTCTTTCTAGGCCTATCCCTAATAGGTCTCCTAGGGCATTAGGGCATCATTCGAATTCCATTCTAGCCAACCAATCACCTCGATTTTTGGTCCACTACTACATTTGGTTTTTTTCTAGAGGTACTCTAGGTTTAAATGAAATCCAATATTGGAATCCTGAGATATAGAGCCCTAGTGGCAAGTCTAATTCTTGCCCTACATTGGCTTGGTCTAGTGTCCTCATTAGGATCATTGCATTCAAATCTCAAATCAAAATTAGTCCTTTGATCCTATTCCCTACCCTAATTAGGCCAAGCCCCTCATTAATTGATTAAATTCATACCCTTGACCTATTTTTGGGTCCACTTGGCTTTGTGTGGTTCCACAACTTTGAAACTCTAATTCCACAAGGATTACATAGATGCATTTTGATCCATAAGGATCCTTATGTCTAAGAATTCCCTTGTTAAGGCGTGTCCTCAAAACCTAGACTCAAGAATCCTCTTAGCTCTTCATAGAGAACCTACCACCTTGATTCCAAAGCAAACAAGTTATCTGATTTAGCCTCTCTTTTGAATAAGCTTTAGGAATCACTCCATATATTATCATTGCTCCATTCACGTAGTGATTCCCCATATACCGGGTCTCCTCCCATTGGTGAAATTATGTAAAGAGAAGGGATATTTAGCTCAGGTAACAATGGGCTATTGCTCCATTGTTTCCCCTTGAACTAGTATTTACTCCATAGGATCCCCTCCTAGGACCCTTGCTAGTTTGAGCGGGAACATTTTGGTGTCGTTGTTGGGGAGGAAGAAGGTCTACCTCCCTTGTGAATAACTGAGGAATTGATTCATAGATGACATTTCAACTATTCCTATGGCGACTCCATTCATTGTATAATCCCCTAGTTTGCTTGAAGGTGAGAACATTCCTCCTTTAACTAGGGCCGCTCCAAGAAGGGGATAATGAACTCCATCACCTATTAGAATTCCCCTTCTCCTTGAATTTGAGTCAGTAATCCCATCTCAAATATGGAAACGAATTCTAGCACTAACCTAAACCAATACCAACCTAAAATGACTAGAAGTGAAAGTTGTTTGGTTAGTGTCTTTTCCCCCTAAACTTGAGTAATGACCCTAAACCTTTACCTAATAAATATAATAACTGGCTGCCCAAGTTCAAGGGTGATGCTACCATAAGTGCATGTGACCATGTCGAAGAATTATATTGGATCATTTCTCCAAGTTTATTATTCGACGAAGACAAGATTATGATGCTATTTTATTTGTATCTTGAAGGACAAGCAAGGGAATGGTACCTTAGTCTTCCCCCAGGATGCATTGACAACTCTGACCAATTTGAGGATATGCTCATGAGAAGATGGTCATGTGATCCACCAGGAAATTTCAATACTGAGAAATTTTACCAAATAAGTAGGGGAAGGGAGGACATTAAAGAATTCATTCAAAAATTTGATAAGGTAGTTAGGGATATCCACGACCATTTGTAACCCCCTGATGCTAGTATACTTGACAAATTTATCAAGGCTATGGGTGGCCACCTAGAATATGCATTAAGGGATAAAAAACCCAAGACCTTAGCTAATGCTAAATAAATGGTCATGGAAGTTGAAAAAAACCTTCGAATTTCCAAAATGGATGTAGATGAACACCCTAAGGCTAAGGTTGAATTCAAGAAGGGAAAATCTAAAGATCAAACTGAAGAAACCCTTTTAGTGCTTCTTAAGAAAATGGATAATCTCAATGAGCAGATGAACTCACAAGATAATCTCTACATGAACCAGCTCACCACCTTGGAAAGGGCCCAAAAATAAATTTATATCCCAAAATGGAAACCTTTCCCTAGGAAGAAAAATGAGGAGGATACTCCAAGCTCATCTCAAGTCCCCAATACTTTGGATCCAACAAATGCTGTGGAACAAGATTAGTCCTCCATGAGGGGAATTTTGAGGTTTAAAATGGGCCTCCTAAGAAAAATGTACAACAAAAATAAACTTTATAAGAACCAATAGGATTCATGATGATGATGTCAATCATGGGGGATGATTCACCGTTTTTGAAATAAAAAAGTAAAAAGATTAAATAATAATAAAATAATAAAACTACTTGTTTCAACTTATATCCCTAAGGTTTTGCTCAAATTTCGAGTGGGAATACTCATTGGATGAAAAATTTAATTCCTCATCCAAGGAGTACCCATGTTACATACTTTCGATGGACCATGCTACACGAAAAAAACGAGAAATACATGAAAAAACATGATTGCAATCACATTTTTCATGTATTTTTCATTTTTCGTGTAGCAGGGTCTATCGAAAATATGCAACATATTGCTCCTTGGATGATGAATCAAATTCTGCATCCAATGAGTGTTTCCACTCGAAATTTGAGTAAACCCATAGGGAGATAAGTTGAAAATACGAATTGAAAAAATAGTTTTTTCTTTTCCCCCTCTAAAATTTTATGATGTAATCTAATCTTATTTTATTATTTCCACTATTATTTTATAATTTCCTTAGGAGGCCCATTTAAGACCTCAAAATTCTCCTAATGTGAGTAGAAACAAAGTGATGAGGATGAAGAGGTCAACGAGGAGGATAATATCGTGGAATTCAAAGCCTTTAACATTTTTCTTGGGGGTTCATATACTCATCCTCCCATTAGTGAGGTTACTATCAAAGAAGAAAAAAGGGATCCAATCCTCAATACCGATGATAGTGGAAGATTCAAAGGGGTCCAATATTCATGAAAGAACAATAACGAAAACCCCACAAACTCCAAGGAAACCAACAACAATGACTCAATTCCTAAGAAGGTCCCTCACAAAGAACCTCTCCTTAAATATCCCCCTTAATAAGGACCCTCCAAAGAAAGTTGATCCCAAAAAGGACCTCAAAAGAAAGAACCCACCAAAAAGGATAAGGGTAAATAGGTTAAGCTTGATATCGACTTAGAGATTGTGATAGGGAAGATGACCGTACAAGTTCCATTAAAGGAGATTGTGAAACTTCCCCAACAACAATGTCAAGTTAATAAATACGTGGGGTTTGAAGAGGAGGAACTACCCATAGCATTGCAAAATATCCATCTTCCTAATATAAACCTAGGGCACAAGCCATTCCTACTCACCTCAGTTGTTAATGTCCTTCAAATACATAATTGCATGTTATATTCAGGGGCTTCTGCAAATATCATGCCACTAAAGGTTATGAAGTAATTGAATCTTAATATCACTCGAAGGTATAGAAGTGTGTGGTTTCACCTCCCAACCCGTCGAAGTAGAAGGCCTCATAAATATATTAAGGTTTCTTTGGCTATGAATCCTAATATATCGCCACTTATGGATGTTGTGGTCATAAATATCCCTAATGTTTGGGGGATGTTGTTATCAAGGAAATAGGGGAGCCACTATTGGTGGTAAATTTCAAATAGACTTGTCATATGTCACCATTCCACAATATCATGAAACCCCTTTCATTCTCTATAAAGAGTCTATATACCCTACTCAGGTGGTCAAGCCAAGGCCGATCCCATATTATAAGACACATGAGGTTGAGAAACCTTGTCCCATACTCCCTTCATAAGAAGTTTGTATTCTTAAACAAAAAAAACAAAGAAAGAAAGAATTTGACGCCTAAAAGAGAATATAAGGTTGGGGATGTGGTCGGGTAGATAAAAATCTTGTTCCTATCAAGATTCATGGAAATTTCGGGTAAGATTATTACCACATTGCCAAACTTAACGATGAATTTTGGTTAGAACTGGTCAAGTTGAGTCATATAACCCCTTTCCTTAACACTTGACTTTGTATTATATGCATGATAGCATAGGATGCACTGCATTATGATTTTCTCATTAGAGCTAACATCATATGATATTATCATCATATATCAACTGCATTTAGACTAAACTTGCAAGGAAAATAATTTTACTTTCTTTTTGATTTTATGGCCTAATACTAAGAATAGGTGATCATAATACACTGCAAAAACACATTTTCCCATGTTCTCAGCCTTTGATATGTGTAGGTAAGAGTTCTACGGTACCAAGATATTTTTGGTGTTCTCATAACCTCTCCATCGAGTAGCTTTGTACACTTTTCTGAGAGCTCATGTTGTAGTTGGAGCCAGATGTTACCCACCACTTGTGGGCAGTATGCATAGGAGAAATTTTTTCTCCTATATGGTCCTCAGTTGGAAACCAACAACCCATTATAGCCACCAGATAGATCGATGTGCCATTATCTTCGCCATCTAAGCCAACCATGTGGCCCCTTTCCCATCTATTATGATTGTATGTTTTAAGGTGGGCCTCCCGAACTCAAAGGTATGGCCTCTCAATGGTATAGTTGAGAAATTTTTCTTACTTATCATGGAAAATTTTGGGCATATATTGGTGGGGGGATTCATCGAAAAGAGTGGGATAATATTATACTCTTGTCTCCTCTGCCCGATTTGGTGGTTATCCTTATGTCCTAGTCCTGTGGCATCTCCTTTATTGGCCATTAACTTTAGGGCTAGCACTACATAGTAAATATTGATTTTGGTTGCATGGTCTCGCTCCCTGACACCATATACATAACTCCCTTCCACTCAATTTAACCCCATTCATCATTTTTCAATTTTAGGTCCACATGGGTCTAAAGGGTCCACATAGGGTTAGCCTCCCCCTGCCCTTGTCCACACTCTAGGTTGAACTTGGAACAATGCCCTAGAGGTTGATGTAACTAAAAAGAAAATAAAAATCATAATTTGGTCACTCTCAATAGGAAATGTACCACAAAATGCAAAATATGACCAAGAAATACAAATTTAGCACATGGACAAAAGCCAAACATGAGCTCTACTTATTATCTATGGCCATCACCCTGGTTCCTATGGGCCCTAGATGAGCCCCATCTATCATTAAGGAACCATGATTGTCCCAACCCTTAATGGATGATGAATTACCCCACATTAAGGGGGTGTCCACTGTTATATCCTACACATCATGCTCTCATCCCCTGGAGCCCCGAGTTGCTATGAAGAAAAATAAATCAAAGGAAAAAGGCATATGTAGAAGGGTGGAAAAAAAAAGGTTGAGGTAACTCGTGTACCACTATTTTCTCCCTCCTACACTCATGTACCCAAGTGTGGGCTTCTCTCATCATATATACCCTTATACCATGACATTTGGCCTTAGGCATTCCCCTGATCCCCACTTTGTTCCATCACTATATCACTTGCCACCTACCACCTTATGGAAGTACCATGGACATGTCACCCCCTTTAAATGTTGAAACCACCTAATATGGTCCTTGTTTAATCCCAATATTATCCTTGGAGACACTTGTACATGAAAAATATCATTATGGAAGGGCATGCCACCATGAAGTGCTCCATTGATTCCATGATTTGTAAGCTATTTTAATTAATGCTTCAAGTTCCAATATGATTTTCCCTTCCTCATCAAGTTCTGGAAATATTGTTTGAACTTGAAGTTTGTCACCTATAATCTTATTTAAGTATGAAACATGAAAAATTGGGTGCACTCGAGACGAAGCAGGAAGCTCCAATTTGTATGCCATAGTACTAATCTTTTGCAACACCTTGTAAGGACCATAGTACTTTTGTGATAATTTATTATCATTATTAGCTTGCTTGAGGGACATTTGTTTGTATTGTTGTAGCCCTAAAAATACTCAGTCTCCTACATCAAAACTTATCTCGTTGTGATGTTGATCTGCTTGTTGTTTCATTCGATTTTGTGCCAAATTTAGGTTATCCTTTAAGAGTTGGAGAACTTATTGTTGATGCTCGATGTGATCTTCCACTGCTTGAACCTTAGAATTTTCTCTTAAAGATGATGTGATGGATGGTATATGATATCCATAAAGTGCCATAAATGGGGTCATTTTTTCTACAGTATGGAAGGAAGTGTTATACCACCATTCAGCCAGAGGTAACCACTTGACCCATTATGTTTTTTTATCAGAATCTTACAAAACAACGAAGATATCCTTCCAAACATTTGTTCACTATCTAGTTTTCCCATCGGAGTGAGGATGATAAGATGAGCTATGAGCTAGTTGAGTACCCAAACAAGAAAATAATTCCGTCCAAAAATCTCCAGTAAAAAAGGGATCTCTGTTGCTTACAATAATCTTTGGGCTTCCATGTAGCTTTTGAATTGTTTCCATAAATGTAGTAACTACTGTACTCGCTTTAAATAGATGAGATAATGCACAAAAGTGTGCATACTTGGTAAGTCTATCAACTACCACCATGATGACACTCTTTCCTTCGGGCTTAGGTAAACCTATGATAAAATCCATTGAAACCTCCTCCCAACATTTACTTGGAATGGATAAAGTTTGTAGAAGACCCAGGGTCTTAATTGTCTCAAATTTATTTTGTTGGCAAACGAAACATTTCACCACAAAATTTTGAATATCAGATTTAAGGCCATCCCAAAAAAAATATTTCTTCACCCTGTGGTAAGTTTTTAAAAACCCTGATTGTCCTCCTAAGGGAGAGGTGTGCAATTCCAAAAGAATCTTTTGTTTTAGTTGGTAATTCTTACAAAGATATAAGCGATTTTTGTACCATAAAGAATAATTTTTCCAACTAAATGTATCATATGTACTATGATATTGATGCAAATTTTGAATGAGTGTCCACACTTCTTCGTCATTCTTCCATTCATCCCTTGCTTCGATTATCCAATATGGTTGGATAATAGAAATGGCACAAAGTAATGCTTCCACCTCTTCATCCTTTCTTAAGAGTGCATCTGCAGCAACATTTAGCTTCCCTTTTTTGTAGATGATTTCAAGTTCATAACCCAACATCTTTGTGACCTGTTTTTTCTACTCTTCTGAAGATAGTCTTTGTTCCAAAAAGTATTTAAGACTATCATGATCAGATTTTACTTTGAAGTGTCTTCCCATTAGGTAAGGTCACCATTTCCTTAGTGCATGTAGTATTGCCAACATTTCCTTCTCATAAATAGCTTTCTATAAATACTTTCCTTTGATTTTGCGACTTTCAAAAGAAATGAGTCTTCCTTCTTGCATTAAAACAACACCAATTCCATTTCATGAGGAATCACATTGCATAATAAAGGTTTTGGTGAAGTCTGGTGTAGCTAAGACCGATGCTAGGCACATTGCCTCTTTAAGATGTTCAAAGGCCTTAGTTTCTTTAGGATTCCATGAAAATTCATCTTTCTTCAATAATGTTACTAGAGGTGCTGCTATTCTCCCATAATTCTTAACAAATTTGCGATAATACACTGTTAACCCAAGAAATCCTCGCAACTACTTTATGGTTGTGGGGACTTTCCATTCCTTAATGGATTTAATTTTTTTAGGGTCTACCTTAACACCCTCATGAGATACAATATGACCTAGATATTCCATCTCTTGTACTCCAAAGAAAAATTTGGAGGTTTTTGCATATAATTGTTTCTCCTCCAATAGTTTGAGCACCCTGTCAACATGTTGAACATGATCCTTCTAAGACCTGTTGTAGATTAGTATATCATCAAAAAATACTAACACAAATTTTCTAATGAAGGGTTTGAAAATGGAATTCATCGACCCTTGAAGTGTATAAGGTGCATTGGTAAGTCCAAAAGGCATGACCAAAAATTCATAATGACCCTCATGAGTTCAAAATGTTGTTTCCAGAATATCTTTAGTCTTCATTCTAATTTGATGATATCCTGAATGAATATCCAACTTGGTAAAATACATTACTCCATGTAATTCATCCAATAATTCATCAATTACAGGAATGATAAATTTATCTTTAATAGTGAGCTTATTGAGCTCCCTATAATATGGACACGTTGGCCATGATCCATCCTTCTTGTGCACCAATACTACTGGAGCAGAGAAAGAACTTTGACTAGGTTGAATTATACCATCCTCTAACATTTCTACAATCATGCGTTCAATTTCTCTCTTTTGGACATAAGGACATCTATAAGGCCTGATGTTTGGAGGAAAAATTCCTGGAATCAAATGAATAGCATGATAATGATCACAAATAGGTGGGAGTCCTTTGGGAGTTTCAAACACCTTGGAATGATTGTCCAAGAGTTTTTGGAGATATGAAGAAATAGATGATTTTGATGTTGGAACTTCTAGTGAGCATAATTGTGAAATTACACCTCGTTGTTATTTATTCAGAAGTTTTGTCATGACATTAGAGCTTATTATCTTTCTTGGCTTCCCTGCGATACCCTGTATTTCAACTTCCTTTCCTTCTGAAAAAAATTTTCAAGGAAAGTTCTTGAAAATTAAAAGCTATCGTCAACAAATATTGTAACCATTGTACATCTAGTATAACATCAACACATCCCATTGGAATGGAAAGCATTGGAATATTCAATACATATTTCCCCATGGTTATCTTGATATATGGAATTTTCCAGAGCAATTTATAGTTCCTCCATTTGCAACCATCACTTGACACTTTGGCGTTGGGTATAGGAAGTAATTCAATTCCTTGGATACCTTAAAATGAATAAAATTATGGGTACTACCTAAATCAATGAACATTATTACCTTTTTCTTCTTGATATGTCCTTCTATCTTGAGAGTTTGAGGAGTGGTAATTCCTGCCAATGCATTACAGGATATGGTTGGATTCATTTCTTCTTTCTCTAGGGTTGGTTCCTGGTGTATATCCTCTTATTTTGAATTTTATTGTTCATATTCTTCCTCCTCTTCAAAATCTATGTAAAAAAATTTCTTGTCAGCACAATTATGACCTTTAGTGTATTTTCTATCACAACTGTAGCAAAGCCCTTTTTCTCTTTCTTCTTCCAAATGTTGTGGTGTCAACCTTGTAGATTGTGGAAGTCTAGGAGTAGAAACACTTCCATATTTATAGATGTGAGTGGTAGGCTTCCTTGTTGCCACAAATTTACATTCAATTTTTCTTGCCAACCTGAATGCCTTCTCCAATGAAGCAAGTTCCCAAAGGCGAACCTCATGTTGGATATTATCCTTTAAAGTCCCTATGAAGACATCAATCATCTGTTCCTATGGAATATCAACTACCCTTATATTCAAATTTTGGAAGTCCTCAATGTTCTCCACCACTGAACCCTTTTGTTTGAGATATATCAATTGGCTAAAGAAGTTGTTTCTCTTTGTATCCTCATAATGTGCTATCATTTCCTACGTGAAAATTGACCAATTGACAATTTTTTTACGGGAGAAAAACCATTGATACCATACAAATGTATTTTGTTCTAAATATAAAGTTGCAATGCGTACCTTTTGTGTGTTTTTCACATTATTGAGGTTAAAATATTACTCCATATGTAGTATCCATGTTACGGGATCCTTGTGTAGAAATTTATAAACACAATAACGTATTTTTCGGGTTCTCTTGATCTAACAAATTAATCTTATGTTAAATATAGAATCCTTCCACTTAATTCTTTCAGAAATTAAATCGCCAATTGCAAACACATGAAGAAAAATCAATTGCACATAACAAGATGTTTTACCAAGAAAGCTTAAAGCTAAAAACCCCAACTATCATATATTATGTATATCAATGGAACATGTAAAAATCTCATACAATCGTCTCACACTGTAATGCAGAAATTTGCATATCTATGCACCAATTTCTTGCCTCCTGACAGCCTGCCTCCACTGCACAATCCCTATTGAAGAATATCCCTGAATTAATTCGACCTTACCTTGTCTTGACTACGCAATCCTCATAAGCATATCCAATGTGTGTGTAGATGCATTCAATGCATCACTATAGTCACAACTGATAGTCCATCTCACCCTTTCACCTATCTCTCCACTGGGTCTCCACTGGATCTGACATGCAAGTAGTTAACTGTTGTATTCTTCAGTTGCAAGTAAGACACTACTTGTGAATTAAATAAATAATTAATTCACTCATCTTTCACTAGTGTATGTTCAGTTAAACTAGATAACAACTCACTGAACTAAGTTAAACTAAATAAAAACTCACATAGCTACTCTTCCAACTCTGTTACAACTTGCCACTGTCAGTTATAACAAAGTCCTCCATGCATGAGTCACCAACCACCCTAGGAATTGCGTAATTCCTTCAACGCATTGATGTGCCACATCTATTCACTGAAATCAAGTTCTCCAAGAGAATAAGTTACTATTTATTGTCTGGTTATTATTAAGGGCTAATAATAATCAACATGCATTCTATTTTTAGATTAGCGATCTATAAATAGACTTCGCCCATCTTCTAAAAATAGAAATTCATCCAAAGATAGAATTTTCTCAACCATCTAGAATCAGCCTCTTGCTAATTTTAGAATATTCTCACCATTTTAAAAATAGAAATACACCTAAAAATATCTTGTGTGGGCCCCACCTAGTTTAGGTGATTATTTTTCACTAGGATCAAGGAATAATGTTTCCGGATGCCACTTTCACTTTTTCTTGTTGCGATCTTCAACACTCCCTCTCAACAAGAAATGTATGTCTTTGCATGTGCCCTGCAACTCCATCCATCGACCCTACAACTCTTGTACGCAACACTTCCGAAATTGAATAGCCTCCAAACAACTGAATCAATATAATGCATCTGTCATCAAAGTCTCCTGACTTCTCCTTAGCTACTGCACATGTATTCATGAACCATTGCGTTGTTGAACTATGCACCCATGCACTCTGCACTTGCTGTCAACTCTGATCTGCGCTCCAGTATCCGACACTATCACTTTGATCTGACTGCATCAATCCAACTAATCCTACTACTGCCGCTCTGTGGGCTCCTCGCAGCCAGGTTCGATTCATGAGATCTACACCATCTCAATGAATCCTGCCCAGAAATCTCTTCTTAGGATTACTCATGCATGTCACCCCACCTCCACCTAGTGGTATAGTTGCATGCCCTCCCTCTACCCATCTAGCACAAAATTTCTCTGCATGAGTGGTTGCTCCCACTCCATGATCCTCATCTTGTGGTTGCTCCACATCCTGAGGTTCACTCTTACCTGCATGAAAATCCTGCTCCCTCTCAAGCGTCAATTCCATGGATTTCTCGCACTTCCCAACAGTAGAAAGCTCCGTAGAAATCCCATCTACTTCAAGTCTATAGATATTCTTAACTTGAATCCAAAACTTCTTGGCTTGCCCTGTTGCTTTGTGTCACAGGAAAAATTTTCCTTCACTAAATACAACATCATAGCCTCTATCCTCTAACATTGCAACTGAGATTAAATTTTTCTTCAAACCAAGAACATGCATAAAATCTTTTAAATGAAAGATTTTACTTGCCACCGTCTAAAAGGTAATGGTACCAATGATGGTCACACTGTATCATCCATCATCGCCCAACTCAACATGCATCTGGAGATCTTTCTCCACCGAGTCACTGAACAATTTCTCATCTCCCGTTATGTGAAAGGAAGCACCACTATCAAAGTACCACCCTGATCCTAATGCACTAGACACCATGCATGCGATCAATGAGAATTCAAGCTCAAATTGTGAGGCAAGAGCCTCACCAGCTGCAGCTCCAACAACCATCTTATTCTTCTTCTTATGTGGACAATTTGTGGCAATATTTCCAAACTCGTGACAGTGAAAGCACTTCACTTTGGACATGCTGTGCTCCTTGCCATCTTTACCGGCCTCAAATTTTCGAATGGAATTTCTTCCCCTTCTTCTTCTTTACCTTGGAAGCCAAAGCACAGTCCTCTTCATCATCATGTTTTGATGAAGAGCCATCCCTGGTGTTATGCCTTATCTCCTCTTGCACTAGATCTGACCACAGTCGCTCCCAATCCGGTAGTTTCTCCCATCCATTGACAGAGTCTTGATAACTGTGCCAACTCTTCGGAAGCCCAAGGAGAGTCAAGCTCACCAATTCATCATCCGAAACACTGACTCCTACACTCCCAAGCTCATCCCTGCATTGGACAAACTTTTTCAAGTATACTAGAATAGTGTCGTTCTTCTCCATCTTGATTTTTTCTGAGTTTATCCTTCAATGCCAATTTCCTATGGTCGCTACTTCTTTGGAAAAGATCCATTAAATCCTTCCATATTGCAAATAGAGTGGCTTTCCCGTGAAGGCTTGACATAATATTATCTTTCACACCTTCCAACGAAATCCTCCTCGCCCTTGCTACTTTATTTTTCCATGCGTCAAGTACTGCAGCATCCGTCGAAGTCGGCTTAGGAACATCGCTATCGATGAACTCCTTCAGACCATTATATTCAAGCACCTCCTCCATCCTGTCCTTCCAGGCTATGTAGTTTGAGCTGCCCTCGAGTGCATACTCCAACCACAACCCATTGAAAGCCATTTCAATGTATACTCAACTGTCGCACCAAGAAATTATTGCAACAATTTCGAATTGTTTCCACCAGCACAAAACTCAGCACTGCTTCAATATTGCAATATCCAGTGATTAACACTGCTCTGATACCATGTGGAAATTTATATACACAATAATTTATTTCTACATTATCCTGATCTAACAAATTAATCTTATGTTAAATATAGAATCCTTCCACTTAATTCTTTGCGGAAATTAAATCGCCAATTGCAAACACATGAAGAAAAATCAATCGCACAAACAAGATGTTTTACCGAGAAATCTTAAAGCTAAAAACCCCAACTATCATATATTATGTATATCAATGAAACATGTAACAATATCATACAAAGCCCAACTCATAGAGCTCTCAGTACAATATAAAATCATCTCACACTATCATGCATAAATTTGCATATCTATGCACCAATTTCTTGCCTCCTGACAACCTGCCTCCACTTCGCAATCCCTGCTAAAGAAGATCCCTGAATGAATTCGACCTTACCTTGCCTTGACTGCACAATCCTCATAAGAATCTCCAATGTGTGTGTAGATGCATTGAATGCATCACTATAGTCACAACGGATAGTCCATCTCACCCTTTCACCTATCTCTCCACTGGGTCTCCACTGGATCTGACATGCAAGTAGCTAACTGTTGTATTTCTTCAGTTGTAAGTAAGACACTCCTTGTGAATTAAATAATTAATTAATTCACTCATATTTCACTAGTGTATGTTTAGTTACAACTAGCACAACTAAGTTTAACTCACTAAACTGAGTTAAACTAAATAACAACTCATATAACTACTCTTCCAACTCTGTTACAACTTGCCACTGTCAGTTATAACGAAGTCCTCCATGCATGAGTCACCAACCACCCTAGGAATTGTGTAATTCCTTCAGCCCACTGATGTGCCACATCTGTTCACTGAAATCAAGTGCTCCAAGAGAATAAGTTATTATTTATTGTCTGATTATTATTAAGGGCTAATAATAATCGACATGCATTCTATTTTTAGATTAGTGATCTATAAATAGACTTCACCCATCTTCTAAAAATAGAAATTCATCCAAAGATATAATTTTCTCAACCATATAGAATCAGCCTCTTGCTAATTTTAGAATATGCTCACCATTCTAAAAATAGGCATACACCTAAAAATATCCTGTGTGGGCCCCACCTAGTTTAGGTGATTATTTTTCACTAGGATCAAGGAATGATGTTTCCGGATGCCACTTTCATTGTTTCTTATTACAACCTTCAACACTCCCTCTCAACAAGAAAGTTTTGTCTTTGCATGTGCCCTGCAAATCCATGCATCCTCCCTGCAACTCTTGTATGCAACACTTCCAAAACTGAATAGCCTCCAAACAACTGAATCAGTATAATGCATCTGTCATCAAAGTCTCCTGAATTTTTCTTAGCTACTGCACATGTCTTCAGGAACCACTACGTTGTTGAACTCTGCACCCATGCACTCTGCACTTGCTGTCAACTTTGATCTACACTCCAATATCCAACACTATCACTTTGATCTGACTGCATCAATCCAACTGATCCTGCTACTGCTTCTCTGTGGGTTCCTTTTAGCCAGGTTCGATTCATGAGATCTACACCATCTTAATGAATCCTTCCCAGAAATCTTTTCTTAGGATTACTCATGCATGTCGCCCCACCTCTCACCTGGTGGTATAGCCGCATGTACTCCCTTTGCCCATCTGGCACGAAATTTCTCTACATGGGTGGTTGCTCCCACTCCATGATCCTCATCTTTTGGTTGCTCCACATCCTGAGGTTCACTCTTACCTGCATGCAAATCCTGTTCCCTCTCAAGCGTCAACTGCATGGCTTTCTCACACTTCCCAACAGTAGGAAGCTCCATAGAAATCCCATCTACTTCAAGTCTAATGAGATTCTTAACTCGAATCCCAACCTTCTTGGCTTGGCCTTTTGCTTTGTGTCGAAGGAAAACTTTTCCTTCACTAAAGAAAACATCATAGCCTCTATCCTCTAACATTGCGACTGAGATTAAATTTTTCTTCAAACCAGGAACATGCATAACATCTTTTAAATGAAAGAGTTTACATGACGTCCTTTGAAAGGTAATGGTACCAATGTTTGTCACATTGTATCGTCCATCATTGCCCAACTCAACATGCATCTGGAGATCTTTCTCCACCAAGTCACTGAACAATTTCTCATCTCCTTTCATGTGTAAGGAAGCACCACTATCAAAGTACCACCTCGATCCCAATCCACTAGACACCATGCATTTCGATCAATTAGAAGTCAAGCTCAAATTGCGAGGCAAGAGCCTCACCAGCTGTAGCTCCAGCAGCCATATTTTTCTTCTTCTTATGTGGAAAATTTGTGGAAATATGTCCAAACGCGTGACAGTGACAGCACTTCACTTTGGACATGTTGTGCTCCTTTCCATCTTTACCGGCCTCAGATTTTGAATGGAATTTCTTCCCCTTCTTCTTCTTCGCCTTGGCATCCAAAGCACAGTCTTCTTCATCATCATTCTTTGATGAAGATCCATCCCTGGTGTTCCGCCTTATCTCCTCCTGCACTAGATCTAACCACAGTCGCTCCCAATCTGGCAGTTTCTCCCATCCATTGACAGAGTCTTGATAGTTGTGCCAACTCTTCGGAAGCCCAAGGAGATCCAAGCTCACCCGAGTCATCATCAGCTCTTCGACTCCACTGCACTCCAGCTCATCCATTGGAAAAACTTTGTCAAGTATACTGGAATAATGTTGTTCTTCTCCATTTTGATTTTTTCTGAGTTTATCCTTCAGGGCCAATTTCCTATGGTCGTTGCTGCTTTGGAAAAGATACATCAAAGCTTTCCACATTGCAAATAGAGTGGCTTTCCCTTTAAGGCTTGACACAATATGGTATTTCACACCTTCCAACAGAATCCTCGTTGCCCTTTATACTTTCTTTTTCCATGCGTCAAGTGCGACAGCATCTGCCAAAGTGGGCTTAGGAACATCGTTATCGATGAACTCCTTCAGGCCATTATCTTCAAGCACCGCCTCCATCCTGTCCTTCCAGGCTATGTAGTTAGAGCTGCCCTCGAGTGCATACTCCAACCGCAACCCATTGAAATCCATTTCAATGTATACTCAACTGTCGCACCAAGAAATTCTTGCAGCAATTTCGAATTGTTTCCACCAGCACAAAACTCAGCACCGCTTCTGCAATCGCCAGTGATTAACACTGCTCTGATACCATGTAGAAATTTATAAACACAATAATGTATTTTCAGATTCTCCTGATCTAAAAAATTAATCTTATGTTAAATACATAATCCTTCCACTTAATTATTTGTAGAAATTAAATCACCAATTGCAAACACATGAAGATTAAAAATCAATCACACATAATAAGATGTTTTACCGGGAAAGCTTAAATCTAAAAGTCCCAACTATCATATATTATGTATATCAATGGAACAAGTAACAATCTCATACAAAGCTCAGCTCATAGAGCTCTCAGTACAATATACAATCGTCTCACACTATCATGCAGAAATTTGCATATCTATGCACCAATTTCTTACCTCCTGATAGCCTGCCTCCACTGCTCAATCCCTACTGAAGAAGATCCATGAATTAATTCGACCTTACCTTGCCTTGACTACGCAATCCTCATAAGCATCTCCAATGTGTGTGTAGATGCATTGAATGCATCACTAAAGTCACAACTAATAGTCCATCTCACTCTTTCACCTATCTCTCCACTGGGTCTCCACTAGATCTGACATGCAAGTAGTTAATTGTTGTATTTCTTCAGTTGCAAGTAAGACACTACTTGTGTATGTTCAATTACAACTAGCACGACTGAGCTTAACTTACTGAGCTGAGTTATACTAAATAACAACTCACATAACTACTATTCCAACTCTGTTACAACTTGCCACTGTCAGTTATAACGAAGTCCTCCATGCATGAGTCACCAACCACCCTAGGAATATTGTAATTCCTTCAACCCACTGATGTGCCACATCTGTTCACTGAAATCAAGTGCTCCAAGAGAATAAGTTACTATTTATTGTCTAATTATTATTAAGGGCTAATAATAATCGACATGCATTCTTTTTTTAGATTAGCGATCTATAAATAGACTTCGCCCATCTTCTAAAAATAGAAATTCATCCAAAGATAGAATTTGCTCAACCATCTAGAATCAACCTCCTACTAATTTTAGAATATGCTCACCATTCTAAAAATAGACATACACCTAAAAATAGCCTGTGTTGGACCCACCTAGTTTAGGTGATTATTTTTCACTAGGATCAAGGAATAATGTTTCCGGATGCCACTTTCACTGTTTCTTGTTTCAATCTTCAACACCTTGCCATCAAACTTACTCATATCGATATTTGGAATATGGTGGGCCTTCAATCCAAAATTAGAGTTTATGAAATCACGATTAACATTTATTTTTCTCTCATCATGAGCTTCCTCTACTATCTTTTCGCCATTAGGAATCAATTCTTGTATCAACTTTGTCAAACCTTCCATGTCTTTTTTTAGATCATTCTTTATGTCTTCCATTTTTTCTTCCATGTCTTCCATTCCATTCTTCAAATCATCCATATTAGCTTCCATGCCTTTCTTCAAACCATCCATCTTAGCTTCCATGCCTTTCTTCAAAACTTCTATTTCATTTTTTGTTGCTCTTTGCGAGAGCGAAAGTTCTTGCACTTTCTCTTGTAATTTTGATACATCATGTTACACTTCTTCCTCTTCATGAGTCATAGTAGAGCCTTCTCAGGGCTTAATGGGTGTTGAATTATTTTTAGGTGGAATTTTAGAACCCAATATTGATATCTATGCTTCAATATGCCCATGGAATCACTTCAAACTAATTTTTCAAACAAGACTTATGCAATTTGAAAAAAAATACACACCTTTTTCTTTCTTTTGAGGAGCTCGATATTGAAACCGATGTATCTCTGTAATTTATAATCCCATAGATTTAAGCTTCAGTTTCGTAAATTGCCTCTAAGCCTTCTTTCCATTTCCACAGGTCTTACCTGATTTGGAATCTTAAGGACAAGGTTATGCCCAATCTCCCACAATGACCTAATTATGGGCTGGTTCAGTAGAGCGAACTTGTACGACGTGCCACATGTCACTATTTCCTCCTTTGGCTCTGAAATTGATACACACAAAACTACAATACGTGTACTCTTGGCCACTTTTCACAGGATTCCAATCCGATGCTCAGAGAGAGATTTATGACGATTTTACCAAGTTCACCTCTTTGAGATGAAATTCAGGAGCCTACAAAAACCCTAACTTCCACAGATCATATCTTCGAAAATATTGCGAACCAAGATCTAAAATTTTTACATGAACTTCCTCAGTATTTCTTCGCAAATGGGTTTTTTTTTAGCATCTGAACCTTCGTAGAAAAAATGTTATAGCGAAAATTCCACGATGACCTGTTTGAAGCAGCAAAACCCTAGAATCCGAAGCTCTGATACCAAATGTTATGAAACCAGCTCCCAAAATAGAAGAAAAGAGAGATCAATGCCTTAGAAATTAGCCACTTCGAGGGGGAAACCTCCTTTACATTACATAAATGAACAATTATTGGATGATACAAATGACAAAAGCTCCTTTCTATATATAGGAGTCCATGAAGTCGCAATATAATCCTAGCCGACCTAACAATAATAATGTAAGGGCACAACAATAATAATGGTGGCTTTTTATGGGGCACAATAATAACAATATGGGGGATAGGGGTACAAAAATAACAATAATGGGGCTACACTAACAACAATAAGGGACTACACTAGTAATATAGGGATCTAACACATTGAACCTTATGTAGGATTCCAGGTGGGTCTCCATGTTGATTTTTGTAGCATCGTATGTGCTCTAGCCTCAAGATGTTGCAGAGAGGCTAAGACACATTTATTCCACAATACTCAGAAAGTGTTTTGGGAAATTCCACCTGGAAAGTATTTAATTAAAATAATTAATCATTTTTAATGTATTCCTAAGTCTAAACTTAAGAATTGTGATTAATTAAAGTGTATTAATTAGATCAGGGTGTGAATCTTCTAGATAAAGAAACAGATCAACTCCCAGTTAATCTTAGCCTTTTATTATGTTTTAATATTGGTTGTTGATATGTCAACGAGAGACTGTAAGAATGAGCTTGATGGGAATTTTGAAAATACACCAAGATACCGAATTGATCTAGAGTTCGAAATTTCTAGGGCGTGATTGGCTGAGAAATTCTAGCTAAGATTTGAGCAGCAAGGGGCAGAGATAACATCTAGAGAGGAAGATATTTTATCATTCGGTGGAGCATCAGTCAGAGAGAGCCAAAGGTGATCTAACCAAGCCAGCGCTGAAGGAAGACGGCTGACACAGTGACTACGTAGCGCTCGTGCAGAAGAAACACAAAGATAGAGGAAGGGTTTTGGAATTTTTTTGGTGGATCAATTTCGGAGGCCGGGATTCGAAAAGTGGCACCAGGAGGCTGTTCCTCAGGGTCCACAGAGGCAAAACATCTTGGGTTAGCGCTAACACTAAGCCTAGAAGGGGGTGACGTAGTGGCTAGAAGATCCAGCACTGGGACTGTGCTGAGGCTGCATAAAGCCTAACCGGGGCAGTGTTTTCTTCATCTGGATCAGCCAGGAACTCAGTGATTGAGTGAGGTAAATCCTCAAAAATTCTTCTGCCAGTATTTCTCTCTGTAACTAAATCACCATAGGGGTATTCAGAGATGTATTTAGACATTGCTACTTCTTAATAATAAAACCCTCAGATCTGCAGGACCAATTTTCCCGCATTGGGTTTTTCCAAGGACTTAGTAAAAAATAAAGGTGTCATATGTGTGAATGATGTCCTTGTTTAGTTTCCTTGTTTTAGAATAAAATTTATTAGAGTGTACACTACTTCAGTAATGACTTCGGTATTTCATGAATGATTCAAAAATAATTGTGTAAAGTAAATTACATAATAGGAGAAGTAGTTCAGTTGGTTGCAGTAGGATTCCTTATATTTTTTCAAATCTAGGAGTTTCCAAATGGTATCAGAGCATTGATGTGAAACATGAAGGATAAATCTAAATTCTGAAGTGAAGTAGAATGATCCATTGAAGGATTGTGCAGTTCTAGCTAGGAGGGCTAAGATTTTCATGGTAGTCTCTCTCTGAGTGAGTCGACAGAGAGAAAAGGATTCCAGATTCGAGATCTTGTTGTGGCAGACGGAGCAGCGCAGAGACTCCACTCATAAGACAAATGAACACAATTTTCTGAAGCTTTTGTTGGGTAGAAAAGCGTCAGAATGATTCAAGAACATATATTGAGGGAATTCTTCCTCAGTGGACTCTTAGCCGAGGAATTCAATATTTTTCCAGATCTGAGCAGCAGATCTATGAGCTCCAGAAGGAGTGCTTAAGCCTACCTAGGCTACGCAGAGGGGGGTGAAAGAGGGAGTAGATTCAATATATTTCAGCTGAGATGGCATCTCACGGTCTTCGTGATCAAGATTGATTAGAGGCCTCCTCCAACTATATGATCTGGAAGGAACGAGCCATGTTCCTTCTGGATGAGTATGATCTGAAGGCATTCGTGGATAATGTCATAATTGTTCCTACAAATGTGGATCAACTCAAGGAGTACAAGGAATATATGGCCAAGGCAAAGAAGTTTCTCCTTGATGGTGTCAAGGATCACATCGTCTCACATTTCGCTGACAAGGGTATTGCCAAAGAGATGTGGGTAGCTTTGCATCACCTATATGAGGGATCTTCCAAGTAGTGGAAGTTGTACTTAGAACAGAAGCTCTGTATGATTTAGATGCGAAAATGGGAGTGTGTGGCTTCATACCTCATGTGGTTTCATGAGGTTTTAGGTCAACTTTCGACAGTAGGTTCTACACCTACAGTTGCAACCATGGTACTGATGGCCCTTAATAGTTTCATGGAGGAGTGACAATTGTTTGTCTAGAGCATACGAGGCCGGGAAAAATTACCTAGTTGGGAGAATTTGTGGTCAACTTTTCAGGAGGAAGAGCTGAGGAGAGACCTCTTCAAGTGCAAACTTGATGGCAGCAGTGGAAGCAGATCAAAATCTGTGGAGGAAGAGGAGAACACAACACTTGCATTAAAGGGACAACAGGCGCAACATAAATCGAAGTGTGATGTTTCGAAGGCAAGTGCTTCAGATGTGGCGAGATGGGCCACTATGCATCTCAATGTCCTTTGAAGAAAAAGGATAAGGATGAGAAGCATGATCTGACAATTGTAGCTGCGAAAATTGAATAGGATGAGTTCACCATGAGTTCCCATGCTTCTAGTGATAAGAAGTGGGGCGACATTGAGCTGTATTTCACTTTGAAATTCAGTTGGACAGGATCCTTGAGGAGCCCAATTCATGGATCATTATCTTGCTACGGGTGCCCATGATTAGTAGTAGCGGGATGGATGAGTTTCAAATGGAGCCAAGTGATGGAGAAGAAAATGTAGTAGATAACATCATTTATTTCTGGAGCAGCGCTTAGTAGAGGAAACAATAGCATAATAGGAACAACGCAATGCACATTGGTGTAGTGCAGTGCAGTGCATCAGAGGGACAACGCAATGGTTATCAGTAGTCAGAGCCTTCAGCACCAAGGAGCATCCTCTGAACACTTGTTCAGTTTTGGGTGAATTTCAGTTGTTTCTCTCAGTGGTTGAGTTGCAGTGTTAGCAGTGGCAGTGTTAGCAGCATAGAACATGCAACACTTGAGAGGGAGTTGTAGTACAGACGCAGCAATGGCAGTGGTAGTGTCATGGGAAGTAGTACAGTGGCATCAACAGCGTAGAGGTTGATGGACTTCAGCAACACAAAGGATGCTTCAGGGTCAGAGCAGTATGAAAAAGGCACAGTTGTTAGAGCACTTTCCTCGCTAAGATAGAGTGTTAATTTGTAGCATCGGATGTGCTCTAGCCTCAATATTTTGTAGAGAGGTTAAGATACATGTATTCCACAATACCCAGAAATTTTTTTGGGAAATTCCACCGGGAAAGGATTTAATTAAAATAATTAATCATTTTTAATGTATTCCTAAGTCTAAACTTAGGAAATGTGATTAATTAAAGTGTATTAATTATATTAGGGTGTGAATCTTCTAGATAAAGACACAGATCAACTCCCAGTTAATCTTAGCCTTTGATTATGTTTTGATCTTGGCCATTCAACAAGATATTATAAGAAGAATCTTGATGGGCATTTGGAAAATACACCAAGACACTGAATTGATCTAGAGTTCAAAATTTTTAGGGTGCGGTTTTATGAGAAATTCGAGCTAGAGATCTTATCAACAAGGGGCAGAGATAACATCCAGAGAGGAAGTTATTTTCTCAGTCAGTGAAACATCAGTCAGAGAGAGGCAGAGGTGATCTAACCGAGCCAGCGTAGAAGGAAGAGGTTTGACACAGTGACTGCGTAGGACTCTTGTAGAAGCAGTGCAAAGGCAGAGGAAGGGTTTTCGGAATTTTTTTGGTGGATCAATTTCAGAGGCTAGGATCTGGAAAGTGGCACTGGGAGGATGTTCCTCGGGGTCCATAGAGGAAAAGCAACGTGGTTGAGGGCCAACGTTGAGCCTAGAAGGGGGTGACATAGTGACTGGAAGATTTAGCGCTGGGATTGCGCTAAGTTTGCGCAAAGACTATCAAGGGTTGTGTTTTGTTCATCTAGATCAGCCAGGAACTCAGTGATTGAGTGAGGTAAATCCTCACAAATTCTTCTCCCATTATTTCTCTCTGTAACTGAATCATCATAGGGTTATTCAAAGATGTATTCAAACATTGCTACTGCTTAATAATAAAACCCTCAGATCTGATGCGTCAGTTTTTCTGCAATGAGTTTTTTCGGGGACTTAGTCCAAATTAAAGGTATCATATGTGTGAATGATTTCCTTGTTCAGTATCCTTATTTCATAATCAAATTTATTAGAGTGTAGGTTGATTCAGTAATTACTTTGATATTTCATGAATGATTCAGAAATAATTGTGTAAAGTAAATTACATAACAAGACAAGTAATTCAGTTGGTTGTAGTAGGATTCCTTCCATTTGTTTAGATCTAGGAATTTTCACACTCCATTTTGGGTTTGGTCTCCCTATACGGGGTCCAAGCCCTACTAAGGGCCACATTGGAACTTTTAGGGTGAGCATTGAGAGCCACAGGACTCCACCATAGTAGAGAGTACTTCATGGATCCCCATCACCACTTTGTGATTTCTCGTGTTCCACCTTTGGATGAGTCTGATGCACCTGGTTCACCATGCCTAGTCAGCTCCACACTTACACCATACACTTGGCAAATGTTCCAAGGTCCAAATGAGGATGTGTCTCACTGCAACAGATAAAGGGAGGGCTTATTTCATCCCAACCCTTACATATGGTTTACAATCATCATCGATCCACTTGAGGATGTCCTTGTGCCCCCACACCCACTTAGGAGCACCACATGTGACTTACTTGGGAAAGAAGGGGCTAACCCATTGTCCACTATGATTGGATTCCATTCTCTTGTCCTGGCACACTTTGGAATTCATTAGGCCTTATAAATGGCCCACGACATTATATTGATATTTTTTCTTTCTTGACAAGCTTATTTTATGTTGTTGAGCTATGTTGGTGGGCTTGTCACCAAGGGATGTTATTGTTGCACATTATTTTATTATTTGGGGCTTAATTAGGCCTAATTAGGAATATAGAACGCTTTAGAGATTATATAAATTTATGAGAGGTGATTAATTTCTCTCATCATCACTTGGATTTGGAATTACTAGCTACTTGGAGAATTTCACAGTGCCTTTTGGAGGACGAGTTTGGTTTCATGGATGAATTTGGATGTTTGGATACTATTCTATTGGTCTTGGAGCTTCATTCTTGTCATGGCTTGATGATTGGATAAACTCATTGTACATGTAAGTGATATATTTTTCATTTTCATTCTTATATTTATCGTATCACATGAATTTTGCTGGGATTTTTCACTATCTAGGTCTGAAATTTATTACTATTCTATGTGTAATTATGGAAATTTTGATCTTTTGAAACATTGCATCATTGCATGTGTCATGTATGAATGGGTGAATGTTCCTAGACGTTATTTTTATTGAATATAACTTGATAATTCATCGAACATTTCACATTGAATTATAAAGTCATTGGATAACTGCTCTCGTGCCCTAATTTCCATGCGAATTTTCCTAAAGGCCTCCTTTATTGGGTTAATTCTCTCCAAGTCATGAATTCACCTTGTCTCCATCTCTCCAAAATGCAAGGCACTGATACAAGCACTGGTGGTCAACTTAAACGGTTTTTTTTTTTTTTCCTCGCATTATCCTTTTATTTATAGGCCTATCCCTAATAGGTCTCCTAGGGCATTATTCGAATTCCATTCTAGCCAACCAATCAACGTGATTTTGTTCCAGTACTGCATTAGGGTTTTTTATAGAGGTCCTCTAAGTTTGAAGAAAATCTAACAATGGAATCCCGAGATATAAAAAGTCCTAGTCGAAAGACCAATTCTTTCCCTAAATTGACTTGGGATAGTGTCCTCATTAGGATCATTGCATTCAAATCTCAAATGAAAATTAGTCCTTTGATCCTATTCCCTACCCTAATTAGGCCAAGCCCTTAATTAATTGATCAAGTCCATACCCCTAACCTAATTTTGGGTCCACTTGGCTCTGTGTGGTCCCACAACTTTGAAACTCTAATTCCACAAGGATTACATAGAATCCTTTCATCCATAAGGATCCTTAGGTCCAGGAAGCCCCTTGTTAAGGCATATCCTCCAAACCTAGACTCAAGAATCCTCTTAGCTCTTCCTAGAGAACCTACCACCTTGCTTTCAAAGAAAAAATCTATCTGATTGAGCCTCTCTGTGAATAAGCTTTAGGAATCACTCCATATATTATCATTTCTCCATTGATGTAGTGATTCCCCTTATATTAGGTATCCTCCCATCTGTGAAAGTTCATAAAGAGTGGGGATATTTTTCTTGAGGTGACAGTGGGCTATTGCTTCATTGTTGCTCCTTGACCTAATAGTTACTCCATAGGATGCCCTTCTTGGATCCCTTCTAGTTTAAGTGGTAAAAGGACACATGAGATTGCAACTAATGATAGTTCCTCAAGATTTGAATCTTCATTGTGTGTGACAATTATTTATTCATTAGGTTCTTGTACTTCAAATTTCCTTCCATATACTATTTTATAGTAGTGTAAGGACGTGTCTTCACTTTTATGTCTCGGTGTCCAGTTTTCTCTACACTTGTGACAATTATTTTTCTTTTTTATCCTTTTATCTGGCTCATTACTTGAAGTGTTTGACTCTTTATCAACTTCATAAGCATACAATTTATTGGTAAGGCATATGTGTCCTTACGTCCATTTGTCTCCACAATGCCTACATTTGTTCGATTCTTTTTTACCTGAGTATTTGTCAATAAGTTTTGTTGCATGTCTAGCTTCTTCGATAGTTTGAGGTTTGTACAATTTAAATTTTTCACGAATATACTCTTTAATTTCAGTTCTATACATTTTAAGCAGGTTTTCATTAGTAAATCCTCTTTGTCTTGTAGATAATACTTCTCATTCATGAGTATATTCGCATACAAACCCATCTTGCTTGAGATGAACAAATTTTTTGTAGACATCATCTTCTTCTTCATCAAAGAAACTTTTTAGCAAGGCATCCACAAAAGTCTTCCAATGAAAGGAGTGTGTGTTACATTTGTAAAACCACCATAGGAACCAATCATATGCCTTTGATTCTAAATTGTTGGAAGTCGTCATGATTTTTTCATGTTCACCTAATGGCGAGTTTAATTCAAAAATGGCTTCCATTTGATTAACCCATACAATAGCGCATTTAATGTCATTCTTGGGAAACTCCTTAATTCGTCGATAGTATTTTCTAGAAATTTTGTATATTACTGGCTACCTGAGAAATATATTTGCGGAATTTGCAGAATTTCATAATTTGGGGATCTTTGTTATCTAGAGTTTTGGGACTTTGCATTGGTTCTTGAGAAATTAAGGGATTAATAAAAAATGAATTCACTCTTTCTATTAACTAATCCATTATTTCTTCTTGTTCTTTAACATTACGGTCTGGTTCATGATTTTCTTCATCTCTTAACATTAAGAAGGTTTGTCATCAATAATCAAAGTCTCTTTTTTCCTGGTTATGCATGCCCTGCAACGTTTTTTCAATGTTATCTATCTTTTTTTTATCTCATTTGATAATTCCTCATGAGTTTCGATTATTCTTTTTTGTCCTTCTCCTAGCATCATTTGCTTTTTTTTCACATTTTCGAGGCAATGTCATAACTTATCGAATTCTTCTTGATATTTTTTTTTGTCAGCTTCTTCATTATTCCCAATCATAGATTTGTTTTTCTTCCTTGCAGAACCCACTTTTTTTTTAACTAAATAATATATATTTTTAATTAAGTAATAATAATATTTTTTGTAATTAAAATTAAATTAATTAATTATTTAGTTGTAACTATATAATACAATTAAAAATTTTATATAATAATTAACCAATAATATGTACCAATATTATGACTTAACCATATATGTCCCTCTGAACAATTCAACAAGTGACACGAGTTGAAGCAATGTTTGGTGAGGAACACAACGACGACCGAGTAGAAGATGTCAAAGCAGGGGGGGCACGACAGAAATGATGTAGAAAGGCCAGATGTTCAGATAGTGATCAAAAGAATATGGTGTGATTGGAATGTGGGCATCAACGAAAGGCTCGGTGGATAGAAGATGTAGGTGAGAGTGGAAGTCTCGGTGGTCAGGAACAATTGTGTGGCAATGTGGATTTAGCAGGCGATGAATTGCCAGGGGGATAGTGTAGACAAAATGAACATGACAATGAGAGGGTTTGATGGATGTGAGGGCTTGATTCAGGTGACTGGAAAGAATTATGTAGCGAGGGAAATGAAAAATGGTGGATAAAAAATGTTGCAGGCAAGAGGATCGAAGGCTCTGATACCACTGTAAGAGACAAAACACGAGATACAATTGTACTTATGTGTAGAATATGTAGTCGAGTAAGTAATTGTATTATTGATAAGAATCGAATGGTGATACAATAGCTTTCATGACATTTTCTTATAAAAGCATTGACTAGTCACAAAGGAGTTGGGTCATGCATTTTGACCATAAACCCTTTCATAAATATTAATGATTAAATTAACTAAATAAATGATTATTTATTTATTTATTTATTATTAATATATACTATTTAATTATTACTTTATGAACTAATTATTCATAACACGAGGCACATCACGCAAAGAGGTTTTGTGCACTGTAGCAATGCACGGGCCACAAGCCATACTTATTTGTCCCTGCATCCATATTTCCTGAGAGTGAACGAGAGTGGAGCGACCTCATCTTCCAGCTTCGTTTTCTCTCGAAAGGGTTTCCCACATAATATATTGTGTCTTATGTGTGTGCGTGAGATTTTATTTTTTTGTTCTCTATTTTTTGCATAATTTCCATTCACTTGCATGCACTAATTATAGTAAAATCAAGAGATCTAGAAATTTAATAAAACTGTACTAGTATAGAATTTCATATTTTTAATATAATACTATCATATCGGTTGTAAGGAATTGTCCATTGGAATGTCCATGACAATTTATGGATCATATTAGTATCAAAGCAGGTATCTTTGGGTATTTTGTGGATATTTGCAGGGGATCTAGATCGGCAGGGTCAAAAATCATAAAATCCTAATCATGGTCTACAAATCTATAAATAACCCTTGTGATCCTACATAAGTGAGGTTTTCCCAGCTAGAACAACAAGTCACAAATATAAATCACAATGTAAACCTCCTCATGGAGGTTTTGAGCAATAATATTGGGATATTTGGAGAGGATGGGGGTTCAAATGCAGAGGAAAAATTTAATGGGGGATCGAGACATCGAGAAGAAATAAAGAACCAATCGAAGAAAGAACCCAGAAAATATCAACCCAGTTCAAGTATCGTGAACCAACCACAACCCCTGTTTAAAATGGAAGCAAAATTCAATATCAAGTCATACCATGGTGAGATAGACACTCTGAAGCTAAATCACAAATTACAACAACTGAAAGTTTATTTCAACGTCCATCAAATTAAGGAAGGACAAAAGATCTCATTTGTGTGGCTGAAATAAGAGGTCATGGACTGACTTGGTGGGAAAGTCACACAAAGAGCCTGCAGTTGGAGGGATAACCAATAGTGACTAAGTGGGAGGACTTCAAATCCCTCATTAAATCACAATTTTATCCCATTGGGCACGTAGAGGACTAATGGATCCAACGACATTACTTCAGGAAAAATCAGGGCCAAAGCATGTAGGAGTACACCGCGAAGGTTAGAAAGATGGCTATAATGTTGGTTATCTCTCCAAATAACCCAGATGTACTCCTCAAGTATTTGGGGGTCCTACACTACCATAAACGTAGGCAAGTGATGTTGTTCAAGCCCAAATTGGTGGACGAGGCTTATGTACAGGCTAAATACCTAGAGAACATAGGCTTGAAGAGAGCGCAATTAAGTGGATCAAAGAAAAAAGAGCAACATGATGCTTCTAAAGAGGGAAAGAAGAAGCAAAAACGGGGAAAATATAAAAATATGATAGCCACAACACACTAGTGCAAAGATCTTAGCAACCAATACAACATTGATGGTCATACAGAGGAGAAGTGTTGAAAGTTCTATCTAGAGCTAAACCTGAAGAACAATAATAAGAATAATAATCTCATGGCCATTGATTCGAGAAACCAAGTTGAAAGCAGCTTGGATGTTTATGAGAATATCGTTTGTACATCAGTGCAAAAGGAGGTGAATTTGATTAGCCTTCAATAATAGGAAGAGAAATAAATGACCAAACTCTTCAATATAAAGATACAAGTCAAGAAGACAAAGATTGATGCTTTGTTTGAATCAGGATTGCAAGTGAATCTCATTACAATAGAGCTAGTAAAGAAACGGGGTTGGAAGTTCATGATCATCTAAAACCATATCCACTGGGATGGGTAAATAAGGATGTAGAGATGAAGGTTACAAAACAGTGCAAAATTAGATTTGTTATCAATGTTGATTTTATTGATGAAGTAGATCTAGATGTGGTTCCCCTTGATGTATGTGGAGTCGTGTTTGGGATTCCATACATGTACATATGAGATGCAATATTCATGAGGAGATCCAACCAATATCAAATCATCAAGGATGAAAAATCATTCATCATCAACGTGAACAATGACAAATCCAAAATTTCACTGGTAAGTGCCAACCAAGCCAAGAAATTGATCAGCTCCAGCAAAAAGTATGTTTTATTGTTGTTAAGAGAAATTCAGTGTGTAGAGGAGTCAATAAGAGGAAAGGAATCCCTGGAAGGGTGTACTAAGAAATAGAAACAAAAATTGGAGGAGTTGTTACATGCATACAGGAATGTGTTCCGAGAGCCTAAAAGGATACCACCTAAGAGAGAAGTGGAGCACGAGATCCAACTATTTTCGGACTCCCCATTGCCAAATATTGGGTTGTACGGGTATTTTTTTATAGAAGCAAGTGAGGTGAAGAAACATTTGCAACATCTACTGGAATAGGGTGTCATTCAACCGAGTACATCACCATGTGGGTCACCCATCATCATTGTGCCAAAAAAGGATGGGACTAGGTAGATGTGGATAGATTACAGGGAATTGAACAAAGTCACGCTCAGGAACTAATACCCCCTACCCAAGATAGATGATCTACTAGATACATTGAAACAATCAAAATTCTTCACCAAGCTAGACTTAAAGTCTGGATATCACTAGGTTTGAGTCAAAGAAGAATATACCTAGAATATCTCCTTCAAAACCAAACAAGGTTTGTTGAGTGGTTATTCATTCATTTGGTCTAAGTAATGCACCAACTAAATTTATGAGATTAATGAATGATGTATTGCACCCTTTTATAGATTCATTAGTTATTGTATATTTCAATGGTATACAAGTACATAGTGCTACTTGGGAGGAGCATATTTCACATTTGACGTGGATGTTGGAAACATTGAAGAAGCACCAGCTACTAGCAAATCTCAAGAACTGTGAGTTTGCACAATAGTCTTTGGCGTATTTGGGGTATGTGATCGGTGGAGGAGATATGAAGATAGATCCTTACAAGATGGATGCCATCATGAAATGGTCGGTGCCTACTAATATTATTAAGGTTAGGAGTTTTATTAGGGAAACACAATACCTGAGTAAATTCATAGCCTCATTTTCAGCGATAGAAGCATCGATCCATGTCCTAACGACAAGTGGAAAGAGTTTCAAGTGGGGAAAAAGTCAACAGGAGGATTTTGAGGAGCTAAAGAAGAAGATCAGTCAAGCACCAGTTCTGGCATTACCAAATTTATAACGGCCCTTTGAAGTGGAGACAGATATGAGTGGGAATTTTATGGGAGTTGTCTTGATGCATGGAGGAAGGCATGTATGCTACCATTCTGAAGTATTTTATGGGGCATTTCTTAACTACCTTACCTACGATAAGGATCTCTATGCCATGGTGTAAGTTGTGAAGAAGTGGAAGCACTGTTTGATGGGAAAGGAGACAATAATCCACACAAATCACCAGTTGTTACAGTGCTTGTAAGCCCGGAGTAAGCTACAATAGACCAAGAATTACAAGTGGATGGGGTTTTTACAAAAGTTTCATTGGTGATCAAGTATAATAAGGGAAGAACAAACAAGTTGGCCCACATGCTTTCAAGGCTACCCACATCAAAGATCACAACTTTAGGGAATATTATGCACTTGGAGCCATTCACTCATGATGCATACAAAGAGGCATATTTAGAGGATGAGGACTTTAAGGAGGTGTATCAACAGTTACAGAGTCAGAGTCATGTGCACGACGGGGACAACATTGTTGACTACCATCTCCAGGATGGGTTACTCTACATGCTAGATAAGTTATATGTTTCTAAAGGTGAGCTATTGCAACTGACTAGAGAGGCATTAGGGGAATTTTGAGGTTTAAAATGGGTCTCCTAAGAAAAATGTACAATAAAAATAAACTTTATAAGAGCCAATAGGAATCAAGATGATGATGTCAACCATGGGGGATGATTCACCATTTTTTAAGTAAAAGCGTAAAAGGATTAAAAAATAATAAAAACTACTTTTTCAACTCGTATTTTCAACTTATCTCCCAAAGTTTTTACTCAAATTTTGAGTGGGAGTACTTGTTGGATGCAAAATTTAATTCTTCATCTAAGTAGTACCCATGTTTCATATTTTCGATAAACTCTTCTACACGAAAAATGAGAAATACATGAAAAAAAGAGATTGCAATCACGTTTTTCAAGTATTTCTAATTTTTCGTGTAGCAGGATCCATTGAAAGTATGCAACATGGGTACTCCTTGGATGAAGAATTAAATTGTGCATCCAACGAGTACTCCCGCTCAAAATTTGAGTAAAATATTTGGCAGATAAGTTGAAAATACTTGTTGAAAAAGTAGTTTTTTTCTTTTTTTCCCTCTCAAATTCGATGATGTAATCAAATCTTATTTTATTATTTCCACTATTATTTTATAATTTTCTTAGGAGACCCATTTTAGACCTCAAAATTCCCCTAATGATCATGCCTCCAAGGATGTAGGGCACTTTGGTGTAGGGAAGATTGTGACTAACTTGGAGAGGTATGTGTATTGGCCCAAGATGCAAGAGCGGGTAGCTAGGTTCATAAGAGGATGCATGCCTTGTTGTACTAGCAAGCGTATCAACATGAAACAGGGTATATATCATCCCTTACCTATACCTACTCATCCTTGGGAAAACATTTACATGCACTTTGTGGGAGATTTACCAACAACCAAGAAGGGACATGCGTACTTGTTCACGGTATTTGACAGGTTCAACAAGATGTGTGTTTTGATGCCCTGTAAATATTCCATCAACGAGTAAGAAACAACAAACTTGTTCTTTGTATGAGCCTTGGTGCACTTTGGGATACCAAGGAGTATCGTTTCAACACATTGGAGAAAATTTAAATAAAAAATGGGTCTCAAAACAAAAATGTACAACAAAAATCAACTTTATAAGAACCATTAGGATTCAAGATGATGATGTCAACCATGGGGGATGATTCACCATTTTTGGAGTAAAAAAGTAAAAAGATTAAAAAAATAAAAACTACTTTTTCAACTCATATTTTCAATTTATCTCCCTATGTTTTTACTCAAATTTTGAGCAGGAGCACTTGCTAGATGCAGCATTTAATTCCTCATCAAAGAAGTACCCATGTTGCATACTTTTGATGGACCCTGTTATACAAAAAGTGAGAAACACATGAAAAACATGATTGAAATCAAGTTTTTTTCATGTATTTCTCATTTTTCGTGTACAAGGGTTCCATCGAAAATATGCAACACGGGTACTCCTAGGATGAAGAATTAAGTTTTGCAACAACGAGTGCCCCCACTCAAAATTTGAGTAAAATCTTAGGGAGATAAGTTTAAAATATGAGTTAAAAAGTAGTTTTTTTCCCTCTAAAATTTGATGATGTAATCTAATCTTATTTTATTATTTCCACTATTATTTTATAATATTCCTTAGTAGACACATTTTAGACATCAAAATTTTGTCTAATGGGGATACAAGATTTCTCAGTTCAATTTGGACTACAATGTGGGAGAAGATGGACACAAATTTAAAGAGATCTACAAAATTCCATCCACGGACATATGGGCAGACATAAGTAGTCAACAAGACTTTGGTGCAGCTTTTGATGGGATACAACCAGAACCATTCGAAGACTTGGGATGAAAATTTAGTATATATGCAACATTATACAATAGATAAGTCCACACTTCTATAGGAAAGTCTCCATTTGAAAAATTTTCAGATATTTTACACCTTCACCTTTGGATATTGCATATGGGTAACAAGGAGGAGTGAGGGAAGACCTTACAAGAGATGTTATGAGGGCTAAAATTTTTATAGAGAAGATCAAGTAGATCCATCTATAGGTACAAGAAACACTGCAAAATTTGTAGGAGAAGTATAAGACCAAGCATGATCAACACAGAACAGAGAAATCGTTCAAGGTAGGAGACATAGTATGGCTATAGTTGAACAAGGAGAGATTGCAAGGGCATAGTAAGAAAATCAAGGCTCTGAGGTATGGTCCCTTTGAGATACTGAAAAAGGTGGGTGATAATGCCTATCATCTCATTTTACCACCATATATGCGCATTTACTCAGTTGTGAATGTAGAGAATTTGAAACTCTATGAGACTTCCATGTTGGATCAGGAAGAGGAATAGGTCCTACCTTCTATAGAGGATTTGGCACCCTATGCTTAGGAAAACTTGACAAAAGATACAATTTTGCAGAAGAGGTCCAAAAATATAAGAGATGGGCAACATGGCATTTGGTAGATTGGGTTGAAGGGACCACCTCCAGGCAAAGCTAAATGGTACACGAGAGAGAAGGTGAAGGAACAAATTTCTCACCTCATTTAGTAGAATCTTTTGGGGACAAAAAGCCTCCCAAAATGGGGAAGTGTGATCTACATTGGATCATTATATTGTTTGTAATCCATCTCTATGCATTCGGAGCAGACAAAGTGGAGGAATTAGTGCATGGGACCATTTTTATTGGCAGGACCCAATTTGGCAAAACAAGGTTTGAAACCTTCCGGGAGCATTTTGAGGCATCAAATGACATTTTTTGGGGTTAAAACTTTTCCCCTTTTGTGCAACACCTTTTCATGCTATTATACACAAAGATATTTCTAACAACACAAGAAGCGCATCAATCAGAGTCCATATGTGAAATTTATGTCACTCAGAAGTTGACCTTCCTATTTTAACCACCATGGTTTGAGAGGATGTCGCGTCAGCCTGCATTATTCATGGAAAAGGGGCTAGCCACGTGATGGTGACGTAAAAGACTCTAGAAGAGTCTATATTGTTAACTTAAACACTGATAGGCTATCAGGATGTCTTATAAATGGGCTGATAGGAGGAAGAGACATTATATTCTTTTGAGTGCATTTGTTCCATAGCTAAGCAAAAAATAACCAAGAGAGATATGAGGCAAAGCACATAGAGAGGATTTGTGCACTGTAGCAGCCCACGGGCCACAAGCCATACTTCTTTGTACTTGCATCCCTATTTCCAGATAGAAAAAGAGAGCGAAGAGACCTCACCTACCAGTTGGGTTTTCTCCCGAAGGGGTTTCCAAGAGCATATATTATTTCTTATGTGTGTGCATGAGATTTTATTTTTCCGTCCTCTATTTTCTGTATAATTTTCATTCGCATGCATGCACTAATTACATTAAAAATATATAGATATAGAAATTTAATAAAAATGTAGCAATGTATAATTTCATATTTTTAATATAGTATTATCATATTCGTTGTGACGAACTATCCAATGGAATATCCACGGTAGTTTACGGATCAATAACTAAAACTACAATTTCTCTACAACTCAGATTACGATGTGATTACATTATGGAGAGACTCGATATTCCTATGGATTGATGACTCAGATTCCTATGGAGAGTCTCGTCATGTTTTAGAATGGCACACATTTAACATTCTATGGATCATATATTTTCGTGTTTCATATTGTGGTGACTCGTTGTCTATACTATGATTCATTCTCTATGACATTTCACTCACAGCGTGCACCTCACTACATTAATATACATAGTGGCTCAATTATTCTCATTTACACAATGGCACAATTACTCTGCATTACATTTACATAATGGAATGATAAACCCATTACACAACAAAATTATTCTGGCATCATAGATCAGAGGCCTTGTATATCAATCTACAGGCATCTCTCCACAATGGTATGTATGTTGTATCAATCTATTGGCTTCGTTGTACCATTGTGTAACATCATATGTGGCATCGTATTTATACTTGTAACATCGCTCTATTTATATGGCATCCTATTTATTCCTGTGGCATTGCTTCAATTATGTGGCCTCATATTACTTATTCAATGGCTCAATCTTCATTTTAGAGGGTTGTTTATATAATCATTTTCTTATGACATCACTATACCTACAGTAACCTGCATATAGAGTAACATGATTACAAAATCCTAAGGCTTGCATATAGTAAGTCCAGTGGCTTTACTTTTGTGTCGTTGTGGCTTGAATATGAAGGGTCGTCTTTATGGTTTGACTTTTGTATCTCCTAACTGTGGCTCTATGGATCATTTTTATATATTTATGACATGTACATGATTATGCATGATGTTTTGGGCAGAACTTCATACACTTATTAGATGATATTGTCTGGTTCTTATTGCAGTAATGAAGAGATAGTGACTTTGTTGGATGGGAAGCACCCTTATTGGTTATGTTAGTGACCTTGTAATTTGACAGTGAAATTGACCTTAAATGATGACAATAACTTTTGATGTCAGTATAACTTTGATGATGTCCCTCGGAAATGATTTCCTCTGATAGTGATAATACAGATGTTACTTTGATATGGAAACAACTCTATAAAGATCAAATCATTCAATTCACAAACGAAGTTGTGAACTAACTTGGGTTGGCCCTAGGAGGCCTAATGTGATTGTTGTATCTCATTCCCATTTTACTTTGTATCTCAGCTGAACAATTGATGGATATCTAATAGAAGAAGAATTTGGATGGGTTTTCCCCCTTGTGGGGTTTTGCATTGGTCTTTGACCTAAATCACGGTATCCCTATTTGTGCATGCTTTTCTTTTGTTGTTCCTCACTATCCCATTACATTGTTGATGTTATTTTATCTCTACATAATTGTTAAATATGATATAATATTATGGGGTGAATTTAATGTAAAATTGTTGAAAATTTTTAAATGAAATTATCTAGAAGAGAGAACAAAGTAGCCCTATAAATAATTAGTATGGTATCAGAGTTGGGTTGAAGAAAATCCATTGAGTGTTGATTTAGGGTAGCATCGGATGTGCTCTAAGTCTCAAACTTTGTGGAGAGGCTTAGACACATGTATTCCAAATAACCCAGAAATTGTTTGGGGAAATTCCACCCGGATACAATTTTAATTGATAAATTAATTATTTTTAATGGGAACCGAAGTCTAAACTTAAGAAATTAAAATAATTAATGGGTATTAATCTAAACTAAGGGTGTAACTTCTAGAAAAAAAAAAGATCAAGTCAAAATGTAATCTTGGTCGTTGATAATCTTAGTCGTTGATTGGAGATCTAATCTCGGTCATTGAAGTCTCAACGAAAAGACTATAAGAAAGAATTGAGGTTCATTTGGAAAAATACATCGAGAGATCAAGAGATCGATTTTTTTGAAGAAGCGGTGCTCAAAGGAAAACTTTGATCTAGAGATTCTCATGCAGTTGAGGGGCAGAGACATTTTTGGTCAGAGGATCTTCTCCGGGGCCAAGAATACTCAGCAGAGAGGCAGAGAAAGACGCAAAGGAAGTAGTACATAGCCCAGAGAGGGCGACGCAACACCCAGAGAGGATGACACAAGGCCACGAAGGCCACACACAGAGGCAACAAAGTATTCCGAGCAAAAGTCCAAGTTTCAGCTAGGAGATCTAAGTTCTGAGCTAGGAGGGTTGGAATCAAGATCTCTGAGGGCTTAAGGATTCAACAGAGGAGGTAACGTAATCCTTCAGAGATCCCCACATAGGCCTACGCAATTATTGTCTAGAGGCACTGCAAAGGGTGTTGGGGTTTCGTCAGTTCAGCTACCGGACTAGCCCGGACTTGCAGAATGAGGTAATCTCACAATTTGTCTTTCTTCTGCTAAGTGATATTCTCTATACTAGATAGCCAGCAAGGAATCTAGAGATTGTATTCAGATATAATTGCTTCTTAATAATAAAACCCTCAAATTTGTTGCATTGGTTTCCCCGCATTGGGTTTTTTCAGGGACATTTTTCCAAAAACAACGGTGTCCTGTGTGATGTTTTTCTTTTGCTCAGTTTCTTGTTTTGCATATTAATTTAATTAAGTGAAGGTTGCTTCAGTAATTGCTTCAGTATTTACAGAAAAAATATGTAAATAACTTGTTAATGTAATTTACAAGTAGGTGAAGTTAATTCAGTTTGCTGTAGTAGGATTCCAGATCTAGGACTTGGAATTTTCACATGGTATCAGAGCGTTGCAGGTGAAACGAGAAGAGAAACCAATGCTGAGTAGGAGGCTAAATAGCTGCAAAAAGAAGCAGTTCGAATCCCTAGAGGGATTGTGCATTCCAGGCCAGAAGGGTTGAAGTTTCACATAAATTCTCTCTTTGAGTGAGTCGACAAAGAGGTAGGAATTCCCGATCGATATTTTGCCAAGCCAGAGGGAGCAACACAGTGCCTCAGTGCAAAGTTAGTGGGACGCAATTTTTCTGCAGGTAATTTTTGTTGGGCATAAAGTCGTCAGAAGAGAAAGAAGAAGCATGGTGCGGGAATTTTCTTCCTCGTGGAGTTCCTAGCTGGGGAATTCCATTTTCCATGATCTGAGCAGTAGATCCGGGTGGCAGATCTACAAGCTCTAGCAAGGAGTGCATAAGCCAGTCCAGTGTTGCGTAGAGGGGGAAGCGAGAGAGAAGATTCAACATTTTATTTTCGGTAGATATGGCAGCTCATTGGCTTCGAGATTAGGACCGATTGGAGGGAGCCTCCAAGTATGTAATCTGGAAGGCAAGAATCACATGCCTTCTAGATGAATATGATCTCAAGCTTTTCGTGACTAGTACACATTAGGGAAATTTTGAGGTCTAAAATGGGCCTCCTAAGAAAAATGTACAACACAAATTAACTTTATAAGAACCAATAGGATTCAAGATGATGATATCAACCATGGGGGATGATTCACCATTTTTGGAATAAAAATGTTAAAAAATAATAAATAATAAAACTACTTTTTCAACTCGTATTTTCAACTTATATCCCTATGATTTTACTCAAATTTCAAGCAGAAGTACTCATTGGATGCAAAATTTAATTCCTCATCAAAAGAGTACCCATATTGCATACTTTCGATGGACCTTGCTACACGAAAAAATGAGAAATACATGAAAAACGAAACTTGTTTGCAATCACGTTTTTCATGTATTTCTCATTTTTCGTGTAGCAGGGTCCATCGAAAGTATGCAACATGGGTACTCCTTGGATGAGAAATCAAATTTTACATCCAACGAGTGTTTTTGCTCGAAATTTGAGTAAACTCATAGGGAGATAAGTTGAAAATACAAGTTGAAAAAATAGTTTTTCCTTTTTTCCCTCTAAAATTTGATGATGTAATGAAATATTATTTTATTATTTCCACTATTATTTTATAATTTCCTTAAGAGGCCCATTTTAGACCTCAAAATTCCCCTAATGGTAGTTGTCCCTGTAGATCCAGATCTGCTGAAGAAGTACAAGGCTGATAAAAATGCTGCTCCTTGATGGAGTTAAATATCACATTGTGTCCCACATAGCCGAGAAGGACACAACTAGGCAGATGTGAGAAGCCTTGGCAACGTTGTATGAAGGATCTTCTGAGCAATGGAATATGTACTTAGAGAAGAAACTAAGGATGGTGCATATGCAGAAGTGGGAGCGCATTGTTTCATTCCTGACTAGGCTTCAGGAATATCATGATCAACTAGCAGCCATGGGATCCACCCCTTCTCATACAACAATGGTGGGATTTCCTCTTAACGCGGACACTGAAGAATGGAAGGTTTTTGTCCAGAGTATCCTGGGCAGAGCAACCTTTCCAAGCTGGGAAGAGATGTGGGCTTCTCTTCATCAATAGGAGCTAAGGAGGGACCTAGTCAAGTGAAAACTTGACGGCAACAACAACAGTGGGTCAAAGACAAAGAAGGAGGAGGAAAATGTAGCCCTTACATCCAAGGGGCAGCAGGAACAGTAGAGACGGAAGAAGGACTTCTCGAAAATAAAGTGCTTCAGGTGTGGTGAACTTGGTCACTATGCAACGTAGTGTCCTTTGAAGAAAAAGGGAAAGGATGAGAAGTAGTGGTTCAAAGGGACAACGTGGGACTAGCAACAGTCAGGGTTTCAACATCAAGATGTATCCATACTAAACACTTTTTCAAATTTTGGATGTTTTCCAGTTGCTTCTCTTAGCAACTGAGTTGCAGTGCACAGTTAGTAGTGGCAGTGCTAGAAGCATATGCAACATTTGAGAGGGAGTTGCAGTACAGATGCAATGTTGATCATGGTAGGGTCAACAATGGTACAGTTGCAGCAGAAACGCAATAGTTGGTGGACAGCATGTCAGACATCAACAACGCAAAGGGAGATGCTTCAGAGTCAGAGCATTGTGTAACAGGGATATTTGCAAGAGCACATTCCTTGCTAAGAGGGAGTGTTGATTTGGGATAGCATTGGATGTGCTCCAAGTCTCAAACTTTGTGGAGAGGCTTAAACACATGTATTCGAGATAACCCAGAAATTTTTTGGGGAAATTCCACCCAGAGGAAGTTTTAATTGATAAATTAATTGTTTTTAATGGGACCCTAAGTATAAACTTAGGAAATTAAAATAATTAATGGGTATTAATCTAAATTGTTGGTGTAACTTTGAGAAAAAGCAGATCAAGTCAAAATGTAATATTATTCGTTGATGGAGATCTAATCTGAAGTCTCAACGAGAAGACTATAAGAAATAATTGAGGATCATTTCTCAAAATACACCGAGAGATCAAGAGATCAATTTTTTTGAAGGAGCAGTGCTCAGAGGAAAACTTTGATCGAGAGATTCTCATGCAGTTGAGCGATAGAGACAGGTTTGGTCATAGGATCTTCTCTAGGGCCATGAATACTCAGCAGAGAGACAGAGAAAGATGCAGATGAATCATCGCAAAGCCTAGAGAGGATGACATGGGGCCACAAAGGCCACACGCATAGGCAGCACAGTATTCCGAGTAGAATTCCGATTTTCAGCTGGGAGATTGAAGTTCGGAGTCGACAGGGCTGGAATTGAGATTTCTGAGGGTTGAATGACTCAGCAGAGGAGGTAACATAGTCCTTCATAGGTCCCCACATAGGCCTATGCAATCACTGCGCAGAGGCAATGCAGAATGTGTTGGGGTTTCATCAGTTCAGCTACCAGATCAGCCAGGACTTGCAAAGTGAGGTAATATCATAATTTGTCTTTCTTCTACCAAGTGATATTCTATGTACTGGATAGCCAGCAAGGCATCTAGAGATTTTATTCAGATATAATTGTTCCTTAATAATAAAACCCTCAAATCTGTTGCACCGCTTTTTCTATATTGGGTTTTTTTGGGGACATTTGTCTAAAAACAACGGTGTCATGTGTGATGTTTTTATTTTGATCAGTTTCTTATTTCGCATATTAATTTAATTTACTGAAGGTTGCTTCAATAATTTCTTCAGTATTTATAGAAGAAATATGCAAATAACTTGTTAATGTAATTTACAAGTAGGTGAAGTTAATCCAGTTTGTTGCAGTAGGATTCTAGATCTAGGACTTGGAATTTTCACATTGAGAACACCCCCCTTGAAGACACTGATGATGAAGTAGATGAAGATGGCTAAAACCTAAAAGAATGCTAGTGTTTGACGGAAACCCTAGGGAGACTTTTTACTCTTGCAAGTACAAGTATAGGGTTTGGGAGAAACCCTAGGAGTGGCCTTTGTATGAAAAAGGCCTAGTATGATTTAGAATTATACATGATATGATATGGATTGTAAGATACCGTTCAGCTACACAAGTACCTCACATGATCGGTGAGAAGCTCATACTAGATTCAAAGAAACCCTAGGAGAAGGGCATGCTGCATATTTAATGATCATCATATATATTGATGGTTGGATTTGGTTATTGATGAAAGAAGATAAAGGATACAGGTGGTATTCATGAGGATGCATCAATTCTAAAGATGATATTGATATATGATCAATAGATAATGATGCCTCTTGGCTAAGAGGGAGACATGATCAAGAGGGAGTTGTGAGCCTTCTCCAATCTACATTAAAGATAAGTACTTTCAAGATTCACGTAATTTATTTGTGAATTTATTCTTTTAGATTATTGATGATTCTTCCTACATGAGTATCTTGTTTGTTTCACTAACTTCTTGGATGAGGATGTGATTTATCTTGATAACTATCAAGATGTGAAGTAGTGTGGGAAGGGTTAGCTCCAAAAGGGAGTTGGTGCAAGAAAATGAAGGAGCGACTCTTTCATCTAGAAAAGAAAGACAATCCTACCATATAACAAGGTACACTTTTTTTTATTTACTTTGTTATTATTTATCTTGCTCTTGTATTGGGGTAACAGGTACATCTGATGATTGTGAGGACCAAGTCCTCTATATAGAGATTAAGGAAGATATAGAGCCATCCCATGACTTCAGTGACACATGAAGTAGACAAGAGCTTAGACCTTGAAGGAAGGATCCCGAAGAAGATTCCTATTCAGAGGGAGTAGATTGTTAGGTTGAATGCAACATTTTGATGAGATGATAAGAGATATATGTCCTTTATGCAAGGACCATTCTAGATGACAAGATACAATAGTATCAAATGCTTTTGTGATATCAAAATCATTTGTAATAAGGAATGTGTACTCGAATAGAGAGGATTGTAGCTCATGTTGTTGGATGCGCTATTTTGAGATGTATGTGAATATGGACTCCCCCAGGATGTTTAAGAAAGTATCAAACTTGAGGCCGCCTCGAGGCTTTGAGGCACGTGAGATAATATACATGATCACAAATTGAAGAAAGTTCCATATGGAATGAAGTTAGTCCTTGAACCTGGCATGCTTGGATTGATGGATAGTTGATGTAGTCCCCGACCTCTCTTCAAGATTGAAGGTATGCCTTTGATATTCAATTTCATGTATGCTTACAATTGATTTCTGATTGGTTCAGATCATCTTAATGTTTAGTGCCAGAGGGAGATGACCTCTGAACTCGGATGATCAACATCTTGAGATTAGCGATGTAACAGAGAAATGATGAGGACTTCCTCGTTAATGGAAGTATACTATCAAAGACTTTGGCATGATGATTTACACTGAAGTGGTTGAGAGAGACTCCTCTTCAAATCTAAATTTGATGGATCGTACGATGAGTTGGCAACCAAATAGATCCCTACCTAGTAGCATGTACTCCGAGCTTGATTGAGCATGGAGATGTATACTAGGTTTCCGCTAAACATATGTTGAAAACTATTGGTTATAGATTGAGACACACTGTCAGAAACTTGATGGATGCACCGACGCTAACTAAGACTAAAAATATTGTTGACAAGAAAAGCACATTTGGGTGTTGTTTTAGTTTATGTCTACCGTGGTTTCCTGGATGATTTCTTGGCATAGAAATTTATTGATTTGAGAGGCAGTGTGCTTTGTTGCTAGCATGGTTGGATATGAGATAGTATGATTGAGAAAGCTCTTTGGAGATTTGTTTGAGAAAATGTCGAGCACGACTATAATATACTATGACATATTATGGGACCTGGCAGAGTATTCCCCAGTTGGTATCCTACCCACAAGATGGGTTTGTTGGGATTATTTCTCCCCATCTGGCCAATGGGTTGAGGTGACCTGAGATAGGGATTGATCCTTACCATTTATGGTAAGTAGTATCTCGCTCAAGTGATGGGATGCAGGTATTCTACAACTTGACTCTTGAGGGTCAAGCTGGGAAGGATCAACATGCAACAGGATAGAGTGTGATCCTTACCTCTCATGGTAAGTGGATCTCGCCTATTGTCACAGAACAATAGGATAGAGTGTGATCCTTTCCTCTCATCATAAGTGGATCTCGCCTAGTGTCACAGGTCAGTAGGATAAAGTGTGATCCTTACCTTGTGGTAAGTGGATCTCTCCTATTGTCCTTAGATATGGGGTAGTAGCCAAAGCTCCCCTAATGATGATTCTTCTTCTTTAGATAGAGACATCATTGTTCAACTGACTCGATCAAAGGATAGATGAGTTGAGATAAGATGAGACGATATGGTTGTCTTATTGATGTAGTTGAGATGAAGGTCATAGGACTTGACCTGGAGACTAGTAGGGTTTGGAGGATCGATCTCTCCTACTGTCGGTTGTGGATTATTTTTCTTATATGGGATGAGTCTAAACGCTATGATGAAGCAACTGCTCGCCTTCTTATATTGATACTTGTACATCCATGATGAAATTTAAGATACAAAACAAAATTCCTCCCTAGTTGAGAGGGAGTGTTGAAATTTGAGTAGTTTCGGGATGACTTTCACAAAGGAAAACCCATCTACCCCAAGGAATGCCCAATCTACCCTAAGTGAATTTATATTGGTCAAAAGAAAAATCAAATGAATAAAAAAAATTATTAATATATTGGGCACTAGTCTTATTATTATTAATGTGGAAATTATTCATATATATTTAAAAGGGAAATTTAAATTCTCCCTCCAAATTAAAAGTCGGCCCCACAAAAAGGGACCCCATCGAATTGTATAATTTAAGCCTTAAAGACTCTCATATATCTCTCTGAATAAAAAGAATCGTATTGAATCATTGACTAAATTATACAATGACTCACATACATTACAGGTTCGTGTTCTACAATGATTCACATGCATTACATGTGCGTATTCTACAATGGTTCACATACTTTACAACTCAGGGGCTTGATTTTTTCCTATGGCTTGCACATTATATATCTTTGAAGGTTTGCATTATCTGTATGATTCATTGTGGCACGTAATCATATTTCTAGTTGCTGTATAGCTCAGGCTACATTCACTCTATGACTCAAATTATATTGTGATTACATTCTGGAGAGACTCGAGATTCTTGAGGAGTGATGACTCAGATTACTGTGGAGAGTTTCGTCATGTTTTAGAATGGGACGCATTTAACATTCTATGGATCATATATTTATGTGGCTCATACTGTGGTGACTCATTTCTCTACTATGATTCATTCTCCGCAACATTTTACTCATAGTCTTTGACTCGCTACATTTATATACACAGTGGTGGCTCGATTACTCACATTTACACAATGGCACAATTACCCTATTACACAACAAATTTATTGTGGCATTGCAGATCAGAGGCCTTGTCTATCAATTTAGAGGCATCGGCCCACAATGGTATGTATGTTGTATCAAGCTACCGTCTTCGCTCTACAGTTGTTTAACATCGTATGTCACATCGTATTTATACCTGCAACATCGATTTGTATATATGGCATCGTATTACTTATTCAATAGCTCGGTCTCCATTTCAGAGGGTTGTTTATACAATCATTTTCTTATGACATTGCTATACCCACAGTAGCCAACATATACAATAGCTTGATTACAAAATCCTAAGGCTTGCATATAGTAATTTCAATGGCTCAACTATGATGGGTCATCTATATGGTTTGACTTCGCATATCTTGAGTGTGGTTCTATGCATCGACTTTGTATATCTCTGACTTATCCATGATTGTGCACAATGTTTGGGGAAAAACTTCCTACAATGATTAGATGATATTGTCTCGTGCTTATTGTAGAAATGAAGAGGCCATGACCTTGTTTGATTGGTAAGGCCCTTATTAGTTATGTCAATGACCTTATAATTTGACAGTGACTTTGCGCTTATATGATGGCAGTAACTTTTGATGTCAGTATAACTTTGATGATTTTCCTTGACAGTGATGTCCTTTGATAGTGATAATACGAATGTTACTTTGATATGGCAGTGGTTGTCTAAAGATCCAGTTCACAAAGTAAGTTGTGAACTGACTTGGGTTGGCCCTAGGAGACCTGATGTGATTGTTGTATCTTGTTCACATTGTATTTTGTATCTATGTTGAACAATTGATGAATATCTATTAGAAGAAGAATTTGAATGGATTTCCCCCTTTGTGGAGTTTTTCTCTGGTCTCTGACCTAAATCATGGTGTCCCTATTTGTGCATTTTTTTCTTCTATTATTCCTTGTTGTTCTGCCACATTGTTGAAGTTATTGTTCTCTCTACATAATTGTTGTTGATGATGATATAATATTATGGGGTGAATGTAATGTAAAATTGTTGAAAAGTTTTAAATAGAATTATCTACAACAGAGAACAATGTAACCCTAAGAAAAATTAACACTATTGTGGAGGATCCGAGCCACCTTTTATATTGATGGAGGAATTTCAGATGGGGTCAACTTGTGTAAAAAGGAGGGAAGTCGACTTGTAGATGAAATTTGAATTTTGAAAAAAATGAAATTTTGAAGCCAAAAATTAACTACGATCAAAAGGACCAAATTAATTATGATATGATGCCCTTGAAAAATGATATCATGATTTGAGCAATTTTCTAGCCATAAATGATTTTCCACATCATCTCATTTTGAGGACTATTACCATAAGAAGGGGGCTTTGATCTTTGATCAAGCATATCTCCCCAACCGGGATGAACCACAAGACATGCCATATACCTTTGGAATCAACACGATGAGGAGAATCAAATGAAAATGGTCATGGGAGAAAATTCATTGATCTTCATCCTCAAAATATTCAACAAGTGCGGGGCTTCCAAGACATTTTGATTGTTGGAGTTTTCAACCAATGCAAATTTGATGAATATTAAGGGCGTTAAAGCATTGAAATTGGCATCAATGCGAAGACCATTCAACAATCTCCCCCTTTGTCATTGATGGTAACATACATACTCCCCCTTTGTCATTGATGGTAACATACATACTCCCCTTAACTCCATGCTTCTAACCTTCCTCTCTTGATTTCTCTCTCCCTTTGGTGTTAATGGAAAAGGGTTACTCCCCATGACGAAATGCCTTCCTTTGTCTTCCTACATTATGTCTTTCTTCCTTTGACTGATTCTCTCCCCATGAACTTCTATGCCTCTCATGGCTTGCCACAATTGATTCTACTTGTCACTATGCATCCCTTTGCAAATCTTCAATCTTGAAGGTTGATTTTTGCCACTTCATAAGCTAATTAATTTGTCGATGATGTTGACTACTTCCCACCTACCATCTATCGACATGTTGAATGGTAGATCTTCAAATCAACAATCATTGGTACTTAGACTCCCCCACTTCAACATTCGCAGGGAGTCAACAAGTTGGATTCTTCAAAATAATGTGTGAGCCAACAATGCAGTTGAATCATCATGAACCTTGACATCTTCTAATATGTTTGTTGATTTACCAGTCTTGTGCCTTTGCAAATCCTAAGAGCATGAATGCTCAGAATTTTCACTCACTTGATCTTCTTGTTTTTATTTTCTTCTCCACAATTTCTTGTACCGAATATCACTATTATCCTTCATATATATGCAATCACAAGCTATGTGTCCATAGTTACAACATTTGAAGCATTCTATATGGTACCTGAATGATGAAACCACTGACATATACTTTCCATTTGAGTATCTATCTTGTATTTTGGCAACATTACTTCTAGGGTTTTGATAATGCATGTGATAAGCATCCATGTCATAAGCTTTACAATCCCTAGCCTTGTGCCCAAAGTTTGTACATGAATGAAACAATAACTAAGAAATATACTAAGGTACCTGGATGAAACAACTTGTCTTGTTGTTGTTGATCTTCTGAAGACATTCTTCCTTAGAGGAGGTACACCCCTTTGTTGATCCTTGTCCTTGATTATTTCAGCATTACTTCTTCAAGAAACATCACTTTCAATCATCTTTTGTCCTTCAATTTGATTTGGCCTTCGAGGGATTTTACTATCAAGTTTCTCAGTCAACTTTGCTTTGTGGGGGCTTGGAGCTTTTGTCTTCATCCCATGGGGCTTCATTTTCTTCTTTCTCCTTCATCTTCAATCAAATGTTAACATTATTCTTCCTTCCGTCATATAACAATTTCTCCTTCTCCCCTTTCCTGAGCTTGTCTATTTCAGTTAGGGCAATGTCAAATCCTCTTTTCTTTTGAGCAATATCTTCTTGGAACCGACTTTTCAAGACTTTTCTTCTTCTTCCTCCTCCTCTACTTGATTTTTAGAAGGATGACCTTTTATGTTGCTTTGTAAAAATATTGCATTTGGTCCTTTTGCCTTTCGCTTTCCTTTCTAAGCCTATTTATTTCTGTTAAAGACGCATCAAGTTCCTTTTGCTTTTGACCAACATTTGCTACAGAATCCTCTAACTTCTTCAAGTATCTAATTTTGATTCCTTGCTTTCTTAAGATCACATATGGTGTTGATCAATTTTGCCTCCATGTTGACTATTACTTCATCATTGTCAGATTCTTCGACCTGAGAATCTACTTTATTTCAATCACGATCATCGTCATCTTCTTCTTCACCCGCATACTTTTTTCAGTAGAGGCTATGGAACTTCTTCCAGAGATTTTTTGCCAATGAACATTGATCTACTTTGACTTTTACAAAGTCTGGCAGAGCTCCTAGAATGACATTCATACTTTTGTATTGTACCTTCTAGATTCATTGTTGGATGTGTCTCTAAAAACAATTGAGTGCCATACATCATATCCTTGAGCTTGCAACTGGACTTTCATTTTGGATTCCCATATTTCATAGTTGCCTTCATCAAACTCAAGAGATGGTAGACCAACTTGATTCTCTTCAGATTTGGATACTACTGCAATACTAGAGACTTCCTTTCATCTTTTGGATGTGTGTTTCTTTAACTTTCCCATATTTGCACTTCTAAGATCTACCTTTTAGTTGTTAGGCAACAATTGAAGAAACTTACTTTGATACCAATTATTGGAAATAATAAGAGGGCGGTGAACCAATATTTCACTTTAATTAGTTAATTTAACATCACAGAGCATTAATTATCATAAACATCATATCAAAAGTTAAAACATAAGTTAGCATCATATCACATGAGCATATAACAACACCATTCAACAATGCACAACATTCAAGATAGTAGACATGAAATTTTTAGGTGGAAACTCTTCCGACGGAAAAACCATTGAATGCTTCTTAATATAGGTATTTTAAGTTTACATCAATAGGAAGCTCCAAATTCTAATATTTATAACATCAACTAAAGAGGCTCCAACCCCCTGGATTCACAGGTTCCAACCTAAATGACACTCCAATGCCCTGATTTACTAGCTCCAACTGGAAGGACGCTTCAATACCCTGATTTACCAAATCCAAATGGAAGGATGCTCCAACGTCCTAGTTTATTAGCTCCAACTGGAAGGACGCTCCAACTCCTTGGTTTATCAACTCCAATGGGAAGGATGCTCCAATGCCCTAGTTTACCAGCATCAAGTGGAAGGATACTCCAACGCCCTGGTTTCATCAGTTCTACTCAAAGGATGCTTCAACACCCTGCACAAGCTCCAACTTTCCCTAGTACCACCCTGCCACCATGCTCAACAAGCTACCAATTGCCCTGAAGGCTTTGACCTTCAATTCATCAGTGGACCACACTCCACATGTTCTCAAAATAATTCGTTAAATCTATCAATACAATGTCATTATCAACACTTCCTACTTACTCAACTCAACATTATGCTCTCATAAACAAACCCTGCACATACAACTCTTGCCAACAAAAGCCTTGTTTCAATAGTTTCAATAGTTTTGCTCAAGATATTTCTCTTTCAAACCTTAGTTTTCAATACCATTGCATAAAACTTCTGCAATAGAAACCCTAGCTCAACAACAAGAAAACCCTCAACATTTCATTGTTTAATTCTAGCATCTAATAGCATCAATGTGCTCTTGTATGCAGCGCAAATTCTATACATACCCTTATAGTATCAATTGCTTCAACATCTTGCCCACACTCATACTTTGTCAGAGATTAACTCAGTTGTTGCTTCTGAAATGTACTTGAAGTTGTCGTTAAAGTCTGTCAACGATATTCCTAAATATGTCTTCCTCTTACCTATATCCTCTCTATAATTATATGTCCTTGAATTCCAATACACTGATTGCTTCAGATTTCCCAAGTATTTTGCATGCACAACGTTCAAAACATTGCTTCATATTCATGTTGTTACTTTGCTTCTATTCAAATTTAGGAATACTCAACTTTGGATTCAACAAACTTACACAAATAAATTTCAGCTTAGTCTTGGAATGGGGCTTAAACAAGCCTTTCCAAAGATTAGTCATAGTAATGCCTTGCCTTTGAAACTGACCATTAAAGATCCTCATATCTAGTTTCTAACAAGCCCAATATGCTTTTGTCAGCATATCAACATATGTGAACAAAAACGGACTTTGGAAAACCCTAGAGAAAACCTCAAATCTTGAATTGATACATATCTTGAAATGACGCTTCAATCTTTGAAAGGAATAACACAGTGATGATTTATCTAAATGTTTGTTGTATTGACCCTTACAATGAATAGCTCAAATGAATCTGCTAACAATTGAATCTTCTCAGCCAATTTGTGCCAACAACTTATGAATAGACGAGCCTTGAAGTTGCCTTAAACAAGGACTGAAAAATGCAACACAAGTCATATACAATGCTAAGATCTAACCCACATTCTTCAATAATAATGTCTAAGGTGATATGCTTCTAGATGTCCCAACCCTTCAAATTACTTTAGAGAGAGAGCCAAATTAATCTATCATGGAGAGAGCCTAGGCACAAAAAAATTCTTCTAAAATAGTGATTCGACTGACCACAAATAGTGCAAGAGTATATCAATAGTTTTAACCTTATAATTGTCCACAACAAGGTTCACAAATATGGTATTAAGAGAGCCTAGAACCGGGTTTGTATCAAGCCACAAATGCTCATAATTCATGCCACCGAATAAAATTCAAAAGGGTTGAAGTGACTTCTAAACATGGTTGCCGAAATACGCCACAAAGAGCCTTAGAATAGACTTAAAAATTCGCAGAATATTCACATCAAAATTTATCTCCAAAGGTTGCCCTAGGTCTACTCCAGAATAGGCCTAAGGGAGCCTGAAAATTGTGCCTCGGGGAGGCCAATTAAACTACAGAGATATAGCCTCAAAGAACTATGTCCAACTTTAATGATGCTCCAGTCAATAAGTCGTAGAACAATCTACAAAAAGGTTTCAAAAAAGGTCTCAAATTAGGCTTAAAAGACCACCGAAAATTCAACCAAAAACATGGAATTTTAAGCCCAAGTGTGCCCTCCAGAAGGTGAATTAAAAATCACAAAAGATAATCCAACTAAGATTTCCATAGGAAACCAAATAATGTTTCCTCAAACAGATTCGTATTAGGGTTTGAAGTACCAACAAACGTTGCCTCGAAAAACATCCTTTTAGTTCAGATTTTGTCCAACAAAACTTAGGCCTCCTACTTCAAATTATTGTGTACACACCTAGCCTTATACATGCCAAGCAAATTTTATCCCTGCCACAAAAATTTAAGTAACCTTAGACGATCCAAAGAAGATCCACAATATGCTCAAAATCCAGCGAATAAGGTCTACAAAAGGGTGCTTAGAAACTTGTGCAAATATGCTACAGAAAGTGCTCATGTTCAAGATGGAAATGCAACTAAGTTGCTTCCAAAGTAGGCCTAATAACCTTAGAGGATTCTTGACACCCAACAAATAACCATATCCCATCAAACTAAGTCACATGGTTCTGGTTCTGGTTCGAAAATGAGTAGGTTTGATTCAAGTTGTTCAAATTTTTTGATGGGGTTCGCCATTAGGTTCATATATATATGAGATATCAGAGAAAATAGTAAGAAATCAACATCAATAAACATAAAAAATACTATCACGAACATGGAAACTGCAAGGATAGATTACAAGCTTGAGTTGTGACCTAAAGTTACAGGTTTTGATCTATGGAGTTTGTCAACGTCTATGAGGTTGGATGAGGTTCGCCAAACCTCAAAAAACTTTTAAGGTTCTCCAAAATTCGAACCTCGAGGTTGAGTTCGACAAACCTTGTGACATAGCCAGAAATACATAAATATTAAACCAAAATCTCCTTCAGACTTTCGACCTTTCGCTTGGGATAAGCTTGACTAAGCAAGGCCACAAAGCATATAGAAAATTAGACATTGATTTTTTATCTATTGTGGAGGATCCAAGCCTCCTTGGATAGTGATGGAGGGATTTCACATGGGGCCAACTTGTGCAAAAAGGAGGGAAGCTGACTATTAGATGAAAAAAAATATGAAATTTTGGAGCCAAAAGTAATTACAACCAAAAGGACCAAATTAATTTTGATATTATGCCCTTGAAAAGACTCCCAAATTTGATCACAAAATATTTAATTTAATCCTTCAATAAAAGTCCTTGGCCTCATGATTTGAGCAATTTTCTAGCCAAAAATGAGTTGTCACATCAGCTCATTTTGGGGACTTTGGCCACAAGAAGGGGGCTTTTAATATTTGATTGAACATATCCCCCAACTGAGAAGAGCCACCAGACATGCCATGTACCATTGGAATCGAAATTCCGAGGAGAATCAAATTAAGATGGTCGTAGGAGAAAATTCATTGATTTTTGTCCTCAAAATCTGCAACAAGTGCAGGGATTCAAGGACATCTTGATTGTTGGAGCTTCTAATCAATGCAAACTTGGCCAATATTAAGAGCGTTCAAGGATCGACATTGGCATCAATGACAATACCATTCAACACTTTCGATTTTGAACTAATGCATTTACTAACAAGCCATTATTGCAATTCATCACCTAACTTGACAATAAATTTAATTATCCAAATCACTCATGCAATGTATGTAGACACATGTTTTGGAACAACTACCAAAGGGTAGTTGCCCAATTATAGTGAACAAAAGTTACAAGATTCAAAAATGCTATTATTTTGAAGAGCAATTCAATGATTTTTTATGAATTGCTAATCAACGTCAGGTGAGAATTGATGTGATTCTTAATCAACATGAAACAAAGAATCATTGATGGTATTGTCCTTGCCACACTTCCATGGTGTTTTGTCATTGAAGATTAAGCTTTTTGAAGTTTCCCACTATGGTTAATTTTGGACATGTAAACAATACATACTACATTATATAATTCAATAAACAAATATTGAAGAAAAATCTATAAATTATAGTCACGATCTTTGATGTTAAATTCAAGATAGTATTTATTATTAGTATTTATTATTGTGAGTTGTGGTTTTATTGAATTGTAAATGATTTATTTAAATGTTAAAATATCCCTTTTATTTAATAGCCATTTTAACTATTTTATAAATAAAAATAATAATATCCAAGTATTATAACTTAAATTTATCAATTACAAATTAGTATTAGAATTTAAGCTAAATTTTCTTTTAATTTTTAATTATTAATTATTGTTGTTTAATAATAATTATTGTTGTTTAATGAAAATTTGAGAGAAGCTTCTAACTATATCGAATACATATAAAACATTCCCAACATACCAGCTTTGAAGACACTCATACAACTATTATGAGTTCATCATTCTCTATTGGCAGAGCATAATCCTTGTAATACGGAGTAAACATATTCTTTTGATAAGAATGGCCCTCGAGCTATAAAATTTATTTGTTCTCACTTTGAGAATACAGAAGTTGCCCGCGCATATTAAACACTCATAAATACATAACAACCATGCATGACCTAAAAACCACTTAAAATCTTTTGTGATACCACCCATGAAATTAAAATTTCGTGTGCATTTGATATATCAACTTACAAGTAGTGGTCATGTATGGCTAAGGGGTAATTCCGATGACCACATATCAAATAACTTGATTTTAACCGAAAAATCTAGACCAAAAAACGCACCCTTGTTTCCTCATCTCATCTGTTCTCTGTTTATAAATGCCTAGGCAAATTTCAAATAAACACATTTTAATTGTTAAAAGAGGAAGGGAAAAACCTCAAGATATATGGTAAAACTGAAAAATGGTGAAATAAAATCACTACATAAACTAATGCAAACTGAATTAAAGTTTCTCACATTCCTTCGCATCTTAGGGCAGCAACCTCATAAGAGAAGATTCTAACAAAAAGTAACCTAATCTCAAATTCCCCCCTCAACCAAAATCCAATCAACTTCTATCAAAAATAAATCCGATTCATTTTCAGATGTAAGCCCGTATCAACCAGCGATATGCAACTTCCAACAAACACCTTGCTGAAGCAGCAATGTCACTAAACATCGTAAGATCATAAGAAAAACCTTCTCCGACTAGTGTCCATGTCTGGCTGTTAAGAAATATTCAGTAAAACAAGGTCAGCAAATTAAAAGATTAAATATGTCTCGCTATTCAGAAATATCCAGTAAAACAAGGTCAGTAAATTAGAAGATTAAATTTTGTTGGCTTTTCTTTTAATATAAATTGGCTGTCCATCAAATATAAAGAATAATTGAACCTGTAAGAATTTTTGTGCAATCAGGAAAGGAACTTAAAACACGTCACTATACCCCAATAAACATCATTATCAAACATTACTCGAAAATTTGTCTGACAAAATTAAATACCTTGTGAACCCATTCATATTCTCCGCCTTTTGTATCGAATGTTCCATGCTGCAAACTAAGCAACTTCAATGTGAAACGTGGACCACATTCCTGGACGACAAGAGATTTCAGAGATATTAGATCTTGCTATGGAGCCTTCCCAGAATCTTCAACGATTTTCTACTAGAAATTTCTGAGAGATCATATATTAAAATAGAACTTTTACAGCACTACTGAAAAGGCCAACATCTATCATCCATGAAAAGACTTCTTGCATAGATAGACCCTTGGTCAGCCTGTTAATATAATTATTTCATATTTCATCCAAGTGTTAGAACTCTAACACCACTCCCAACATCGAACACCAATTTTTTATTTTAACCATCCCGGAAACTTAGTGGAACATTGATATATACACAACTCTCATTTGTAATATTTGATCATTTTTTCACTCTTTATAACAGTGATTTTCTTGCGATCACCATCAACTGTAGCACATTCTCGTTCTTGGGTTTTGTTCCTCTTTAGCGCTATTATACTCGCTGGTTTTCCTGTCTCCTAGGGCTGCACTAATCTATCTCTACCCCGTTTCTGTTATTCATTTCTTTTATTGCAGAATTTGAATTTGTTGGTTGGTTACATTCGACCCTCTCGCTATTTGTCGTAAACCACAACATGGAATCAGAACAGGAGTGAACCTTGTTAAATTTCTAATTACAGCCAGATTTATTTTCTCGCGGCAATTTATTTATTTACCCAAATAAATACTGAATCACGGAAAAATAAAATCATGGTATTTTTAACTTCTAGAATTAAATATCTGCAGCGGAAATAAACTAGAGAGATCAATCACACATTGCAGAATAGTTCACCCAAAACAATTCTCCAACAATTAATTATCTGGAAAATCTGGGTTTTTCACCCACAAAGATGCAAGGAAAACTACAAAACCAGAACCTGTAACACGACTCCTCATAATGAATTTGTCCCAAGGAACTCAGCCTCTAGGAAATCAGCCTCTGGATGAAATCATCCTGGAGAACTTGGCCCAAATACTCAGCCAGCAACTTGACGTGCACCCTCCTTGCATGCCACTGATGCGCACTAGGGAATCTCAGCCCTCCAGCAACTCGGCCTCCTCCAGATAAAATCAATCTCCCTCCAACAACTCGGCCCTGCAACCTCCTCCAACTCAGCTCAGCCAGCAACTTGATGTGCGCCCTCCTTGCATGTCACTGATGCCCACTAGGGAAACTCAGCCCTCCATCAACTCGGCCTCCTCTAGATAAAATCAATCTCCCTCCAACAACTTGGCCCTGCAATCTCCTCCAACTCAGCCTCTTTGTCTCGCCCAAATCCATTCACACTTCTCCTTCTCTGCACTCCTGGTCCACAAAACCACTTGCACTTAGAGAAAATCACTCACACTTCTCCTTCTCTGCTGAGCTCAAATGCTCTAGCGAGTTGGTTACAGCAGCACGCTAGGCAGGGAAATGGGCAAGTTATCAGGAACCTCAAAGCAGTGATTCAAAACACTTTTCCACCTGGGTGGAAGCCCCGTTCCGGGTCCTCCAAATGACAGGCTCGTTGGGGGAGGCAACAAGGGGCATCCATTTCCGTCAGTTGTTGGAATTGGAATGGGTCTTTTTGGGCATCGCCGCGTCTATTATTTGATGCTCTTCAATTGTTGGATATCTTATTCATCACCGAGACGCCTGAGAGCCCTGTTCGACCTCTCCTAGACATTACAGGTTACCATAAGTTTTCAACTTGTAGGCAGGAGACGAAGAGTTTTGGTGGTATCAAAGGTTTTGGGGGAGTTGCTTGCTTCATCAAAGATTCCTTTCAGAGCAAGGTTTCTTTGGTGGTTGCGGATGAGTTTGCGAGGTTTATGTGGGTTCGGGTTCGGGTTCGAGGGGTCTCTCCTCTCCCCAGGGACATTTACATTGTTGTTTGTTACTTCCCTCCTACTTCTTCATCATATGCCATTCATAATGGGCCTGGCAGGGACCCCTTCGTCGATTTGTATGTCGGCATAGCCCAGTGTTCAGCAGTTGGGTAGGTTATTCCTCTAGGTGACTTCAACTCCCACACTAGAGCCCTCCAGATCCCTCTTCACAATCGGTTTGAGGACGTGTACTGCATCCAGGAGATCGATCCAGAGTCAGTGGGATTTCACAGGATGTCTGATGATGCGTTGGGGCCCCTTACTGCCTATGGTCGACATCTTTTACACTTGGGTGAATCTCAAGAGCTGCTGATTCTTGATGGCCTCTTGCGTTTTCCAAACTCCTGCTTTTTCACATGTCGGCCTCATGGTGGAGGAGCAAGCGTTGTTGATTATGTCCTCTCTACCCAAAACCTCCTCCCCTTCATTCATCACTTTTTTGTTTCCCCCATCCCCTTAGCTGACCATGCTCTTCTTTCTTTCTCTCTTCGTGCTAACAAACCCCCCATTCTCACCCCACGTCCCCCCAAGGGCTCACCACATACTACTTTTTGTTTTGATGAGGGTGACCCAGACATCTTCTCTTCCCACCTTCGCCAGATGCTCCCCTCCATGGACCAATTCTCACTATTTGACTCTGCATCGACCAAGTACAACTGTCTCTCATCCATCATTTTGGATGTTGCCCTTAAGTCCTACCCCCACTCTCATCGTCCCACTTCCACCTCTCATAAACCCAAATCTTGCCCTATGAATCGACAATATGATGAGGAATGCAAAGCTCTCCACCGCTAGCTTCGACATGCATTCATCCATACTCACCCCTCCTACCCCAATATTAAAGCCTCATATCGTCACCTCCTCCGTCGCAAGAAACGTCTCTTTGTCTCCCAAAGAAGACGCGACTTGTGTACCTCTCTTGCTCACTCCCCTAGACACTTTTGGTGTACTGTCCTCCCCCACCACTCTCCCCTCCCCTCCGACCTTAACCCCCAGTCCATGTTCGCCCATGTGTCCACCCTCTATGACATCCCAGGGCAACCCTAGATTCAGGTGACCTCTCCGCCCTCTTCAGGTTTCGTATTCTATGATAGTGACATTAGAGAGGCCATTTGGGTGATGAGGATGGTTTCTAGGCAGAGTTCTTTAAACACGGTCTTCGTGCTCTGGTTCCCTACTTGGTTGATCTCTTCAACCATGTGGTCTGTACAGCTTTCCCATCGACATGGTCTCAACACATCATTCACCCGATACACAAATCAGGGCCCAACTCAAATCCCAACAATTATAGGACTATCATGGTGGGCCACACATTCTCCAAACCAAGGTTGCGGGGAAGCTTCCCCCGCCCCCCAATCCCACTCCCAAAATGCGCTCCGTTCGGGAGCTCTTTGCGAGCGCTCGAGAGCGCGCTTCCAAGCCTAAAAAAATGCTCCCCGTTTTTTCGAGAGCGTTTCAGGGAGCGCTCGAGGAGCGAACACTCCTCGAGCGCACCCCCATTAAAAAAACGATTCAGGAGCATTTTTTTTAATGGAGGGAGCGGTCAGGGAGCATTCGCTCCCGAATGCTCCCTGGCACATAAAAAAAATTCGGATGGCAAATTTCCAAATTTTTTGGGAGGGAGGGAGGCGGAGGTTGGGTAAATAAAAGCCCACCCTCCTCATTTGTTTGTCATTGTTTTAGTTTGAGAGTTGGAGAGCAAGAGCTTGAGAGTTGGAGAGCAAGAGAGCTTGAGAGTTTGGAGAGTGGAAGTGCCAAGGAGAGAGCAAGGAGAGAAGGAGAGAGCAAGGAGCAAGCTGCAAAAGAGCAAGAGGAGGATTGAAGGAGTCAGGAGTCAGGACAAAGAGATAGGACTTTTAATCTAGTTTTTTATTTTCTATATTGCATTTTTAAGTTATTCAAAAATGAAAACTTGAATTTTTTTCTCAATGTTGCATTTTAGTGTGTTGAAAAGTGAAAAATTGAATTGTTTTTTTCCTATGTTGCATTTCCTATTCCCATTTGGCATTCCTCCATTTTTTTTGCAGGCTAGAAACTTGAAACTTGAAACATCATGGCTATATGGCTAGGGATTTTCTTCATATTGATTCCTCCTCTTCTCTAATGGGCCTCTTTCTTCTACTCTCCAAAATACTACTCTCCATCTTGGTTGGGCCAACCTGTGCCTGGAGGTGGGGTTAGGATCAAACCTCACACAAATCCAGAGGTACAAGAGAGATACATGAAGGCATTGGACAAGTTGATCCCCGACAAGGAGGAGTGTGCTAGATTGTGCCTTGAATTAGACAGATACTTCAGTTGCACTGGTAACTTTGGTTCTTTCCATGCAATGGAAGAAAGAGACAGATTTGATGCTCTCACATGGTGGGAAGCATATGGCGGCATGGGACTTTTGCCAAAGTTGGCAAAAAAAGTTCTCCAACAAGTTGTGAATACTTCTTCTGCAGAGAGGTGCTGGAGCACCTACAACTTCATACGTAATGTGAGAAGAAATAGGCTGAATGAAAACTGAGTTGAAAGCTTGGTTTATGTACATTACAACTTTAGGTTGTTGAGTCATCACTGTGATCGGGCATGTGAGGATCAATCATATAAAGTTTGGGACAACAACCTAGAGGATGATAATTTGGAGGACGACACTGTACATATGGAAGAATTGGAAGCAGAACTTTTGAAGGATGATAATAAAGCATCAGCAGCCATGCCACCGCCACACACAGGGCCAGTCCCACCATCCAGTAGGAGTGCGGGTGCTAGTGCCAGTGCTCGATATCCAACTATTGTTCCTTTGCAAATTCAGCCTCCACCTACATCCTCACGTTGCCCTCTGCCTTCTAGTCATGGTCGTGGTACTCTTGAGAGTACTAGAAGACCACCATTGCCTCGTGGTTCTCACAAATTAGACATTTCTCGTGGGCGTGGCAAGGGGCCAGCCAATAGATAAAATAGTTTGATGTTTACTAGTCTTTTCTATTTTCTAGTAGTTTTTAACTTTTATAACTGTTGAACAGTTGAAACTTGACTCTTTCATATTTATTATGATAATTTTTGTAAACAATATATGACAATTTAAGTTTGAAGTTTGAATTTGAAAGGTGAAACTTTGAAGTTGGCATTTATAAGTTTATAAGTCATTATGAATTATGAATATGATGCTTCATGAAAGTTATATGGTGATCAATGAATCGATGATGATAAATGTTATATATTGAATTTTGAAATCAATGAATCACTGATGATAAATGGTATATATTGAAATTTGAAATCAATGAATCAATGATGATAAATGTTATATATTGAATTTTGAAAGCTTGAAACCTTAAGATTGATGATTCGTGAGACTCAAGAGTCAATATGTTGTATGTTTCCAACTTGTGGGCGTGGTTGATGAAGATTATAACTTCTAGATGATTGATGTTATATGATTCAATCTATGTTTTTATGTTTTTAATTTCTAATTCATCATTCTACATGCTTTTTTTTGACATTTATGCATCAAAATATAAAAAATGTAAAATATATATATATATAATGCTCCCCAAAACGCTCCGGATCGGGAGCTTTTGAAAATGGCGCTCCCGCTCCCAAGTAACCATGCTCCAAACTATATGCTACATCCCTCCACCTCCAAATCTCCAAGAAGCTTGAGCGGAAACAACTTAGAGATAGAGGAAAGGTTGGATTTCGACCTGAACACCAGACTATCGACCACATCCTTACACTTAGGGCCATCATTGAGGAGGCACGAAATCGCTCTTCGAAAGTCTATTGTTGTTTTGTAGACTTTCAAAAAGCTTTTGACTCAGTCCCTAGAGAAGCATTATTCCAGAGACTCAGAGATATTGGCATCTCAGAGACCCTCTTGTCAGCCATCATGCGCTTATATGAGTCGGTCCTTGGTCGTTTGCGCACAATACATGGGCTATCAGATTTTATCCAGAGCACTATTGGGGTAAAACAAGGTTGTCCCTTGTCCCCCACACTATTTGGGATCTATATTGATGAGTTGGAGTCCTTGCGTGAACACATCCAGGACGATGATGGTTGTCTTCTACATCATGTCTTGATTTCTATCTTGTTGTTTGCAGATGACGTGGTCCTTCTAACCCCATCGCTTGACGGATTGCAAAGGCAGCTAGATGCTTTGTCCCTTTTCAGTGATCTTCGACAGTTAACGGTTAACCTAGGTAAAACCAAGGTTATGATCTTCAACACGTCGAAGAAGTTCCTCTATGACCTCCATTTCTTTTTCAGAAGAGAGGAGATTGAGATCACCAGCGCATACACCTACTTGGGGGTACTATTCACAGGACCTCGCTTTAGCTTGCGGCCTACACTCCAGCCTTGAATCAACAAGGGCTATGGATCCTTGTCCCTTCTCGAGAGACAATGTTTTCAAAATCATTTTCAGGACATATCAGCCAAGATGTCACTGATGGACAGTCTTGTTCAACCCACAGTGCTATATGGCTCGGAGGTTTGGGGTCCTAGCTTACTAGAGTCTGATTGGTCTTCTACAGAGAGTGCAGATCACCCTTCTTCGTCGCATCATTCGGTGCAAGCAGAAAACTCCTCAGCCCATCATTCTTGCAGAGTTTGGAGCCCACCCTTTTCGCCTTGAGACAGTGTTTAGTATCATCTCTCTTCTTCACCATGTTTGGGGTTTTGCGGATACAACAAAGGGGCGGGACCGATATCCACACTTGGCCTACCTTTCATCAAAGTCCATTGCAATAGCGAGTCCTTCAGCTCGATCCCGATGTTGGTATGCTGGAGTCTCAGATCTCCTTGCTTCAGTTGGTATCAAGATAGACCAACTCCCTCCATTCAAGTATTCTTTGTGTGCACCGGGCCACCTCCTACCAACCAAACAAGAGATGAATAAAATCATCTGAGAGGATATTTACAGGAAATATGTACAGGTTACTTGGATAAACCCTCAGGATGGGTTACGTCCGAAGATGGCTTTCTATGTTGAGCACTTCATGTTGTTGAGAAATGAACTCATTGTTCGGCCCCATTACACGCTTCGTCATTGGATGCACGCACTTCGGATTCCCTTGGGTCAGATCAGAGTAGGTTTTCATAAACTGCGGATTGAGACTAACCATCAGATTGCACAGTTAGATAGGATTTTCCAGTAGTGCCACCTCCGAGAGACTTAGTGGGAGGAGCACTTCATCTTCCGTTGCCCCATTTACTATGAGATTCGTGGGAGATTACATTGCTTGTTCAGAGGGATACAGAGCTTATCTAGCTTCTTTCGATACCCAGACCGGAGATGTCTAGCCTTGTGCATACAGGAGGCCACAAGACTTCACACACAGATTCTCCAGCCTCCTCCTAGAGAAGATCTTGTGCAACGTATTACGTCATTTTTTTACAGTGCTCCCGTCAGGAAGAGACACGAAGCAACAAGTTAATAACATTGTTGCCTCAGACTCTAGATCAATGCGGGCTAAAGGGGCCATCCCCCTAGCACAGTGTAGAAATTTATACAATATGCATGTATGTCCTGGATTCTCTTGATCTAACAATATGCTATTGTTAAATACAAAATCGCTTTTACTTATCTTTGCGGAATTTAAAACACAATCGTCAATACAATATCATGAAGAAAGATCAATCACACACAACACAGATAATTTACCGGGGAAAGCTTATAGCTAAAAACCCCACTATCTTCTATTGTATATTATATCATGGATCATGAAACAATTAAATACAAAGCTCTAATCCAAGAGCTCTCAGTACATGAGCTAACTGTCTCACACTGTCATACAAAAATTGGCAAGTTTCTTAGCCAATTTACTGCCTCCAGACAACCTGCCTCCACTGCACAATCCCTACTGATAGCAATCCCTGAATGAGTGCAATCTTGCCTGCCTTGACTGTGCAATCCTCATGGGCACATCCAATGTGTGTGTGGTTGCATGTGTGCAACCGGATAATGTTACAACTGATAGTTTACTTCCCTTTCACCTAGAACTCAATTGGGTCTCCACTAGATCTAACATGCATGCAGTTAATAATAGTAAATCTTCAGTTGCATGTGAGACCACTGATTGTGAATTAATTAATAATTAATTCACTTGATCTCTCACTGGTGTATCTTCAGTTACAACTATCACAATTGAATTTAACTCACTTAACTGAGTTAAACCACTTTACAACATGCATAACTGCACTTCCAACTCTGTTACAACTTCGAATCACTCAGTTACAACTAAGTCAACCTGCATGTCCCACCAACCAACCACTTAACTCGAAATTCCTTTAGCTAACTGATTTGCCACTTCAGTTAACTATTTCCAAGTGCTCATTGAGAATAGAATATAGTTTATTGTCCAACTAATATTAAGGGATAATAATAGTAGACATGCATCTATAACTAGACATGCAATCTATAAATAGAATTTGCACATACATCTATAAATAGACATACACCTAAAAATAGTTTGAGGCTCCATCCTAGTGTAGATGCTTCATTTTCACTAGGATCTTCTTGTTGAATCTCAACACATAGGGACCCCTAAGTCATTATCTGAACAGATCTCTTACTAGCAGGCAGTTGAGATCGCCTATTCATTAGCACATATCACTTTTTCTCGGCAGCAGCGTAACAAAGGCTCCATATCCTCCCCTAGCCCTCCCTCGAGACAACACTCCATCTTGAGTTTTTTGCATTTGACCTCGAGTGTTAGGAAAGGGATTTAGTGGACCATTATCTTGTGCCCTCTACACTTGGAGTCCAGGACTTTCCTCATTCTGGTTTTCAGGCATTATGTTTTTCTTGCTTTATTTCTTATTTCTTGTTGTTTATATAGGAGACCCTTTGGTACTCCTCCTTGTATCGACATCATTGTACTCTACAGTCCCATTGACCTACTTTTGTGGTCATTCGTTGGACATTAATATAATTATCTTATCTTATCTTATCTGCACTCTTGGTCCACAAAGCCACTTGCACTTAAAGAAAATCACTCTCTAAATGACGACTCAATCACACACACGTGTCTTCACCTCAATCACACACTTGTGTCCTCACCTCCTCACTACGCTCCCTTTATAATCAAGTCCAAATCTCTATCCCTAATCTCCCTAGTAGAATCATCTTGGACATCAACAGTTGAGATTATTTCTATGTCGCTTAAATAATTAAATTATTTGTCCTTAAAAAATGATTTAATAGAAAAAAAATTGACTCTAAATATTGTCCCTTTCCTAAGTTAAACTTAGGGAAGAAATAAATCACTGACTCCACCAAGCAAGCACCAAAAGAGGCAAATAATGTCTTCCACATGATAAGACACAAAACCTATGTAGAAGACCTTCCAAAGTTAACACTAACTTCAACAGACCTCCCTTAATTCAAAAGCTGGTTAAAGTTTTCTTTTTGGGCTGATTATGCTAGTGCTTTGTGACCAATAGTTGCATGAACAAGGTTGTCTAACTTGAGGAGTCTTTTGGTCTGTTTCATCAGGTTAATGGCTAGAGAAGGGTGCCTTGTTTGAGACATCTAAGTCTGACTTACACACTTATTTTTGGATATCTTTTGCATGTTTATCCTAGGATTGGAAAAACCAGTGTGAGCATTTCCCTGCTGCTTTTTCCAGCTGCCCATTCTGAGGAATTTTAAAGATGTAACAGAGCTCTATTTTGGGCTGATCTGAGGCTATTTCACAGGTGGCCTCACTAGGGTTTTTGGGACTATGGAACCAGGGTTTCAGGTCAGCTTCTCATTCAATTCAGCGAGCTGATCAAAGGCTGTTTGGCTGCTGGTGTCACCATTTTGTTGTGACCACTGAATGTGGGTTTCAGCTCATTGTTTTCACTCAGTTTAGCAGCTGATCCAAATGTTTTTTGCGAGTGAAAAAAGTAGGATTTTTTAATCATCTCTTTTTTTAAAGGTTTTGTAGGGTTTTAACCCTCCTACAAGGACATACTTCAGAAGTTGATCTGAATATTCTCAACTACTGGCACCAATTAAGAATTTGTTGCCACTGCGGCAGAAAGGTTTTTGGATCATCACTTTTTCTAAGGTTTTTTAGGGTTTTAACTGTCGACCATTGTTTATTAATACTGTGGATAATCCTGAAATCTCTTCAATAAATGAGAACCACAGAAGCTTAAAAACCATTGTTTAACTGTCCTTCAGGGCCTGTGCTCTGTGGAATTTCTTTTTTTGAAAGATAATAGTATCTCTCACTCTCTTGGATCTATAAAGAAAAACATCTGAAAACATCGCGGAGGCTGCTTCTTTGTTGTTGTTGAACCTATGGACTCTCAATGGATGCTTGCTTTGATTAAATGGGGCTGACTATGATATTTAGGCAGATCAAATAATTCTTTGAAGTGAGGGTTTATGGATGTACCTAGGAACAACACTTCCTGCAGATGCTCACGATATATCTCCATCAGTTTCGCATCTCAAAATTCTCGAGCAAACAAATGGGCCCATATTTCAGCATCTTGTATATATGATCCTTTAACGAAATTCTTATTCAAAGTCTCTTAAATCCTGAATACTAGATCTGATTTATATCCCAGACAATTTTTTATAACCCATAAAGTTAATTAACCCAGTAAATATTTTCTGAAATTCCTGAGTACACCGGTATTTTAGCAATAATATTGACAGCAGAAGCACAAGTAGAAAATCAATAAAGCAGAAAATTAAACCCTCCAATTTATCCTCCACTCTTATTTCTCAAAATAAATAAGGACTCCCTTGCAAGAAAAACTGTCCACAAAGAAATACAGAATTTTATAGCAATTGAAACCTCAACATTCAGCTCCCTGGAAAACCAGAACAACACCCACACATCCTTAATCTCTCCTACCGATCATACATGCGGCCCAAATTTAGCTTATCCATCACATGCGCGGCCTGCCTGCACAAGTCCTCAGCTCGTGTGACTCTCCTAGAGCTAGATTTCGGCCCCTGTGAATCTGGTGCTCAGCAACTCATAAGGACTTGACCTCCATGAAGTTTTCTTTTGCGGAATTTTCAGCTACAAACTTTCCTTCTCTTTAACATTGAGTCTCTCACTCCTTAAGAAAATCTCTCTCTGAAAATCACTTGCAATTGTAACGTGTCTTCCTCCTTCCCCTAGGTTGTCTTTATAATTCTTCATTGAGCTAAATCTATAACCCTGATTTCCAAAGTGATAGATCGCTATCCCACTTGAGATCAATAGTTAAGATTAGATCTAGATCACTAAAGTAAATAATTTACTTTTCTTTACAAAATATTGGCCCAATAGCCAACATTAATCAATTAATAATCAATGTGATTTTCTTAAGTTAAACTTATGAAAAATATCATAATAAACACACTCAAAATGAGTAAGCTCCTCGGAAGGTCTTGGACTACTCCTGCATGCCCCTATGCAGAAGTATTTGTCCATCATCAACACTCCCTCCTAGCAAGGAAGTTATTCTGCATCACTCCTAGCTTATCTCCGTAGAAGACAAACTTCCCCTTCACCATGGGCTTGGTGAGAATGTATGCATCCTGCTCATCTGTGGAGATATATTGAAGCTTCACAACTCCTCTCTGCACCATGTTTCTAATGAAGAGATATTTGATCTCAATATGTTTGGACCTGTCATGAAACACTGGATTCTCTGAGAGTTTTATTCCAACACTTGACCAAATAAACAAGTGAGCAACTTGTGAAGTCAAAGAGCTTCACAACTAGCAAAATTTGTTTCCATATTCTCTACCTCTACTAAATTGAGTGCCATGGAAGCCTGCTTCATGATGAACCAAGAAATCACTATTGACCCCAAGCCAAAGCAACACCTTGCAGTGCTCTTCTTTTCCACTACAATTCACCCCAATATGTATCTATATAGCCCTGCGGCTTTACTCCACCACTTCTGACATACAAATCTAGCCTAGTGTTGACTAGATACATCAAAGAACTAACTAGTTGGCTATACAAAATGGGATCCACCAACTCTAAATCCGAAGCATTTAGCTTCTTCAAATTAGTGATCATAGGTGTAGACATAGGCCTACAATCCACCATCTCGAACCTCCTCGAGATATCAACTACATACTTTCCGTGTCTCGAGAAAACCTCGCTAAACTATTTCCACACTAAGTTACCAGAAACACCTGAAGAATTTGTTGAAAACGCGTATCCTCATTTCCGAAACGGAAATGGAAACGATCCTTGTCCAAAACGTCGTAAAAACATTTTTGTGTCGTTTCAAACAATGTTATCGGAACCGAACCGGTCATTGAACCGGAAAACCTTGTGGACCAAGAACCGATCAGAACCGGACCGGAACATGAAAAAAACGGGAAAAAAAAAACCGGTTTACCAAAAACACAAAAAATATTCATATTTTAAAGAAAAAACAGATATATTCATGTGCATCCATATGAATCCAAACCATTTATACACAAATATGCAAAAGTTCTCATTTATATAGCACGTAATAGTGCATACAACCAAAATAGCACTTAGTAGAAAACATTGTTGAACCAAAAATGTTACAAACATCAAGAAGCAGGGTCTAAAAGGCCTTTATAGTCCAAAATAACATCATAGATCATAGTATTATACTAAAAGCTACAACTACAACAAATCAATGATCAAATCATCAATCATCAATCATCATCAAAATCATCATCATGATCATCCTCCTTATCCTCGTCTGAAGAATGAGTAGCATTATGTCTGCAATGGAATTATGGCTTGATTCCCATGGCCCTTGATTCACCCTCTAAAATTTTGGAGAAAATCAGCTCCAAAATCATTTGAAATCAACTATGTAGTAGTCCCAACAAAATAAAATAAAAAAATTTCCACCAATTGCAAAAACCACTGAAGAAAACCCAAAGATCTCTGGAAAAAAAAAAAAAAAAATCTTTCAAGTAGCTCAAAAATCTACAAACCCAACAACTCTCCACGACTCCAATCAACTCTTCAAATCTGCAAAAAATCTCCCTCAAAACAACCCTCAAAAAACTCTTTGAATTCTCTTCACCAAACTCAACTCAAGAATTGCAAGAGACTCGAATGAATAGCGAGTGAAATAGAGGGGGTGGAAGTGTTTAAGTAGCTTTTGGGGGGGGGGGCTAGGGTAGCGTTAATAACTAGGAAAAATAATAATTTCATGCCTAGGCTTGTGAACCGATGGAACCGATCTCCGAACCAGTCTGAACCAGACCGGTATGGAACCGGTCGGTTCGATGCCAAAACCGGCTGGTTCGGTACTGAACCGGTCATTTCCGGTTTGGAGGGCCGGTTCGAACCTGTTTTGCCTCCAAATCAATCAGACCAGCTGGCTTTCTGAAACCGGTTCGGTTCCGATAACACTAGTTTCAAAAAATCGGAAACCTTGGATTTGGAATTGGATACGTTTCCAAATGTTTTTAATTTTTTTGGATCCGTTTCCAGAAATCGTGATTGGTATCCACCCTTAAAATGTTAAAAAGTGTGAAAATTTGTATAGTCATAAATAAATAATAAAAACTACTCAGAAAAAGATAGATGTTCAAAAATACAAATAGAAGGTTTGATGAATGTCTTCGTAAAGAGTTTTATTTAAGCAATTAATTTTCAATTTAGTTAAGATTTTGTTAATTGTCATTGATTTTGCTCTTCATTTCATAAATCCCTCCAATACAACAAATGTTCTCTAGCCAATCTTTTGCCTGCATATAGTCAAGAGACCAAGCTAATGTTGAGAAGATTGAAATGTTCAAATAGGTCTTGACAAAATATCCCAATGATCCCATGGGCCTTTTAATTTCCATGCAAGGAAGATAGGTATCATCTGCCATGCATGACACGTTCTTTGAAGGAGTTGGACCCGAAAGCCCAAAGCCTATAGCATTTATGTTTACATTACTAATGATGATGATAATATGTTGAATGTTATAATAATCACTAATGATGATGACAATGTTTATGCTCAATTGATGATGATGATTTGTTTATGTTGAATTCATGATGATGGTTATTTATTTTTAGATAATCTAGATTCTAAAAGATGAATGGTAATATGAAATTATTATTTTGTTATATATATAGATATATAGTTTCCATGTCGTATTGTATCCAGATTTTTTGAAAAATTGTCATTTATGTTTCAAACCCTGGATCTGTGTCCGTTTCAGTGTAACTTAGTTTCCACATCTCCAATCCCAAAAAGTAGTGCATCATTTTGATGTCCTTCATCTCAAACTCCAATGTCAAATCTCTTTACACATTTGGATGAGCTTCCTAACCCTGTGAGAAACGGGTCATCCACATAAAGTATCAAGATGAGTGGATCATCACCACCTAGTATGGAGTACATGTTGCAATATGCCTCACCCTTGGTGAAGCCCATGCTTAGAAGATACCCATCAATCCTTGAGTACCATACCCCCAGTGCTTGCTTAAGTCCGTATAATCTTTCTTCAATTTACATACATGAAAATATCTCCCATGCAACTAAAAGCCCTAAGGTTACTCAATGTACACCTACTCCTCAATAACTACATTGAAGAAGGTTGTCTTCACATCACTCTAATGTAGCCTCCATCCCCTCTTTGAAGCAAATGATATCACAGCCTTAATAGAAGTATACATGGTGACTAGAGCAAATGTCTCCTCATAGTGTACTCCCTCCTTGTGGGAGAACCCTCTTCCCATGAACCTCGCCTTATATTTCCTAATGTTGCCATCTATAGCATGCTTGATCTTAAAGATATACTTGGAGCTAACCACTAACCTTTTGGCCTTGGTATAATATCTCGCACATCATTCTTCAAGATGGAGACATTCTCCTCCACCATCGCATTCCTCCAAACCTGTTGCTCTGTTGCCTCCTCAAAATAGGTAGGCTAGGAATCTATGATGCTACTTACAAGAGCCATGTAACTGGGAAGCTTCATGGGATGCCTGTTCTCCCTGAAACTTCTTCTAGGAGCCTCCACATGCTCCTAAGCATCTCTCAGTGTCTATTCTAGCCATCTTTGCCTCACCATGATAAAATTGGAGGGAGCCTCCAAGTTTCCACTCAACCCAATTTGAAGAATGAGTCCCTATTGTAGGTGGCACTGCTCTCCCCTCAATCCTTACAGTCTCCTACTTATCTTTTGTCACTGCTAGAAGGGGTTTTGTTGATCAGTGGTTGTCATTGATGTCAAACCAAGCAACACCAGGGGCTACCCCGATCTTGCATGGGCATTTTGACTTGACAACTTTCTCTATTATGAGTCAAGGATCTTTTGGATGGATTCTACTCATCGAGATGTTTCCATTTATATATGGCACGCCACGTAATTCTTCATAGTTTGAGAGATATTCGTGTTTGAAGTTAGTAACCCCAGTTAGTGGGCTAAAACCCCATGGGGTTGTGGCATGGCACTCATCATTGGTTGTGGTCATTGAATAGTCAATAATTAATAATGTTTTAAACTCCTAAAATCCCTCCAACGTTCACTTGTTGAAAACCCTCTCAACCTAAGCATTTCTATAAATTGTGACCCTCATATCCTCCTCATGCAAGGATTTCACTACTTCAAACAGGCCATCGTGGCATTTTCGCTATAACTTTTTTTCTACGAAGCTTCAGAAGCTGAAATTAAAACCGATTTGAGCTGAAATCTTGATGAACCTCGTGACAAAATTTCAGATCTTGATTCGCTATATTTTCGGAGATATGATCTGAGGAAGTTAGGGTTTTTGCAGGCTCCCAAATTCCATGTCAACCAGGTGACCTTGGGAAAATCGTCATAACTTTCTCTTTGAGCATTGGATTCAAATTTCGCAAGAAGTGACAAGAAGAGGATGGATTGCAGTTTGTTGGGTATTGTTTTCAGGACCAAAGGTCAAAACAGTGACACGTGGCACTTCGTACAAGTTCGCTCTACTGAACCAATCTATAATCAAGTCATCATGGGAGATTGGGCATATCTCTTTCTTGAAGAATCCAATATCGATCAGACCTCTAGGGTTGGAAAGAAGACTCAGAGGGCTACCACAACACGAAATTTCAGACATTGGAGATCTGAAATTACATAGATACAACAGATTCAATATCAAGATTCTAGAAGGCAAGAAAAAGTATGCATTCAAGGATCACTGCAGTAAGGACCACACATCAACAATCAAGGGTAAGTCTGCTATAGCAAGGTATGTATGATTAGTGTTTGCATTTGAATTTGAATATCATCTTTGACATGTGTTTTTGCAGGTCAGTGTAAGTATTTTGTACGTATGTTTGTTTGGGTTTTTTTCATAAATGTTGAACATATTTACATTTGAATTTTGAATATTTCTCTAACATATGTTTTGCAAGACAGTGTAAGTATTTTGTTTGTATATTGGTTTGTATGTGCAGGAAGGAGGATACAATAGGACAACTCGGACACATACTAGAAGGACGTGCAACACCAAAGTACCATTACTTGAAGCAAGCACAACAGTACCTCAGCAGTTGCTAGTGATCCAAGAAGCAGTTTCAAGTCAAGTATCAGGTCATGTCAAAAGTCAGTGTTGTAAAAATCATCATTGTAAAATTGTAAAAGAGTCATTATTGTAAAAGAGTCAATCAGCCTAGAGTTGAAGAACCATTGTTGGGAGGTATAGGATTCATTGTTGGATAATGTTATGGTTGGGTTGCAAGTCATAGTGTGATTGGATGATTGGTCTAGTTCAAGAAAATCATTGTGAATCATATTATATCGTGGATCATTGTCCCTGGTACAGGGGTCCATACTCTTGTCTTATTTCTAATCATTATAGGGTGCTAGGTTGGTGCACGAAGTCACCTATAGGTTGGAGCTTGTGAACACTTCAGGGTGGTAGGTCGGTCTAGGATGTCGGGGCATCCATTTAGTTGACTACTGAAGAAACTAGGGTGTTGGGGCATCCTTCCAGTGGGAGCTGGAGAAGAATGCTTTTTCTATAATTCTAGAAAATTGCAACTTTCATTTCAGTTGAGGTTGACGATTACAGAATTTATTAGAAAAATGTTCGGTGATTTTTGACCCGGAGGGGGTTTTCCACCTAAAATTCTTGTGCCTATAGTGTTCTATTGTTTACTTTTTTTACTGGATAAACATTAAGAATAATTTAAGATTAACTAATACTCTGAAAAGATTTAAAAGTGCTAATTGCTAAGGAATATTGATTCACCCATCTCTCAGTATTTCCTACAATTGGTTTTAAAGCTTGGTTCCTTCAATAGCAGTCTAACAACTGGAAGGAGATCATGGAGTATACTAAGAATAGAGTTCCTCTGTTCAATGGAAATAACTACGCACTTTGGATGGAAGAATGCAGGTTCATTTGCTGGAGTAAGGATACGAAGTATGGGAAATCGTTGAAAAAGGCTTCACAACGATCCAGGATGAACAAGGTAAGAAAAATATGGTATATGATGCAAAGGCTAAAGATCTCATTAGCAGTGGGCTTATCGAATCTGCCTATCTTAAGGCACTGAGTTGCAAAACTGCTAAAGAAGTGTGGGGCAAGCTTGAGAATATATATGCAGGTGACTCAAACATGAAGAAGCAAAGCTTCAAATTTACAGGGAAAAATTTGAGCAACTCAAAATGAACGAAGATGAAAATATTGTTGCATACTTTTAGCGTGTTGATGAAACAACAAATGCATTGGAGGGTTTGGGAGAACCTATTGACACGAAAATTGTTGTCTGAAAGATCCTTAGAACCCTGCAGCAAGATTCAACCCAAAGGTATCTCTGTCTTGGAATATAGTTCGAATCTAACCAATCTCAACAAAGATGAATTGCATGGAGTCCTTACGGCATATGAAATGATGATTGAAGAAGAGGACGACACATCTCACCTAGAAACAACATTCGCCGCATCCAAGAAGACTAGTAAGGACAAGCATACTCCGAAAGCGAAAACTTGCAATTTTAAGGAAGAAGATGAAGAAAAATTTCCTGATAAAGAATTTGCCTACTTCGCACAAAAAATGAGAACAGGTACGAGGCAATTCAAAGGTAAACTTCCATTGATATGTTTTGGTTGTGGTGAGGTTGGGCATTTTGCAGCCAAGTGTCCTCACAAAAAAGAGGTTGTTACGAAGGGAAAGAAAGGTCCAAGGAAGTTCAACAAGCAAGGCAAGAAGAAATGGTTTAAGAAGAGTTTCTTCTCTAAAGAAGATAGCTCCTCATCTGATGAAGACAGTGAAAACGACGAAGAAATCAACGGAAGAGTATTGTTTATGGCTGTGTATAATAAGCAAGAGGCATCTAACGAAGAAGAAGAGATAACTGAGGTTGAATTTCAAAATGAAGTGATCAGGGTTATCAAAGAGCTCAAGGCCGAGAAGAAGCATGTCAACACTCTTGAAGACGAATTAAAGACAGAAAGGGAACAGGTCCTAAATCTTAAAATCAAGGTTGAAGAATACAAACGAGTTGAAGAATCGCTCAAGAAGAACTAAAGGAAAGCAACAAGGAAAGAGAAGCATTGGAAACTGAAATAGTTTCTCTATGAAAGCAAGTAAAAAATGGAAAAACTATTCAAAACTACGCCAACAGCTCAAGGGCATTGTAAGAAATGATCAGCAATCAGCGATTAAACAATGACAAGACTGGTCTTGGTTACAAAGAAAAATCCGAAAAGGAGCCAAGTCCCTCTATGACAACAAAAGAAGATGGATATGCAAAATCTAACAAGCAGGTAGACCTCCCAGCCAACTCAAGAGATCAGGACTTGTAGGAACAACCATGGAAGACAATTCCTCAAAGAAGATTTCCTCCCAGGTATCAACCTATCTTCTATGGTCATTTTTATTCATGTGGAAGGTTTGGACATAGAGCTATAGATTGTCGCACGTATGTTTGGAATAAATACAGTTTTGGGAGATCTTTCAGAAATGGATATTCCAGAACTCAGCAGAATATTAATAGATTTGATGATTTGAGAGATAATGTCGAATGTTACAAATATAACAATTTTGGACACCTGGCTAACGATTGCACACTTGGAAATTCTTCAAAGGAATTCTCGCAAAATCAAAATGAACAAATATGGAAAAAGAAGACTGAAAAATGTGTTATCACTTTCAAGGCTCAAAGCAATAGAAACGTTTGGTGTGTTGATAGTGGTTGCTCAACTCATATGACTAGAGATAGGAATAAGTTCATATCCTTGAAGGAAAAGAAGGATGGAACAGTGTCTTTTGGAAATGATGGGTCTTCAAACATCATAGGAGCAGGTACGGTCACACCTCGAAGCAAGAATGCATTAGCGTAGGATGTGTTGTTGGTTGAAAATATGAATCACAATCTGCTCAGTGTTGGACAGATGTGCGATCGGACACACGATGTTATTTAACTCTAAGAAATGTGAAATCAGGAAAGGCAAGTTCGGTAACATTGTGGCTACAACAAGTAAAGCTCCAAATGACATAAATATTTTTTATGAGACACCTAAAGGGTGCTTTTTGGCGAAAGAATACGAAAGTTGGTTATGGCACAAACAAATGGGACATATAAATTTCGACAATTTGGTCAGGATCAGCAAGAAAGCAGTAAGAGAAATGCCTAAAATTTCAAAACCTACCAATACGATATTCTCACTGAGCCCTTGGGGAAAGTCATGTTCCTAACCTTCCGTTAGAATCTTGGAATTGTGGAACGACACTATTTGGAGGGTCCTGTTGGACGATGAGCTCTGGAAGCTCCAGGGGGGCTTTGGGGATAGCTTCTTGAAGCTATAAGCAACTATAGGGCTAGGTTTTCCGAACCTTGTTGGTGTGCTTCCACCCCACCGTGATGATATTGAGTTGGTTTACCTCTCTTTGATCTGTGCCCCGTATGCATCCTACCCATGGAGTTTCGGACTCATGGGAAGTACCTCTCATTTGGCCAATGAGGTGGGAAATGTGAATGAGACCAAAGCAAGACCGATGGACGCATCGGAGATTGTCGTACTCTTTATGTCTAGGATGGCACGTGTCCAACCACTTGATCTGGGATCAAGTCTAGTGAGGTTTCAAACCTCCAACTGACTTCGGGTCAGTTAAACCAACTTCGTGTTGGTATGTGACTCCTTTGAGTCCTATAGAGGTTTCGGACCTCTGAGCTGACTTCGGGTTAGCTGGGAGTGATGTTTTTGTGACTCACCTTTTGTTTTGAAATAAAGAAGCTAGTGAAGCAAGTTACGGCAGGATGACGCACGATGTTTGGATGGCACTGGTGGATGGAGTTCTCCCTAGTTAAGAGGGAGTGTTAGTTTTAGGCAACTAGAGCCAAAGTCCATGTTGTGACGCTCAGATGATGATGCCAATATTTTTATTGGATTCCTCTTTCGAAGAGGTGCAAGATCGATCTAAAGATCATCTTGATCGGATGAGCAGAACATGTATTTTGAATTTATTCCACATGTGCAAAGTCGACCTAATTTATCCCACACACATAAGAGATGTCACACACCCCCACAAATGCCTATATATTGAGAGACTTGGAGTTCATTTTACACACATCTTTGTGGAGGCATTCTCTTCTTTCTTGGATGTTGCTGGAGCAGCGTTGTCGATTTTTCATTTAGGGCTTCCTGGTGCAGCATCTTGGTGGAGCATTCTTGATGAGACGTCTTGGGGTTGTGTGACACATGTGGGAGGCTGACCTTATGAAGACTTTGCTGGTTGAAGTATCCTGCTGATCGTCGTAACGCCACCATTCTTTATCTCTGTTTTGACTTGTCCTCCATCGATCTATTGGTATGTTCTATTTGCATCTTACTTTCATTGAGCCCTAGAAGTTTAAAATATATTTGCATCTAGCATAGAACATCTTCGGAATTTAGCACAATCTAAAATATACAACACAATTTTGAACCCTTAATTATCTTGTTGTGTGCTTCTAATCCATGTTCTTCACAGGTGTCACTGCCAATCCGAGTTTTTACAAGTTACCCAAGGTTTGAGCCTCCACAGGCAGCAAGCCCGAAATATTGATCACAGGTTCAATTGTCACTACCCACAAGTTCATCCTTTAAACAAATCCAAGCCTCCCATAGAGTCACTTCAGGTTTGTCTGAGCTCTAAATTTAATCACGGGTCTGCTGCCTAGTTTTACCATAGGTGACCGTTATATAGTTTAAGGAAAGTTTTGTGATCGTGTAGCCTTTGTCCAAGCTTCTAGAAGAGATAAAGTATACTCACTGAAACCTCAACTAGTCCACACTGCAATTTTCGGATTTTTGAGATGTTAAACCAAGCTGTCCATCAAGTTGACTATCCTCAAGATGTTTTAACCCTAAACAGAAATCTTTTTAGCCCAAAACAGTGATTAAAAAATCCTCCTCGGCCTTGGTTGCTGTTCCTTGTCTTCTGAGATGTTTTCACCAAAATTCCTTGGTCAAATGAACAGTGTAAGCCTCCTTTTTATATGAGTTTGATGTCAAGATGAAGGGACATGTCTTTATGGAGGTAGACCGACATGAAGGACAAGGATAGGTCGGCTCACTGCTAAGGTTAATTTTTCTTGACTTAAAAATTCCATATCTCATCAACCGTTGGGAATTTCAGGGCAAGTAAAGGCTCGTTGGAAAGAGGAAAAAGTCATCTTTCAGATGGTCTAGGACTCATTGTGATAGGCTGCCTCCAAGGTGACAATTTTTTTCTTTATAGCTGTCCTTGAATTTTTATGTGCAGAAAGTGATTGGGACAGCAAGAGGTCATTACGCCTTCTTCATTGTTATGACTCCAACTATGTCATTATATTATTTCCACGTCATCATGAGGTCCTCCATGTCATCTTATGTCCCCAAGTGATTCATCATAGTGTCATCATGTATTCATGTCATAGTGCAGTGATATGACATAGGCAACTTCATCATTAGTAATGTTCCAAGATAGTAAGATAGTCTTCCAACCATCAAATGAGATCTTCCATGTCATCATCTAATCTTCTAACCACGTGATCATCATCACGTGTAGTTCTCCATATGTCATCAAAGATTAAGGTCTAGATCATCAAGTACATGCAACATTAGATCAAGAACTTCTTAGGGCTTCCTTCATTAGTGGTTTGACTTCTGCGAGACTTTACATCTTCATTGATGGTATCAACCAAGAGTCGTGGCATCATCATCTGGAACCAAGCATCTCAAGAATTTGACATCTCAGTCAATGCCATATTGACATCAATGACAACCTTGATTAACAATCTCCCCCTTTGTCATTGATGGCAATATTCTTGCCCTTCCAATATTCTCTCCCCCTTTGACATCAATGGAAAACGGGGTGGTCAAGTACTCCCCCTGTCGAGTTGCTTCTTTTCTTCATCAATAGTAATTCTTCATAGGAATGTTACTCCCCCTGTCATGGTGCTCTTCCTTATGGGAATGTGGTCCATGATAGATGTGTCTACATTTCTTCAATGGAGTTTCTCCCGAGAGATGATCTATCAAAGGATAATTGTTCATGTGTGACTCATCAAGGATTTCATAGGGCCCATTCACGGATAGCTTCTGCAAGAATGCTCAAGAATCATAAGCTTAAGAGTCACAAATCTCCCCCTAACTGTATGGTCTCTTTTTTGCAGAGTCTCACCATCAAATATTTTGAATATCAAGGATGACTTCATCAAATCAACATGTGTTGTTCGCTGGAGTGTTCAAGAGACTTTCAGACCCAATTTGCTTCCTTCTCGATACTTGTGTAACTTTCCTCTCTGGCTTGGTTGTCATGGTTTTAGGGACCCAAGTCAAGTTACACTCATGTGCCATATGTCCAATGTTATGGAAACTGAAGCATTCCATCTTATTCATGAATGAGTAATCATGACTTCTTCTTGCAAAATTGCTTCTAAAAGATTGACGGGGACCATTATATTTGTCTTTGTGATATGCCCTACACTATTTTTCCATGTGCCCAAAGTTTGCACAAGAATAGCAGTAACCAAGAAATATAATTTGGTGCCTGGGAGATGAAGATTTCCTTGATGTACTTCTGAAGTCTTTTTGCCTTGGGATTCTTTGATGATATTCATTGCCTTTTGTATTCTTGACATCATGTGCAAGTCTCCTTAGAGTAGGATTTCTTCCATTGTTGTCTTGACTCTTCTCCTTGCCTTTACTGGAATTGGGAGCATCAACATTTCTTCCTGGCTTCCTCACATCCTTGTTTTTTGAAACATTATCATTCTTGTTTGAGGATTCACCTGCATAGCCAAGCCCTGATTTATCAAGAGGAAACCTTTGATGACTTAGGATGTCATCTAGGGTTTGAGAACTTTTCAAGTTCTTTTTCAGCAAGTCAACTTCCTTTTTAAGAAGGACAATTTCTCCTTTCAACTTTTCACAATCTCCATCTCTGATAACTAGTTGCTTCTTCATTTCTTCCATCATCATTGTTACTTCATGTGTTTCGATTTTTAGAGAGATGACATTTGATTTTAGTAGGAAAATCTCTTCATCCTCTTTTAGTTGACATGTCATAGTGTTTCTCTCCTTTTCTACTTCATCAACTTGTCCTTCTATGAATGCCAAACTTCCATCACCTTCTCAGCTCCTTGTGCTTGTTTCTTTGCTTCTTCTAGTTGAGATTTAAGGGAGGAGACTTCTTCCTTGTATTGACCAATTTGTCCTTTAAGTTTGTTCAAATCTTCATGTCTTTGTTCAAGATGGCTTGACAAAGTTTCTTCCCTTTTCTTTGCCTTATCCAATTGATTTGTCATGGATATGACTTCTTCATGATGCTTTCTTTAGTTTTGATGAAATTCCTCCTTAATTTTGGTGAGCTCCTCTTCTCTTTCTTGTACTTGAAGCTTGAAAAGGCCAACTTCCTTCCTTGTCTTGTCTTGGTCACCATCTTGCGCTTTCTTCTTAAGTTGCTCATTTTCCTTTTTCAAACTATCAATCTCTTCCATGGCAACTATAAGTTTATTCAAGAGATCTTCTTCAAAGTCTTCTTTACTTTCTTCTTCTTCTGGGTCTTCTATGGCCTTGATGTCATCACTCTTATTTTAAGCTTCCTTAATGGATTCTAGATTTTCTTCTTGCTTTTCATCATCTTCTTGACTAGCAGTCATGGTCAACGCTCCTTTTGAGTGAAGATCGTGAAGTTTGTCCAAAAAAATCTTTTGTTGATGAGCATTTTTCCATTTTGACCTTTATAAGATCAGGTAGCTCATTCAAGATTCCTTTCATTGCTCTTGTATTATACTTCTTGGATTCTCCTTCCATCATGCTATCAGTAATCACCGATTCCCATACTTCCATGCCTTCAACCATTAAGAAATTTCTCATTCTCATCTTCCATACATCAAAGTTTCCATTGAACAATGGAAATTTCCCAATTTGATTGTCTTCCTTTTTCATGGTCGAGGAAGAGACATATTTAGAAGGATTACAGGCTTTCTTCCTTGGCTTTTCCATTTGTGTTCTAATGATCAACCTTCAAGTTGTTAGGCTTTGAGTGAAGGTACTGGCTCTGATTTCAATTGTTGGAAATACTAAGAGGGGGGGTGAATCAGTATTTCTTTTCAATTCTTATTTTTCCTGTTAGATCACTTATATTTAGAACACAAAATGAACAATAAGAATAAATGTTTTTATTAATTTCTTCTTTACAATAAATCAAGTACAATATATGTAGGGCTCCAACCCTAGATGAAGATATTGATCTTCAATCTCCCAGGATCCAACCTGTATTTTCCAAGCACCGATTTGGACTTCCAAGGATCCAACCTTGTCAATTCTGAGGCACCAACCTCAAGGAATCCAACCTTATATTTGGTACAGGCTCCAACCTAGTCTCTTGAGGACTCCTATCCTCTAGGGCTCCAACCCTATCTTCAAAGGCACCAACCTTGTCTCTATGAGGCTCCAACCACATGCTTCAATTCATCGAGATATATTTGGTTATACTTCACGACTCCAAATGTCTTCTTCAACAAGCCCTAATAATCTTTAGTTATCCCCTCACTTAGTCTCCACGCCACTTCATCAATGACAACCTTGTTCGTCACATGAAGGTGTCTCCATTGCTCTTCATGTCACCCAAACACTTGTTTCTTCAAGGTTACCTCATGATGACATTAGCAATGCATCATGGTCTTCAAGAATGTCTCCAAGATCAGCTTCAATAGGTTGTCTCAAGAATTTTCCAAGACAATGAAGGCTTCTCCAAGGTTTGTTCCAAATCTTCAAGAACACTTCGCAAGTCAACAAGCCTTCACAAGTCTTCAAGTTCTGCATACTAGACTTCTACAAGTCTGCTAGATGCTCCAAACTTCTCAAGTCATCAATGCACCTTTAACAAGACTTAACAAATCCTTCAAAAAAAGTCTACAATCTTTTCAATCACTGCTCCAAAAATGATGCCCAAAACCACTGTTATAGTTTTGTCCTCTAAACAGGTCCAAGATTTCTTTAATCAATCAAGCTACAAGCTATAATGTCTCCTTAGCAATCCGGACTACTGCACTGGCAACAGTCCTATGTAAGCTACAAGACAAAACTCCTCTCACTTTCCACAAGACTGAGTGACGTCTAAGTTTCTTCCAAATCTGAGCTTTTACAGTGGTATACACACCACAAATCCGAGGCACAAATATTGAGGTCACACAGTAAAAAATCTGAAATAACACAATTGTGAACCCTTAATTATCTTGTCGTGAGCTTCTAATCTGTGTTCTTCACAGGTGTCACTGCCAGTCTGAGTTTTTATAAGTTACCCAAGGTTTGAGCCTCCACAGGCAGCGAGTCCAAAGTATTGATCACAGGTTCAATTGTCACTGCCCACAAGTTCAGCCTTTAAACAAATCTGAGCCTCCCATAGAGTCACTTCAGGTTTGTCTGAGCTCTAAAGATCATAGGGCTGTTGCCTAGTTTTACCAGAGGTGACTCTTATATAGTTTAAGGAAAGTTTTGTTATCCTGTAGCCTTTGTCCGAGCTTCTAGAAGAGCTAAAGTATACTCACTGAAACCTCAACCAGTCCACACTGCAATTTTCAGATTTCTGAGATGTTAAACCAAGTTGTCCACCGAGTTGTGGCTGTCCTCAAGATTTTTTTAACCCTAAACAGAAATCTTTTTAGCCCAAAACAGTGATTTAAAAATCCTCCTCGTCCTTGGTTGTTGTTCCTTGTCTTCTGAGATCTTTTCACTGAAATTCCTTGGTCAAATGAACAGTCTGAGCCTCCTTTTTATATGAGTTTGACGTCAAGATGAAGGGACACGTATTTCTGGAGGTAGGCCGAGATGCAGGACAAGGACAAGTCGGCTCACTACTAAGGTTAATTTTTCTTGACTTGGAAATTCCATATCTCATCAACCGTTGGGAGTTTCAGGGCAAGTAAAGGCTCGTTGGAAAGAGGAAAAAGTCCTCTTTCAGATGGTCTAGGACTCATTGTGATAGGCTGCCTCCAAGGTGACAAAAAACAAATTCTTTATAACTGCCCTTGAATTTTTATGTGCAGAAAGTGATTGGAACAACAAAAGGTCATTAGGCCTTCTTCATTGTTATGACTCCAACTATGTCTTTATATTATTTCCACGTCATCATGAGGTCCTTCATGTCATCTTATGTCACTAGGTGATTCATCATAGTGTCATCATGTATTCATGTCATAGTGCAGTGATATGACATAGGCAACTTCATCATTAGGAAAGTTCTAAGATAATAAGATAGTCTTCCAACCATCAAATGAGATCTTCCATGTCATCATCTAATCTTCCAACCACGTGATCATCATCACATGTAGTTCTCCATATGTCATCAAATATTAAGGTCTAGACCATCAAGTGCATGCAACATTAGATCAAGTACTTCTTAGGGCTTCTTTCATTAGTGGTTTGACTTCTTCGTGACTTGACATCTTCATTGATGATATCAACCAAGAGTCATGGAATCATCATCTGGAACCAGGCATCTCAAGAATATTGACATCTCAGTCAATGCCATATGGACATCAAGGACAACCTTGATTAATATGGGCAAGGATCACATTCCCAATTTCCTAGAATTTTCTGGGCACTCTCGAGTGGGAAAATCAAGGGGCAAAGTCAGACAGCAGTGCAGTTTTGGAGAAGCAACGCAGTTTTCTGGAGGAGCTTGCTATTGTAGTTGTTGGGTTTTCTTGTACTCATCACCTGGTGCTTGTAGCTTGCCTTGTGAAAGCCCAAGTGCATTTTATCCAACTCATTTGTACCACAACAACTATTGTTAATAAAATCTTGGCCAGTTCATGGATTTGGAGAAATTTCTGGTTTATGTGTATGCTTTTCTGAAAATTTTTGTGTTGCTGTAATTGCATTTCTTTGTTATCATTGTAAAATTTCCATTAGGAATATTACACTTTGTCTCTATTTTCTCTTTGTGGGCTTCCTTTTTTGCCTCTGCCTCTATCTCTGTCTCTGTCTCTATCTCTTCCACTTCTTTACTAACATGTGCTACTGCAAACAAGTTGTCTTCCACTTGGTTTTCAGACTCAAGTGGGCTTTTCTCACTGAATAGCATCATGTCGATCTAATGTTTCTATTGCATCATCTGCAATCATTCCTCTTTAAGGAAAGAGTCTTCATCAAACATTACATTGGGAATATTAATTGTTGGATTCAACATAGCATTGACTGCTCCAATGTCAGCTTCATTGTCATCAGCAAGCTCTATTGCTGGATTCACCAATTTGTCATCAACAAGCTTTGTTGTTGGTTTTACCAAGTTGTCATCAGCAAGCTATGTTGCTAGATTCACCAAATTTTCGTCCATTTGTCGCTGAGCATAGTGGGATTCAACAAAATTTTCATCTTGTTGTAGATCTACTAAAATAGATCCACCTTCATCTTCAACTTCAATGCTCCCCCTTACACCAAAACTCCTCTCAAGGGTATCCTCGGCCTCGTTGGTTGTCTTGGAATCTTCGTTGTTTGATCGAACCTTACATTTTCAAATGACTTCGTGGACCCTACATGAACCTCGTGCTACGAGTATTTTTGACAGAAAATTCGTAATACGACAACAGTGAGCATCAGCGCATTTTTCGATAGTGTTGTGATGAAACGCTTTTTTCTGAGATTCACAAGTCTGTCTAGGTCTACAGACTTCGTCCTTCTATGTGGGCGTTGAGCCGCTCCAAAAAAAAAAAAAAAATTGGCTTTCTCAAACACAGTGGACAACAATTTTTCTTGGTCCTCAATGGTTTGGTAGCAGCAGGATTCTTGGCAGTTAGCTTCTACTCCTCTTTGATTTCTTTTGTTGCTCTCATGGAGTCTCCTTTTGAACTATCTTCCTCTAGTCTTCGTCTTGCCTATTCTCTCTCCTCCTGCTCCCAAAGAGACTTACGCAGACTGAGCTTTGATACCATGTTAAGAATGCATAATGGTGGAGCACAGGATTTCTCTTCTCAATATTAGGAATCAGTTAAATAAGATTACATGGGAGACATCAACAATAAATGACTGGAGTGAAACTCAACTAAACTGAACTAACTGAAACTAAACTAGGACACATGGATGGACAATTTTGACACCTAGCAGGTAGTTGGAATTAGATTCTCCAACAAAAAGATTGCAATCAATCAAAGATGTTGGTCCTAATAATGTGGTTCAAGTGATCACTGTTGAAATATGTAACTAGGTTCGATCTACATAATGACATATGTAATCATGATTTTATGCATTTTGATGAAAGGAGAAAAATAAATTTATTATTGTTCTTAAGGCATGGGTTTCATGCTCAAGGGAAATTTATTTGTAGGTTCAGCGCCCATTGAGTGCTTCTAGGTTAATTGAGTTATTGTCATGTATTAAAGACCCATTTGGGGATCTTGCACATTGTAAACAAAACTTAGTTGAGTCAAATCTAGAGTCAAAGACCCTCAAAGACCTCGTCATGGTGAAAAAAACAACTCGGCCTACATGAAGGGACAAGTCGGCCTAAAGATAGCAATTTGTACCCCTCAAAAGCCTATAAATAAGAAGGAACTCGACCTCATTTGGAGACACTCTCAAGCAAGCTTTATCTCCTCAAGAAATTAGTTGGAAAAGGACGAACAAGAAGAAGAGCAAGATTAAAGTTTTCTCTCTCTCTCTCTCTCCCTCTCGCTCTCTCTCATGCTAGGGTTTCTATAGTTGCTGGGAAAATCAAAGCGCTAGAAATTTGTTAGCAAGTCGAAGTGTTGTAGAGCAAGTTGAAGTGCTAGGAAGAAACTTTTGGGTTGAAGTTGCAGAAGAATTTGTTGGGCAGGTTGAAGTTGCAAAAGAATTTGCTGGGCAGGTCGAAGTTCCAGAAGAATTTGTTGGGCAGGTCGAAGTTCCAGAAGAATCTATTGGGAGGTCGAAATTGCAAAAGATTTTGGAAGGAAAGGTCATCAAGGAAGAAAGGTTTGACTTGGTCTTGGAGGGTCTTGGTCAAGGTTCATAGGTCTTGGAATTCGTCAATTGAAGATTCTATAAGAAGAGAAGAATTCTTGCAGGTTTTTCCTCTTAGTTGGAGATGTTTTGGCATTGGTCAATCGCCTCTATCTTGTGTTCTTTGTCTTATTTTTCTTGATGGTTTGATAGTTGTTTGATGAAGAGAATACTAATAATAATCAAGTGAAAGAAGAAGCTAATCAAGTTAAGTAAATATACATCACAACCAGTTACCAAAGGAAAGATAAATCACCTAATCTAGTTGCCCCTAGATTTCTCAACATGGTATCAGAGTTAAGGTGACAAGACAAGGCAAGGCAAGGCAGCTTAAAGAAGGACACTCAAGGGCCTAAGCACTAGAAGATCATCAAGAGCATCAATTATCAAGAAGCACCACTCATCTCAAAGGAATCTCAAGGACAAAGATTACATCATCATCTTGAAGGAAGTTACTAAAGAAGACCTCAAAACCCTAATTCGTTCAAAGAAGGATTCTACACTTGAAGCATTCTTGGGAACCTCGCACAATCATCACCTCAAGGAGAATAAGACCTCAAAGCATGGTTGAAGAACTTTCGAGCAAGGAAAGGAAGTTGCTGAAGGAAGCCTAGATGATCAACATAAGGAAAGAGGTATGTATGTGTGTATTTGATTGATTCATGTCGCTATATGGTTGCATGGGTAAATTCTCTACACCATGACCATGATCAGAGAAAAGGGATCTCTTCCCTTGAAAGATGCATGAAGGCATGGTTCACATATTGTTGAGATGATATCAACATAATATGTCCTCATATGGAATATGAGGTGGTTGACAAATATGAAGGAGCTATGAAGTTCCTGGGAAGCAATATGTGAAGAAAGAAAGAAGAGATCGTGAAAGATCCAACCATGATCACAAAAGGAATAAACATTGGATGACTAGAAGGATCTGGTATGATATCTGCATGGGAAAGGTATGAAGACCTTGATAAAGTATGAAAAGAAAAAGAACCCTTGGGCCTTGACATTGGAAATCTTGGAGATATGTCTATGAATATGCAGGATGTTGATGATACAAGAAGCAGATGTCATGATGAAAGGCCATCACAAAAGGTAACATTGACTTTATGTTCATTTTGATATTTGAACAACATCTGGATGGCTTGATATAGGGCTGCCAAAAGAGAGTTGTAGATGTCACCTACAACTAGCACTCATGTGGTTGGATGGAAGATCCTTAAGGAAACATGACTTGGAAGAGGTAGTTGTATGGAGAAAAGTCAGATGTGGACTAAAAAATCACTTTCTGATGGAGAGAAGGATGACATGACTGACATGATTCATGAAGGAAAGTGATGGATGGTTGATGCTCTACAAAGATGAAGGCTCCATAATGATGAAGATGAAATTCATGACATCAAAAGGAGGAGCTCTACATTTAGCTAAAGGTCCCCTGATCTCCACCAAAGAGCAGAAATTTGTTGTTGGAAGCAAGTCACTAGTTAAGAGGGAGCTTGGACAAGTCCCTAGATAAGAGGGACCTTGGGTACATTCATTTTACAGGAATGGGCATATATTCCCTGGTTAAGAGGGAGAGATAGACACATCATTCTAGTCTTCTTATTGTGAAGAAAGAATGGAGGATTGGATAAGCATTTGGCATCCGATACTACTCTTTGAGGATGAGGTAGAGCATCCAAGATAAGAGTAGTCATAGAGGACCGATATTCTTTGAGGACTGGAAATCCAAGATAAGAATAGTCCTGGACAATGTTGTAGGAAACGTCCCCCCCCCCCCTCCGGCTCCAACCCCCGAAATGCGGTCCGTACAGGATCCGCCCCCCGAAACGCATTTCCGAGAAAATATTACGCTTCCTGGTTTTTTGGAACCGTACGGATGGATCCGCGTTTCGTACCGCGGATCCTTGTACAGATAGCCGGTGGTTCCATACAGTGTCGTACGGATCCGACTAGTGCAGCAAAAAAACGACTTTTTTTACTTTTATTTTTATTTTTAACGTTAGTTGGGTTAGAGGGTGGGTTAGTGTTGAGTTAGGGATAGGATGAAAAAGATATAAGCTCTCTTTCACCTCCATAGATGTTTCTTAGATGCTCCCTCATGGTAATGTTAAATTCTTAAAGTAAAAGTGTCATTTTACTTAAATTTTTAACATTACCATGAAATGACTCAAGATGTTTGAGAGTGGTTCCAGCCTCATCGGACTTCGTATGTAGAAAATAGGATTTCACATCCTATTCAAAATTCAGCAAACTTGACAGTTTTCAGGAATTTAGGATCAATGGTATGGTGGCATTTCATTAGATTATATCATGTATGAGGGTATGTGACTAGCATTTAATCAAGAGCACCAAGCCCTATATGTACCCTAGTGTTGGTGGTGTTAATTGTTGAACTCCTTTGTCATGTCGTTAGCAAAAAATTACATTTCAATCAACTCAAAATCATCGATCAAGCATGTTAAGTTCTTTCTACCATATTTTAAGGCTTGCATTAGGCAGTTTGATCAATTTTGGGCAATTTTGACCAATGTCCCTAGATAATCGAGGTAGAGGCAAAGGCTAGACAAGAGGAGAAGAATCTAGATTATAGATGGTTGATGCTCAAATAATTAATCATTAATGTACAATGGATGTCATATATATCTTGATTTATGTACAAATATGCATGCTTCCATATCTTCTACAATTAATTTGGTATTTTGGATGTTTTTTTAATATAAATGCAAAAAAATAACATTAAAAATATATATATATAGTAGACGCTTCGCTTCCTAGATTTTTTGGAAATAACGTTTTTGCGTCCCCGCTTCCAAAAAACGTCCCCGCTTCGTGCAACGTTGGTCTTGGAAGGACATACCTTGTGAGCACTAGGGTGGGGTATGTGACTTGAGAGACAATGATGATGGTGTCTATCAGTCATTGGTCTCACCAGCATTGTGCTTTGATCTTGTGGAGAGATAGAGTTGTTAGTCAAGGCCTTGCTATATGACAATGCTGGTTGGTATGATGCTAAACAGATCAGTTACCAATCTGACTCTTCTTATGAGAATTCTTCAGATTGAGAATGTCCAAGTACCTTGTATGGATTATGAATACCACCCTAGTTAAGATGGAGTGTTGAAATATTTTATGTAATCATTTGTAATCATGATTTTATCTATTTGATGAAAAAAAATAAAAATAAAAATTATTATTGTTCTTGAGGCATGGGTTTCATGCTCAAAGGAAATTTATTTTTAGGTTAAGCACCCATTGAATGCTTCTAGGTTAATTAAGTCATTGCCATGTATTACAAACTCATTTGGGGATGTTACATATTGTAAAGAAAATTTATTTGAGTCAAATCTGGAGTCAAAGACCCTCTAAGACCTCGCCATGGTGCAAAGAGAAAGTCAGCTTAAAGATAGCAATTTGTACGCCTCAAAGCCTATAAATTAGAAGGAACTCGACCTCATTTGTAGACACCCTCAAGCAAGTTCGATCTCCTCAAGCAAGTAGCTAGAAAAGGACGAAAAAGAAGAGCAAGATCAAACTTTTGGGCCTCTCTCTCTCTCTCTCTCTCTCTCTCTCTCGTGCTAGGGTTTCTAGAGTTGTTGGGCAAATCAAAGTGCTGGAAAGTTGTTGGGCAAGTTGAAGTGCTCGGAAGAAACTGTTGGGTCGAAGTTGCAGAAGAATTTGTTGGGCATGTCGAAGTTGCAAAAGAATTTGCTGGGCAGGTTGAAGTTACAGAAGAATTTGCTAGGCAGGTCGAGGTTGCAAAAGAATTTGTTGGGCAAGTCGAAGTTCCAGAAGAATTTGCTGGGCAGGTTGAAGTTGCAGAAGAATATGTTGGGAGGTTGAAATGACAGAAGTTGTTGGAAGGAAAGGTCATCACGGAAGAAAGGTTTGACTTGGTATTGGAGGGTCTTGGTCAAGGGTCATAGGTCTTGCAATTCATCAATTGAAGATTATATAAGAAGAGAAGAATTCTTACGGCTTTTTCCTCTCAGTTGGAGAGGTTTTGGCCCTGGATGATCGCCTATATCTTGTGTCCTTTGTCTTATTGTTCTTTATGGTTTGGTAATTGTTTGATGAAGAGAATACTAATAATAATCAAGTGAAAGAAGAAACTAATTAAGTTAAGTAAAAATACATCATAAGCAGTTATCAAAGTAAAGAGAAATCACCTAATCTAGTTGTGCCTAGATTTCTCAACAACCATTGATATTGTAGCAAAATGTAAGGAAGCGAGAAAAATTATTGAGTATACTCATCCACACATCTTTTGGCCCAAGTGTTTTAAGCACACATTTAACCTTTTGATGCATGATATTGTGACGCATAAAGAATGTGGATGGATTAATGAGTTTTACAAGAGAGGGAAGAAACTCATTAAATTAATCACAGGGCATACAAGGGTAAACTACTTTTAGGGCACTTACTCCAAGTTGCAGTTGCTTAAACTTGCAGAAACAAGATTTGCAAGTTATTACCTCACCTTTAGGCAGCTAGTGAAGGTGAGACAAGCTTTAACTAATATGTTAACCTTTGAATCATGGGAGGCCATTAACACTGATAAAGATGGTGCTAATGTAGAGCCAAGGACACTATTCTTGACAGTTACTTTTGGTCACAGATTAAATGTAGAAATTTATAGTTTCCCACCCCAGTTTTCAGTTTTCACTTTATTACTCCAAAATAGTTAAATGCCCTTTTCCATATCCATACATTTAACAAACTGGAAAATAAATTTTGCTGAAAACACAAATTCTGGAAATTTTTCAGAATGCTGGAAAATGCAGAATTAAAAATCAGCAAGCATAAAAACAGTCATTCACACATTTGACACAGATATTTTTGGTCAACATGACCCTAGAAAAACCCCCTAAAACTCTTGGGGAAAACCAGTTCGAAAGCTCCTTATTTTTGGAAAAATGTTTTTTACAGTGAGAGAAATATTCAGCAAAAAAAAAATCAGCAAGTAAACTTTTACAACTTATCTCGTTTTCCGTGCTTAACCACTGCCTCGGAAAATGTGCAAACAGCAAAACAGGAACAGCAATAAATGCTGTACGGATTTCTCGATTTGCGTGCCCAGAAATCTGCAATAAATGCAACAGACGTCACCTCGAAATTGTGCAAAACAAAGAATAAATGCCGCGTATGGACTCGAAATTGTGGCTAAAAGATGAAGAAACTTGCAGATTGCATTTTAAATCGCCTCGATTGTAACAGATAAACACTGTCGATTTTCTAGAAAACGTGCCAAATGGAAAATGTACTCTTTGTCGCTCGAAAAATGTGCTCCAACCTTTGCCGTACGGCTCGTCGTACGGCCCCTTTTCTCAAAACCGTGCTCAACAAATTTGCCCGCCTCTAAACAAATCCGCTCGAACTTGTATTGACCACGTGTCTTGCCGAAATGCCGTCTTGAATGCGTAAGCAAGCCGTCGCTCCTCCTCACTGCCCAGAAATCTCCCTTGCTCTCCTGCTCTCCTTCTCTCAATCTGCTCATGAAAGAATGAATGATCTTTCCTCCTTTTCCTCCTTTAACCTAACCCTAAGTGACTTTTGGGGAATCCCTAAATCCAATGGCTGAAATAGATTGAGATCTAGGGCTTAGATTAAATGCTCATTTAAATCTCACTTTCTATTTTTTAATTCACCCCACTTTAATAAAGACCCACTTAGTCATTTATTTCCAAAGTCACTTTTCCTTTCTAATTTTACATTGACTTTATTAAAGTCACTTTAAAAATTAGACTTTAGTAACTTTATCACTTAAAGTCACTTTTAAATTAGATTTGACTTTATAACTTTATAAAGTCACTTTAGGAGAAAAATTAAATTCTTTTGGACACTTTTCCCTGGGCCAAAGATCAAAGCCTTAAGGAACCACCTGTCCTTCAGTACCAAAATTTCAACACTCCCTCTTACCGAGGAAGGTGTTCCTATCCTCACCACACCCATCTTGTCTCTGAAGTAGACATGCTTGCCCCGTGGTAAGGCTTTGGTAAGAATATCTGCAACCTGCTCATCAGTGGAAATATACTCAAGCTTCACAGCTCCTTTCTGAACATAGTCTCTGATGAAATGATATTTGATCCTGATATGCTTTGACCTGTCATGAAATACTGGATTCTCCGTGAGTTTAATGCAACTCTGATTATCACAGTAAATCATTGAAGGTCTCAACGGCTGACCAAATAAGCCAAACAACATCTTGCGAAGCCAGATGGCCTCACAACTAGCTAGATTGGCTGCCATATACTCTGCTTCCGCTGAACTCAATGCTACTGACTGCTGCTTCCGGCTGAACCATGACACAACTGCCGAACCCAACCCAAAACAGCACCCTGAAGTGCTCTTCCTATCAGAAGCACAACCTGCCCAATCAGAATCAGTGTAACCTGCCAATCTCACTCAATCCCCCTGCCTGTAGTCCAGACCATAATCCACTGTCCCCTGCAAGTACCGCAAAATGTGTTTTGCAGCCACCCAGTGAACCTTCCTAGGCTCACACATAAACCGACTCATCGTGTTGACTGCAAAACAAATATCTGGTCTAGTGTTGACCAAATACATCAAGGAACCAATCAGCTGCCTGTACAATGTGGGATCCACCAACTCGGAATCCCAAGCATGAAGCTTCTTCCAGTTGGTGATCATCGGTGTCGACATGGGTCTACAATCCTCCATGTGGAATCTGCCAAGGATGTCCACAATATACTTCCCCTGCCCCAGGAAGAAATGCCCCTCCTCCTGCCACCCCTCCAAACCCAAAAAGTAATGCATCAAGCCGATGTCCTTCATCTCAAACTCCGCCGCAAGATTTCTCTTGCAGTGCTCTATGAGTCTCTCTGCACCTGTAATGACTAAGTCATCCACATACAGCACTAGAATGAGAGGCTCCTCACCTATCACAATATAGTAAAGGTTCGGATCTGCCTCACTCTTTGTGAAACCCATCTCCTGCAAGTATGTATCTATCCTGGAGTACCAAGCTCTGGGAGCTTGCTTCAGGCCATAAAGGGCCTTCTTCAGTCTGCACACATTGGACTCCTTCCCATGCACCTCAAAGCCCCGTGGCTGCTCAATGTACACCTCCTCCTGTATGAAGCCATTAAGAAATGCGGTCTTCACATCCATCTAGTGGATCTTCCAACCCATCTCTACTGCTATCGATATGATGGAGCGAATCGAAGTATATCGAGCCACGGAGCAAAGGTCTCCTCATAATCAACTCCCTCTACCTGGGAGAACCCTCTAGCCACAAACCTTGCTTTGAATTTCTCAATGCTGCCATCTGCAACATGCTTTACCTTGTAAAGCCATCTAGAAGTAACCATGGATTTGCCCTCAGGCCTCGGCACCACCTCTCCCAAACATCATTCTTCATGATAGAAGAATACTCCTCCCCGCATGGCCTCTCTCCGCACCCTCCGTCGCTAGCCGCCTCCTCAGAAGGCCTTAGCGTCATGATGTCGGTAGCCAGCCACAATTAGCTACAAACTCCTGTGTGACTTGCTTCCGACCTACTTCTTAGGTCAAGAATGATGTGGCATCTCTCAAGGTGTCCCAAGCCACTTGGGCTCTCTCCCCGAGCACACTCTCCCCCGCCGGAGAATAAAACCTCTCCTCAACACCAGGAGCCCCGAACTCCCGACCGTCTCGTCCCGTTGTCCTCCGCTTGCACCGAACCCGTAGATGCTGAGACTGTAGAATCGTCCATCGTTGGACTCCCTGTGCTGAACCGTTTCGTGGACCGCTTCGTATGCTGCCCATAGCTCCACCCCTCTGACTCTGCGAGCCACTCCCCACTGACGGACCTGACATCGTCATAGATGTACCTTCGGATCCTCCTGATCCCTGCCCACTGGATCCCTGCGACTGACTCAACTGCTGCTGAGGGTCTGGCTGATCCAGATACTCTAACTCCCGTGACCTCCTAAAGGCCCTGTCCTCCTCGAACTTTACATCCCGCCTGACAACAACTTTCCTCTGTGCAGGAATGTAAATCCGAAAGGCCTTGGAGGTCTCACTGTAGCCCACAAAGATACCCTTCTCTGCGGTGGGCTCTAGTTTGGTCCTTTTCTCCTTGGGTATGTAGGAGTATGTGATGCACCCAAAGATACGAAGATGACCAATATCAGGCTTCTTCCCAGAAAAAGCCTCCTCCGGAGTCATGTGCCCCAAGGCACGATGCGGACTCCTGTTCTGCAAATAAACAACTGTGTTGCATGCCTCAGCCCACAAATACAATGGCAACCCCTGATCATGCAACATGGCTTTGGTAGCCCCTCCGATGGATCTGTTCTTCCTCTCCGCAACCCCGTTCTGCTGGGGGTTGTAAGGAACAGTGAACTCCCTCCTAATGCCTACCTCCGCACAATAGTCAACAAACTCTCCAAGGGTGTACTCTCCTCCATTGTCCGACCTCAGGGACTTGATCTTTCGACCTGTCTGTGTCTCCACAAGAGCTCTGAACTCCTGAAACCGCTTGAAGACCTCACTCTTGGTCTTCAAGAAATAAATCCAGGTCCTCCCGGAGTGATCATCAATGAATAAAACATAGTACTCATATCCACTCAAGGAAACATGAGACATCCGACCGCTCACATCGGAATGAATCAAATCAAGTATCCCAGTCGCTCTGCTGTCACTGCTGGGAAAAGGGGATTTGGCAAACTTGTCCATCGCACATCCTCTGTAAGTATCAAAGTGATCAGTACTGAAATCTGGCACACCTGTAGTGATCTCCCGCAAAGTCCTCAAGGCTCCATGATACATGTGCCCCATCCTGCGGTGCCAAATCTCACACTGCTCAGAACTGCTAGCTCTGCTGTCGGTACTGCTGCTCAATGCCAAAAGGGACTGAAATGCAAACTTGTACACCTTTGCATGGCGTACACCTATCACTCTAGTTGAATCAGCTGGAGTGCCCTTGGGATACATCAACACCTGTCCTCCCCTGAATAGTATCTCATATCCTCTGTCCTCCAAAGCTGAGACGGATATGAGGTTCTTCCTCATCCCTGGCACATAAAGAACATCCGACACCTTCAAGGGAGGTTTGGACTCCCTCTGAAATGTCAATGTTCCCACACCGACTGCTCTAACAACTCTGTCATCACCGAGTACTACCTCTACATCAGTGCCACTCTCTGAAAGCTCTGAGAAGTACTCACGGACTCCTGTCATGTGACGTGAAGCCCCACTGTCCACATACCAGATACCCGAAGATGCTCCGCTAATCGAGGGAAAATCATGCTCCTTCTGAACCTCTATGGCAGATAATCCCGCACTAGAGGACTCACACGCAGTGAACCCAAACTCCCGGTCAAAATGATCTGCAAAGTCCTCAACCTCTGCTGAAGTTGCCATGCTCTGGTTCTTCCCCTTCTTCTTCTTCTTCTCCGGACACACAACTGCATAGTGTCCCATCTTCTGACAATTCCAACACTTCACTTTGGAATAGTCCTTCTGTGAGTTATCCTGTTTACCTTTACCTTTGCCTTTGCCCTCACCATTGCTTGTGGAAGCCTACTTCTTCCCTTTGCCTTTCTTGCGTCCTGCCAACAGTGCTACATCCTCATCTTGCTCAACTGGCTTGGCTGCCCCAAGCTGACCTTTCCTGATCTCTGTCTGAATGCAATCATCCCAAAACCTCTCCCATGTGGGAAGGGTCTCACGTGCACAAACCCCATCAGCAAAGTTCATCCATGAACGGGGAGGCCATTCACTGCAATCCGCACCAACTCAGTGGGTGGAATGGCCTCTCCAATCGCTGCCAACTCATCTCTCACATTAGTAATCTTTGTGAGATATCCAACTGCACTATCATTACCCATCTTAATGGTCTTCAGCTTTTCCTTCAGGACCATTTTCCGGTTCTCATTGGTACTCTGGTAGAGATTGGACAATGCTGTCCACATCTCATGAGCATTTCTCTTCCCTCTCACATGAGGAATGCAATGGTCTTTGCTTCCGTCTAGAATCAGCCTCTTACCCTTGTTGTTCTTTTTATTATATGCTGCCAACTGAGTAGCATCAGTAGGCACATTCACAGGGTTCTGTGTGGTATGTACCATAATGTCCCAGACTTCTGCCTCCTCAAAGATACTATGCATTCTCTCCTTCCAAATGCTGTAGTTGGAATGCCCATCCAACCTATCCTCCACCCTCAGTCCCAATGACATCCTGCTGTCCTAAAACTGAAAAATAACACTGCTGTAGTAAAGGTAAAAATCTGCTGTTTGTGAAAAATCAGCTTGCTAGAATTTTCTGAGTGAAAAATCAGCAAGCTGTAATTTTCTTCCTTGCTGTCCCAAACTGCTCTTTCAGCACTCAAGCTCTGATACCATGTAGAAATTTATAGTTTCCCACCCCGGTTTTCAGTTTTCACCTTATTACTCCAAAATAGTTAAATGCCCTTTCCCATATCCATACATTTAACAAACTGGAAAATAAATTTTGCTGAAAACACAAATTCTGGAAATTTTTCAGAATGCTGGAAAATGTAGAATTAAAAATTAGCAAGCATAAAAACAGTCATTCACACATTTGACACAGATATTTTTGGTCAACATGACCCTGGAAAAACCCCCTACAACTCTTGAGGAAAACCAGTTCGAAAGCTCCTTATTTCTGGAAAAATGCTTTTTACAGTGACAGAAATATTCAGCAAAAAAAAAATCAGCAAGTAAACTTTTACAACTTATCTCGTTTTCCGTGCTTAACCACCGCCTCGGAAAATGTGCAAACAGCAAAACAGGAACAGCAATAAATGTTGTACGGATTTCTCGATTTGCGTGCCCAGAAATCTGCAATAAATGCAGTTGTACGGCCACCTCGAAATCTGTGCCAAAACAGCAATAAATGCTGCTGTACGGACCTCGAAATTCGTGCCAAAAGACAGCAAAAACTTGCTGTACGGAATCTGCCTTGATTTCTGTGCAAAGGTACAGCCACTTGCTGTACGGCCTGCCTAGAAAAACGTGCCAAATAAAACAGCCCCTTTGCTGCCTCGAAAAATGTGCCCAACCTTGCTGTACGGCCTTGCTGTACTGCCCCCTTTTCTCGAAAACCGTGCTCAACAAATCTGCCTGTTGTTTGCTAAATCTGCGAACTTGTCTTGCTGAAATGCTGCCTTGGAATGCGTGCCAAGCTGCTGCCTCCTTCTCCTCACTACCCAGAAAACTCCCTTGCTCTCTTGCTCTCCTTCTCCCAATCTGCTCATGAAAGAATGAATGATCTTTTCCTCCTTTTCCTCCTTTAACCTAACCCTAAGTGACTTTTGGGTAATCCCTAAATCCAATGGTTGAAATAGATTGAGATCTAGGGCTGAGATTAAATGCTCATTTAAATCTCACTTTCTATTTTTTAATTCACCCCACTTTAATAAAGACCCACTTAGTCATTTATTTCCAAAGTCACTTTTCCTTTCTAATTTTACATTGAGTTTATTAAAGTCACTTTAAAATTAGACTTTAATAACTTTATCACTTAAAGTCACTTTTAAATTAGATTTGACTTTATAACTTTATAAAGTCACTTTAGGAGAAAAATTAAATTCTTTTGGACACTTTTCCCTAGGCCAAAGATCAAAGCCTTAGGGAACCACCTGTCCTCCGGTACCAAAATTTCAACATTAAATATGTTTTGCAATTCACCAAACCAATTTATTACATGATTAAGTTTGCAAATTCAGATCGGCCAATAATTCGGTAGGTGTATGAGCAAATTGATAGCATGTTGGGGTAGATTAAGACATTGTTAAGCCTAGAGATATCACCTTGTACAATTATATTCGTGCATAGGTGGAAAAACGATGGAATATGCTAAACATTCAATTGCATACCTTAGCATATGTTCTAACACCTAAATATCATCATCCACCATGGCTTTCAACACCAACACCTAGGGGGAGCAGGAGAAAACCACACCTAGATCCAGAGGTTTTATCTGCTTATATGAAAGCATTGGATAAATTAGTCCCTGATGAGGAGTTTTCCATGCTATGGAAACATTTGAGAAACTATACGCTTAGAATTGATCCATTTGGGAGAATGCATGCAATTAGAGATCGAGAGAATTTATCTTCTCTTGAGTGGTGGAACATGCATGGAGGTATTACTCCTCTTCTACAAACTTTGGCATTACGGGTGCTATCACAAGTGGTAAACACTTCTTCTGCAAAGAGGTGCTGGAGCTCTTATTCTTTTATCCACAGTGTTAAAAGGACCACGTTAAGTTTAGATCGGGCAGAAAGCTTGGTTTATGTTCACAACAACTTGCAATTGTTGTCCCATTATTGTGATAATGCAAACACTAATAAAGACCCTAAGTTTTGGGGCAAAAATCCAGAGGATCCCAATTTGGAGGATGGAGTGTTGCGATTAGAGAAATTGGAGGATGCTCTCAACCAGGGTGATGATGATCGAGTTGAGATATCACCTCCATCCGGTCCTTTGGTTTTGAGGTTCCATGCTTCAACACCAATAGCAGGGACTTCATCTTCATCAGGTCCACTGCCACAACTTCCAGAGCCACCATCTTCACCATCTTCTTCATTGCCACCACGTGGAGGCTCACGTCCTGTTTGTGGTGGAAGGAGGAGAGATTATTAGATATACTCACAGTTTACTACTTTTGTCATAGATTAGACTTGTAGCCTTGTTGTGAATTTGAACTTTTTTGTCTTATTCTTCCTAGTTCATTGTGTACTTGGTGGTGGCCAAGTGGCCTATTTTGTAGACATTATTATTTGAATTATGGACACGACTCATGTTGACAATTGCTCACTTGCTAGATAAGTTACTTGAATGTTTGATGATTTTATCTTCTAAATGTATTATGTTTTATGATATGGTTAAAATTTTGATGTATGTTTGTAAATGCTAGAATCTAGATGGTTGATCCTCGAACAATTAATCAATAATCATTGATGTATAATGGAATCAAAGATGCCATATCTATCTTGATTTATGTAAAAAATATGCATGATTTCATGTCTTCTACAACTAATTTGGTATTTGGGATGTTTTGTTTAAATATAAATGCAAAAAAAAAAAAATATATATATATATATATATAGTAGACGCTTCACTTCCTAGATTTTTGGGAAATGACACTTCCACATCCCCGCTTCGTGCAACATTGCTCCAGATGCTACATAAAAATCAACTGTATAAAAGCAGCCAATGGGAGAGGATGAAGACACAACACAAGTGAGAAAGAAATTCAAAAATAGATTCAGAGACAGAATTTCTGAATAATTTTCAATAGTAATATTGCAGATTTTGGTGAGAGATTCACAGTGGCCGAAGAAGGAAAAAGATAGCAGAAGAATTTTCTGTAGCTGAAGCAATTAGTAAGGACTCACACGAGTGACACAGCCATTTTCTGCAGCATGGAGGCCGCACATGCAAGCCAAGAAGGTCTTTTGAGCAAGCCCGCACATGTGACATGGTTGTTCGAGAAAGCCACAAGTGTTGATGTGCAAGGGCTTGAGGAGGCCAAGTGGGTTGTTGATTTTGCTGGAAGAATTTATTCTAGGTTTTCCTTGTAAATTCTAACGGCCATCTTCCCTGGTTAGGGATTCCATGATTTCCATGATTAATCTAAGAAATTAAATGATGAGAAGTTGGGGGTTTAATTTCTATTGCTGTCGTTTGATTTTCTCTGAGTGATTTTCTGTTTTAAATTCTGCTGCAAATTGTTGAGTTAAAGGTGCCGAAGTATTTTCTATTTGTAGTTTTCAGAAATCAACTTACAACAGAAATTAATTTAATGCATAGAAAAAAAATTATGAGGGTAAAATCACTGCATGAGACAGTAAATCTGCAAATCTGCAATTGGAACTTTTTTTAACATAAAGTGCCTCAAGCAACATGTTACTTGCCCAGCTTGGCCAGATTAGGGGGGTCAAGTTTTCACCCCAAGTCAAGGTTAAAGGGGGGAATTTTAGGTTAACATTCACTCCATCAAGGGCTAAGGTTAGCATTGATTCAGTAAAATAGATTTACCACAGTTAGTTTGTGAGCCCATGGAATTTGGTAGTCCAATTTATTGTCCCATGGTATTCAATTGTTATGAAGCCTTTAACATACTCCATCATAAAGTGCCTCAAGAAGCCTGTTCTTTGGCCAGCTTGGCCAGATTGCCAAGGTGAATAGAGATATCTTTTGGAATCTGGTTTTCCAGCTACAAGAATTTTTGCCAAGGTGAATAGGGATATCTTTTGGAGGCTGGTTTTCCTGCTACAAGAATTTCTAGGATAAAATATCTCGCTTCCTGTATTGTATTTTGTTTCTCTGCCTATGATCACTTTTTAATAGAGTTTAGAATTATTTACATTTAAATAAATCTTTAAGATAAAACAATCATCCATGACAATTATGCTGAGTTTAATCACAAAATACCAAACAATTTTCAATAACAAAATACACTGAAATCAAATCAAACAATCTAAAGATAAGAATGATTTAAACATTTCCACAGTTCAAAATAAGCACAAATAAAGTTATGATGTACCTGAAGGCGTGCAATAATAGTATCCTTTTGTTTTTTTTTTCCATCTTCAGTAGTTTTTCCTTTTGGCTTTCCACTATTCACTTCCTTGGTTTCAAATATGTATCTGATACCAATAAATAAAACACTCATTAAATTATAGGAATTACTTTGAAAATGCAAAGATTCTTTAAAAGATATCTCAAATTCTTTGATTATGAACCTTATTCATATAACTAAAAGTTTATCTTAGCTGAGAAAAACGAGATATTCGCATATATCTTGGTGCATTGAAATTAAACTACAACAGAGACTGGGCTTATATACTGCCGACTTCAGGTTATACTCTATCTAAGATAAAACGTTGATCTCATTTTGAAATTTTATTTTAAGCCTCGGTTATTTATGCACTGTGTTAAAAGTACAATCAAATGATCAAATCAATGTTTTGAAAATCGCGATCGGGATTAAATCGGCGAGGGGAAAAAATCGGAAAAAATCGTAAAAATCGGGAAAAAATCGTAAAAATCGGGTAAAAATCGGCACATACAAAAATATTCATTTTTTTTCAATTTTTTTTAATATCTAAAGCACCCACAACATAAAATAAATGCATTGACACATAAATATGAAAAAAAACTAATATATAGGACGTGTAATATCATGTCTAGTGCTACATCACACATAATAGTGAATCATGTCCTGAATACTAAGTCCTGAGTCTCAACTCAACCTCAAAATATCAACAAAAAATATAATAATGTATCTCATATCATGAGTCATAATGTTAAATACAAAGGAATGCACCAAATAACCTATACTACTGATTTCCTCTACCCCTCTTGCGAGAAAATGTAACAGCTTTCCCTCTAGACGAAGAAGCTGGCGGGGCTGGCAATGGACTCTGTTGTGCTCTAGATCCTGAAGCACCAGGAGCTAAAGGAGGCAGACCACGTCCTCTACCGGTAGCAGGGATAGGTGGTGTCACCTCCTCCTCCTGCTGTTGCTCCTCCTCCTCATTCTCATGAAACTCATCATTAATTCTACTAGAAATGGAGTCATCAACAAGAGATACATAAACATCATCTAGCTCAAAGTCTTCAGACTTGGATTGCTCAACCTTATAACATGATAGAAATTGAAAAAGTTTAACATGCCTAACCAATGATTTTGGTTTAAGTGAAGGGTTCATCTCCTCAACCTTAAAATGTGATAGAAAAAGATTAGCATGCCTAACCAATTGTTTTCCTTTGAGTGAAGGGTACATTCTTGTTAAGGCCACAGTAGGGGAGTTCAACAATCAATACCACCAACATCAACAAAGTTCAACAATCAATGCCACCAACATCAAGGTTCTTAAAGGACTTCATACTCTTAATCAAATGCCAATCTCATACCCTTACACATAATAGAATCAAATGGAAACAATGCAAATCCCCAAACCATGAAACCCTGAAAACCATTAAGTCTGCTGAATTTTGAGTGAAATCTAAAATTCTAGTTTCTCCATATGAAATCCAATGAGGTCGAAACCACTCTTAAAATCCTTTTACTTTAAGAATTTAACATTACCATTAACTGCCAATAGGGTGTGTCAGCAAAAATGACAAAAAAAAAATCGATTTTTGAACTTATAGGGTTGCTCTTTGATGGGCCCACGATTTTTACCAAAAAAATTGCGATTTTTTGGAAAAAATCGCGATTTTTACCCGATTAGCGATTTTTTCAAAAAATCGTGCAAAACATCGTCGATTTAATCGTTTTGTTGAAAAAATCACGATTTTTTCAAAAAATCGCGATTTAATCGCGATGTTCAAAACATTGGATCAAATAGATCATTATTCCAAACATCCACTAAAAGAAAATTATATTTCCACCTAACTGTTACTTCACTTGACATAGATGTTCATGTCACAAGAACAATAAAATCCATCCATAGTCTTGGGTGTCACACATCTACGAAGATTGTAGTCAACAGGACATAACCACTTAGCATTATTACTTATCAAGAATTGCCCTAAATTACCAAGACACATATACAACAATCAAATGTGTCTACAAATCCAATACAAATATGGCAATTCTCAAGGCAGCCCAGATTTGATATCACTGGGATATGGTACACACAAAAATATCTACATTAAATATCAAAGCTATCTGAATCATGGGTGCAATTGAAATCGTTGGAGGATTCCAATGTGGGTGCAACACCCATCCTAAAATTAGCAATCAGAGAATTGGAAGTTAGAACCCTGACCCAATCATATATATATATATATATATATATAGAGAGAGAGAGAGAGAGAGAGAGACCAGAACATGCAAATCTAACAGTGCTCAATCCATAGTAGAAAAAAAAATTGTAGGATTCTGTCTCACATTTCACATTACAAAAATTGCCCCTAAGCATACCCACACCCACACCCACACCAAAATCACATCAAAACCACGGAACATTCCACCTAGCCACAGATTGAAGCTATCCATCAGAGTTGTTATAGCTCCCTTTCAACAACACTTGTAGATGATCAAAATCCAAAGTAGAAAGGGCAACAACCTTATACTTAACACTAAAATTTTATCTCCCTGCCATAACGCCCTCCTTTTATAACAAAGATATACAAAACCAATCACTTTTTAACATAGATGCAAATTTGAAAAAGTAAGGGAATATTTTTTGAAAATAATGAAACCCAATGTTGAGTGTCAAGTGAAATAACTATCGTCACACGAGATCATTGCCATTTAAGGTAAGGAATGACATCTCTCTAGATAGAATTACCTGACTGTGCCATCCTGGAACAAAGGCCATTCACAGTATCATGAATTTTAGGACCCATGCCAAATGTACTTGAAAATTGTCAGCAGTAAAACAAGGGTTTCTACTAGCATTCTCAAATATATTGGTTAGGTTTGTGTCACATTGCAAGGCTAAGCAGAAGATTTCACCTTGTCATAGTTTCATCATCCAAACATATTGTTCTTAGACTAACCAGGAGATTCCACAATTCCACTAAAACCCTAGGAGATTTTGCTAACCCTATGTGCAGCCATACAAACCAGAAAAGGACCCAAATTAAAAAATGGCAAATTCTTTGGAATCTGATCCAAATCGGCCATTCTACAATTCTGGTGTGATTCCAATGCAATTGCAGGTATGCCTAAGGCCAATCTGGTATCCTTATTAAACATACAAGTAAACCCTTAATATCAAAGAATTATTGGAAATAGCCTGTTGAAAAGTGTAACTAGGTTCGGTCTTCATAATGACTAGTAATTATGAATTTATGTAATGAAAAAGGCAAAGATAATAAAAATGTACTTTTGCAATACTTGCATCATGGGTTTCATGAGCAAGGAGTTTTGTTATAGGTCAAAGACTTCTTCTTGATGTCTTTAGGGATTTGTCTAGTCATAAATATAATTAGAGTCGTGAATATGGAGTCATGTTACACTTGTGAAAGAACAAATTGATGATGCAAATAAATGCTCCAAGACCTTGTCACTTAGCTCCTTGAAGTCGGCTCAAAACATGGTAAAGATATTCCTTGGTAAAGTCGGCCTACCCAGATAATCATATCGGCCTAGAGCAGGATATACAGCCTCTATTAATAAGAGGACTGCACCCTCATTACACAAAAAAAAAATTCGTAGAAGTCTACAATAAAATGCGAGATAAGATCTGAGTTAAGTGCGAAGAAAGGAGACAAAATCAACAAAGGAAGAGAGGATCTTTTATATCTATTTTGGGTCTAAGTCTGAAAGAAAGTCCGAACTGCAGTGCAAAGAAAGGAAGGGAGATACCGCAGAAAGAAGGGCTACTAGTGTATGTGAAAAATAGGTCAAGGTCTCAGTCATACTAATCTACCATCTAGTGCGTGAAAGAGATCATAATCAGTACAAAGGTAAGGTTGTACAAGCCTCATTCCTGAGCTTATCTACTAGTGTAATTTCGGAAGTGTATGCAATGTAAAGAAGGGTAATTACAGCAAGAGAAGAGATCACCATCCTTGGGCATCTAGAGTCCAAGAAAAGGATTGAGAAAGATTCCATTAAAGATCAAGGTTAGATTAAAGGAAGAACGAAAGGAATCACATTATTTAAGGGCTAGGAACCAAGTTTTCTAAGTCTGGTGCAGAACAGTGCAGAACAGAAAGAAGCTACAAGGGAGGAGTGACAAGGTCTTGGAGGCATACATAGGTCAAGGGTTTGTGTCATGGTCACGGTACTTGTCAACTGGAAGATTATAAGAAGAATTACTTGCGGCTTTTCCTCTCCAAGAGGGAGAGGTTTTGGCCCTAGCTTGAAGAGCCAAAATCTTGTATCTTTTGTAATTTGATAATTGACTTGATGAAAGACCTAATAAGCTAATGAAGAGAAGATCTAAGTAAGAGAAATACGTTCAAGTAATTATCAAGTAGAGAATTGAATTAAACTACACCCTATTAAATTCTCAACATAGCCTTCATCATTCCATTAGCAAAACACGAAAGCCTAAATTCCCATTAAGATTAGAATCGCATAAATACAAATGAGTGGTTATTGTTGAAAAATGTGTAACTAGGTTATTGTTATTTTTGGAGCATGGGTTTCATGCTAAAGGTCTTTTATTTTAGAGGTCAAGCACCAATTGAGTGCTTCTAGGGTTTGTCCTAAGTCAAGAAGTCAAAAGAGTCATTGTCATAAGTTGAAGACCCCATCAGGCACATTGTAACTTGTAAATAAAAATTATTTTTGAAATTAAAAATGTCAAAATATCCTTCAAGACCAAATCGACCTGGCAACTGAGAAGTCAGCTTATTTTGAGGAGCCACATCCACCTTAAGAAGCCTATATAAAGGAGAGAACTCGGCCTCCTTGAGACACATTCACTTCTCATCTCATTCAAGCGAAAGAGGAGTAGAAAAAAGATAGCGAAGAAGGAAGAAGACGAAGGAAGAAGTTTTTGGGCTAATTCTATCTCACACATGTGAGGAGGGAAGGCTAGGGTTTGCTACTTCAAGGTCGAAATTCTATATTCGCTGGAGAACGATCAAAGTTGTTGGAAGAAGGGCCTAGTAGGTTACCTTCTAGCCCTAGACAAGCAAGCGAAGTTGCTGGGAAGCATTGGAAGGCTAAATTTCGCTCACAAGTGTGGATGCAGTGGCAGTTGTTGGGGGCCTAAAATTTCAGACCTGCATTAGAGGCCGAAATTTTGAAGTTGGGGGTCCAAGTTTTGTTGCTGGAAGAGATTTGATTGGGTTTGACTTGGACAAAGGAAGCACATCATCAAGAGAGGTCAGACTTGTTAAAAAGTGTAACTAGGTTCGATCTTCATAATGACATGTGTAATTGTGATTTTATGTAACTGACGTAAAGAAGAAAATAAAATTATTTTTGTAGTACTAGATTCATGGGTTTCATGATCAAGGAATTTTATTTTAATTAAGGTTCCCATTGTGAACCTTTAGGTTTTGTCATCAAGTCATAAAAGTCAAATTGAGTCAATGTCATGTATGAAGAACCCTTCTTGGGCATGTTACATTTTTGTACGAGTCAATAAATGAATAAGAAGGTCCTCCAAGACCAAGAAAAAGTATAGCCTTCAAGTCGGCTACAAGATGGAGAAAATGATCTACACAAAGGACATGTTGGCTCACCCTCACTCAAGTCGGCCTATTTGATGAGGAAATCACTATGAATAGGGCATCTCGGCTTTCATTTGAGGCAGAGATCTTCAGTCAAGCAAGTCTGCAATTAGAAGTGCGAGAAACACTTAGAAAAGGAGTCTTATAGCTAGCAAAAGAAAGGAAGGAAAAGCGAGATTGTTTGGGATTGTTTTAGGGTTGATCTCCACTCACACGTGCAAATAAAAGAGTGTCACTGTTGCATAAAAAAGGCCGAAGTCTTCCTTGCTATGCTAGAAGCTGAATCAAGAAGTATTTGAGTAAATTCATCAAGTCAAGTTGGAGAGGAAAGCCATTCAGTCCAAACAAAGGAGATTAAGGTGTTGAATCACCATAAATCTCTCACATATGCCGCAACTAGGGTTTCCAAGGAAGCCGAAATAGGGTGCGAGTCTGAAGCACAGAAAAGGAAGTTGAATTCTAAAGGGTGGGCGAGAAGGAGGGAGAAGCAGGGGTTCGACTATTATTGACTCAAGCAAGAAGAATCTCATTAAGGAGGCTTTGTGTCTTGGTCGTGGAGGGGCAAACAGGTCAAGGGTCTTGGTCTTGGTATTCATCAATTGAAGTCTCTATAAGAAGAAGAATGTTATGGATAAAATATATATAGAAATAATATAAAGATAAATAATAATGATAATTGTATTAGTGATTAGTAACTAGTAATTAGGGTTGAAGAGGCATGTCTAAATGGGACATGACCTTCCATGAAGAGGCACCTGACTAAGTATATAAGCGGGCTTCATTTGTAACATTCAATCATTCATTCCTCATACATTTTAATATATAATATTTGTATCTACAATGGATATTTTCATATTCCAAGTCTTCTAGAGTATTTAACGAGAAGTACAAACTTTGTTCGCTTCATTTGGTATCAGGGCAGTTTGATCTTTTGGCCGCTCACCGCTGCACAGAGCTATGCTCTTCGATCCAGGTATATGACCTTTGAAATTTGTCAACATTGTTGCCATTGAAGCGTTTCGCTACACTTTGGAGTTTCTCCATTGCTGAGTTTGTCAGAGGCCCTTGGCTATTTTTAAAAAAATTACATTGAACAAAAAATTATTCAAAATTCAAAATACCAACCAAAAAAAAAAATAATAATAATTTACCTGCCCAACGCCAAACAGAGGCACATCCGCCAACACATCACAGTCGTTGTCGCTATTTTCAATTAGCCACAATAGGCCACCATCCAATACATTGCAGGCTAATCGGACCGCACAATGTTTCGTCACTACCCCATAGCACCACGTAGACCCCCGTCGTAGCCCACGCTCTACCACTAAATACATTGCAGGCTAATCGGGCCACACAACGGTCCATCACTACCCCATAGCACCACGTAGACCCCCGTCGTAGCCCACACTCTACCACTATCCAGAAAGCCATCGACTGCCATCCACATGGTTGTTGTCGGAGTCTACCTTTGTCGCCACTGTCGCCCTCGCTGGATAATCACACTCACCCTGCTCCCATCACATATTCCGCTCACAGTCGATTGGTCCACCTCGCTCTAGTACCCTATCCTCGCCGTACTCCGCTACCGGACGCCCTGCCCCCTGTTGTGGTTTTCGCGAGTAAACCATATGCCCGTACATCCCGTAACCTTGTCGGCTTCTACAGCGATCCGTCATACTTCACCCTGAATACGTTGCTTCAATTTGCGACGTCTATTACGTGGTCAAACGTTGCATGAACCGGTGTGACCATCGGGTCACCAAATGCGATATTTTTGTTTAATTAAATTACATAGTATTAAGTTAAGTCATATAATTATATAAATTAATTAAATTAATTATTTAAAATATATATATTATTATGTTAAAAATAAAAAATAAATAAAATTAATTAATTAAAGGAAAATATACATGGTGGAAAAAACAAGGTATAGAGATGATTTCCACAAAGAACCGTGGGGTTCTTTGCAATATGTCCTTTTTGCTCACAAGGATATCCTAATTGTCACGAGTCATTCAAAAATCAAAACATCGTACGCATAAAATGTTACAAAGCTTTTATCTTAATTGAATGTCTAAGTGATACCAAAAAACAAACATTAGCAAACAACATACAGATTATAATAAGGAAATGAAGAAGACAGAATCCAAATTACAAGATAAACACCTCTCATCACCCCTACAAAACGATGTAATCCCATGTATCGAGAAATTGCAGTTGAAAAATTAAAAAAAAAGACATGATAGCCAAACTTTCGACAAAACAAGAAAGTGTCACAACAGGAATATGAAGACCTTTCAAATACACATTACAAACAAGTAATGGAAAAAGATGAAGTAATTTCTCGCCTCAAGGACCATGTTGAAAAATTAATTGGACAAGTCAAGAAGACAAAGGTCACAAAGAAAGAACTCAAGAAGCACTTATCAGAACAAGAAGAGGAAAATTTACGTCTAAAGAACCTTAATAAAAATTTATTAGAACAAATCAAAATTTTAGAAGATGATGAGAAGGATACTAAGGATAAAGTCAACAATTCAGAAAATGAAGAGCTTTTACGTCAAAGGAATCATAATCAAAACCTTCTTACGCAAATAAAGAAGCTCAAAAGTGACAAGAAGCTACTTAATGTCAAGTTAGAAAAACTTACTCAAGAAGAAATATCGAAGTCTTTAGTCCAGGTTGAAGAAAAAAATCCAAACTTCGATCTAGTCAATATTCCAATTGAAGAAGAGGACAAACTAGATGAAGTAAATATGTACTCAGAAGTTGTAGTTCCAGCAACAAAATATTCAAGTGAAGATCCAGAAATTAACCATTCAACGTCCTTGGCTATAGGAAATCAGGTACTTCAAATAAATCAAGGAGATGACATAAGCGAGATAAGGGAAAATCAAATCAATAAAATTCCTTATCGACAACTGAATCACGGGAGTATACAACTCGGTCAAGCTACGTATTTAGAACAGAAATAGAAAATTGATGTTCTGAAGAATACTAAAGTGTGCACAACTCAGTCTAGTGACAACAGTTCATCACAAGTTGTCAGTCACCGCAAGATTCCACAGAAGATTAATCTACGATGGTTTGATCCCTTCTCAGTGCGAAAGTTTTGTTTGTCACTAAGAGGATCATATCAACTTGTATCGACAAAGATGACTATCCCAAAACAAGAAGACATTCATAGCAGAAAAAGAGATCAAGTCTTTTTATCAACAAGCTTTGAGGGCAAAGCTTTTTGAGGAAGAAGGCAATGTTATGGATAAAATATATATAGAAATAATATAAAGATAAATAATAATGATAATTATATTAGTGATTAGTAATTAGGGTTGAAGAGGCATGTCTAAATGGGACATGACATTGCGTGAAGAGGCACCTGCCTAGGTATATAAGCGGACCTCATTTGTAACATTAAATCATGCATTCCTCATACATTTTAATATATAATATTTGTATCTTCAATGGATATTTTCATATTCCAAGTTTTTTGGAGTATTTAACGAGAAGTACGAACTTTGTTCACTTAAAAGAATTTGTCGGGTTTTCCTCTCAAGTGGGAGTGGTTTTGGCCCTGGCTAATAGCCTACATTTTGTGTCTCTTGTTTCTTTATTGTTCATGCATTGGTAGTTGTTTGATAAAGAAGATCACTATAATAATCTAAGAAAGAAAAGATCCTAATTTAAAGAAGGAAAAAGCGTTCACAAGCACTTCTCATCTATAGAGAAATCACCTAATTGTTATGCCCTAGATTTCTCAACAAGACTAGGTCTTGAATGGGAATTGATCTTGGTCTAGAGGTCTTGGAATTCGTCAATTGAAGAATCTATAAGAAGAGAAGAGATTTACGGGCTTTCCTTTCAAGTGGAGAGGTTTTGGCCCTGGCTTGAAGCCTATATCCTGTGTACTTGTGTACTATTGTTCTTGTTGTTTTTGGTAGTTGTTTGATGATAAATGAACATAATAATAAGAGAAGAAGCTAATAAAAAAGAAAAAGTAAAAAGATATCACAAGTAGTTATCATAAAAAGAGAAATCATCCTAACTACTGCCCTCTAGATTTCTCAACAGTTACTCTAAAAACTAGAGGACAAAAAACGAGAGGTGCATCACAAATGATAACAGTTAGAACTAAGAAATGCTCCCAATGATCGAATGAAAGATCAAGAGCCTCATCCAAATAATGTGACTAATTATGTGGCTACCAGAAAGTTGCTAATGTAAAAGCACCCGACATTTTTTGAATTTCATGTGTTTCCCATGTTGATGTTTTTGCAACATTAGTCAGACATTCTCCCACAGGATTCATGATGTGCAATATTCCAAATGCAAAAATTTAGGGTTTTCTTGAAATTTAAACTTAGAAATACTTCTGATAAAATTTCCATTCATAAATGGAAGATTGCCACGTAAAATTTAACAACATGGAACTATAAATAACAATAATGAGCAAAAGGAAATCTCAACTTTATTGATAACATATATAAACTAGGGTTTTACATGCCAAAACAACTGATATAGCTGAGATAAAACTGGCCTCAAGAATCTGCTCCAATATGGCACTGGCCCTCAACCAAAACTGAACTGAACTGCCACTACTAAGATCTCCTGTGAATTCTAGATGAATTCACCAAGGAGAGATGGATGCTCATCCAATCTCTCTAAATCACCTGAGGGTTTCCATCCTCGGGCTACCAATGAAGTAGAGAACTAGGTTCTCAACCTCTCATACAAGAAGAAATATCAAATCCAAGATGTCCTCCAATGGCTTCCTCCTCTTTTATAGATCTGACGGACCCCTCTAGAACGTCCTATTTTATTATTATTTTAATCATGGAGCACTTTTCCCTCTTTTATTTCAATTAAAATATCATTTTTTATGTGGGAAAATTGTAAATCGGCCACCATGCCCCCTCAGACCACTAAAACTCACTTTTAACCATCCCATCCTGTAGATCTTCTCATTCTGGTTCACACGAGCTATTACACTAAGGTGTTATGCCAAGTATTCCTCCCGAAATTGAGTCAGGCCATTAATAACTTTGTTTTTTGAAAGTTGTCAGAATGCAACGAAACGAAAGAAAAACTATGCGGATGATGGAATATACCAAGCGAATGCCATCAGACCTCATGAAAACTCCTTAAGACCCCTCCAAAAGCCCCTGGGCCGGCTGATGACGCCAACCTACACCAGTGACATGTTTGCCCCCAAATCTGAAAGTCCATCCTAACCATGCCATAAGGAACACCAGAAAAAGGAACATCACATGTTGATTTGACTGATAGGAATGATACATTCACCCATGGGGACATGTTGATTTGGCTAGGGGTGAATGGCCTAGGAGCAACCCTTCTCCCATGGGACCATGTTGATTTGGCTAGGGGATATTGGCCCACAATGCTCACACTGTGCTCCGGGATGGAGTGATCTATTTTTTATAGAATGGGTTTGAATTGTTTATAGATTGGGGTTTTTCATCCAACAATGGTGTAAACAATTCTACTCTAATGTTGAGATGTAACGTAGGCTCCATTAGTGAAGGGGTATCTTGTGATGTGGAGCCACTTTGATTGGTCTCCACTCAACATTAGAGTTTTATATAAAGAGACAAGCATGTGAGAGGCAAATCATCAACATAGCAAGCTAATTCAATCTTTTCTAGTGGAAGAGAAAATTCAGCCAAGGAGAAATTCATTGTTAGAGATCATCTTTATTTTTCCTTTATCATTCTATCATTCTTTCTGGAGGCCACACATGTGAGGAAGAAGGTTGAATTTGACTAGACCATTGACCAACATCTTGAAGACCGCACGTGCGATGAGTTGATTGTTGTTTGACCGAATTTTCACTAAAGATTACCACATTTGTTTGACCGCATGTGTGTATTGACTGCAAGGTTAACTACAGCTACACGTGCGGATATTATCCGTAGATCGCAGGTTTGACCGCAGACTTTGACTAGGGCTGAGAGTTTATCACAACGAATTTGACCACGACATTGTCCAACATTGACTTCTGATTTTTTAGAAGTTTGACCAACAGTTGTTTGATTAGGGTTTATTGGTATTTTGACTTCTATATTGGCACAAATTTTTAGACAAATTTCTGATTTCTAAAGCTTGATGAAAGACAATTTCTCCTCAAGAAAATATTGTTGGGTTTTATCCCAAGGTTGGGTTTCCCAGGATAAAAATTGTGTCTACTATGCACACTTGTCTTTTTATGATCTTTATTGCTTCCACTATATTTATTGTTGAGATTTTGTGAGTAATTGCTCAATGATATCAGTGGCTTGAAAATACTGTTTGAAATCATTAGGAAGTAAATTATTGCAGCAGAAAATTCTATTATATAGCACTTGCCCTGGCATTTCTACATGGTATCAGAGCTTTGTTGAAAGATCAGTCATTGATCAACCTCAGATTTCAGTATTCAAACAGCTTGATCAAACCATATCTCTTGTCAATATGGTGCACAGTCTCATAGTAGAAGGCGGGTTGGATTGTGCTACTAATTTTAGATCTTGGAAGACCAGGATACTCCATGCCTTGGATGAAAACGAGATATGGAATCATGTGAAGGAGAATGTCTCATAACAACAAGATGCTGAGGAGAAAGCCAGGCATAAGAAGAATGAAGCAAAGGCTAAGAGGATCTTGATAGATTCCATAAAGGACCATTTTATTCCAAGCGTTGCTTAAGTTGGAGACTGCTAAAGAGATTTATGATGTCTTGGAGGGATTGTTCGAGTGCAAGAACACTAGTAGGAAATTGGCCCTGAGGCATCAACTCTATAGTATCACGATGTCTAGATTAGACTAAATTGCAACTTATCTCATGAGAGTCATGTTACCCACCACTTCGTGGGTAACATCCCTAGGAGATATTTTTCTCCATGACGGACCTCAGCCGATAGCAAACAGCCCCTTACAGCCTCTACTAGCTCATTGTGCCATTTATCTACCAGTTGAGCCAGCCATGTAGTCCCTCACACACGTGTTGATCGTATGTTTGAAGGTGGGCCACCTGAATCTAAAGGTATGTCTTGTCATTTGGTAGTTGAGTATTGGGTTTACTTATCATGGATACTTATGCATATGGATTGATGGGGGGATTTGGCGGAAAGAGTGGGCTTAGTTTGTGATCTTGTCCCCTTGATCTCTTTTGGGTGTTACCATTGGACCTTAGTCCTGTGGGATCTCCTTTATTGACCATTTGGTTTTAGGGTGGTACTACTTGGGAAACCCTGACTTTGGGTGTGTGGTCCCGCTCCCCTATCCCCATATATTACTCCCTTTCCACTCACTATATCCCCATTCATCATTTATCCCACCTGAGTCCACAATGCCAATTTGGGTCCACATAGGGTCAGCTTCCCTATCCCCTTTTCCCCCACATTGGGTCAGGCCTGGAACTATGCCCCGGAGGTTGATGCAACTAAAAGAAAAAGAAAAATCATAATTGGCCACATTTAATAGAAAATTGTATCACTAAATGCAAAAGATGGTCAGGAAAAAAATAATTAGCACATGGGCAAAAGCCAATACATGAGCTCTACCCCAATCCATAGCCATCACCCTGGTTCCATAGGCCCTAGATGAGCCTCCTTTATCATTCAGGAACCCATGATTGTCCCAAACGCTAGAGGGCAATGAACCGCCCTACCTAAAAAGGGGTAATCACTGCTATATCTTACACATCATGCACTTGTCCTTTGAGGCACGAGCAGTTAATTAAAAAAAAATCATAAAAGGAAGAAGGCATATAGAGAAGGGTGAAAAAATCAAGGTCGGGTTAACTCATGTACAACGATTGCTCCCTCCCACACATTATATACCCTGGTGTGGACTTCCCCTTATCTGGCTATCCCTATGCCCCAATATGTGGCTCGATAGTGCCCCTCTCACTCCCTACTCCATTCCACTTACTTATCACTTGCCACCTCCATTAGAGGGATGTACCTTGGCCATACTATCTCGTTTAAGGAAAGAAACCACCTAATAAGGTGCTTGGTTAACCCCCTTTGGAGCCTAGAGACACTATCACACACCAAAGCCCACTACGGAAGGGCATGCCATTATGAAGTGCCCATTTTGTCATCCATAGTTTGTAAACTCTATTACACGATTATTCTAATGACTAGTTGTATTGGAAGCCTAGGGGTCACATTGGACCTTATGCAGGATCACAGGTGGTTTCCATTTGGGTTTGGTCTCCCTATATAGGTTCCTATTCCCCGAGGGCTATATTTGCACACATAGGGTGTGTATCGAGAGGTTTGGGCCTCCACAGCAATAGACATCGCTTCATGGACACCTTCAGATATTCAGGGATTACTAGAGATCCACTCTTGGACGAGGAAGATGCATCATGCCTAACCAGCCCCACAAGTGCACCACACACTTGGAGGGTGCCCCAGGGCTTGTACGAGGACACGATGACATTTATCCCAACATTTGAGCCTTCACAAAGCATCTACACGCATCTCTGATCCATTTGGAGACCCATGGGATCATTTATATGCCCCACACCCACTGGGAGCACCACAAGTCTACTACTTGGAGAACAAGGGGCCACCCCCTTGTCCATCATATTCCGAGGAATTTATTCCTCATTATGGCACTTCAGGATGTTACTAGGCCTCATGGAGGGCCCTACGACAAGTATACATCATTATTTGGCCCTTGTGTGGCTTATTTTTACATCTATGAGCTAAATTGATGGGCTACTCACCAATAGGGGTGTTATTCACACATTATTTTATTATTAAAGCCATTAGAGGCCCCTTAGGCTAATTCGAGCTCCTTAGGAGCCTATATATTCATGTTAGCTACATTCATTTGTATCATCACATTTTGGATTGGATATCTCTCTCTTAGAGAATTCGTACTTTTTCATTGGAGGAGCTTTTTTGGAGAGATTGATCTGGATTTATGCAAGAACGCAACAGAATACACATATAACCATAAATACAAAGACGGAGCAGAAATAACACCTCATTTCATTAATATCAAAGAACTGAAATTTGCTTACAAACAGAATGGAAATAAACTAGCTAGGGCGCTGGTAGCTTATCTCTGAGCAAAGATGTGGCGGCTATAGGCCTCTGAACTGTGTTACAATGAGGCTTGAGGGCCTATTTATTATTTAGAAACAATGGAAAACCCTAAACATCCAAAACCCTAACCCTAGGAGATGAAGCGCCAAAACTATGGGCCCCGTTTGGGTAAATTGGTGTTTCAACTTTCCGGGGACATAACTTTGGCATACGATCTCCGTTTGACGCATATCATACCTCATTAGAAAGATCTATCTGAGGACTACAACTTTTGATGTGATGGACCCATGTTGCTCCCGATTTTCCCAAAAAATGTCATTTAGGGCCTCAAAACGGCTCAGGAAGTTCAGGACCCGAAAAACTGCTAAAAATAGTAAGTTGTGCCGAAACTGAAAAACTGAAAGAGACAACGGTGGGGCCCCAAGTGGAATAGGCAGGTGACCACCAATATCCACCTGGATCATTCCTCCCATCTTAGGAAGCAATGGTCCCCATTGCGTTGAGTTCCTCCATGAGATGAGGAAACTTCTGCTGAACTTGGTCCCTGGTGAACCACTTGCCTTGGTGCAGGAGTTGGCCAACTTTGACAACCCAATACAGTTGGATCTTCTGTTGGCGAGTGTTCTTGATTTGCATGTCCATGATACAATCTATGGTGGTCTGTTCCATGCAGTGTAACTCTGTTGGTGTGAGTTGTTCTGCAATGTCAGAAGTGTCCAGTAGAGGTGGGAAGTAGGGACGAAGGCGGTCCACATTGAATACTGGGTGCAGACCAAGGAATGGTGGAATACTGAGTTTGAAGGCATTGTTCCCTACAGCCTTGGTGATGGTGTACGACCCATATCGGAGCGGGCGAAACTTGCAGTGGGGTCCAATGAGGCGCTCCTTCTGCAAATGTAGCCACACTTTGTCGCCCACTTGGGAGTTGTGTGGCACTCGATGTTGATCATGCCGTTGCTTGTACTCAACATTGGCTCTGTCCAATATGTCATGAACCTATTGGCAGATGTGTTGAATGCGCTCGATGAAGTTGTTCGCTTTATCAGCTTCAGATTGGAATGAGCCGAATCAGCCTGAGAAGCTGCAAATGGCATGGCTATGTCAATGGGACATAGTGGCTGGAATCCCAAGCCCACCTCAAAAGGGTTGTGACTAGTTGAGCTGTGGAGAGCCCGGTTATAACTATGTTGTACATAGGGGAGGCTCTCATCCCATGTGCATGGATGCTTTGAATTATACATGCGCATAATGTGTACAATCATCCTGTTGACGACCTCTGTCTAGCCATTAGTTTAGGGATGGAAAGTTGTGGACTTGGTGAGCTTGGTGTCCAGCATTGACCAGAGGCTGAACCAAAATGTGTTGAGGAACCTGTTGTCCCAATCTAAGATGATAGACTGTGGGATCTCAAAATGCACCCACACTCATTCAAAGAAGAGTTTAGCAGTGGCTTCTACTGTGCGATATTCTTCTTGCAAGCCGCCATAATGGCCATCCTCGAGAATCTATCGACGACCACGAAAACACAGTCATTTCCATGCTTAGTAGAAAGAAGGCCCAACATGTAATCCATGGAGATGGATTCCCAAGGTCGACTAGGGGTAGGTAGCAGAGTATAGAGGCCTTGCTTCTTAATGGCTGGTTTGGCAATGGCGCAAACAATGCAGGATTTGATGTACTTCTCGACATCCTGTCGAAGGTTCGGCCAATAGAAATACTTCTGCAGTACTGCCACTATTTTCTCGACCCCGAAATGCCCAGCAACTCGACTGTAGTGTGCTTCCCATATCATCTTGGCACGCTCGCTTGAAGGAACACAAAGGTGTCCCAGGTGACATAACAGTGCATCTTGGAGATGAAAATTTGGAACTTGCGTACCCCCCAAAAGTGCCTTGTATGTGTGGCCGAATTCTGGAAAACTGAAAGAGACAATGGTGGGGCCCCAAGTGGAACAGGCGAGTGACCACCAATATCCCCACCTGGATCATGGATGAATTTTGATGTATGGATTTGGGCTATTTTTCTTCTCTTGGAGCTTTGTTATTGCAACGAGTTGCTGGTTGGATATACTCTATCGCATTGTAAGTGGTTTTTGATGCTATTATTCTTGTTGTTGCATACTAATGATTTACGTTATAACTAGGGCTAGTTGTTGCATGAATGTAATGTGGAATTGAGCATGATTTAGTAAATTTTAATGTATGGGCCAATGTCATATGAATGAAATGTCCTAGAGATATATTTTTTCGATAAGCTTGCACTCTTTGCTAGAAGTATTTATTCTTCTCTCTACACCAATATTGGACGAAGTTGATTTTTCAAGCCTCCTTGACTAAGAAACCAAGTTCTTACTCATTAATCATCCTTGACTCCATCTCCCCATCTGAACTAAGGCATTGATCCATAAAAGGGTGATCAATTTATCCATAATTTTCCACTTTTTTTGCCTACTCCCAAGTCTACCCCTCAAGGGTCCCCTAGGCCATCAATTTCCCGGGAATTGACCCAAGGAAAAATTTCGATCTTTCCTAGGCTACTGCGCTGTTGGGTCCCCTCCCTCTCCACAAATTTTCAAGACATTCTCACGGTGGAATCTCTGGGAATCCTGAGCACTAGCTCTAGGATTGAAATCTGCCTAGGCATCCCAAGGGTAGACCTCAATAGGATCAATTCAACTTTTTGAAATGAATATTCTTTCTGATCCTTTCCCCTCACCTTGTCCAGGATAGGAACATTGTTGGTTGCTATATTCCATCCTCGAACCTGGACTGAGTCCACTTGGCCCTGTGTGGTCCCGCTTCTCATCAAAGACTATTTGTCAAAGGCCATAGGGAATCCAAGTTCCCCAAGGATTTTAGGGATTGGGAACCTCATCCATAAGTATATTCTTTCTACCTCAACCCTCCAATCCTCACCCCTCACCCCTAGTGGACACCCCTAGTGGACCAAGCCCCTTGCTTAAAGAGCAAGCAAGCTCCATTCTTCAATCCACCTTAGGGAAAGAGTTTTCAGGGTCACTTATCACCTATCCATTGACATATACTTACAAGTGATTCCTCTACTGTCGAGACTCCTCCCATCGGTGAAAGTCCGTAAAGAGCAGGGAGTCTTAGCCGTGGTGACAGTGGGCTAAGCCTCCACCGTTGCCCTTGGTCTAGTAGTTGCCCTATTAGGAACCCCTTTAGGTCTCCTTCTAGTTTGAGGGGTAACATTTCTAGCACATTGTCGGGGACAAGACATGTGTCTTTTTCTCCATACCACAATATTGATATATCATTTTTGGCGACTCCAATGGAAGAACGAAGCCATAGTTCTTCATTTATCTCTAAGGTCAATGCTTGTTGGGTGAAGCAAGCATTTGTTAAGGCAATTTCATTCACCCTAGTGACTCCCATGTCATTAACGACCCAACAACATGTTGACCACATATATTCCCACCATAGATATGACAAGGATCCCAAGATATCCCTCATCGAAATCCATGAATAATATGCCAACGTTCGATGGAGATCCACATTCTGCAGCCACTCACGTGGTAAGGTTCATGAGGTATCTTTCAAAGCAAAATATAACTCAACCTTGTGACCAAATGGAATTGTTTGTCCTATCCATTGTCCTCAATACCGATTGGCTTGAGTCATGTAAACCTAAAAGCATTCCTTCTCTTCCGATGTTGACTACACACTTCTTGTTGCATATGGGGTCGGGTTTCTAATCTCATGAAGACATGTGCCAAATGTTGGATGCGGCCCTTTGAGAGGAGGAGGTTATTAAATAGGGTTTTGTGCTTAAGGAATAATGTCTTGATCCTTCTCCAAATCATCACGGTCAAGTGATTGATGTGTACCTTGAGGATAGTGCCGAAAAAGAGACTCTGTGAATTGGAAAGCATGTCCTCTAAGGATAATGATGACGAAGATCCGTGTTGAGAATTTTAAGGGCTTGAGATAAATACAAAAATTCTCTTCTTGATAACTAATTGTGAGTTTGCTTATGTATTCTCTTCTTTAACTTGGTTAATCTTTCATCAAGTCAGTTATCAAAGTAATTAGTCAAATGTAGAGACAGAATTATTTACACTTCTAACTGAATATCTTGAAATATGGTTAAGAAGGTAAATCTCTGAGATTTACCTTCCTTGCTAGCCTGTCTTCTTACAAACACTGTCTTTGTCTTTGTCATACTCGTTTCTTAGATTAACTGTAGACTGTTCTCTTTGGTTCCTTCCTAAATCTACTTCCTCTTGTATAATCCGCAAAATGTACTCTTCCGTTGCAATAACTGATGTCCTTTATATCCGCATTTAATTATGAGTAACCTCAGATAGGTCTGCATTTAATATTGTCTTAGATCTGCTCCTTTATATGCTATCTTATCTGTATTCAATTCTGTCTTGAATCTGCTCCTACCTACGCTCTCCAATATCAGACTTATCCGCATTAATTATCTGCTTTACAACCTCCGACTTGACCGCAATACTTATGCTCCAAATGAGCCGTAGTGTAGACATATATATAGGAGACTGAACAGCTTTTAGGCCGACCATACAGATTGATATTTAGGCCAACTTTATAACTTCAATTTAGGCCAACTTGAAGTTTATTTTCTTTGACCTTTTATGAGGTATTACTTCACATATATTACAAGATTTGTTAAAGGTTGTTTCCGCCATAATTTTATTATCATTGTCTTCTTCTTTTCACAATTATTTAGTCATCATAAATACCGACCTAGTTACATTTGACAACACTCCCTCTTAACTAGGAGGTATTCATATAGTTACATGATCACTTTCAAACTAAAGAATCTCATAAGAAAAATCGGATTGGTAATCGCATCTGTATAGCATCATTTCAACCAGCATTGTACTAGTGCAAGGCCTTAACTAACAGCCCCATCTCTTCAACGAGACAATGGGCTTCAATGTTGGCGAGACACATGACTTATAGACACCTTCGTCATTGTCTCTCCAAGGTACATACTCCACCCGAGTGTTCCCAAAGTATGACCTTCCTAGACTATTCTTCTCTTGGGTAGCTAGCCCTCAAAGAATATCAGTCCCCAACTACTCTTATCTTGAATGCCCTATCACATTCTCAAAGAGTATCGAATGCCAGATGATTACCCAATCCTCCATTCTGTCTTCCCAAGACCAGAATGATGTGTCTATCTCTCCCTCCCAGGGAGGACCTTATTCCACAAGGGAATGTACTCATTCTTATACAAAGAATGTACCTAAGCTCATCCTTAGGAATTACCAAGCTTCTTCCAAGTAAGAAACTTACCATCAAGCTCCCTCTTAATCAGGGACCTCCAGCAGCAATGGTGAGACACTTAGCTGCTCATGAAGAATCCCTGTTTTCGATGTCATGTATTTTGATATTGAGGAATCTCCAACTTTTAGCTTCATAGGGCACAGATCATCCATCACTTACATCCTGAGTCATGTCAGCTATCAGAGTGATTCATCAGACTTCCTTTATCTGGTCCATTGTTATGTCAAGTTGCTTTCCTTCAAATAATTTCCAAGGATCATACATCCTTTCTCATGATTAGCAGCCCTACACAGATTCATCCAGATAAATATATTCATATTAAATTTAGAACAAAAGTTACCTTAGTGATGATCTTTCACCATGACATCTTCTTGTAGGCATCGGCTTCCTTCATACAGATTGACACATCTTCTAATGATATGCTTTTTGCCAAAGGTCTTCTTCTTTACCAGACTTCCGTCAGAGTCTACATATCTTTCCAGGAGATCTCTTAGTCACATCTTGACATGGTTGCATTTCATGATCTCTTCCTCTCAGCACATTCTAGGGACTTGTAACCTTTCTAGTTTCTTGTTCATATACAACCACCTCATATTACATGAGGACATATTATGTTGATTTCATCTGTTCGTGTACTAAGAGATACTCCTCCATAAATCATACTTCTAAATACAAAAGTTCATTACCTACAACCATATGACATGACTTCACAGCATCCAATGTTAGTATATAAATATATACATACCTCTTTACCCTTTTTCCCTTGAATCATCCTATAGCAATTTTTAGGAATGAATAGCTTCATTCCCTTGGCTTGTTTCATCAATATGTCATCACATCCCAGAAGTATGTTTTTATGATGACCCTTGCTCTTTGATGACTACTTTCTTAACGTTTGTCAAAGAGGTTTTCCCGGAGCTGATTGCTTCCTATCATATATCCAATAGAAATCAATTCCTTATTCATAAGTTTGCATGATTTTCCTTGAACTTCTTTTCTTCAGCTTCCTCCATTCTTTTTCGGTGTTATGAGCTTCCTTTCTTTCTCCTCTTAAGATTGTCCCTCTAGGACTATCTTTCTTGTAATGTCCATAAGTCTCCCATTTTTCCTAAACTTTCCTTTTTCTTCTGCAAATGTTTGAGTCTTTTATCTTTCAACATTTTTGCCCTTGACTTGTCTTTTTCCATCTAGCATAGGAACCACAAGTTGAATGAGGTAATTCTCTTGTCTATTTGTTACGTTGTCCATATTATCATCTTTTCCAGATCTCACAGTTGAGATCTTATGAAGATATCCCTTCATTCTTTTAGCTTATCATATATTCTCTTGATGTCTCCAATCCTTCATAAACAGAGGGATGTAAGAACTTTGACTGATTCCATAAGAATCCTTTGAGATTTTCCATCCCCTTTCCATGTATTTAGATAAATCTTGACCTTCGGAGATTTTTCATGACTTTAATTTCTTCGAGGACTGTGACTATCATCCTCATGCAAGGAATCTTGGTAACCCAACCAGCTTATAGATCTCCCTGCAAAAACAAAGTCATGTTACCAAATTTGATTATAGAATAAAAGATACTTACCTGACAAGTGAAGAGTCTTCAACTTGATTGCTTTAATGATGGTTGAGAAAAGATGTATTAGCGTTCTCCTTTTGGATGATCTTCTTCCGGATGAAAAAGGCTTTTCTTCAATAAAGGAGATTGCTTCAATTATGGTGACAACATTCTTAGATCCAGCTTCCTTTTGTTGATAGAGATTACTGCTTCTTTGGATGACCTTCCTCAGGGATAAAGAAGCGGTTCTTGTTTTAATGAGAGGAAACTTACTTGTAACCTTTGAAGATGATGACAGTGCCTTTAGCCTCTTAGTCTTCAAGTCTTCAAGATACTTTGACTTTCCTCTGGAGGTAGCCTTTCTTCTTCAATGTAGATCCACCTAGACTTTATGGTACCAAGTCACCACTGTAATACAGAGATTATCATATTACTGAGTATCACTTCATTGAGTCATTATGTCACTTTAATTTATGTTGTAAGACAACAAAACTACACTAGAAAATCTTCACTGTGATATAGTGCCGAAATACCGAGGAGTTGTCACTGTGAGTTTGCTTGAGATTACAGTGTTTGCATCATGCAGTACTTGTAACATACCAAAACAACATACTATAATACCACCGAGCCATACAGTTATGACATGAAGTCATATTGTGATCATGACTGCAAACTTAAATGAGAAGCTCGAACTGTAATTTTTCCGAGACTGTGTTTCCTTCGGTTTGAGGTATCGAACTTATTTCAGTAATAAGTGTCTGCATTGTCTTACTGTCAACTTACACGAAGTTTCCAAGGATGTTCAAGCTCTGTGTGGACTGTACCTTGAGTGTCTCTTAAATGCCCTTTCTTTGATTTTAGCACCATAGCTCTGATACCATGTTGAGAATTTTAAGGGCTTGAGATAAATACAAAATTCTCTTCTTGATAAATACTTGTGAGCTTGCTTATGTATTCTCTTCTTTAACTTAGTTAATCTTTCATCAAGTCAGTTATCAAAGTAATTAGTCAAATGTAGAGATAGAATTATTTACACTTGTAACTGAATATCTTGAAATATGGTTAGAAAGGTAAATCTCTAATTTACCTTCCTTACTAGCCTATCTTCTTACAAACATTGTCTTTGTCTTTGTCTTTGTCAAACTCGTTTCTTAGATTCTTCAAACTGTAAACTGTACTCTTCCGTAGACTGTTCTCTTTGGTTCGTTCCTGAATCTTCTTCCTCTTTTATAATCCGCAATCGATACTCTTCCATTGCAGTAACTGTTGTCCTTTATATCCGCATTTAATTATGAGTAACCTCAGATAGGTCTGCATTTAATACTTTCTTAGATCTGCTCCTTTATATGCTATCTTATCTGTATTCAATTCTGTCTTGAATCTGCTCCTACCTACGCTCTCCAATATCAGACTTATCTGCATCAATTATCTGCTTTACAACCTCAGACTTGACCGCAATACTTATGCTCCAAATGAGCCGTACTGTAGACATATATATAGGAGACTGAACAACTTTTAGGCCGACCATACAAATTGATATTTAGGCCGACTTTATAACTTCAATTTAGGCTGACTTGAAGTTTATTTTCTTTGACCTTTTATGAGGCATTACTTCACATATATTACAAGATTTGTTGAAGGTTGTTTCCGCCATATTTTTATTATCATTGTCTTCTTCTTTTCACAATTATTTAGTCATCATAAAGACCGACCTAGTTACGTTTGACAACAATCCAGACCCCGAGAGCCCCCTAGTGTTGGAAGAATGGATGACAGATTATGAGAAGTCTTGCAAGCAATCAACGGCTACATATAACTGCCAAGAGATTTTCTCCTACTATTGTGAGCAATCGGAAAGATTCGTAACATGAAGTGTGAATATAAACAGAGTCTTGTTGACCACACTTTGTCAACAACCCCATAGCAGTACACCCCCATTTTTTCAAATGGGACCTATCATGTTCGAGGTTCACGTCCTCCAGATTTCATTGACAGCCGACATTTTTTATAAATGATGTAAACCCATTCTGCACGTTTATGATGTAAATGATCTAAGTAAGACCGTCATGTATGTAACAACCTAGGTAAGCCTAGTATGTTGGTGACAATTTCTATCCTAGGAGGTTTTTCGTCTCACTGATTTACTTGTGTTTTTTGACACAAGTGATCGGCAGAGTTTTCCCCTCTAGCCTCAACCCAAAGCTAGGGTGGATTTTGTCATCAGCATGCTAAGTGAGTCCTAGTGTTTTCTATCGAGTCCTTGTAAAAGTAGTTTGGGAATAACCTAGCTATTTGGCTAGATTATTTTATTACAAGCTACTTGGTCTACTAAATCATGTTTTGAGTCGCAAAATTGGGTACCTATTTGAGGGTCTATACGAATGGGTTTTCCCCCTTCATATGTCTAAATGTATTTATCTTATGTAAAGAGGGTTGGAAAAAATAATTAAAATCCCTTGTCAGTCAATTAATTAAAAAATCTTAAGCCAGAAATTTAATTAATTTTAGGTCCTAGGTGAGTATAAAATCCTTCAAAGGCAAGATTCGTTGGTCTTTAAAAAATGAATTTTTAAAAGCCCCAAGCCAAGGGAATATTGAAAATTTCAAGAAATTTTGGACTCTTGAGCCTAGGTGGTTAAGTCAAAGTCAAAATTTTGAGGTAATTAACTCAAAAATAGTATTTTTGAGTTAATTAAAATGGAATTAAATGATAAATTCGTTTCTTCCTCAAATTTATAATTTCGACAATCCAGATTAAAAGATGATCAAATCTTTTTGACGGTCGAGATTATTTTGACATGGATCAACCGAACTAGCTGTTGGAGATTTTGTCTTATAAATTAGAGGTCTTTGTCAGTTTTGAGTCATCCAATCTTTGGATCGTGCACTTGCTTTGGAAGCTCTTGTGATTCCTTTTGATAAATAAAGCATAAAGACTTTGGGGTTACAAACTTTGGTGTTCCTTTTCCAGATCTATGTGGTGATTTATGCCTAAACTCTGCTACATTATTTTTGCATTTTTATGGTTGATGGCCTTTATGGATTAATCTGCATACAAGTATCTTGTGCAGTTTTCTGGGTTCATAAAATGACATTTTTTATTTAACGGAAAAACTAGTTATCTATTTTTCTGAAAAGTCTCATGTTTATTTTCTTAAATCTCTGACAATCTAAATTTCAGATCTAAGTGTGCAGAGAATCTTTTTTAAAAGGTTTGAGCGTCTAGGGAAGTCTTCAATTGGACCAGCCGACTCTCAGATTTCGTAAATCTGAAAAAACACATTGTTTCTAATTTCTCAAAGCTATCTTACGAAATTGTGGTTTTGCAGAGTCTTCTAGGACTTGTGCCTCGCTTTAAAAATTTTCTATCTTCAGATTTGTGCTGAAATGGGTTCAAACCTAGCCATGAGGGCCTCAGATCTGTAAATTAGCTTGTAAATTTGTATATTTGCTCTAGGCTGTAAGGGTTTCATAATTTTTTGTGCATACAGTTTTGGGATCTGTTCTTGTTTTGCAGGTTGCAGGGTTTTCTCAGAAATTTTTTAGATCTGAGCTAGATCTAACCTCTGAGGGCAAGATCTAGCCTCAGAATCTCTATTGTTAGCAGATCTGCATAATATTGGATTTAAAGAGCATCAAAAATCTGAGTTTTGACAGGAAGAAATTTAAGTTTGCTGGGCGAATTTTGAATGTACTGGGTCTTCCTCACGCTGCATATCCGCCGTCTATCTCCCCTTGAGACCCATCGATCTGCAAATCCATCCCTTGACCTCCTTTACTCTGCCATTCAATCTGCATACGCTCCATTCTGCCTTCATCATTCTTCTGCATTAAACGCCCTCACTTCCTCTCTGCCCTCGACCTCCTATCTGCTGTCAAGACCCATCGAACCCATACTTTCATTGTCGTCCTTATCCATCTGCATCTACTATCGAACCCATTTGTCGTCCGTTGAATGCCCTCACCTCCTCCTCTACCCTTTGATTCCCTCAAGCTGCCTCTCCCTTACTGCCCGTCCAGCCTTCATTCCATTCATTCGCCGTCCGTCCAGCTCGTCCTTCTACCGTCGACGTCCTCCCTCTTCTATCGCCTTCCTCATCGACCGTCGGCTTCTTCTCTTCGCTGACCTGCAAAACAATCAAACAAGCTCACGCATACATCACAGCTCAAAGCCCGTGTTTCATTTAAGTGCAGATTCATTTTGTTTAGACGGGCCTTAGTTCAATTTAAATTTTTCGACTTTAGGTTTTAAATTTTTTAGTTCGTTTTTGTTAGCTGTAGTTTTAATTTGTGTAGTTTCAGTTTTAGTTTAGATTTTATTTTATTCAATTTTGATTAAATTCGGGTAGCATTAGTTTTAGATTAGGATTTTAATTATTTAGTTTATTTTTTCTTTAGCGTAGGTTTAGTTTCAGATTTAGATTTGTTTTAAATTAGATTTTAAAATTTGATCTTTGTGTTAGTTTGGTTTAGCTTTTAATTTTTAGATTTTAGTTTAGTTTAATTTAGTTTTAGTTTTTATATGTTTAGTTTTTAATTAATTGTAACATTAGTCTAGTTTTAAATTTCTTCTTGTTTTAGGTTTAGAATTTTAGATTTTAAATTTTTGTAGATTAGTTTAAAAAATTCTAAAAATTCTAAAAATTTTAAAAATTCTAAATCCTACAGTCAAATGAGCTTTTAATTTTCTATCTAAAGTTTGACTATATAGGAGCATTTTAATTTCTGGATTGGAATTAATTGAAACATCATAAATTCGGAAACTTTGCAAGCATCTAGCATTTATTTTTAATGATCGTTTCATGATAGCTTTGCCTAAGCTTAAGTATTTTAGTGAATGGTTGTGGTGCTTTCTATTGAATATCATTGTGATCATCTTTGTTTTCATAGCAGCAGTTATATATCAATTACTTAGCTTTAATTGTATAACAAGATCTTTTAACTCCATAAAGCACTGGTTTTAATATAACTAATCTGTGAAACCTCATTAATCTCATCAAGTAATTGGTTATTTGACTATGTCTTTTGAGTTGGTTGACTTGCAACCAATTTTTTTTATTTATTTTTGTTAGGGTCTACCCCCCTTAGCTTGCAAGGAGACAACTTAGATAGAGAGATTGGGGATCAGGGTGACAGCCCCCGATCTGAGCTGTTGTCGCGGTGCCTAAACAATTTGTGCGACAACATTTTTTGGCGCCGTTGCCAGGGATAGAGTTTTTCTGTCCTTGGTCTTAACGACATTTTCTAATCTTCTAATCTTCTTTCGCCATTCATTAACCTGTCGCAAGGGATCACATTTTCTGGCATCATTTCATCTCTTCATCTTTTCATCATCTTATCTTTCCTCATATCACTAATCATTCCATCATCGTATCTTTAGCACCTGGACATTTCGGTTGGCTTCTTGTTTGAGTGGCGACTCCACTTATTCATCTATTTACTCCCAGACAAGAATCCCCTCCTGATATCCATTTGCTACTCTCGATTATTCTTCTGTTTTAGAATTAGTTTCATATTCAAGTGGGGACTCCAATTCTTTCATTTCTTATGAGAATTTCTACTAAGATGCTCGCTTCTTGTGGATCTCTTGATTTTTCTTGAACAAGGATCTCTTTCTGTAACATCCATTTGGTTTTTTCATTCAAGTAAGTCATCATGGATGATCCTTTTTATGACATGCCAATGGAAGCCATTCGAAAAATGCCTGTGTTCTCAGGTGGTAATTCAACCGCTGCTCGAAAGCATCTCTTAACGATCACTCATATAATAAACAGATATTGTCTTCCTTCACAATATAATCGAGAAGATATCAAGATACGTCTCTTTTGTTGTTCCTTAGATGGTGATGTTATGAAATGGTTGAGTAATTGGCCTGGGGGTTATATTACTTCTTGGCAAAGTATTGTCAAAGCTTTTATAGAAAAATATATAGAACAAGATGATTCGCCTTGTGCTCCCAGTATTGTGCAAAATAATGAAATTGATCTTGTAGAGAATTCAACTATAAGCAGGAGTTTTCCAAACAGTACCACGACAGCACAAATCCATGATAGTAGTGAAGCAGAAACAAGTTGTCAAATCAGTGTTGACAACGATAAACATCTTGTTAACAAATTGATTCAGATGGTTAAGGATATACAGCTAAATCAAGCTCAGGTAATCAAGAATATGGAGGCCAACCAGGCTCAAATCATTAAGAATATGGAACTTAACCAAGCAAGATTAACAGCTGATCATACCAAGGAAATTGATGCTATACAAAACAAGTTGTTAGCCTTAGAGGAAAACATAACAATCATGGAATTCAATCACTCAAATCAAATGATTGCCATGGAAGAAAAGCATATTGAAGAAATAACTATCATGGAATTTAGTCACTCTAATCAAATGGAAACCATGCAAAATCATTTGATCACCATGGAAGCAAATCATGAGAAAGAAATGAACTATATTCATAATTGCTTCATGGCCATGAAAGCGGGTAATGATAAAATTATAAAGGAAATGGAAACCGGTCAAATGTCTCTTCAGCACAGGTTATTCACTGTTGAAAAGAGTCATGCGAAAAAAATCAATACTATAAAGGTTAAGCATTCTAATCAAATGACTGTTATTCAGAATAAGTTGGAAAAAATGGAAAGATCACATATACAGAGTGTCCAACCCAGGTCAGAATTGTCAACAGATCATAGGCCTCCCAGTTTGCTGAAGCAAGCTCCATCCTATTATGAGGAGACCATTTCTTCCATTGAAACGTGGTTGATTGAAGGCGACCCGGATAAAAGGAAAACCGAAGGGAATCAAGTTAATACATCACCCTTGACAGAGCAAATGCAGAATGAAGAGAGGCATGTTACACATATATTGTTTACTTCGTCTGAAAGTTCACAAGCCAAATGTTCCACATCATCAACAATACAATCTTCCACGAAGAAGAGCCTGAAGCAAAAAAGAAAAAGAATAAGGAAGCGGTTTGATTCGTCTGATGGTCGAGAGTAGCTTGACATTCGGATAAGACAGAATCCTACCATATGCAAGATTGCACATGGCACATCTGAAAAGCAGCCTACAGACTTGCCTGAAAGCAAGCAAATGCTCAGCATGCACTATATTGAGCACATCTAATGCCACAGGACATCCTTTGTATTGTATATCTAACCTTACACCTTGTTATTTCAGCATTTCATTTTGCAGTTAGAGTAGATTTACTTTTCATGTGAAGTAGAATAATAAATGATAAAAGAGCTTCTATTTTTCATGTGCTTAATGTTATATGATGATATTTGGATGGACACTACTTATGTAATTTTGTGTGTTGCTTGGATGCAGATTCTGGATTCTCACATTCCTTCAATGAAGCAACGTGTCCTCAAGTAGAGCCAGATGTTGACCAGACTTTGTCAACGACCCCATAGCAGTACACCCCCATTTTTTCAAATGGGACCTATCATGTTCGAGGTTCACGTCATCCAGATTTCATTGACAGCCGACATTTTTTATAAATGATGTAAACCCATTCTACATGTTTATGATGTAAATGATCTAAGTAAGACCGTCATGTATGTAACAACCTAGGTAAGCCTAGTATGTTGGTGACAATTTCTATCCTAGGAGGTTTTTCGCCTCACTGATTTACTTGTGTTTTTTGACACAAGTGATCGGCAGAGTTTTCCCCTCCAGCCTTACCCCAAAGCTAGGGTGGATTTTGTCATCAGCATGCTAAGTGAGTCCTAGTGTTTTCTATCGAGTCCTTGTAAAAGTAGTTTGGGAATAATCCTAGCTATTTGGCTAGATTATTTTATTACAAGTTACTTGGTCTACTAGATCAAGTTTTGAGTCGCAGAATTGGTTTATACGAATGGGTTTTCCCCCTTCATGTGTCTAAATGTATTTATCTTATGTAAAGAGGGTTGGAAAAAATAATTAAAATCCCCTCAGTCAATTAATTAAATTTTCTGGTCAAATTAATTAAAAAAATCTTAAGTCAGAAATTTAATTAATTTTAGGTCCTAGGTGAGTATAGAATCCTTCAGAGGAAAAATTCGTTGGTCCTTAAAAAACGAATTTTTAAAAGCCCCGAGCCAAGGGAATATTGAGAATTTCAAGAAATTTTGGACCCTTGGGCCTAGGTGGTTAAGTCAAAGTCAAAATTTTGAGGTAATTAACTCAAAAATAGTGTTTTTGAGTTAATTAAAATGGAATTAAATGATAAATTCGTTTTTTCCTCAAATTTATAATTTTGACAGTCCAGATTAAAAGATAATCAAATATTTTCGACAGTCAAGATTATTTTGACATGGATCAACCAAATTAGCCGTTGGAGATTTTGTCTTATAAATTAGAGGTCTTTGTCAGTCTGGAGCCATCCGATCTTTGGATCGTGCACTTGTCTTGGAAGCTCTTGTGATTCCTTTTGATGAATAAAGCATAAAGACTTTAGGGTTACAAACTTTGGTGATCATTTTCCAGATCTATGTGGTGATTTATCTCTAAACTCTGCTACTTTATTTTTGCATTTTTATGGTTTATGGCCTTTATGGATTAATCTGCATACAGGTATCTTGTGCAGTTTTTTGGGTTCATAAAATGACATTTTTTATTTAACGGAAAAACTAGTTATCTATTTTTCTGAAAGGTCTCATGTTTATTTTCTTAAATCTCTGTCAATCTAAATTTCAGATCTAAGTGTACAGGGAATCTTTTTTAAAAGGTTTGAGCATCTGCGGAAGTCTTCAATTGGACCAGCCGACTCTCAGATTTCGTAAATCTGAAAAAGCCCATTGTTTCTAATTTCTCAAAGCTATCTTACGAAATTGTGGTTTTGCAGAGTCTTCTAGGACTTGTGCCTCTCTTTAAAAAATTTCTACTTTCATAATTGTGCTAAAATGGGTTCAAATCTGGCCATGAGGGCCTCAAATCTGTAAATTAGCTTATAAATTTGTATATTTGCTCTAGGCTGTAGGGGTTTCATAATTTTTTGTGCATACAGTTTTGGGATTTGTTCTTGTTTTGCAGGTTGCAGGGTTTTCTCAAAAAAAATTTAGATCTGAGCCAGATCTAACCCCCGAGGGCAAGATCTAGCCTCAGAATCTCTACTGTTAGCAAGTCTGCATAATATTCGATTTAAAGAGCATCAAAAATCTGAGTTTTGACGGGAAGAAATTTAAGTTTGCTGGGCGAATTTTGAATGTACTGGGTTTTCCTCACGCTGCATATCTGCCGTCTATTTCCCCTTGAGACCCATCGATCTGCAAATCCATCCCTCGACCTCCTTTACTCTGTCATCCAATCTACATACGCTCCATTCCTCTCTTCTGTGTTAACCTTCCTCTGCCTTCATCATTCTTCTGCATTGAACGCCCTCACTTCCTCTTTGCCCTCGACCTCCTAGCTGCTGTCAAGACCCATCAAACCCATACTTTCCTTGTCGTCCTTATCCATCTACATCTACTATCGAACCCATTTATCGTCCATTGAACGCCCTCACCTCCTCCTCTACCCTTCGATTCCCTCAAGCTGCCTCTCCCTTACTGCTCGTCCAGCCGTCATTCCATTCATCCACCGTCCGTCCAGCTCATCCTTCTGTCGTCGACGTCCTCCCTCTTCCATCGCCTTCCTTGTTGACCGTCGGCTTCTTCTCTTCGCTGACCTGCAAAACAATCAAACAAGCTCACGCATACATCGAAGCTCAGAGCCCGTGTTTCATTTAAGTGCAGATTCGTTTTGTTTAGATGGGCCTTAGTTCAATTTAAATTTTTCGACTTTAGGTTTGAAATTTTTTAGTTCGATTTTGTTAGCCGTAGTTTTAATTTGTGTAGTTTCAGTTTTAGTTTAGATTTTATTTTATTCAATTTTGATTAAATTCGGATAGCGTTAGTTTTAGATTAGGATTTTAATTATTTAGTTTAGTTTTGCTTTAGCGTAGGTTTAGTTTCAGATTTAGATTTGTTTTAAATTAGATTTTAAAATTTGATCTTTGTGTTAGTTTGGTTTAGCTTTTAATCTATGTTGCCAGGAAACGTGGGGACGGGGACGGGGACGGCACTTTTTGAAACAGGGTGCGTGGGTTCGTCTGGGTATTTTTATATTAATATATATAATATAATTTAATTTTATATATGATATTTATATTATATATATCATATATAAATTATAATTACTAATAATTTATAAACTTTAAACTTTAAAAAATTAAATATTTAAACATGCACATCATTCAACATTCAAGTTTCAACATTCACATGTGACATTTGTCATTGAAATTTCAACATTTGAAGGGATTATGAGAGCACTCAGCACTTTCATCTCTAAGTTAAATTTGGTATACTCTGTATCATATTGGCACCATAACAATGGCATAGTATTACTGTGACCAAAATAAAATTACCATATGCCTCGCATAACTTTATATCATATGAAACTCACATATATAACAGAGATTCAATCTATTTCTGCAAATACTATTAACTATTTGTCTTGTTGAAATTTGGTACCGGAGGACAGGTGGTTCCCTAAGGCTTTGATCTTTGGCCTAGGGAAAAGTGTCCAAAAGAATTTAATTTTTCTCCGAAAGTGACTTTATAATTTTTATAAAGTCAAATCTAATTTTAAAGTGACTTTAAGTGATAAAGTTACTAAAGTGACTTTATAAAGTTATAAAGTCAAATCTAATTTAAAAGTGACTTTAAGTGATAAAGTTATTAAAGTCTAATTTTAAAGTGACTTTAATAAATTCAATGTAAAATTAGAAAGGAAAAGTGACTTTGGAAATAAATGACCAAGTGGGTCTTTATTAAAGTGGGGTGAATTAAAAAATAGAAAGTGAGATTTAAATGAGCATTTAATCTCAGCCCTAGATCTCAATCTATTTCAGCCATTGGATTTAGGGATTCCCCAAAAGTCACTTAGGGTTAGGTTAAAGGAGGAAAAGGAGGAAAAGATCATTCATTCTTTCATGAGCAAATTGAGAGAGGAGGAGAAGGAGCGCTGGAGACTTTTTTCTAAAGAGAGCTTGAAAGGGTGAAGGAGAAGAAAAACTCAGCAAGTCCGTACAGCAGCAAGGAGGGCACGGTTTTTGAGGCAGTAAGAGAGTGCACGGATACCGAGGCAGCTTGGTCGTACAGCAGCACAGAAATCCGTACAGCAGTCCGTACAGCGGTATTGAGGCATGGTTTTCAAGGAGAAAGGCAACACGTTTTTCGAGGAATAGTACAGCAGCAAGAGGGCTCGATTTTCTAGGTGGCTGGGCACGTTTATCGAGGCAGCGAGCACTGTTTTCGAGAAAGACAGCTTGCTAAAAAAATTCGTACAGTCCGTACGGCTGTTCAACTAAGTTCTGGGCACGAATTTCTGAACTGTCATTTGCTGTAATAAATTTCTGTTTTGAGTATTTTGCTGTTCTGGCACGTTTTCCAAGGCGAAGACAAGCACGGAAAACCAGATAAGTCTGTTATTAATTTGCTGGAATTTTTCCTGTATATTTCACCCCCTCTGTAAAAGCATTTTCTAGAAATAAGAAGGAGCTTTCGAACTGGTTTTCCCCAAGAGTTGTAGGGGGTTTTTCCAGGGTCATGTTGACCAAAAATATCTGTGTCAAATGTGTGAATGACTGTTTTTATGCTTGCTGATTTTTAATTCTGCATTTTCCAGCATTCCGAAAATTTCCAGAGTTTGTGTTTTCAGCAAAATTTATTTTCCAGTTTGTTAAATGTATGGATATGGGAAAGGGCATTTAACTATTTTGGAGTAATAAGGTGAAAACTGAACACCGGGGTGGGAAACTATAAATTTCTACATGTCTTGCTGCTAAATAAAATCCTGTTTGATGTTCTTTCAGAAGTATGACAAATTGCCGAAGAGGCTTTTCACTGTTCAGGGAAAAAAAATGTTGTTTTCAACCCATCTTTTTCTGATTTTTTGCTGGCATGGCTTGTTGATTTCTAAGCTGGATTGTTAGAACTTAGTCTTATTGATACATGTGAGAAATTTAAGAAAGCGCACAGGTTTTGTCCAGATGATAACGATCTTTAATTAAAAGTGGAAAAGAATCTAGGAACACCCTGTGTTTCTTAATAACATACATGGTAGTTAATACTTTTCTTGTCTTTGACTGGTCACTGCATGTATATGAATTCGAAGGATTTCTGACAATTACGTGATAAGATGTTAAGATAAATTTCGATCATGTGCATCAAGTTCTAGACCTTACATTGTGAATATACATTGCGAGAAGGGTTAGAAATTAATGTCCATTTGTATATGTCAAGTATGTCGCATAGAACGGTTCAATGATCTTTACCCACCAAATAAAAATAGGAAATAACTTTTAAGTATTTACCTGTGGCCCGTGGGCCTGCCGGTGGTGAGAGAGGGGCGGAGCTCGAGGGTGAGAGACGCTGTCGAACAGTGAAAACTTGAACGCTGCTACCCGAAAGATGTTACGACTGCCGGCTGTGGGTGTGCTGAAACTTGCAATGGCTGTGCCGGCTGTGCGGTGTGCTGAAACTTGCAATGGCTGCCAGCCGGCTGAAACTTGCAATGGTTGTGCCGCTGCAATGACAGATGTTTAGTCGCTGTGTAGTCGGCTGTGTAATTGTTGAGTTATGAAAGTTGAAACATTCGAATAGGGATAGCCGGATAGGTATTGTAACTTAGGTTTGATTTTTAATTTTTTAATTTTTAAGTTTTAATATTTTATTGCATTATCATTTATGTTTTAAAAAATAGTTAATATTTTTAATTTAATTTTAAATTTTAATATTTTTTAAAATTTAATTAAAATTTTTAAATTTTAATCATTTAAAAAAATATATATATTTGAGAAAATTATTTATGAAGAACCCGAAGAACCCGAAAATCGGGTTCTAAGTACCCAAACCATGGGTTATTTTGACCAAAAGAACCCAAAGAACCCGATTTTCGTTTTTGAAGAACCCGGTGCGTTTGGGTTCTTCTGAGAAGAACCCGTACCCGAATCGGGTACTTGGGTGCAGGAACCCGGTGCGGGTTCGAGAACCCCACCCCCAGGTGCGGAACCCATGCAACGTA